>OX465548.1:2941259-3590132 GCA_950022955.1 Xestia ashworthii | reverse complement strand
AGCTCGTCCCGCCTTCTGCGAGGTCTACCGCGACGCCTTCTGGCTGCATCAGTGCTCTATCAAGTGGTTATTTTGGCCCACAGCTCATTGGGTATATTGTGATAATGTGAAACCCTTGATATTTCAAAAGTATACTTTTTTGAAGTTAACGGTGAGATCAGTAGGACGGTATCGATGAAAAATATAAAAGTCCTTTCCAATCTCTCAAATCATTTTATTGGATCTTCAATCACAGTGGCTATACATACCTACTACTACGTACGAGCGAAGGGGACAACTCTGTTATTTTCAATTATTGTTAATTACCAACACCCCAGTCGCCCAACCTAAAAAATACGTACCGGTCACAGAGCAACACCATTGTATTCTGCGAAAAGTTCGTAATTACCTAAAATTCATAGTGACATGTCCAGGACATGTCAAAAGAAATGTCAAAATAATACGAGTAGCAATGTTCCAATGGAGTCGCTCACATGAATCTAAAAACAAAAATGTACACATTTGGTGTCAATAGGTCATGCCGAATAAATTGCGTTAGCAAACTTGACTCCCAGATAAGTTGCTCTAAACAAAACTTCTGTGACTTACCTGAGCTATGGTACTGCACTACAGAGGTCGCCAACCCGTGAATATCTGCATTAACACTGAGTAGCGAAACGTTTCGAATAAAAACTTGTACACCTCTCATTTTATTCGAAGCGCTTCGAATAAAAACGTGTACCTACACCTCTCATTTTATTAAGTCGCTATGCGAATTCAGTACGTTTTACTGAGCAAACGAATTTCTGTGTCTTTATCTTATGCTCGCAATTGTTTTTACTGCTAAAAAGAGGTTTTACTATTTTTGTATGCATACTAACCAAATGAAAGTGGGTAGTCGCTATTTAGTTTGTATTTTGGTACAAATGTATATGTCACCGTAAAATTGTCAAATACGTCATATTGTAATATCTTTAGCGATATTGTAAAATCTCGAAATATTGTCAAATGAACATACTGCTTACAACAAAACGCATTATTTTTCGTGATATGCATGCGATGGTAGTCAACTTATGCGGTGTGGAGGGAAGGATGCCCCTTGCCCAGTGATAGAACTCTCATGAAAATATATTGTACCATTCCTGAGAAATACCGATTATTATAACCTAACCTTAAAACACTTTATATTCCCATATAAAGCGTAGTCGACGGAGCCCCGCTTCGCGGGCCCCTATTTCCGAGTGCAGAGTTTAAAGGAACCTAACTAACCTAACGGGGGGGTGCCCCAAGTCCCGATTATGGGGGCAGAGATACATCCGTATGTTCAGTTGACAATAATTCGAGAGTTTACAATATCGCTAGAGAGAAACACGTTATATTGTAATATAACGTGTTTGACAATTTTACGGCGACATAATATATATGTTTAGTGGAAAAGTGTTTAAACTTTGTTCATAAATTTCAGATAAATTATGTTTGATAAGATCATGATCATTCTCTTCCATATTATTTGGGTTTTTTTTCTTCGCATGTTTTTTTCTTCCAGTTCTCTATTATTTCTCATTTCATCAGACACCTTCTTTCTTCAACGTTGTGAATACTATCGAAATTGTTACTTGTCCAAATTCATTAACGCCATATTTTTTTCTTTTAGTTTTTCAGAATCAAATATGATGGGTTCGAATCTACCAAATCGCTAAATAATTCGGAACACTGTTTTAGACTTTCACGATTTTTTACTACACTTAAAGTACTTACGGGATTATATCCGTGATTTTCTTTCGGTTTTTCGAGCACCCGATATTTCGACGCTGTTGCAAGAAAATCACGGATATAATCCCGTAAGTACTTTAAGTGTAATTCGGAACAATTTGTTAGTAACTTTGTTTCCAAATAATAACAGCCGTTCGGGTCGATCTTTAAGTTAAGCCGCTCTTGCCTAGGTTGGTCTGTGGATGGGTGACCTTATGTAATGAGACATATCGAGTTTCCTCCGTGCTTTGGAAAGCACGCTACGCCGTTGGTCACGACTGTCATTTTTAGATCGTCGACGGTCGTTACAGGTAGTCAGTGGCCCAAAAGACTGAGAACCAGTCTTAGTAAGAGGTACCGTATTACCCAGTACTAGCTGGGTTATGGAGGTCAGATAGGTAGTCGCTCCATGTAAAATACTGGTATTAGCCGACGCCAATAAGAGTTTCCAGTTAATCCTAGAACTGATGGAAAAATATTTTTAATGCCAGCATTGAAAAGTCAAAAGGAGTAAGTTGTTATAAAGCGTGTATTGCGTTGTGGCGGCAAGCTAGCGTTTGATGTCAGATTGTGTAGCGCGCTGCAGTCGCAACGACTTCTGACAATCGCCTGCGGCAATACTTTTGTGAAATTTTACGTGAAATGCATGCGATGGTAGTCAACTCACGCGGTGTGGAGGGAAGGAGGAGTCCCCCTTGCCCAGTGGTACAACTCTCATGAAAAGATATTATACCATTCCTGAGAAATACCGATTTTTTTAACCTAACCTTAAAACACTTTATATTCCCCTAAAAAGCGTAGTCGACGGAGCCCCGCTTCGCGGGGCCCCTATTTCCGTGTGCAGGGTTTAAAGGAACCTAACTAACCTAACGGGGGGGTGCCCCAAGTCCCGATTATGGGGGCAGAGATACTTCCGTATGTTCAGTTGACAATAATTCGAGACTTTACAATATCGCTAGAGAGAGACACGTTATATTGTAATATAACGTATTTGACAATTTTACGGTGACATATACGTATCATCCCTAACAGGCCCATTGAAAGGTTTAAGTTGGACCAATGTAAGTTGTTATCATAACTTAAATCCCTACAAAAAACTCCCAACAGTAGGAATAGAAGCAGCAGGCCCGTCGTTAGTTGACCCAATGGTGTTTTAGTAATTTAAATCCCTACAAAAATCTCCCAACAGTAGGAATAGATGCAGCAGGCCCGTCGTTAGTTGGCCCAATGTTGTTATAATAACTGAAATCCCTGCAAAAATCACCCAACAGTAGGAATAGTAACAGAAGGCCCTTTGTTGGCTATTCGTTGGGCAAATAGTGCAGGTTTATGACAATGGGCCTATTTTAAGTTTAGGTTGGCGGAACAACTAACCGTCTGCCAATACATTCCCAACTGTTGGCATAAGGAAGCCAACGGCAATTGCTATGGTAATATTGATGAACCTGCCATCTCTGCTTTGGCAGTGGCATTAACAATTATTTACAAAGATCATTATTCAATTGACAGAAGGGTTAAGCGCCATCTATTATTGGCTTTTGTATTAAGATAGCAAATATTTTATAACTATTGGGATTTTACCAATTTGTAATAGCTCTTTCGTGGACTATGATTTCTTTGTTTGTATGGCAACATTCCACATGTTGTGGAATGTGGCACCAAGTACAATTTTAATGGTCAATAAGTCAATTTATAATTCTAGACTATAACTAGAATTAGTTTCTAAAACTAACTACAAACTAAAAAGTAACAAGATTACCTATTTACAAAGCAATTTATTAGTGGAAGACCTATTCTTTGTATTTATTTGACCTGTCCTCCGATCTGCCGGAAATGGTTTTAAAACAAGTGTCAATAGTAATGAATCTAGTAATTTAGCTTAAACTTAATAATACCTTTGCATTTGTGAATATTAGTATTGTTTAATTATTACAATAATTAAGTGTGAAGTATTCTGATATTGTTTGTAAGTTTTAATGAACTTACCATGTAATGAATTACTGTACTGAATGTGGTGTGTCACTTCCGGTATTCAAGAAACAGACGCGTCGATTAGGAAGTGTCTCGTTATCTTACGATGAGTAAAACAATTGAATTATTAAGCAAATAATAATAGCTTTTAAAGTGAACATTACAAGCTTGTGTAAATGAGAAATGTAATATTGGTTGAAAAGAGTGTAAGGAGTTTCTTTGTCCGTTCTTCTCCTTAATAACAATATTGGCGAACGGGCTGCTCGACTCAGAATGTTGATTGTGTCTGTAACTAAATGGTTTCTTAGAAATAAACGTTTGGAGTTTGAGTAAAATGTTGTGTGTGATTTCAACTACCCATCTACCAACAATGAAGAATCACATCGCACGGCGATGTGATGATTAGAGATTTTTATCAAACTTAGCTAAGAGCACTCACGACTCATTTCACTTTTCAAACAATAAAAAAACAAACTTACTTTCTCACTTATAATATTAATTTATGATTTTATTCCTACTACAAACAAATCAGAATGCACAATGCCATGCAACTCATGCATGCAAAACAATCAAGAGTAATGGATTTTCAGGTTACTTTCAATGCAGCGAACCGAAAGCAATGCTCCCTGACGCTGAATCATATATTTTACATAATATTATATTTTAATATTATTCTGGGAGAAAATGGAATGATAAGATAAGTGCAGTGTCGTGTAGTTGTATGTGATATTGCTTAGTTACCCCTCGGGCTGAGGGGCTGCCGAATCTGAAATGGTTTTGCTGACAGACATATTTTTTGAAAGAGGTTTTTCGTTTGTTCGACAGACAAGGTAGGTATTTAATTGTGTCATTGTGTTGTGTTCAATGTTCTTGTGAAATTAACTGGAATACCTGTTAATGTTACAATACAAAAAAAAAAAAAAAAAAAAAAAAAACATGCTTTAGAGTGTCATCATTTTATTTGTCGTATTCTTCTCAGCAAACCCTTACAAATTATGATACCCACACATATCATGAGAATGCACAAAAATAACTTGTCCGCAATCTTTAGGAGTTCGCCATTTTGGATTAAGAATGGCGTCACTAAGGTGCAACCATGCATTGTCATTCAAACTAAACGTATGCAAAATTTCAGCTCAATCGGAAACCATAAAGTGAGTCAAGTTTAAGATTGTTTCTATAGTAATAAATCACTCTATTTACTTCATAAACAAAACTAAGCCAACGAAACAATTGAAAAATAAAGTCATACATTTTAAAACCGTTTTGAATAAAATACTGAATATTTTCGGTTATTTGCCAAAACAAGCGGCAACATGCAAGTGTGTAAAATGAATATATTTTAAAAGCGTTCCGGGTTATAAAGCTTGCTATGAATTTGTATTTTTTTATTGTTCGTTCAAGTTTGTGCTGATGTAAGCACATGCTTAAGTGCTCGCAGTGCTTACAAACTTTATACCTACGCTATAATGTACCTACTGTCGGTACACAAGGTTCTTCTCTATGCGAGGTAGTGGGCTGTGGCAAGCGGGCTCAACGCGGGTTGGTTTAGGTCGTATCTATTCAAATTTTAAGTTAAAAGACTTTCAGGTCACCTCAAGATGTTTTCATTCACCGTTTTCAGAGCAATAGAGTGGAAATGAAGTTACACAAAATAACGCACCCATTGGGGTTTTAACTTATGACCTACAATTCGGGACCATTACTGCTGACTTAGCTCTGTACTTTAAAGTTTATCTGCACCTAAAACGTTACCTTGGCTATTATTACTTAGAGCTGTCCCACCAAAGATCCCAAAACAGTAATTAAGTGCCATAACAAGATTACAAGTCTCCACACAGTGCCGTGATGACCATAGAGTAAGCAAACGAGCAAAGTTACTAACTGCCCAACTTATGACACCTGTGCCAAGATAAAGTTTTGATTGAACATTCACATCTTGGGAGGATAATTAAATAGTTGGGTAGGTACCTAAAATTACATTGTTGATATAGGGTTATTATTTCGAAAGAAACCTACTAAGTACCTAAAAGCCGAACGTTTGCAAAAGAGTTTGGTCAATCCTGAGAGTCGTTAAACATTTAGATATTCTCATGTAAAATACTGGGTATCTATCACAAGCAAATGGTGCCTTTAGTGTTTGGCTTTCTATCAAATAAAAGCTCGAAAATTTATTGTTCATATCTCCGAGACTAAAGTCTCGAAGTAAAGTCTTAAGTGAAATATTTGACTTGCTTACGGCCTAATAGAGCGTTCAGGCACGAGGAACTACTGCTCTTCTGGTGACCCCAAAACTCGACAGCGATCTGGCGTACATTGTTGAGAACAAACTCGTGTACAACTCGTCTTCAAACGACGAACAATCAAAAGAGAGACTTGGTTCATGTCTATCAAGACTTTACACTGCATGTAGTGTCTAGAAATACACCATCCAAAGAAATACTTGTTACCTCAAGGATGTTGATCAATTAAAGAAACGCCCCGAGTATGTGTTTTCCCTCAAGCGTCTTTGACTTCGCGCTTCATAAGTTCAAGATCAGAACGTATACGTCTATGCAATGAGATAAAAAATGCTTGATTTTTGCGCATTATAGTAAAAATCATCCACCTTGGCGCCGGCCAACATGCCCGAGGCGCTGCAAAACCGAGGCAGCCGCACCGGAATTCTAAAGGCGTTGTTGTACTGCACCCTAAGAGCATTATAGGTGCGTTGCGTATAGTTGGCCCATAGGACGCTGGTGTAAAAGCTTTGACAGTATGCTCTGAACAAAGTTACCTTAACCTGTGCTGTGTCTTGCGAAGCTATGCACCAACATGTTAGCGCGCATCGACAATGCTCTCCTCTCCCTCTCAATATCTCTGTCATCATTAAGGGTTTCAGCAACAATGTGCCCTACATACGTTGCGCTGGAAGGAGTCCCACTAGGTGGACAAATGATTTAGTGAAGGCTGCGGGAATCCGCTGGATGCGAATCTCACGGGACCGGTCAATGTAGAAGATAGATAGATAGATAAATCCTTTATTTAGTGCACACAAAAGACAGCACAACACACAGAACTATAATTAAATGATACAGTTGACTTACGTATAAAAAACAAGGTGCCAATATGAAAAAAGAATAAACATAAGAATAGAAATAAGTATATAATAATAATAATAATAATTTATTTATTCAAGTAGCTTAGACTCATTCAATTTTGCTAGTATAACTTAAAAACTATGTTAGTAAAACAGTGACATTATTGTAACAAACACAAAAACATTAAAAGCTGATACGACTAGATCATTCCGCACCGTGACTCACCCCGGTGTCATTCCGTAAGAAATAGCACCGCAGCGATTCACGTATGTGCAATCCAGCCGGCTTGCAATCATATTTAGAATACTGTTGGAGCTACCCCGCACCCTCCACACCAGTGATGCACACCTTTTGCGCATAGTTGTGTAAAAACAATTTACATGTGCATCGGCGAACATCCCTGATGCGCTACAGAAACGGGGCAGCGGGACACCGTGACATACTTCAATCATACTAGTGACACTTGAGGGAAGCCTATGACCAGCAATGGACGTCTTTCAGCTGAAATGATGATGATGATGATGTGCCCTAGATACCTAAACTCAAACACACGACTCAACAGTGAAATAAGAATAAATGCTCAACTTTTGCAATAGTGTAGTGAGAAGAGTTCAGACAGCAAATTCGACGTGCAAAGCCAAGATCCGGCTCAATGGTGCGACACAATGTCATCCAAAACTTGTTTATTGTTCGGGGAATAGAAGCGCCATCAAACAAACTGTTGTTGCTGAAACTAAAACTGTGGCATTACACAGCATGATGTTTGTCCAATACATATATCTATTCATAAATATTTGTTTGGTACGTCACCCTTCGAACGTAAAATTTATCATTTGAAATCAAACCCAAGATTACTTCAGCATGGTATAAAACGAAATAAAGTGGGTGGTACTCGTATTTCTTCCGTTTCGTAGCAAAAACATTTGAAGTAAATATTGCAATTAAAGAAACCCACATTAAAAAGTAATTTGCAGTGGCGACAAAAATCCAACAAAGCAATGAAGAAATCATCAAAATAATCCTAAAATCCGAAATATAACACAAAGTCTACAGCAAACTTTTCGAAAAAGATATGCAAACAACCCCTTGGAGCCCGGAAGCTACCCCTTAATAGATTAAAATAGCTGAACATGGGGGACTAAATGAAATAATCCCGAATGAACAGGAAAAAAGCGGTTGTCATGGCAACCGCAGTGATAATAAATTTTCTCCTGAAAGAAGGTTCATATTAAGCTGTTTGCATAATTTTGCGAGTGCAAGAGAATGGGCTGTTTTCATGGTGGAAATTGATGAGGAGCAGTTTCAAGCTGGTTATTAGTAAAATATGTTGTTTCAACAACCTTTTCGATACAACTTTTTACCGTTTATTGTTTTTAAGTCTAGCTTTTGCAATGCATGAAGCATTTTTATGATCTATTTATTGTAGTAACTAATAGCAAAACTTTCATACGAACTAAGACCACGTGGACACAGATTGTTGAATGTTACGTCTGTACAGTTTTTCAGGTACAGGTATTTTTGTTCCATGTAAAATACTGATACTCAGCTGCATCCGGTTAGACTTGGCCTTGAAGGTAAAAAATTGAAGAAAGATGATGGTGATTAAAAGGGTAAATATATAATAACAACATGCCTCTCCGAAGGATTACATTAGGCAGAGGTGTACCTAATTCTAGTTCAACCACATTTCACCGGTTATGTTTAAGTCCCAGGTAATAAGGGCAAGCCTATTGCCACCAGGCACCAATCCGGGCTCCATGGCACCTTTGCACGACCTGGGACCTGAATCTAGGACCTCATGTTCATCATCATCATCATCATCATTTCAGTCGAATGACGTCCACTGCTGGACATAGGCCTACCCCAAGTGTAGCCACATTGACCGGTCCCGTGCGACTCGCATCCAACGGATTCCAGCAACCTTCACTAGGTCATCGGTCCACCTAGTGGGAGGTCTTCCAACGCATCGTCTTCCGGTTCGCGGTCGTCACTCCAGAACTTTTCGGCCCCAACGGCCATCCGTTCTGCGAGCAATGTGCCCTGCCCACTGCCACTTAGGTTTGGCAATTCTTCGGAACTCCTTCCTCCTTCTCTCGATACTTATTTCGACGTGCTAGGGCTACGCAGTATCATTACTCCACATAATAATTTTGACGGTAAAACAGCGCTAAATTCATCTGCCTATATGACATTTCAATTTTGAAAATGTCCATCTAAACTGTGCGAGAATTAGTCGTATCGTCGCGCTGAAATGTTGGGGTCAATTGAGCGAACTAGGTCACAAGGCTCGATCGGATCAGCCTACGAGTTGACAATACTTGTGTAGCTACTATTTGCGAGCTGTAAGCCTCAGCCAGGCTTGTACAGCTTTGAGAGCTTATTTGAACAGCTGCAAGAGTTTTATTCTGAAGTTAAGAGATAAGGAAACGGCTGTGGTTTGGAGCTTTGTGTTGTACTGTTGAGAAATGTTCGAGTTTCCCGTTCTGCGTGCCCTGTTGTTTGTTCACTACTGATGGATGCTACCGAAAGCACCAATCTAGTAGCTAAGTTCTGGGCGAAAAAGTTTAGTTTAGATTTCCATCGACACGCGACTTAGGCCCATTTGCACCACCAATCAAAGACAGCACTTAAATATTCAACGAATATAAAAATATCACCGTTTCTGTTGCTAATCGACTAAAGGTCGTGGCACACTTGACAAGCACCGCACCAGCACCGCTCCAACCAAGCAATTAACTTGCCATTCAAATTAGAGCATTCAAATTAGAGCATTAAATCTTGTGTCGTGTAACGTATTTTTTAATTAACATATGAAAAAGCTTATACGGCAGGCGGTCAACGCGCTTGCCGCTGCCATATGACTCGAATCGCGGGCGGCTAAGCGGACTCTGAGTTGCCCGCGAAACAACGTCGTTGCGCCGTCGTGCGTCTCCACGTCGTGGGTACTCTTTGTGTAATGTATGGCCAGTTACATATTTAGTTAGAGAGCCCACGACACTAAACAAGTCGAAAGCTTCTTGACAAAACTGAATTAAAACGCCAAATTCAGCTGCTGGAAGGGCAACCTTCAATCGCTGCAGCAACCACTTTCTGCACAGTTTGGAAGATGCAGCAGTGGTTTTTATTACACAAAAATTGATGATCTTTCAGATGAGCGTTGGTTTTTTCAGGCAATCGATCATACTCGATACCTAAATGTCGTTATAATCAACAAAATGAAATAAAGACTTTTGGCGAACCTGAAAACAAAAATATTTAATTTAGTTTCAGAGGCAGAAATTCAAGAACTTCAACAAATTCAACAGAGTAATTATTACTACAATAGTGGACCGGCTGGCCCTTCTGGCTACAATACATACAAGACAAACTCTAAATGAAACTGTTGAGCCGGAAGCTAAAGGAAACCCGGACTATCACGGCCAGCGTGTGGACTGCGAGTTTGCGCCTCGCGGACGGCGCGAGGCCCGCGCGCAGACCGCGTACTTAGACCTCGCGTGGTAAGCGCGCCGTAGCCTTAACATGCGAGGCAACGCCGTGCAACAGCTGTGCTGGTGCGATGCTTGTCAAGTGTGCCACGACCTTAACTTTGAATGTCAAAAAAGTGTGTTAACTCGCAAAAATGCCTGAAGTGTTATCCATTTTAACCTCGAGTAATATTTGGAGTAAAGATGAATAACTTAAAAACATCAATTGCTTACACGTACTCAGAATGTTGGCAACATAGTGTTATGTTTGGTCTAATATCAAAAACAAGCGTAAAGAAGCCCCAGCTATTCCGGGAACCCACGCTTACCTTATTCTGCCTTTGTATTTGGCTCCGAAAACTTTCATTATCCAAACAAAGATGGGAGTAAGGTAGCTGTATTTCACCCCACAAATTGCCTATAAATTTTTATTATGGCCACTCTTATTTGAGGTACAGAGGTTTTCCAGATAAATAGGTTTGTTTTATTATGTAAGACTGACCATGATTTGTGGTGTCGTTAATTTTTTTGCTTTATGTATAAAAAGTTCTCTAAGGGCCTCTGGATCGTAATAATTGAAGGTTTGTTTTGGGTCAGAAGTATAAGGAATTAAATAAGTATTATTGGGGTATTATTATAGAAGGTTTATTATGATTAAGCTTCCATAATGCGTCGAAGACCACGCTTTGTAGAAAGCACTCAAATATGTAAGAGCAATTCTTCAAAAAACCAAAAATATTAAACTTAGTTATCTATTTCAGTATTCAAGATTCAATACATCTGCTTTTTCGTACCAATAACTCTGTTGTTCCAAATCACGTAACAAAGCAATTTATCAGATTTCTAGTAAACAAAATGCTGTGTTATTTTCTGAACAACAAACCTGTAAGCAGACACGGACAGTTTGAAGGGAATAAATTAAATATCGTGCTTCGACAGACCGAGAAATCGAATCGGATCTGCGCGGTACAATAAGCCTTTTTTACAAATCAATGGGAAACATCATTTGTTAAGAAGTATGTGAAATATCGTTGACTGTGCTGTTCGTCTAGTGGTCGTGCAAAAACGAGCACAGACAGCGACAGCGCGTCAAGATGCAAACACACATTTTTTTCTCGAGCAATATTTATTATATTTAATGAGCAAAAGCAAAATTATATTTAATTTGTTGTTGATATGGTGCAAAACGTTGTATAGTTATCTTTTTGTTTCGTCAATTTATTGGAATTTAATAAGGCTTATTATCCTTATTAGGCTAGATTGTAATATAAAAAAACAATATAAAAAATACATGTACATTGTATTGTATTGTATAGTTTGAATTTTCAAAAAATCGTGCATTGGAAAAAGTCTGTGACAAGCATTTCGGAGAATTATATTATTAGCTTGAATGCTCTCACCTGCATAGGTATATCAAGTAAATACCTAATGTGAATAATTCATGCATAATGAGTTTTTGGCAAACTTTTAAAAGTTTTTGGCAAACTGTTAAAATTTTTTGGCATTCTGTAGTTTTTGGTAAAATGTTAAATTGAAAACATTTCGAAAGCAAAATTTTAGGTTTTTATTTTTGGTACAGTTTACTGTTAGGAATATCAAATTGCCTAAACTAAATCACATTCTTTTTTTTTCCTGTATTAGCCACAATTGCATTTTAAATATAGTCAAAATCGCAGGTAGAAAAATTAAGAAACTTAGTTTTTAGATAATAATATTTACTTACTATTTCCAGAGGCATTGATACCGATGCGGTTCAACTTTCAGGTATATAAGTAAATTGTATCAATGACTCTTCTTTTAAAAGATCTCTCCATTTTGGCTTTAAACCGACTTTCGAAAAATAAGTATTTCTTCTATTTTACTTTGCAGCCTAGATGTAATATTTTTAATGCAATATCATCTAGAAACACTTTTGAAAATGAAAAAGATTTTAAATTATTAAAATGTTTTCAGGAGCAACAATTCCTTCGACCCAAAATGTATTTGATGTTTGTGATGATCCTGTGCCTACAACATTGAAAGCATCACTCATCACTAGCCCCATCTAAGTAATTTTTGGTATTAGAAGTCATTAAAAAAATAATCAGAACATGCGGAACATGTTGAATCAGCAATCTTCTGAACTCGTTCCATGCATATGTGCATATCCATGTATCATGTCACACATGTTTAAACAAATAAATGCATCTGTATCTTTATCTTGCCTATCTTGCAAGATAAAGATAAATAACTGGTAAATTGTGGTAAAATAAAGGCTATTTATTTATTTTTTTGTCTTCGCATCGCCCAAACGTTGACTGGTAGAAAATACCTATTGCATAAAATACACCTCTGTGCAATTGTGTGCTTCAAGCAGGCGTAAGCAATGCATAGGAATACTATAACGCCTAAGTTAAATCCAAATTACATAAATGACTTACTGATAATTGTTTTCATAGTGCAAAAGAATTTATTGTCAAAAATAACCGTTAAATATGGCTACTGAGTACTACAAAGCGTTTTAAGTTGATATAATATATGTTTATTTTTACATTTGTAATTGTTAAAATTTCGATATAAGTACGAATCCTAAATTGTTTAGTTCTAATATTTGTATGCCTTTCTATGGTGAAACATTTCATAACAAAATCTGGTAAGAATTGTAGAAGTAACTTCAAATACAGTGTGAGACTAAAAATATGAAATGACTATGGAACCATAGATCAATGTTTGCATTCCGCAATATTGACAGCTCGCAGTCACAACCGATAAAAAGCGCTTTAAAAAAAACTTAATTTTTTCAAGCATCACGTGTCATTTTTAGTAGGAATCGAATTGTCAATGTTATTTTAATCTTGTTAATATTTAAATTGCTGTGAAATATTACTTATGGTTTACCTTTTATAAAGTATTGGACAGATTTTTCATCTTGAACGACATCAACAACATTTTAATAAAAAAACAAACTTCATTAAGATTGTAACCTAAACATTTTGCATAATGTTCCAAGTTTTAAGACGAGCTCCTGAACTATAAAAACAACTTGAATCTTAAGCCCCTAGTCACGGAGATGTCGAAGAGATTTGCTGAGTCATTGCGGGCGTTGAACACTCACTGCTCCAGGCATCCTAAGTACCCGTTAACTTGCTATTTTGCTTTTAGACTGTCAGAGCGATACAAAAAATAATAATGGATATACCTTTTTATAGGTAGATAGGTTAAGTACTTGTAAGATTGTAAGTGTAGTGTATGTACGAAGGTATGAAAACGATAGTAATGACATCTGTTTGTAGTAGAACATGGCTTTCAAAATCAGCTGGAAATAGGACTTTACTTTTTTGTCATACAAAATGCATGTATTGAACTTTAACTAATAAGAGTCCACTTAATATTTCCCATTACAATTCGCTTCAGTACCTTTTGTGGAGGAAGAAGCCAACCAGATTACCACATCACCACATCATCGTTGATCTGATTCCAGGGTGAATCAGTAAAAACAACAACTTATAACAGATATATCCAACATGGAAGAACTAGCATCTGATAGAATATGAGTCACACTCTTCATAATAACCACTCCGAAATTCCGGTTTCACTGTTCCTATGAACTAAGTAAGCACCCAATGAACACAACATCGGTGGAGAATGAAAACTAGAAGCATTTCATTTTATTGCTTCATTTCATACGGCATTTGTCGTGGCTCCTTAATGTGCTGTAAAAATAGAAAGTTTATGTTCACCATCAAACAGTGGTTTGTAAACTATGTTGCAAGCTTTTCAACTGATTGATATTGTGCTCACGCAGTTTTCAGTTTCTCTAGGGATTCCGGTAGCATTGAACAGTAAATTAGAGTAGTAGAAATGTTATATTTCGAGTAAATGTATTAAAACATTGTAGTCCCCGCCACGAGACGCTATAAATTTTGTAAACACACATTTGGGTTCGAAACAAATAAAAAAATTACAGCGTCCAGCGTCTATTTTCTTGAAAATGGCGGCCCAAATGTTTACGTTCCAAGATGTCAGATGCGTTCCAGTACCACAAAACATTTAACAGCGCATTATATCGCCAAAATATAACCCGACTAAGTGACATTGCACGTTAGTTTCTTATTACACGTATGATAATTTGAGTTGGTTGAATTTGGGATTATTAATTGTTGATTGAATTGTCGCTACGTAACTTGGAAGAAATTCTTTGTTTACAAAAATTATAGCTTCTCGTGGCGGCTCGTGGCTCTTTTTTGTAACCAAAGATAAAAAATTAAAACAGCATATACACGAATTCAAACTCAAAATTAAAGCAATACAACAAACAACAAAGTATAGTACTTTTTTTAGAAATGGAGGACATACTTCTGTATGATGATGACCAGCTGGGGGAAGCATTAGAGAAATTAACAAGTAAAACCAAAGGTGACCTTACATCAGAGAGTAACATCCCACTCAGGGAGCATCCAAAGGTCCACCCGAGGAAAAGATAAAGGGCATCTAAGGAGGGTCCGTCAACCAAGAAGAAACTCCAAGTGCCTCGGAAAACAATTCCTTAAACAGTACAAGAAGAGGACATGGACTCTCTACCACCCCATCCACCAACCCCTTCAGTTTATGAAGAGGAGGGAGGTGCCTTCAATGGTAGAGGGCATTGTAACGTTACAGTTTCCTGGTCAGGAAAATGTTAGGTCGCATTAAGATAAGTTTCAAAGAAAAAATGGCAGAGGAATGATGTCATGAAGAGATTTATTAGACTAGGGAAGCCGATACGAAGCCTGTATGATAGTGATCCAGGTCGTAATCCAGGTCCAGGTCCAGGTCCAGGTCCAGGTCCAGGTCCAAGTCCAGGTCCAGGTCCAGGTCCAAAGCTCGCAGCTGGCAGTCTTGCGAGGGTTCAAGGGTGGAGGCTCACCCGCTGTCAGTGTCCAGGTTCTCAGAAATAACAGTAAATGTCTTTTCAAGGCCGACAGCGTCCAAGCTCTCAGTAGTAGTATAGTAGATGTAGCAGTGTAGTAGCAGCAGCTTTTCAAGTATGTTAGGGCTTCAATAGGACGCCAGGGCTAGATTTTGCGAACTTAGCGATCACATCAAATAGTTCAGAGTACCGTCAAGCTACTTACTCGCTCGAAGACCAAGGATAGACAAAATATTCAGGCTCGGCTTGCCGTCATCATGCAGTTATGAATTTTTATAATATTCTAGAACATGTGAAATGGCATGCTAAGCCTCTGCATAAAGGCTACGCAGTTATTCGGAAAGAACGCATGATAAAATTTTGGATTACAATAGTCAAAAACGTAAGTACAAAAACACAAACATTACAGCATACAAAAGGGCGTGAGAAAAATCCTAACCTAAATACCATTGTGTTTTGGTTCATTAACCAACAGATGATACAGGATCGATGGAGGGTTAGTAATCTTGAACTATGGGCGGAGAGCCTGCAGAAGGCCAGGATGCTTGTTGTAACCTGTCAGGCACCCTTGTCGACATCCACATTACCTACCAAGGGCAGACTCCTCATGTAAAGACTTACTCTAGCGGGTCCATGATCAAGTAAGGCTAGTTTTACCCTCGCAGGTGTATCCCTCTTGAAATTGATATCTATATCTATTCCAATATTATAAAGAGGGAATATTTCGTATTTTTGTATGCAACGAATAAACTTAAAAACAACTGGCAATGTACTAGCTGATAATGTAGCTATCAGCTACATTATCAGCGAGTATTCCCACGGGACCGAGAACTACGCAGGTGAAACTGCGTGACGTCCGCTAGCAATAAATAAGAAAGGAAGAAAGCACCTTTTCGATCCAATTAGCTAAAAAAATGATGCAAATGACAGGTTTTGAGTGCAAAGTTTTTGTATTATTCTAATAAACATCAAGACCAAAAAATAGCCTTTCCCTCAGATAACTAGCAAAAGATAATAACTGATTTTGTTTTCACATTTACACTGCGTGAAAGTTTACTCAAAGCGAATAACAGCTTTAATGATCGCATTCCTTTAGTTATTCTAAGCGACGAACGGCGTGCGCCGTTTTAAACGAAAAAGGGGGCGCATTTTTTTAACAATGGCTTGGCGATCTGACCGCAGCCTTAACAATGGGGGCACAAAATGAGCTCGGGGAACTTTGCCTTGCCTACTCAATTACATTGAAACAATAAGAGCATACGTACCACGAAACAATGGATCATTTGTAAAAGTTTTCATTTTGCTGCGAAACATGGTGGTTGGTGTCTGGGGAGTTTTGAATGCAATATGACTTTTTTTTTTTTAATGCAGCAATCCATTTTTTTTTAATGATTTTACAGAAGCAACAAAGGCAATAAGGTCAGTAAGATTTATATCAATAACGCTGTCAAAGCAAAAGAGGATCGAAGGAGGTAACGAAAAAATAAACAGAACAGAAAATCCAATAAAGAAAACTTTTTTTTTTAAATTCTTATCTGATAAATTCTTCACTAACCCAATAATAATGCTTTGATAGGATTGCTTTGATCCGTTTGTAATCCTATTTTCGTCGATGAATTTTAGTCGATGAATGAATGTTGTGAACAAAAATCTATATTGAGAAGATAAGAAAGTTTCGGACAGTGTCCAGCCCGCGTAGCATGATCACCGTAGAAACGGATTTTGTCGATTCTTCGTTGACAAAAGGAATTTGTCACGTGCAAGACTATGTAAGGCAATCAGAAAGTCAAAATAAAACTAAAATTGGCTAGCAAAATAAGCTGCATATTTTGCTAGCCAATTTTAGTTTTATTTAGTACCCTAAACTATATTAGGTAATTAAACAAAGCAACAACATAACATTGTGCTAATGATACGTATTTTAAGAATAATGTTATTGTTATATCGGTTCTGAAGTTATTGAAGATTGTTTTAAATTTAATGTGTGTGGTTTAGCTGTGTTTTTTTTTAGGAAATAAATAAATATTAATATCATAAAAATACGCGCTTTGGGCGTGCAGTGGCGGACACATCTGCCAGTTATACAACACAATATTAATATTCTAGTAAGTGCTTCGATAAAAAAAAACAATTAAAAATATAGATTTGAATAAAAATAAACTACTCAGAAATGGACGCGGTCAAATATACTTACAAACGTGACCTATGCCCCGTTTGTCAGGTTTAAGCGAGCATTGTAACGGTTGGTCTGACATCGTCCTTCGTCAACTTATACAGCGGGATTATCGGGCTATCATAAAGGCGGTTTTATTACAAATATGTCACAATAGGGCTTAATGTACAACTGTCATGTTCTGATGTCTAAATGTTCGAATATGTAAGTGTAGTAGCAGCCCTGAGACAGTTATGGCGTGAAAAAAAAGAGGTTGTCGAAAATAAGAAACGGTACTCATTGCCAACATAACAGAAAGTATGAAACCCCCACGTTTCTAAAATAAATTATAAACTCGTGCATCGGTTCAAAATTTGCGAATAGAGAAAGTGTGATTCATGTGGAAGCAAAGGACTTAGTTTTTTGAGATGACAGCACACATGAAGGGCCGATGCCTGCCGGGGCTGCAGGACTGTTCGAAAGAGTTACCGCGGCCCTGGAACACAAAGGGCTAAGAAGGAACATGGTTGGGTTTTATTCAGTAAAAGCCTGATTTCTGCCCAGAGCGGGAGGGGTCATTTGATGATTCCCCATCCAGAAACAAAAAATGTTTTTGGCATTTTATGAGTGCATATAATCCGATGTCTAATGCTAATATTAAAAATACAATTTGAATTTGTCCAATCAGCGTGACAGACTAATTAACGAAACTAAATAAACTGATCTTCCACAAACAAGAGCAAACAGCCTAAAGAGGAGTAAGACAAGCAAACTTAGTACTTATGTTAATGCAATACAGACTATGGCATCGCTCAGTGTCACTTAAGACAGATTAAGCTGTGAAGTTGTAGGAAGTTGTTACAATCTTTGTTGCAAGTCCGTATTCCGTAGAGAATGCACCACAGGACTATGTGGATGGCACGACATTAAGGTTTTTATCAACAAAACAATCTTATTTCCTCGATCTTTTTCCCTGCGGAGATCTATAAGGAAAAAGTTGAGTGATAAGGAAAATGTTGCGTTGCCTGTATGCAAAGGACCTCATTAACGACATGAGCTTATCGCTGACAATTTATCCTATGGGATAAACATCAATAAAATATTATGGGTTATTTTGTAATGGATTTGTGTTTAACGTTTAAACAGAGGTAGGTAAAGAACTATATCACCTACCGACAATTTATCGTAATAATCTCGTCGATCCTAATACTCTTTCTGGCGACCTGGGCCTGCCGCAGAAACTATTACGGCAAAAGTTAAATCAGTTTTGTTGCCTCCTTCGAGGCGGTTTCATCTGGTTTCATCCGGTTCAAAACATCCTCTTGTGAATGCAATTTTGTAAAGCATCACTGCCGTAACCCCTTTTGGGGATACCAGTTTGTGTAACTGCGACAACTTGAAAGAAAAGCGCATCAACGTGTCCTATGTACCTCTCCGTAGGACAGGTTTATGCGGAAGATTTGACTTCTTGATATGAGTACTTACCTGGATTGTTAAACACACATTAAATTATTAACTCGACGCCTGAAGTGGACATCGCCGACGAGGTCGACCGCGGCAAAGGTGGTGTGACGATCTCTGATCATGTTCGCGGGGCAAGCTTGGCCAAAAATTGCACAAAACAGAGAGGTTTGAAGGGAGAAGGCACTGCCGACGAGAAAATTTAAGAAAGCAATAAAATAAATTTTACTAACAGGTGTTGTATTATTACATAATATTAAAATTCTCGATTCTTCGAACAGTCATTGGATTTATTGAAGCCTACCATAAGTGTTTGCAGATAGGACTAAACAGAATCATATTTTTTAGTCACTCGTATGGTTGGCTAAATTAAGGTCTATGTTGCAAGGCTAGTAAGTAATATTAACAAAAACAATGGTTGTAATTTCTCAACTTTTATATTTTTAACAGTGAATTATACCTACGTTTCATAGACTTAAGAAGTAGCGTTAATATAAACAATTAAAAACTGCGCCGCAACAACAACAAACCACAACAAATTATCTGATTCGTAAAGCAAGTACTTAATAAACATTTTTTTTTTAGCCTGTACTGTTCCACTGCTGGGCAAAGGCCTCCCCCAATTCCTTCCATGTGCTCTTCTCCTGTGCCGCCTCGGACCAACCCTCGTGATGCGCGTCCAAATCGTCTCGCCACCTTAATAAACATAACTTCTTAAAAATAAAAAAGCATATTAGTGTATTGTAGATAGTTGCCATTGCATAGTCTTGAAAGTCTATTGTTTTTTAATACAAATTAAGCTTGAGTCACGCTAGACCGTGTCGGGTCTGAGGCCCTACCTTCTAACGCTTAGTCTGTAAATTCGGATCTATCCGTCTCTCCTGCGCATGTCTGCAGATGAATGCGAGTGAGAGAAACGGATAGATCCGAATATACGGACGAAGCGAGGCCCTACTCTCTAACGTTTTGTCCGTATATTCGGATCTAACAAACAACGAACGGATAGATCCAAATATATCCGAAGCATTAGAGAGTCGTCTGTATATTCGGATCTATCCGTCTTTCAAATATACGGAAGAAGCGTTAGAGAGTAGGGCCTCTGGGCCGAGTGTCGACCGTGCAATTTTGTATGGACAAACTTACGCTTCCGAGCCACTACCGAGCAACAGACAATGGATTGTGCTACGGCCAACACTCGGCTCGGACCCGGCACGGTCTCTCGTGCGTCAACCTTTAGGCGGTGATAAAAGACTTATCGTTTTCAGTCAAGTTAATCTTATCAATATTCTGCGGGTAGGTGAAGAGAACGTCGGCCACGATGTCTAAAACTTCTCTGGGTTCACTGGCTCGAGTATTCTGTTCCAGTTGTAGGGCGTACAAGTAGTACACAAGAATGAAGTATGCAGTAAGACCTGAAAATAATAGCCGTTTTTAATAAATAAATAAATTCATTTATTTTCAGGTAATTATCACCCATTGCCAAATAATTATAAACATCAAATAAAGCCAACAAATAAAGCAACATCACAATAAAATAAAATAAAAACAAAACTCAATCAAACTAGAAATAAATTAAATCAAAAACATATTAAATCAAATAAATCTTATAAAATCCAGAATCTAAGTCAATAACTAAACATTAAATTAAATCAAAACAAATGAAATCCAAAAACTAAGTCAAAAACATATTAAATCAAATAAATAAGTCAAAAACATATTAAATCAAATCAATCATATGAAATCCAGAATCTAAGTCAATAACTAAACATTAAATTAAGTCAAAAAACATAATATCACACGCCCACATTCCGCCTGCAGTTCTTTCAGTGCCGTGTAAAAGGGAGCAAGCCTATTATCATCAACCAGACACATCTGTAGATGCTATTGAGGAATCTGAATTACACTTGGCTCGATCGAGGAACCCATGAACTCGTTCTCAGTATTGTGCTTGCAAAAACTAGATTCTAAATTGATATTTCCTGGTTGGTTTGTTCATTCTTCTGCCCTTATGCCAATTTATTTGGGGTCGGCGCAGCATGTCTTCTGCTTGCATACTTCTCGATTACTCGCCATTTCAGCAGTAAGTTTCGTTCTTATTTAGGCTAAGACGAAAGAAACTTATTGTCGTTCATCATGCTTGAGGGGATCGTTCCTGGTACAGATATTTGCGGGTCGTCAATGCGTCTATTGGAGATCTTGTCAAAGATAAGTGGATAGGCAATTAAATTGTAAAGGGGATCGTTTCTCTTGAATGGGTGTATTTCACACGAAACATGATACATAGAAAAATCACGATTCAAATCGTCTTTTGTCGATTTTCTCCTTCTCTGGTTTCAAATTGACCTCACAGCTTTCTTCTAACTTTTCCTTCCGGCCTGGAACCGTGACTAATCGCCACATGCTTTATCGAAAAAAAAAATCTAGGCATTTTGAATATTACACACTGCCCCTGTAAAAAACTCTTGTAAGTCTTGTACTTAGTGCCGTTTTACGTATTTAGACGGACTGTTTTGCTTAATTTGCTACGCAATGAGTGATGATATTTAATAAGATCAATTGGATTTTCCTATAATACATGAGTAAGGGAACTGAAAAAGAGATATGCGATAGTTACAAGTAAAAAGACAGGCAACACAGCAACACGTCAGTATTTTTAAAATATCTTTCGAATTCTTACCGATCTCCCCGCAGCAAACTACCATGGAGTGACCGGTGTGTTGAGGACTGTACAGCACCACACCAATGGCGGACAGTACGAGACGAATGATAGCAACTGTCACATGCAGCTTGATGTGGCCGGGTCGTTTCTGAAAATGAGACGCGTCAAGATTTGTTGCATTGAGGTGTAGTCGTAATTTTATTTTTTTTCTTGGACAAAAAATGATGTTAAAATGTTCAGTATCAAAAAATTGCAAACTAAATATATTTTGCAATTTTTTGATCAAATTTTGGGCATAACGAAACTTTAACAACTTTTGAACATTTTGTCAGGAGTGTTGGAAAATAATGGACACATATTTTTTGTTTTTGTAAATCAATGAATATTGACACAGATAAAACGCATCAAAACTCGGGAGTAGGGGCTCGCGACGTCAGAACTCGCTAAAAAATATACCAAAGCGTGACGTATTGAGAATTTTAAAATAAAAGCGTCGTATCTTCGTCAATTTTGGTTTTTGTTACAAAATAAAAAGTACGGATCAAATATTTGTTGTTAATCTAAGCAACGGACTAATTATTATTTTTGTATTTCGTTTATGTTTTATCTTTTTACATTTGCTATCATTTATTGAGAAATTCCGTTCTGTACCAAATTGAAACGGGATCACTCCGAGAAAGTACTCTTCCTGAAACTACCCAAATCGCTACTTGTGTGCCTATAAAATTTGAAGAGTTCCCTCTATTTTTGCAGGATCCCATCATCAGAATCCTGTCTTGATGATTATGGGAACACCTGGGAAGTATACCCTTCCAAACAACAAAATAAAACGAAATCGGTCCAGCTATCTTCGAGTAATCGGGGAACATTGAATTGAGAACCTCTCCTTTTTGAAGTCGGTTAATAATGACGTTATGGTAGGTGAATAAGTAAATATCCGGGTAGCCTTTAAAAGTTTTGACCAAGTATCGTAAATTTGCTCCTAAGAATTGAAGAGTTCCGTTACTTTGTCATGGATCCTATAATCAGAACCTAATCAAACACTCATCAAACTACCCTTGAAGTACCGGTCTTTCCAATAAAAAAAAAAAAGATAGTACATGTCACGTAATAGGCTTATCCCCAATAAATGGAACTTAATACACCTAACTGTCGAAATCTGGGAGTATTGTACACATCTGCATACCCCTTCAGAGCATACAGGCCTGATGTTCTGTTGTATAAACAATAAACATCCAAGCGATTGCAGCAATCACTGCAGATTTGCCGTAATTTTGAAGAGTTCTATTAACATCTCCAAAGATCAGCATCAGATCTTAACCAAATTGAACTACCCAAATCGCGTCACGATTAGGGTAGTTTTAAGAAGAGTACTTTCTTAAAGTGGTCCCATTTCAATTTCGTGAAAATCTGATGAAGAACTTCGGAGATAGGCAACTCCTCAATATATGATAGCAAATGGACTGAGATTGCTGAAATCTTATGTCTGTCTATTGTTTACACCAGTTCATAACATAACATCACGCCGGTACGCTGTGAAGGGATAAGCACAACTGATCCACTAAAAAGTGAAATATAAAAACTTTTATTTCAAAAAATAACACCGACTTCAAAAAACACAAAAAAGTGAAAAATAACTTTAACTTCTCAGAAGTCAGTGACAAAAAAAAACTAAGTAAATCAATCAAACAAAGGTCACCGACTTCTGAAATTAAAGTTATTATTCACTTTTTGTGTTTTTTGAAGTCGATTTTTGTTGTTATGAATTGCATATGAAATAATGTATATAATTAGCCTTTCTTCAGCCATCATATTAATTGTAAACTATTTCACGTAATACATACACTACCGCTAAAGACCATTAGCGTAAACTATAACTATTATAATACCAAACATAAGATTGTTTGTACCTTAGAACATTATCGATGTATACCCCCCATTACTAACTGCTTAAAGGCAGGGCCATAAAATTACTAATCGCCGATCTTGTAGGTCAGAGGGGAGGGGACGCAAACTAAGAACAAAGTGCTGAGTTCGTAAAGATGTTGCCAACTGCAAAACTTTCAACTCATTTTGCTAATGTATTTCAATTTGGTTATCCTAGGTTCACCATCGTAGTTTTGAAATAGGATTAACAATTAATAAAAAATTGAAATTGGCTCTAGACCTTATTGAATGACATCATTATATTATCATCTTTGGGTGAAAGATGCATCCCAAATGAATATTTATTTTATTACGTCATATTGCATTTCGTAAAAATAAAACTTCTGCGGTTTTAAAATATTCGGACTTTTGTAATTTAAATACACAATCTGCATTGCGGTACATTGACTTGGTTTTTCTACACGGAAAGTCTTTGGAAGCCCCGTCCAATGTTACTTCTTATGGTACTACATGTTCGTTTTTTTTTACGGCAAATAATTCAGGTATCGGTCATTTCAAAACTTTAAATAGGTAATACATCCACATCATCACAAAAGCCTACGATCTTTGTGTGTTCCTCCAAAATTTTGAAAGGAAGCACTGTCCAAAAATCATGGAACAAGTTGGCAAACGTATCTGTAATTTGGTACAAACTGGCGTTCTGCCAACCAAGTAAGTCAAATAGAACGTACATTTATTGTGACCGTAGATAATGTTGAACACACCGCGTCGCCCGACGGGTCCGGAATGCGCTGTTGGACCTTTTATTAACTGAACTAAGGCTTAAGTGGGGCAAGTGTTTGTTTCTGTCTTAAATGTAAACACACAGCTTGAAAATATTGGTTGTCCCGCATTTAGGTCGAACAGTCTATAAAGGGTGTAAAATAAAGGGTGTAAAACACCTCTTCACGAAGCCGAAACGCACTTGTTCTCCTCATCATTGCGATCATTTTTTGTTCTACACCATACCTGGGAACCTTCTAGTTTCGGAGATATGGGGGTTCAAAGTTATAACTTTTTGACAACTTTTTTTTTAATTACAAGTTTTTTTTTGTAAGATTGTAACTTTTAACACCTCCACGACCCCGTACTATTCAATGCATCCATCAACACAATGTTATAAGTGCGTTACATTGAGTTCTACCACAAAACATGATTTACAACCTCAAAAAAAAAACTAGGCGTTATAATGAATTACCGCCAAAAAAAACCCAAAATAGAAACGAATAAAAATTCTTATTTATCAAACAAATAAGAGCAAGTTCAAATTACATTTTCTCCAAAAAAAATGGATCTTCGAATAACAAAACTAAACTCTGAACCTCCGACAAAATTACAAAGTTACCGACAACAGAGGTTTTGTCAAAATAATCATATTTTTACAACTTGCATGAACTGTTTTAATTTCGATTGTTGGTTCTCAAATTATTTTTTAACTCTCATTAATGATGAAAATACCTCAATTGTTTGGCCCGCGCGATCGGGTTCGTGTCACGTTCGGATAAACATCCGAACGTCCGCCGAAACGATCGAACGATCCGCGAAAACTCGCGTGCGAGTTCGAATGATCCGAGCGCAGTGCGCTTGCAACCACCGATCCTTACGTGTTTTGTCTGTTTATGTTACAAAATTAAATAGTTTTTGTTTCTATCCGCCGAAACGATCGAACGATCCGCGAAAACTCGCGTGCGAGTTCGAATGATCCGAGCGCAGTGCGCTTGCAACCACCGATCCTTACGTGTTTTGTCTGTTTATGTTACAAAATTAAATAGTTTTTGTTTCTATTTATAATGAATTACCGCCAAAAAAAACCCAAAATAGAAACGAATAAAAATTCTTATTTATCAAACAAATAAGAGCAAGTTCAAATTACATTTTCTCCAAAAAAAATGGATCTTCGAATAACAAAACTAAACTCTGAACCTCCGACAAAATTACAAAGTTACCGACAACAGAGGTTTTGTCAAAATAATCATATTTTTACAACTTGCATGAACTGTTTTAATTTCGATTGTTGGTTCTCAAATTATTTTTTAACTCTCATTAATGATGAAAATACCTCAATTGTTTGGCCCGCGCGATCGGGTTCGTGTCACGTTCGGATAAACATCCGAACGTCCGCCGAAACGATCGAACGATCCGCGAAAACTCGCGTGCGAGTTCGAATGATCCGAGCGCAGTGCGCTTGCAACCACCGATCCTTACGTGTTTTGTCTGTTTATGTTACAAAATTAAATAGTTTTTGTTTCTATTGGTTTAATATCATGTCAACGAACTAATTAATCTACTAAGAAAACTACTAACTTACCAACACACTAACTACCTCCCTATTTAGTTCATAAGTACAATTATGTATAACTACTGCTTACAATATAACGCAATATTTTTCGGTAGATTTTAATCTATCAAAGTGAAACCGTAATATTGTGAAATGCATGCGACGGAAGTATCTCTGCTCCCATAATCGGGACTTGGGGCACCCCCACGTTAGGTTAGTTAGGTTCCTTTAAACCCTGCAAACAGAAATAGGAGCCCCGCGTAGCGATGCTGCTTGTCTCTGCATCACCTAAAGGTTGACTGGTAGAGAATGCCCTTGGCATTAAGTCCGCCTCTGTACTTTGTGCTTGAAGTGTTAAAATAAATAATAAATAAAATAAAATAAATAAAAATATAATAAATAAATAAAAATATAATAAATAAAAATATAATAAATAAATAAAATAAAAAAATTTTTCAGTATGTCACAGTCAAAATACCACACCACAGTCTATGAAATATGAAAGGTAATTTATGAATTAATAGTAGGCAAGTAAAGATAGAACGTAATTTATGCTGGTTTATGGCATAAACAGTATGTTTATTTTTCGATGATTTCAGTATCTCATTCGGTCGTTTCGTCATTTTCATTCGGACAAAAGTAGTCGAAAAGTATTTTAACGAGTAAAAACAATACTGAAATACAGGCGATAATTCTGATTTTTCGGCAAATAATTCTATAAGCAACATATTAACCTCATACCTAGTGTTTTATTATTTTAGTCTAATCAATAGATGTTTTGTAAATCGATCGAAACCACTCATTTCGCACTATTCGGCCCGCAGTGACTGATGTAACAACCACTTTGTAGTGTAAGCTGATTAGAACTTTATTCTAACAGTATTTCAGATGAAGTTTGAACCACTACAAATAGAGTTGTTAATTTAGCTCATTTAGTCGCATTAACGAAGCCGAAAGGCACTTTTAGTTACGGAAATATTGGGGGTCAAAGTTCCAACTTTTTGACAAGTTTTTTTTTTTTAAATACCTCTACGACCCCCGTAATATTCAATCCATCCAACAACACAATATTTTTAATGCGTTACATTTAGTTTTACTACGAAACATGATTTTTAACCCAAAAAAAAGTCGTTTCACAGCAGTAATTTTAGCGTAAAGTTACTTACGTTTGATGTACAGAATGCTTAGTTGACGGCTTCGTGATGAGGTTGTTTATACTGTATACCTAAATAAAAATCAATTGCCACATGCAGGCAGAGCATCATATTAGAATGGCCCGACGATTTTCTTATTTTTTTTTAAATTTTTGTTACTATCTTGCACCCATGTAAAGACGGGCTCGGTTCCCTAGTCTAAGACAAAGTTAAAGCATATCACAAGCCAAAGATCATGGGTATCAAGAGTTCCGATCTAAAAACTAGTAACGATCTGGTCAAAACTTAACCACAGAAAACTTCTGTGATCTTACCGTTTTTAAGGATAGGGTGAAAAGCAAAAGTAGAAACAGCAAATATACATACCCTATGCAGACCAATGAGAAGAACTATGTTCATCAAAAACCAGCCGATATTCAAGCATGTGACCAGAACAAGAATTGTGACAGTCAGGCTCAACCTAGATCTGTCCATGGAATCTGGATCTGGGACCAAAACACCATCCTCGTTTTGTTTGAGACGGATATAACGGAAGCCGTGAGTGTAAAATGCTAGAAAGCTCAAAGTTCCGACGTAAAACAGGGTGACGACGAAGTTTAAAATCTGAAACAAAAAAAAAAATAAATAAAGTCAACATAAATATCTCATGTACCTATAGCATTTTTTAAATTCAGAATGACATAAGTTATCAGCGTAGGATAAAAAAGCCAGTCTATGCTATTTACGTGAACTTACTCGTACATTCCCATAAAATAGTGTACCTTTTAAAAATGTACTTTTACGTACCATACTGATATATCCAAGTATAAAGCAACCAGTCTTTAATGGTATGCAGAAACAGCATTTTGAGAACAGTGAACAACCCTCGTTCTCTTTTGGGTAGATGCTGTAACAAGATAAAAAAAGATAATGAAATGTATATATAGTATGTGTGGCGGCTTGCATCATTCTTTTTCTTCATCGTTCTTGCCAAAAAATAATCAGCTGAACATGTAGTATTACAATACTTTCATCTGACCCATACAACATGTAGTATTAAAATACTAACAGCTGACCCATACAATATTTAGTATTATAATACTATCAGCTGACCCATAAGACATGTAGTATTGTAATACTATCAGCTGACTTATACAAGATGTAGTATTATAATACTATCAGCTGACCCATACAACATATAGTAATAAAATACTTATTCGACAAAAGTGGATGGGACAGCTGGTTATTTTCGCGATTACGATGTGGTCCCAGATGTTCAGTCGGATAGTTCTTTCTACAGGGTGATTGGCAATTGGGTACAGGCCTTGAAATGGAGAAAACTAGACCTTATATGTAACAATTTTCATCTGATAAGTTAGGGTCCAAACTGGGTGATTTTTGAGAAATCGAACTTTTAAAGTTTTCCTTGAAATGTTCCACCTTTACACCAGTAAGTGCCAATTGTGAGAAATCTACGCCATTTATGATGAAACTTATGATGAATCTATGTTAAACTGATAGTTTTCTGATAGCTCATGAACGAATGTATCCTCCAAAAAACAATTTGTCAAAACAGTACATCTGCCTTTGGAAAACAGGCGCTATAAAGGTCATCTTTTGAAAAAAATTTGAAAGTTCTTTATTCTTATTCTTTATTGCACACAAAAAAAAAAAACAACAAATATACATATTACTTGCAATAATATAGCTTATGTACAAAGGCGAGCTTAACCCAGAGTTGGGTTTTCTTACAGTAATAGTGTAATGTAAATGCACACACTAATATGTGTATTAGTGTGTGCATTTACATTACATTCTAAATTAAACTTAAAAAAAAGAAAACTACATTCATACAATAAAATATACGTAATACATACTGCTTAGATTAGAAGTTTTCTTGTTTTTCGAGACCAGTTTCTCAAAATAATATGACACTTGTCGTGTAAATTACAGAACCGACAATTGTGATACTACCATGTTTGTATAATCCAGCAATCAGATTTACAAAGATTCTGGCATGGTTGAATTAACACAGAGATTTTCACTACTATGCCCATATGCACAGCATGTTGTGATTAATTTTAATTAAATCGTTGATAGGATTTTTGTTGAAAGTCACATTAACTGGAAATCACATTAACTGGAAGTCACATAAACTGAAAGTCACATTAATATACATTCATGTATATGTACAGTACGTTCCTAATTATGACTAAAAGGGATAAGGATATTTCAGTGTGGAAAATTGTCAAATGTACACCTATAGTGGAATAGTTGAAATAAGAAATCCATTGTAGCAATAATTAATTTTGGCCGTATCTGTGCCAAATATTTACCTCTGATTAGAAGCGGAATGCCGTCCGGAAAGCCACTCCAAAGGTTTCAGGGAAAACACACGCATTTTAAAATATTCCACGATATCTTAATTACAGTAACTCGATTTAAAATCAAAGAATTCTGTAATGATTTCCTCATTAACTGATCAATTAGTGGATGGACATAAAATTAATAAGTATCCGCAATAATAATTACTGTTTTGATTGCTGAAATACGGTGTTGCAATTTGAAATACTGATTACGGTTACGAGTATACTGTGTAATTTAGGAATCAATAAGCAAACAAACATTTTGCTACAAAAATGGTGGGACCTAACAAAGAAAATGGTGGGTCAAACGCAAAACAAAAGCAAGATTGGTAAGCTATGAGGGAGGCCTTGCCCAGTAGTGGGACTGAACAGGTTTACATAAATAGGTAAACGCGTTCGAATCAATTTCAGCAAACTCAGTAAAAATGGAGACTTTAAAAACCAAAACAGGAGAACCGTATCCATAAATGAGAACATTTATTGAAAAAAAGAAAACCTTATTGGTTGTGTCATTACAACCTCCTTTACGACTGCAACGATCTGATGGCTGATTTCAGAACTGACATTGAAACGAGACAGACGAGTGTCAAACAAACAGTCATGCGGGCCTGTCAGATGAAAAACATGCAGGGCAGTGTTTGGAGACTGCCGCTAGAAGTGAAAATACAGATCGGCTACGAGTGCTTCGGAGCGTTAGGTGACAGTCACGCGAGTTCCATGATTATTTTTCACTCAAAACGTACTCAACGCGCCTAAAGAAGTTTTCACTTCAAAAAGTAAAAACCATTAGTACAAATCTCAGCTTTGAACTACGTACATCTCTTAAAATTAAGGAACTATTATTTACTTATTTGTGTGCTGCGACATAAATCATCAATACACAAGGACAGGACGCAAGTATCCTCTGAGGTAAGATGATCTTTGTCTAGGCGAGCGTTATGATCGTTGCAGCCAATTAAAATTAATCAAAACGCAAATGGGGGCAGTAAGTGTTTCAAAATGGGTTCACATATGGCATAACAGGCAAAAAAATGAAAGAAATTATTGGAAATGTGAAGTGCTCAAATGCACTGCCAACTGTAAGAAATGGAACGCAACAAATGTTATAGCTTCCCGCCTTTCACGGATTAGCTGTCACTAAGCTGTCAAACTTTTTTTCTTCTTGTTAATAACCGGCAACTGATTTGTACTTTTAGAAAACTTTATCTATACTTATAATATTATAAAGAGGAAAACTTTGTTTGTTTGTTTGTTTGGTTGTAATGAATAGGCTTAAAAACTACTGGACCGTTTTTAAAAATTCTTTCACCATTCGAAAGCTACATTATCCACGAGTAACATAGGATATATTTTATCCCCGTACTCCCACGGGAACGGGAACTATGCGGGTGAAACCGCGGGACGTCCGCTAGTTAATAAATATAGAAACGAATATTATTACTGTGCTTTATTTGAGAAACTCCTACACCAACATTATAACAAACATATTTACGGACATTGAAACGTTGTCAGTTCTATCGTGTAGTGGCGAACACAACCACGAAGGTATTCCAGCACGTGTTGAGGCTGCTGATAACATTCATGAGCTGAAATGTAAAATCAAGACTTGTCAAATAGTGCAACATCACTTGGCATCCACTAGTGCTGACATTTCAACTAGTTTGCCATCCAGAGACGCCATTAAACAAATAGTGAATCGTAAAAAAAAGAAAGTATTGCTATCTTTATAAGAACCAACAAATTTTGATTTCGAAGTTAACGAAGAAGCAGTTACAACTATGGTGACGGAGAATTCTTTTTGATTAAAAGCAGAATTTTCGGAAATAAAAGAGGAATGTTGTTTAGCACTAAAGTCTAATGACCTATTTGGGAAAAACCGAATATTGGATAATGGACGGGACATTCAAAATTGTTTCTAGTATATTCCAACAGTTATAAACTATTTACGGACCGGTATAAAATAGTTGTGATAAAACGTTTCCATTGTTGTTTGGACTATTCGCCAACAAGGACAAAGCTTCTTACGATGTAATGTTTGAATCAATGATTGAATATTGCAATGAAAATAACATATAATTAAACTCACATTTTGTACTCATGGATTTCGAGAAAGCAGCAAGTTTAAGTCTCCTTTTGTTTTTATTTTCGACAAATCGTTTATCGATAAATACAGTGCGAAGGGTTGACTATAAAACATAACTTCGATAACACATTTAATATTTAGATTAAGTGTCTATTGGCATTGTATAACATACAACCTGCTAACATAGTCATGTATTTCAATGACTTGATAAATACATTGTCCGAAGATGCCCCGCAAAATAGCCGATTGGTTTGGGATTAATTATGTAAATGGGACAAATAAGCAGCCACCTATGTACAATCCAAACTTTTGGAGTCTGTGTCCACGACAAAACTATACCACGTAGCCAGAATAGTGCTGAGGCATTCCACCATCATATTAACGAGATATGCGCAAAGCGGCATGTTGGTTTTTATCGTCTCGTGACAGAATTAATATCAGAGACTCCAACAAATCTTTCAGCTATTGAAAGAATAAGAAACGGGGAACCACTTCCCAAGAAAAGGAAGAACAAGAACGAATATAAGTTAAAAAAAATAGAAAATATTCTAAAAGAAATCCCAAAGTACACACAAGTGGAATTATTGCGAGCTATTGCTTCAAACCTTTAATTTTTTCAATTTAATTATTATTATTTATTTTTGCAGAAAACACTGTTACAACGGTGTTATAAAATCTACATGTTTCAAGTGATTCTACCGTCATCATCATCTTCCTAGCCTTTTCCCAACTATGTTAGGGTCGGCTTCCAGTCTAACCGGATGCAGCTGAATATAATTTTACATGGTGCGACTGCCTAACTGACCTCCACAACCCAGTTAATACGGGGTAATACGATACCACTTGGTAAGACTGGTACTCGGACTTTTTGGGCCACTGACTATGGCCTGTAACGACTGTCAAAGATGGACAAATGACAGCCGGGACCACCAGCTTAACGTGTTTTCCGAGGCACGGAGGAAACTCGGTATGTAAGGGTGGGTGGGTGTGTGGTGTAAGGGTGGTCACTCATCCATAGACCAACCTAGGCAAGTACGGCTTAACCTAAAGATCGGCCCGAGCGGATGTTACTATTCAGCCACGAGCTCCTCACAAACAAACGGAGTTATGTTTAAAAAATGTTGTTTACGCCTGACGATGGATGAATGTTTCTGTGTAAACATGACAAGTCATGTTCTGTTATGTACGTATTATTTACATAACAAACATATTATTAACTGAAAGAAAAGTATTTTATACTACACCTGCTTGGAAAGTATCTTGATACTTTATCAAATTTACGGTAGAAAGTACGTCATTGCATATCGAACAAATATGCGGAGAGAAAACGCATCTGAGCGGGAGAGAAAAGTGTATGAAAATCCATTTCTTACGTGGTTTTTCTTTTTTAATTTTGGGTAAGACTATGCGCCGGTAACCTAAATATCAAAAGCCAAAAAGTTTTTACAGTGAGTTTTTATCTCCAAGTTAGCAAAATGACACTGGCCACTAGCTGCATGTGTGTTGGATGGTGTCGGGCTGGCAGTGCGACCCTGCGGCGGCAGGATAAACAATTTGAAAAAAGAACATGTGAAAATTGCAGACGCCATTGGCGCCATTTTCAATTTGTGTGTTGTTTGAGGATTCAGTTTTCGTAGAAAGTAAAATAAAACTATCAAAATGATAAGTAGTGATAGTGATGATGAAGATTTTTTAACTCCGCCGCAGTTGAAGGAAACAGCAAAAATATGATAACCTTTTACCACAGAAATCAATTAAAAAATATAATAAAACTTAGGACGATTTTTTGCAATGGAAAAGTGAAAAAAATGCGGCATCTTTTTCTGAAACTGTTTTGCTAGCTTATTTCAGTGAAAAAGCGCAAAAATACAAACCAAGTACGTTATGGTCTATGTACCTACTCAATGTTGAAAAGTACTATATTGACATGAAACGACATAAATATTCAAGAATACAAAAAACTTACAGCATTTCTGAAAAGAAAGTCGGAGGGATTTCGTAGTAAGAAATCAAAAGTGCTTACTACAAAGGATGTTTATTCCTTTTTGCAGAATGCTCCAGATGACAAATATTTGTTGATGAAGGTAAGTTTATGAACAAAATGCACTGGTTTATGATTTATTACGTACCTATTTATGAGTAGAAATCGAAATCTACTAGGTTTTCATGTTTGATATTTTTGTTTACAGGTTATTTTGATTTTAGGAGTAAATGGGGCCTGTCGTTCGCAAGAACTTGTGGATATGACAACAGACGATATCGAAATCCTCGAAAATGGAATAATTGTCAATATTCCTAACACAAAAACCAAAATTCAGCGATCATTTGTTATATCGGGCTTATTTTATGAGATAATGAAGAAATATAACGAAATTCGCCCCAGTGACCCCAAAACCAATCGGTTTTTACTACAATATAAAAACAAAAAATGTACGAAACAAGTAATTGGGAAAAACAAAATATGTACTGTGCCAAGAGAAATAGCTTCCTACCTTAATTTACTCAATCCACTAGAATACACTGGCCACTGCTTTCGCAGAACTTCAGCGACTATTCCTGCCGATACTGGTGCTGATTTAACCACAATAAAACACCACGGTGGTTGGAAATCGTCCGCTGTTGCAGAAGGTTACACATAGAGAATTCCGTAGAAAACAAAACACGAATAAATAACCAAATATCGGGATCGATTAATGTGCATCAAGACTCATCTCCTCAACCATCAACGAGCGCGGCGATGCCAAATGCCCCTCAGCAGCCAGTTGCCCCTTTGGCACCACAGCCTTCTACGAGCGCAGTGCCAACAGCACAGCCAGTTATTCCTCCTACATTGTCGCAAACATCTCAAACAAACATTAATGGAAAAAGTGTTACACTAAGCTCCATTAACTGCAACAATTTCAATGTAAATTTCAATTAGTAAAGATTCAGTTTTTTATTTTCCTCCTAGGTGTATTTATAAAGCACTATGTATCACTCGAGAGAAAGTGCGATTCCCGATCTCGGGTGTTTTAAAGCCCTCACCTACGGCTCGGGTTTCAAACGACACCCTCGACGGTAATCGGTCACTTTCTCCTCTCAGTGAACAATGTACTATTATTCTCATAGCTAACATTAATACTACGCGAATTGCGTTAGGATCGAACTAAGAAGACAATGAAATCTCGTGTAATTTGCTATTCAAAGTACCAAGCAGAAGCAGTGATAGCTCATTAGCTCCTAGTGGTGATACCATCGGACTCTCAACTCATAGGTCTCAAGTTCGAACTCAAGAAACACACTTCTGAGTTTGCGTATTTATGTTCGTATTGTATAATTATCACTTGCTTCGGTGAAGGAAAATATCGTGAGGAAACCAGCATGCCTGAGAGATATTAATCGACGGCATGTAAAGCCAAGTGTGAGGGGCCCATGGGCGGCATAAAACTCTGACACCAGGCAATACTCACACGAGAAAGAAAGAGTTTACAGTACCCACTTAAGTACAGTCGTAACAACATCACTACACGCTGTCCTATTATTGTATTCGTCAAGGTCAAATGTTACCACAGATATGCGGTCGACTATACCTAACAAAATAGCTAAATATTTTTAACCAATTTCTAAAAACGAGGAGCTAACTTTGTTTTCGTCGCATATATTTTTCTATTTTTTGTATTTTCAAGGATGTTATAGAAATGTTGAAACAAACCTTAAAACTTAGACATATACACTGAGCTAATAACATTCAATGATTCTCAACATTAACCTAATCAACCTATTGTACATAAATTATTGTGACTTGTTTATCCAGCTCATAGTGTTGTTACTATTGAAGCTGTGCCAGGCAGCATTTAGCCTACTAACATATTACTATCAGTAACAAGTCAATCTACCAAATACAAGTACTGTGTAGTTGCAAATAATTAATTATCGACAGCTTGAATTTTAGGTTTTCCAGAAATTATCCATAAGAATTTATAAAACGAGACTTCTTTTATTGATTTAAACTTATAGCGATAAAATAAATTAAAAAAAGTAGTAAGCTTACTTTTCATACGGCGAAGTCATTAAACCGATCTTCGTCACTTTTTAAGCTGAAACCTTGTTCGACGCGTGCACACTTTGGCAGGTGTATCGCGACTGGGCTGTTTACGATAATTAACTGGTATTGTTCGTGAGGAATCCCAGATATGTACTACGTGATATGTCATACAATAACAATGCCAGAACTGCCGTCATTCAAAAGTTGTGAAAGCAAAATATCTTTCTTGAAGTATGTTTTAAACAGAAACTATAGCGTAGGTCATTTTTAGATCTTTAACAGTCGTTACAGGTAGTGGCCCATAAGTCTGCAAACCAGTCCAATTATGATTAATAAACATAATCTCTATCGTTGCCTGATAATTGGTGTTTTTGTTTTTGCTTTTATTGACAATTATTACAATCAATCGGACACAGCAGCACAACTACAGCAGCAGACAACAGCGCTGACAACATTTTTCTTTGACTCGTTTTCTCTCATTGAGAGGAGGTCTATGTCCCGGCAGTAGAAACAGTAACATGCTGAGGATGATAATGATGATTGTTGACGAATCAAATAAATCGGTGCTATAACAAGTCAGCGACTGTCAAAGGACTAAGTTCTGGAGTGGCGACCGCGAACCGGAAGACGATGCGTTGGAAGACCTCCCACTAGGTGGACCGATGACCTGGCGAAGGTTGCTGGAATCCGTTGCATGCGAGGGACCGGTCAATGTGGCGACACTTACGGGGAGGCCTATGTCCAGCAGTGAACGTCTTTCGGCTGAAATGATGATGAGGATGATGATGAAGTGTGTGCTTTAACAGGAGAAGCACCCTGTTTAGTAGTAGTATCAACTTTGCATTTGACATTCGTTGAATGTTTATCGCAAGTAACTTTGGAAGATGATAGCTAGCCATGGGATCATCATGAGCATACCAATTAAACAAATGAGCAATTTAAAGGCAAACTTCTTATCCGAAAAGATTACCTGCGTGTTATGCGACAACAATAGCGAGGGACTTAATTTTTATTCATGGATTGAATGTCTGTGGTGCCATACGAAAATTTATGCATGGATAACTCGCGCCTTAAAAAATAAACAAGTAAAAAAACAACTATATTTAAATAATAATAACAATAATGGTGTTATATCCAATCTCCTTCACCATAGCCTCAAATTAATAGACCTCAAGGATTCAATCTACATACCACTCCAAAAAGCCGCAATTTTAAACACCTGCAGAATTGTAAGAAAGTTCATGCAAATCGAGGAAAATGAAATTTCTCCCCATGACTCACACACACACACGCTACGTTGACTTCGTTTAGGCCCGTTAACGTAGCTAAAACTAGCTTAAAAAAAGCTAAGAGTCAATATTTGTTTTCCAAAAAAATAATAATAATAGGTAAAGTATCTTGACTTGGCTCGCGAGTTGTCGACATGTGGAAAGTGGACTCAGCGATCATTGTGCCGATAGTCGTGTCAGCCCATGGCTTTTCTAAAATCAGTTTTTTGCCCATAATTTTTTTCCTATGGAAAATTTCTAAACCGTTTTTCATTTTTATCATTCTGAGTATGAATACGGACAGCTTTAAATTTAAACTTTTTTGACACAACCGCTAAATTGGGGAGGGGGTTGAAATTTCCAAAATTTTTGCGAAAAAAAATTATATCTCCGAAACAGTAAACATTTCGTCGCAAATATTTTTTTTTGAAAGCAAATTTTTTACTCTACAATTTGTACCTTTGAAGTTTAGCGATAAAACTTATGGTTTTCGAAATAACAAATTATAACTAAAAAATCTACCTAAAAATTGAGGGCGTTTCCATGCTAAACACTTATGAGAGGATTTAAAAAGGGTAAACTTTCCATTACAGGACAACGATTTTGAAATCATATTTTTTTTTGTAGATGTAGTACACTTAAGTACAACTTTATATACAAAGGACATTGCTCGTCGTCCATACATGGCTCGCCTAAGATCCAACAGGGAGGTGTATTCACTTTTTGGGTTTTAGATAATGTATATATATTCGAATGAACCTAAATTAAAACAACGGACACGGAAAAAATCAAAACAATATTCCGATTTTGAGGTTATATTTACGTCATTATAAACATTCGGTATGTATGTAACAACTGGTATAGGGGTCTTTTGGCCTCGGTCAGGACCTTTCGTTTCTTTTTATTTTTAATTTAATATCTATGTTTTGTTTACAATAGTTGAAATAATGTTACTTTTTATGTGTTTTGTCCTGCACGGGCTAATAAATGCTTTTTCTTTCTTATTGCTCGTTTCAAACAGCGCTTTCAACCAAGTTTTTTGATAAGCCGTATTATTCCGCAAAATAATAATAATAATAAAATAATAAAAACGTTTATTTATCTCCACAAGTTACATTGTTGTACATAAATATGGGTTGACAAGTAGTTTGGCAGAAAGTTGTAATTTGTGGAAGATCTGGAGTCTAAACTAAGCCTAGGCCTGTATTTCAGAACTCCAGGCCCCCCATCACATCATAAAATAGTTTTTGTCAACGTAGAAATGGTATGATGGTGACGATGTGTATGTGCACGTATGTGTGTGTTATGTGTGTGTGTATAAAATATATGAGTATGTATAATTTACTGTTAAATTAAAATTTTATAAATATTTATATAAATTTAAATGTATTTATACATAGGGGATATATACAATATATGACTATAATCTTACCTACAAGTATATGTACGCAAGTACGGACTACCAAGCCTGCCTACTTGGTAACCTCGAGTAATTCCTCTGTTTCCCTACAGTTTAAATTTAACAACCATTTGATAATTTTCGATTTACACTCAACTTTACTACAATTTGCTATATTTGTAATTTTATTAATCATAGCGGACTGTTTGTAACTAAAAACCATTATCGTATATCAAGTGTTGAGAATACTGACGCTTGTCTGTGTCAAACTCTTATTAAGAGTGCTATACAAAGCCTAGGCTGTATGAGCTATAATACCTTTGCCTATTAAAAACTCCAAATTGAACCAAAAAATAATAACATCTTATGTTCGAGGATTATGACGTAAGTTAATACTTTTTAAAATGTTTTCGAAATTAAAAAGTGTCCGTTCTATTGAAATATTTGTAATGTTGTTATTATTAAAAGAATTATGAATTATAGTTAATGTTTCATGTGTGTTGATTCATAGGCTATTTTTGACAATGTCCTTTCAATAGTCGGACGCCCACGGTTTACGAGATTTAACTATTTAAAATTTCTATACTAATTAGAAAAAATGACGCCATTTGCCATGGTAGACGTCAAAGTTGACATTGCACGTGCTGTTGACAGTAGAAGTGTATTTTGTACATGTTTTTACATAAATATAATTTTACTTTTGCATATTCACATACTTTTGGTGTGTAATAAATGTGCACAATAATTGATTGCTGATTAATATGCAACTGAATACATCGACATTTTTACAAAAACATAACGTTTTTTTTGTGGAGCGAACGTGAAGCGACACCAAAAATCGCGCCAAGCCAACAGTCATGCGTCATGAAGTCGTTGCTGGGTCTTATTCTTAATTTGCTTATATCTCGAAAACGGTCAGTTCTATCGCAAAAATAATGAAAAATTGGCCCCCTTATTGACCAACCTGAATAAAAGAATATAAAGGAGATAGTTTTTTTGGGCCCACCAGGTCATTAGTAACCATTGTAATATGGTAGTAAACGAAATATTACGTTGAATTGAAAAAGAAATCTTAAAATCATAATAAATAAGCTATGTTATGATATTTTATTGCGAGTCAAATCATTCCTGTTTTTGTCAATGTCATTTGACAGCAAATACTTACGTGAATAGGGGCGTTTTTTTTTCTGTTTACTAAAAAAAGTACGGTACCTACCCGTTGGTAATCACATAATTGCTATAATTATTATAGAATCAGAAGGATTTAAAAAAAATATTATTAAACTTTGAGCATTTTTAATGCTATTTTTGAAGGTACACACTAAAATCGCATAGATGGTTTAAACAATCAACGTGGCACGGAATGTTATGAACCCACTTTTTTAGTGATTGAAAGACAACTTCATTATTTTGACATTTACTTTTTCTGTTTATTTTGATTTTCGTAAGTGTTTTTGCAGATTTTTCGCATTTATTCCGTTTAGACAATGCTTAGCTAATTTAACCACTGGAATCTAGAGGTTATAAGGAACAAATCAATGTAAGTTTCATGATTATATGCTATAATTTATGTGGGTGGCCTAGTCCCCGAACAAGAAAAATTTTCTCCTTTACAAATGTAAATATGGGTGAATCCTTCTCCGAAATCGTACCTCCTCGGTATTTTTTAATTTAGTTTGATTAAGGAATATTTAAAAATGTAATAAATATGTAAATGTAATAAATGGATAAAGGAAATAATAATTTATTGAAAAGAAAACTCAGTTTACAAAAACTTTGTGTTCGATAACAACTGCATTAGTATGAAACTGTGTCGCAGTCATTAACGCCCACCTCCAATAGTCGATCGATGTATATGGGTGGTGTATATATGTGTGTGTGTATGTGTTTGTTTGTGTGTGTATGTGTTTGTTTGTGTGTGTGTGTGTGTGTGTGTGTGTTGGAGAGGAGAGCATGTTTGTGTACGTTTGCGCATTTTTTCTTATAAAGGGTATAGTATTTTCATGTTTCAGACACTCTATACTTATGTGGAAATATAGTATTTAGACACTATAGGTACTTACACTTTTTACTATCATTCATATTCATTATCCTTGTATATTCTTTGTACATCTAAGTCGCGCTTTGGCAATAACTATTTTAGCTCGCGTTAGTTTCAATCTAGAACGATGTTTTAACATCGATTTTAGCTGAAATAAAAAATAATTTTTCAATGTTTACTTTTTTGACATTACGTCAATTGTCAAGCTGTCAGTTACTTTTCCTCTATTTTTAATTTTCTTACTGGCCTAGGCCTATGAAGGTTTCTTTTGATTTATATAATTTTATTTTATTTTATCAATATATTAGCTCAAATAATGTATTTTAGAGTTAATTACGATTGTTTACTAAATAACAGTATCTTATCTTACTTTTATAAAATTAATTAGCACGCTCACAGAATTCTTCGAGGAAGTTTTTTACTGAATAATACTGGTCGTTTTAAATACAGGCAACTCACATTTTTGATTTTATATTCAAAATAATCTAAAGAGAATGAAAGAACTTAAATAAAACAACTGATGTGGAAAAACTGAACAAAAAAAGAATTTTTGGGTATAAAAGGGCATTCCTGACACATTCGAGGCAGTCTACTACGGTATCTGAAGCAAGTTACTTCTTTACAACAAAGTCACCGTATTTGCGGTGAAGTTCACCCTTGGAAGTACTGCACCTTGGTGGCGCTGACGCCCGGACGCGCCCCAAGTCCTGAAGCTAATCAGGAAGCAGTACTCCACGCTCTTCCCAGAGCTGGACCAGGAAGTTGCCAACAACTGACCAGGGAGCTGTTCACCTTCCCAGAGCTGGACCAGGAGGTTGCCCAAGCCCTGAAGCCGATCGACCAACAACTGACCAGGGAGCTGTTCACCTTCCCAGAGCTGGACCAGGAGGTTGCCCAAGCCCTGAAGCCGATCGACCAACAACTGACCAGGGAGCTGTTCACCTTCCCAGAGCTGGACCAGGAGGTTGCCCAAGCCCTGTAGCCGATCGACCAACAAGTACTGTGACCTTCCTCTAATTACTGTGAAGCGTGTTTGATCTACGACTGTATTTAATTTAATTAAATTAAATTGTTTGTGTTACCTTTTTTTTTTTTTTGGATAAGTAACACGACAAGGGCAATTAGAAAGGGAGTTTAACTTTTCACATAGTTTTCTAGTTCTTCATATGTGAGAGTTTAGATCCATTTATCCATGATTCTTCGACATTCTCGCAAAGTCAGTGGTTATATTATTATATTGAGCTGTTTATTTACTCGATTATACAAAGTGGAGCTGAGAAAGCGATATTGCCGCCGTACAACTTGAACCGTGGCAAATTCCACCTGGCAGACTCTGTCAGATCTTCGTTTTTGCCTAACGATAACAGGATCAAACGGAAGGTCTGAGTGTTTACGCAACACCACAGCAAGAAAAAAATGCGTGTCTGACGGTAGGCAAATTGCAAAGGGCCAAAATCAAAATCGGTTCGTCCATTTGGGAGCTACGATGCCACAAATACGTCAAACTTATGACACCCCGTCGTTTTTGCATCGGAGGTTAAACAATAGCGATAAAGAAATATTAATTTGGTGGAATAAACGTTTGCGTCTTTGGGGACTTATTGCAATTGACACCCGTACGTGCAAGTTACCTATAGGTATTTCAACAGCCGCAGCGGTTACTGTCAGCTATGGCATCTTTTCTCGTTAGTAGAATTGACTGAAAATAATGCGCCAGTAGGGAAACACAGAATAGGATAGACGACGAAAATCTAAAATATACAATGTACGAGTAGTACAGTGTGAACGTGTCCATAACAAATGTATGGTGAGCGATAATGTTGTGTTATGGGCTATATACTATATGCTATTATATTATAGCGTAGTCTGAAAGCCGCTTTAGTCCGTCATTTAGTTTATAAAAAAATATTAAACCCGTATTTTTTCTTTCGTTAAGTAAACCAAAATTGACGAAGATACGACAATTTTGAGATTCTCAATACGTTACGCCTTGGTATAATTTTTAATGAGTTCAGACGTCACGGGCAAACGCTCAAAAACTAAAACGGATGTGACGGACGTGTCCATTATTTTACAATATCCTTAACTGACGTACTAAATAGGTTTGCAATTTGGTTTGATGATGGCAAACTTAGGTTAAGCTAGCTTTAAGTGCTCTTTTTCTTTTTACATAATTAAAAAATTGCTGTGCCCGACAGGGTGGTCCATGTATCAATTTTTTTTGTTTACCACCTGTTAATGTAATTTGTGATTTGAGATTTGACTTCGCTCTGGACAACCGAAAATTCGATCAATCCATTAGCAAAGTTTGCGTTCTTGATGAAAATAGTCGAATCATCAAATTGTAATTCTTGTAACCAAATTGAGGACGTACATTTCATTTGAAGATGGACTATGTTAAAATTTGTGTTTAAAAATTAGATTCATTGAATAGATTGATTTTTTCACGTCCTATGTCGGATCTAGCAAATATCTCTGTATTGTTGTAACTGTTAATGTGTCTTTTAAACAGTGAAAGTATAACAGTCAATCCCTGATAGTTTAGTCATAATAGTGTAGTGGATGGTAAGTTGCCATTGCTTATTTGAAATAATTATTTTGTTTTTACTATGGACACTTTTAACGTGCACATCTTGCTACATTGTTCTCACATAATATACCATCTCAACATGAATGATGTAACCAAGATTTTGTAACAATAATTTGATTTAAAAGAGTGTCCATGGAGTTTCTTGCCCGTTCTTCTCCATAGAGATCTACGCTAGGGAATGGGCAACTACAGTACTTTCACAGTTTTTATGTCTTGTAACTGGAACTGTAGCTACATTTAATTTTCATCTTTGTTTCGACAGTTCAAGAGTGCCTGTAATTGGCCTACTTGAAATAAATGCTTTGATTTTGATGATTTTTGATGATATTTATTTTAAGATTCCATAAAAAAATGTTTGATAAAAGATACGACAGGGTTGACGCCTTGTGGATAAAACCCCCAAAAACGAAAAACAAGAAACAAAAAGTTTTTTGAGCCGGAGCGTCTGTGGCGAGTACATGTGGTTTTGTTTCTTGCACTGATTTCTGGCTCATTTATCCTTTTTTTAGTTGGTTTTTGGGTGTACTTGTATTTAGTATTTGTATTTTGTATTTGTATTCTATTTATTTAATTTTTTAACTACTAATTTTCTATGCTAAGTGAAAATGGCGGATGACGAATGGCCTCCTGGTCGCCCGCCAGACCCCGTTCAGCTACAATCTCTAGATCTTTTTCCTTGTGCTCCTATAATGACGGCTCCACTGTCTCAGTTTGAGACAGTGGAAGTAGAAGTAGCTACTCAAAAAAGGAAACTAACTCAAAACATCAACGAGTCTACGGATGTAACTGTAGAAAATGCACCACCCAATAAACGCGACCGGGTCACGGCCCCGTCGTTGATTTCGCGCACGAAATATTCTCATGTGGACAAACATCCATTTTTGGTTTACGCATCTCTTGGTGAATCTGATCCAGCCTCTGGCACCACCCTCCATCCTATAAAATTCGGACAATTAGTACAAAAATTGAATATTCTTAACATTGTTGATGGAGGTATAAAGAGAATTGGTAGAAACAAGGTATCAGTCGAATTCAAGGGCCCACAAGATGCCAATGCATTTATAGATAATGAGTCTATTAAGAATAAGGGTTACACACTCATGATTCCCACTTTCAACATCACCAGGATGGGTGTTGTGAGGGGCGTCCCTACTGATTGGACTGATATTGAAGTCATGGATGCCCTGAAGTCCCCACTTGGCAAGGTGTTGAAGGTGAGAAGATTAAACCGTCGAGTTTCCATTGATGGAAAATCCGAATGGACTCCTACATCAAGCGTAGTGATCACATTTGATGGTCAGAGCCTCCCGGATCGAGTTTACTGCTGCTTTAATTCCCTTCCAGTTGAGATATATAATTTTCCCACTGTCCAGTGTTTCGGATGTTGCAAGTTCGGTCACACCAGGACTCAATGCCGGTCAAAGCCACGGTGTTACCGCTGTGGTGGCGACCACTTTGGGGACGGTTGTGTCATTGATGAACCTAAATGCTTTTATTGTACGGGTGCCCACCCGGCAAACAGTCGTCAATGCCCGGAATACCTGCGTCAGCGGAACATCAAGTCCACCATGGCTAAGGACAATATATCCTATTCTGAAGCAGCCAAACTTCACGCCCCTACGTACCGTTCTTTTGCAGACGTTATGGCTTCAGCCCCTCCTGCACTGAATATCCACCAGACCCTTAACCATCATCCCCGTCCTCCCCGTCTCCCAATCCCTAATTATACCTCCTATTCCCAACCGCCTACCTCTTCCTCTAGCAAAAAAAACGTTACTTCCCGTCCAAAGCCCCACTCACCCACCCATCCCGGTTACGACCGTAGGGCCCACCAGGATATTATTAACAGTTATTCTTTTCCCCCTTCTCCTAATGGTTGTGCTCTGATTGACCACCCTCCCACTCATAATGAGAATGAAGAGACGATTAACACTATTATTACTTTACTTTCTACCTTACTTGTAAATTACCCATTACCAGACCACGTTGCCGTCAACTTAATTAATAAACTTCAAAATCGTAACATTCCATCTCATGCAGTGGAACACCAGAAGCGCCCTCCCCAAAAAACATGAAATTTGCCATCTTATTAATTTGTACAAACCTGCAATTTTTGCAATCTCAGAGTCGTGGCTAACTCCACGACTAAATTTTAATATTCCTGGTTATAGCACTCTCCGTGATGATCGCTCTGACGGTTATGGCGGGGCTGCTATACTAGTGAACAATCTTCTTTCTTCCTCCCCTCTTTCCCTTCCTCCCCACGGAGATGAGATTAATGCTGTAGGTGTTAATATCCTTGGGATTAATTTTATTTCTGTATATATTCCCTCCCCCAATCCCTCCTGCTTTCAATACATTCATAATATATGTTCTTCATTTAATCCTGTTATAATTTTGGGAGATTTTAATTGCCATCATTCCCTGTGGGGCTCTGACCATTCTGATACCCCTGGTTTTGAGTTGGTTGATCTGTTAGATGACTTGGGTTTGTGCGTTGTCAACGATGGGTCCGTCACTCGCCTACCTAGACCCGGCCAGAGTAGAAGCTGTGTGGACCTTACCCTTTGTTCAGCTAGTTTGACCGCCCAGTTGGAGTGGAAACGATTAAACCTCACGTACGGTAGTGACCACTACCCAATATGCACTACTCTGATCAATAGGTCCTTACCTCATAGGGATAATCCGCCTCTTTTAAAATATAGGATTACGGGCGCGGACTGGGAATTATATTCTCAAACCCTTGAGGATATAGTTTCCACTTTGCCCCAGGTTTCCTCAGGCAACGTAGATGACTGTATATCGAAATTTTCTGGTGCAATTTCTTCAGCCGCTGATGACAGCATACCACTTAAAAATTCAGCCTCAGGAAAAATATCATCTCCCCCCTGGTGGGATCGGGAATGTTCCAACATAGTCAAATCTCGGAATGAAGCTGAATTAGTTTATGCTCAAAATATGTCCACTGAAAACCTGATCGAGTACAACCGGATTGTGGCAAGATCCAGGCGTCTACTCAGGAAAAAAAAATATGAAGGATGGAAGAAATTTTGCTCCTCACTTTCCCCTTCGACCCCTTCCTCTCTTGTTTGGCAAAATTTCAAACGTTTTAAACGTGGATGCTCCAACCGAAACTCCTCATCGATGCCTAGCGACATCGCAGAACCTTTCCTAAACAAACTGGCTCCCCCTTTCGCTCCGCTTTTGGAAGAATGCCCCTCTCCTGCGGAGGGAGGGGACATTCCAAATGACCCCTTAGATGCACCCTTCTTATTAACTGAACTGGACGCAGTGCTCAAACACGTTCATGACTCTGCACCAGGTATAGATGGACATCCATATTCGTTTTTTAAAAGACTGGGGTCCCGCAGTCGCCAATACCTTTTATCAGTAATCAACGCTTGTTTTAATCTCTCTCATATCCCTGACTCTTGGAAAACACAGCTCATTATTCCTATCCTAAAACCAGGGAAAACTCCCGATTGCCCCGATAATTTTCGCCCCATTGCTCTATCACCTGTTATAGGGAAAATCCTGGAACACCTTATAAAAAATAGGTTGGAGTGGTTGGTTGAAAGCCGAGGTCTTCTAGCTACATCTCAATTTGGTTTCCGAAAAGGAGCAAGTACTATGGATAGTATTGGCATTTTTATGACCGATGCCCGGATTGCCTTCAGCAAAAATGAGTCTGTGCTAGCGGTATTTCTAGACATTTCAGCAGCTTACGACAGTGTTCTTCTTTCCGTTCTCAGAAGTAAATTACGCCAGCTGAGCATCCCGGTAAAGATCCTCAACTGTATCTGTAACTTGTTGGCTGGACGCAATATCAAACTCCACATCCCAGGAGAATCATATGACCCCAGAACTGTTTGGCGTGGGTTACCTCAGGGTTCAGTACTAAGTCCCCTTTTATACAGTATTTACACCTCTGATCTTCACAAGTCCCTTAATAGCGACTGCCAGATTTTACAATATGCTGATGACCTTTGCTTATATATTGAAAATTTCGCTCCGTAATTTAAAATTAGATTTAATTAATTTTATTTAAGTGTAAAAAACATGTATTATTGTAATTAAAATACTGCTAAGTGCATAAATACCCAGGATTATTGTTTTCACGAAAAAATACGCTATAAAACATAGTGTTTGGTTGCCTACCTCAACCGGTAACCTACATCACGAACAGCTGATGTTCCAGTGGATCAATCTGGGGAGTATAATTGTTTCCTTTTACCTAATGTTTATATATCTCACATTAGTAAATAAATAGCTTTCAAATCATTATTCTGATTAATCTGGCACTATTTTTGTAGTTGAACTTTGGTTCAGTGTTAGTTATCACTTGTTAAATGAGTAGTAGTAGTTTGTAAGTAATAAGTTAATTTTGTAACTATCTACCTATCTATTTAATCAACTTAACACAGAACAATAGAGAACATTGCTTATTTTTTATCAATTTTTAACATTTTTAGTCAGTATGGTCCAATAATTTTTTGCCAAGAGTCCTAGGTACCCACTTTATGAAAAAAGTAAAAGACATAAATCATTGTAACTTTAACTTAATTAAATCATCTTATTAAAGTATTTTGTGTAAGACTCATAAGCCTACCTCAGTTACCAGTTTATTAATCACATATTCCACTCTTTTCTCATTTTCTCCTTTAATTTCTAGCTTTCCTAATTTTGTCCATTCAATTAGTTCTCACCATTCTTTGTACTTCTACTTTCAGTCCTATTCCCTGAAACCATGCCTGTGATGACCCGTAAGGCTACTACCCAGGAGTTGCAAACTAAGTTGAGAACGGCCCTTGATGAACTTAAGGAATCAAACAGCAAATGTCAGCAGCTGTTATTGGATAGAGAGGAACATGAGGTTGAAATCGAGAAAGTCGTTCACAAAAACACTAGCTTGAAACGGGAGCTAGTGGACCTGCACCAACAATACATGGAGGTTGTTGATGAACGGGACAAACTGCGGGTGGTCACAGATGGTTTCAACAACTGCAGTAACTATTATGAGACGGCTTTATGTAAAGTTAGGGACTTAGAAGATGAACTGCTCCATGCTAACAATCAAATTATTAAGTTTCAGAAAGAAAGAGAATGTACTCAGGTTAGGGAAACAGATTACCTTTATAATCAATTGTTAAATTCAAATTGCAACCCACATTCTTTAACAACAATAGATCTTACTGAAGATTCTATTTTGAAATACACTAGTAGTACTTATAAAGTAAGCCAAAATAAAATAAAGAAATATGCAAAACTAAATAGAATTATAAAGAAATGCAATAAATTTAAAAAGCAACAAAAACATAGTTCCAAAAACATTAAACTAAGAAAGGAACGTGTTTTTCTTATAAACAAGTTAAGAAATTATCAAACTAAATTAGAGGACAGTAAGAAGTTTTATGAAATAGACACTCAAAACTTACAGTCTGACATTCAACTACTAGAGCGTCAACTACAGTCATGTTATGCTAAGTATGTGAACTCTCAAAAACAAATTAAAGAACATATTCTCGCTGCAAATGAGTTAGTCAATAGTTGTAATAGTAATGCAGACTGTGTAGACATGATGACCTTCAACAACACTCAATGTACATCACAAAGGGAATCCAGCCCGGTCACTCTCTTGCCTGAGGTAATGGAGGACCCAGTTCGGTTGGGCAGTGCTCCGGACTGTATACCCATTCAAAATTCACTACACAATGTACAAGGGTCATCACCGGTAGGAAACACAGAAAGTAGTTCACCCCTGTGTTGTAGTACTAAATGTGGTTGCTCCATTATGTTTTCAGATAGTTTAGGAATAGGGTTAGGAAAATTAATTAGTAACAATCTGAGTTATTCTTCTCAGAATTATTGTACACCTCAGGCTTCTTACAACCAGATAATTTCATCCATTACTAGGAAGGAATTAGATCCTAATGCTATTATAACTATATTTGTTGGTAACAGTTTGAACATAAATATTGATGATATCACTGACAATGTCACTCAACTGTTGAAACTAAATTGTAAGAAAATAATTCTGTGTGCCTTTCCATACTTTCAGAAATTGTCAACCAGGCAAAATCATTACATCCATAACCTGAACAATCGCATGTGTTTATTAGCTAGTCACTATAGTGACAGGTTGACATTTTTCGACACTAACAGTTTCGTTCAGAAACTGAAGTCAACTAGGAGTAATGCGTACTTGCCTATTAGTTTTAGACGTCAAATAGCTCGGCTATTAGCTTTTAGTATAAACTCAGACATATGTGGTATGTCGCAGTTTTCTGTAAATAGGTCTACTGAAATTAGTAATTATACTAATTTTAATTATACACATATTAATTTAGATTTAAACTAGTCACTAAGACAATAGAAGGTACGAGTGAAACTTTAGTTAAACTCGTCAACAACTTCGAGGTATCTTCTAGCTCTCAATCAATTAATTGTAAAAAAGGGGCTGAGCAGAATTCCTTAAAATTGTTTCACCAGAATATTCAGGGACTTTCTTCCAAACAATTAGAAATAGAACTATTTTTAGAAAAAACTAAGTTTGATATTATCTGTTTAACTGAGCATTGGATGAAAGATTATGAAGTTATGCAAATAAATTATGAGAATTACAATGTGAGCAGTTGCTTTAACCGTAAATCTAAGATGCGTGGGGGTTCATTAATCTTAGTCAAAAATTGCATTAAATCTAAGTCTCGTAATGATATTGTCGATCTATCGGTTGAACATAGTATTGAATTATCTTGTGTTGAGCTAGATAAGCATGTAATAGTGTGCGTTTACAGACCCCCTAATTACCTGAACTACTCTATCTTTGAGTCAGTAATGGAAGATGCTTTAGCAAAACTTGTAACTGGTAATAAAAAAATAATAATCTGTGGGGACTTTAATGTTAATATCTTAGAGAATAATGCAAACAGCTGTAGATTTTTAAGTCTCTTTAAATTTTTTAATTTGTCAAACGTTTTTTCAGAACCAACCCGAATTACCACAAGTACAGCTACATGTATTGATAATGTTTTTTGTTGCTGCGACTACTTAGATAAATCTATCGTAAATTACCTTCCTTCAGATCACAGCGGGCAGACAGTTGCTTTCGCGTACAATAAACAATTACAAAGAATTCAGATTCAGACCAGACAAATAACACCCAGCAAGTTAGAAAAGTTTAATAATAATTTAATTAGCAAGCTAAATATACCAGGCCATATTAGAAACAATGTAAATGAATTGTATGAAGAATTCTTTTCGGTAGTGCACACTGAGTTCAATAACACTTTAAAAAAGAAAACCAAAACTATTGGCCCAAAGTTTATTTTTAGTGACTGGGCAACACAGGGTATTAGGAAAAGTAGGGAACGATTGTTTGAGCTGTACGGCCTTAAGCCTTACATCAATACAGAATCTTTTAATAAATATGTTGCTAATTACTCGAAAATTTTTAAAAACACCTGCAAGGTAGCCAAATCCTTATTCATTAGCAATAAAATTAAATCAGCCGATAACAAAATAAAAACGGTTTGGAAAATTATCAACAGTGAAACAAACAGAAATATAAAACATAGTAATGACTTCACACTAGAGACTTCAGGTGGCCTTGTCAGCTCCAACAATGAAGTTGCGCAAGAATTTGTAAATTTCTTTACCAGTATCCCACTTAAAACTACTGAAACCTTAAATTCCTCTCCGTTGCTCTCTATTGATTTATTAAAAGCAAACGTTTCAGCCTGTCCAAATGAATTTAAATTTCAGCATATAAACCCCACTACAGTCTTAAAAGCTTTTAAACAAATCAAGATCAAATTAACCGAGGACCTATGGGGTATGTCTATTAAAGCTTGTACCTCAATTATGGAGACTGTAGCGCCGTATTTGGCCTCAATATTTAATTTGTGCGTGGATCAAGGGGTCTTCCCGGATCTAATGAAATTCAGCAAGGTAATACCGCTTTTTAAATCCGGGGACAGTAAAGACACCAATAACTATAGGCCAGTATCCGTGTTGCCGGTTTTCAGCAAGGTGTTTGAAAAGATAATGCTCAATCAAATGCTTTGCCATTTTAACACCAATAAAATATTACACGAACAACAGTATGGTTTCACCAAAGGACGTTGTACAACTGACGCCGGTGTCACTTTATTAAAACACATATTTACTGCGTGGGAAGAGGCACAAGATGCCATAGGAATCTTTTGTGACCTTTCGAAGGCATTTGATTGCGTAAATCACGAAACCCTGATCTTGAAACTTGAGCATTACGGTTTAGGTAAACTTGCGCTTAGTTTAGTAAAGTCGTATTTGAATGATAGACAGCAGCAAGTACAAATAAATGGTGTCAATTCAATGGGTTTAAAAGTAAAAATGGGTGTACCACAAGGTTCGATTCTGGGTCCCTTCCTCTTTTTAGTTTATATTAATGACCTACCCCATTTATTTAACAACCACCCGCAAATGGTGTTGTTTGCTGACGATACTTCGTTAATATTTAGGATAAACAGACGTGCCACTCATTTTGACGATGTAAATAATGCCCTACTGCAGGTCCATAACTGGTTCACCGCTAACAATTTAGTACTCAATGGGAAAAAAACTAAGTGCATTCGATTTGCCCTACCAAATGTCAAAAGTAGTGATTGTGACATAATGTTGAATCAAAAGAAACTGGAATTTGTCGATAAAACAGTTTTCTTGGGAATCACGCTCGATTCAAAGCTACAATGGGGTCCTCATTTTACATCTCTTGCAGGACGGCTGAGCTCAGCTGCATATGCTGTTAGAAAGATCCGTCAATTTACTGATATTGATACCGCGAGGCTAGTCTATTTTAGTTATTTTCATAGTATTATGTCATACGGTATTTTACTATGGGGACGTGCGGCAGACATCGAGTCTATATTCATTCTGCAGAAAAGAGCCATCAGAGCCATATACGAATTACGTAGACGCGATTCTCTGAGAGAACTGTTTAAGGAAATTAATATCTTGACAGTACCTTGCCAATACATCTATGAAAACATCATGTACGTTAGGAAAAATCTGCATTTATTCAGTAAAAGAGGTGACAGACACCACTATAATACTAGAAATAGGGACCAACTCGTTCAGCCAGGTTTCAGGCTTGCTAAAGTGGATTCATCTTTCATGGGGTACTGTTAAAATGTTACAATAAAATACCTCCTCACATTCTACAACTGAATGAGACGAAATTTAAATCTTGTATAAAACGCACACTATGTAGGCAAGCATATTATAATTTGGGGGATTACATTAATGATAAAAATGCTTGGCTCAATGCTGGTCCTGCTCCACAACCATAGGCAAACTAATTGATTCCCAGGTTACGTTATTGTGGAAGCTGCAGAAGATTGTAAAATATCCTTGCATTGTATAGATTCCATCTCGTAATATTATATAATTGCATAGCACATTTGTGTGAGTTCTATGTACTGTAAAGCCACCATTTACATTTAGTTATCTTTTTTTTTTTGACTTGAATATGCCTTGGCGGCTGAGAGAATGTCATGCTCACTCAAATGTCTCGCTGATGGTGGCGTGTGTGTCGGGTCATTTAGCTCCCTTCAATATGGTCGAGTTGAATGGCGCCGATACATGCGTCATGTTCGTGAACGGGCGCTATCAGTTGGGACTGGTCATCTCTTAGCTGCCACGGTTAATTTGAATTTCTTTTTTTTATATTGTTGATTTAATCTTTTCTCTGGACGCTCTTAATGTGCACGTCTTACTACATCGTTCTCACATATATGTTTAATCACACATGAATGATGTAACCAAGATTTTGTAAAAATATATTGATTTAAAAGAGTGTCCATGGAGTTTCTTGCCCGTTCTTCTCCATAGAGATCTACGCTAGGGAATGGGCAACTACAGTACTTTCTCAAGTTATTATGCCTTGTGACTGTGACTGTAGCTTTGATTTTATTTGTATTTTGACATTCAAAAGTGCCGTAATGGTCTAGTTGAAATAAATGCTTTGAGTTGAGTTTGAGTTTGAGTTTATTCCTACCTCGTCCTTGGAACTTGCTACGGAATCCATGCAAATATCCCTTGACTCCCTAAACCAGTGGCTAATATCTCACGGTCTTAGCTTATCAGCCCCTAAAAGCACTACTGTAGCCCCTTGTTGGCCTTAGGTATTGTGTCTGACAGCTGTCAATCGCCCCTCGCGATTACGTCATCGCCGATAACGCCGGCCGTCTCGCACATGTTGTAAACAAACACGATTTATGACTTTATTTCTAAGAGGGCGGCGAGCGGTTGTTGTTTTTTACAATGCTGATGAATAGGCCCTTGTATTTTGTTAGAGTGTATGATTTCAATGGTTTGTTTCATTTGTATAATCGGTTGTAAATGTGAACATTGAGAATGTTTAGCTTGTTTCTCAAATAAATGGCTATTGAATTAAAAAACAAGTGATGACCTAATGTTGTAAGGTTTAAAATGCATGGTGTGTATATGCTTAATGTAAAAAAGACATAAAACCACTTAGTCTAGTACAATATTTTTTATTAACTTACCTTCACAAAACTTCGTAAAAGTTGTTGGGCGCACGCAGATTTTACGACCACACTAAATATTTTTTTTCTAAGTACATCTGCCAGATGGAATAAAAATATTGGTACCACTTTGTAGCTGATTTAATACTCGAAATAATCAAATTTCGATGTTTTTATTTATTTTTTTATTTATTTATTTATTTATATGGCACTTCAACGACTTACTCACTAAAGCATACATAAAGATAGATCACAAATTTTCGGTATAGTGAATTTGTCACTTACAGAAGTGCACAGCACTCACAGAATATTAAAAGGGCAAGTAATATTACATACATTGCATAATTTAACACAGTGGAAAGATAATTAAAAACTAAAAAAACAAAGATGGGCTATGTACAACTTTAAGCCGATGAAATACAGAATTATTCAAGCAAACAAAATGTGTATAAATTAAGAACAAAATTAATGTTAAAAAATTATGAAAATTAAAAAAATATAAAGCCAGATGGAAGTGGATGCAATTAATTACCCGGTGTTTGATATCGTACATCCGTCTCGAGACTCCGAGCTGGTTAAGAGTCTCTTACGGTATTGACGGAAGGGGTTAGAATAGATGTCGATGCTACTGGTCCGTGCGGCAATTTTATTATAGTTTCTCACTAGACGGTTGATGGGTGCGGTACTGCCAAGGTTAGTGCGACTTGCAGTGGTGGCAAAGGTTATTGTTTCGCGTCCAGACCTAGAAGTTATACGTCGAGGTACAGCTATTTTTAGTTCCGCTAAGAGTTCGGGAGCATTAACTAAACCGTTAACTATTTTGTAAAGTAATATTTGATCCGTTACGTCTCTTCGATGTTCGTTTATAAGATTCCCAGATGATATTAACGTAATTACACCGAAAAACACATAAAAACCGTTAGAACTATTTTTTTCGAACCATACCGGTTTCGGAATTTTACGAAAGTAAGTAAAAAAGTTACTACCACACTTGAAATTTTCACTGAATCCTTTACTCTAATAACTGATTATCACACACAAATAGAATTTAAGGTGTATTTAAGTTTAAAAAACCATTAAAATACGATACAAACTAAAAACTCAGTCAAGAGCCCACCGCGCACGCGTCAAACAATAAACTGACAGTTTTTTGTTTTTTTTCAAGAGTTGAGTGAATGTATATGGTGTTGCCATACCTTGAAATGAGCGGTGATTAATAAAGAACGAAACGAAATTATTGCCAGGCCGAACCAACTCTTACTTTAGGAGCAAAAAGGCTATATTTCAAAAAAAATCGTTTGGGTACTATAGTACCCAGTGGTCGTTCAACTACAAAAAATTTTTTGGGTAAGATCATACCCAAGGCCAAACAAACGGGTAGTTTTCTCACGTAAACGTTCAACTCCATATGTCCACCTTCAAATTGAGGGCTCCCCGATCAAGGCCGAGGGTAATGTGAAATTCCTCGGGGTAATTTTGGACTGTAAACTATCCGGTGTCTTTCATCTCAATTACATAGCCAATAAATGTGAGAAGAACCTTAATATGCTACGTGCTTTAGCGGGTGTCTGGTGGGGTGCTCATCCCTTTACTTTTAAACTTATATATAATGCTACAATAAGAAGTTTACTGGACTATGGGTCTTTCCTTCTGGAACCCTGTAGTAAGGTTGCATTGGCCAAGCTGGACACAATTCAGTCGAAATCTCTCCGCATTGTACTAGGTTGTATGAGATCCACTCCTACCAATGCTCTGCAAGTTGAGAGTGGCGACCCTCCCCTTCTTCTTCGTAGACAATACCTAGCTGATAAATATATGTACAAGACATTTTTTCTTTGTGATCACATAGTTCTTTCTAAGCTTTCCATTCTAGATAATTTATGCCGACAAAGCGATTATTGGAATCATAAAGCCCTCCCTTTGATACTTAACTCATATAGGAATATTCGGAATGTGGAAGACAGTACGCCCATTCCTCAGTGTAATAAATTCCCACTCTATTCATGTCCGTATGAAATTCTAAATTTTGTCCCAAAGATATCGCATATTGGAATAAATAAGGACACCACCAATGCTAATGATCATTTTCTTTCCACCGTTAATAGCAATTGGCCTGATCACTACAAATTTTATACAGACGCCTCTAAATTGACCACCGATGGTGAAACAGGCATTGCTGTATACAATTCCAACTCCCAGATATTCCTTCAGTTTCAGTGCCCTCCCGAGTCTTCGGTTTTTACTGGGGAGTGCATTGGAATTCTGGAGGCGTGTTTATTTATTTCCTCTCACTCTGCAATTACAAAAGCAGTCATCTTTTCTGATTCCATGAGTTCTCTACAGGCAATAGTTAAAAATTCATTTAAAGATAACCTACGTAGCCCAATCATTATTGAAATCAAAACTGTCCTAATTCTTGTTTAAAAAAAAACATTGAGGTAATACTAGTGTGGATTCCTAGCCATATGAATATTAAGGGCAATGAGATGGCAGATATTGCAGCTAAGAATGCGGTCAGCAGCAATCTGGCAGATAAAAAACATTATGCTGTTCAGGTCTATGATTTGATTCACAAGGCTAAAGTCGATCTTGTTAAATCCTGGCAAGTCCATTGGTCTCAATCTTGCAAGTCAAAGGGTGGTTTGTTTGCATCTATTCAACCAACCATTCCTTCCAAGCCTTGGTTTTATAAATACAAAGAAGTATCTAAAACCGTCACATCCGTTTTATGCAGAATCCGTATTGGCCACTGCTGTACCCCAGTTTTTCTCCATAAAATTAGGGTCCGGGACAGTTCTTTATGCGAGTGTGGGCTGGATGATGGTACGTTAGATCACATATTTTTAAATTGCCCTCTGAATAATGTTTCCTCTTTTGATAAAGTTATTACTAAATTGAACATTCAGAAACCTATTAATGTCCGTCATCTCCTCTCGTTTTTCCCTAATCCCCAAATAATACGTGCTTTTATTAAATTTATTTCTAAAAACAATATTAAACTTTAATATTTAGTCATATTTATGTTAGTCATTATATTTTTAATTTTTTTATTTTTTATTATTATTTATTAATACTCTATAAAGGTATTTATTTTCTAGTTCAACTCCCTTGAATCGCCACAAAAAGTCAAAGTTCATATTCTCCCTGTAAATATTTATTTTTTCTAATACCCATGTATAGTTACTACGTGACACTGGCAGTAATTGCCGTAGCCTTCGGCAAATTGCCATAAAAAAAAAAAAAAAAAAAGAAACAAAAATGCTATTTACATAATTAGTTAGGTTGGTTAGGTTACGCAATTTTATTCTTGAGTCAATCAATGCTCTAGGATTGTTGATTTGAGTGGTGAGATGAAATAATATTTTATTTTTTTCACCTAATTTTTATTTTTACTGACGAGCTCAGGTAGGTAAGACTTTTCCCTTCTTTACATAGACGATAGACTATTTGTATAATTATATGATGTAAACATCATTGACTAGTAGGAACCAAATAACCACATTTCTGTGAATTCGTATAAAATCAATCCATATGTTGTCAAACGAACATACGTACATAAGTATGTTCAGTTGACAATCTTTAGAGAGTTTACAATCTCGCTAGATAGATTACAATATTACGAGTTTTACAATTTTACGGTAACACATACATTTTGACAAGTTAAAATAGATTGAACACGACAAAACGATATATCAAACCGTTCATCCCTCCCTAGAGTAGCCGGAACAGTAATGTGACAAACTTACCAATTGATATGGAATAGATATAGCACTTTGGGACTAACTCAAGGAAGTTTTTAAGTGCAATAGCGGATATGTCTTTATAGCTGTATTGTAGTTAATGTGAGTATCTTTAGCACGCAGGATTATACTTGTATGGATATGTTACAGGCAAAACTCCTAATCAGACACAAGTAAAGTACCTAAGTCTTCTCCATAGAGATCTACGCTAGGGAATGGGCAACTGCAGTACTTTCTCAAGTTATTATGCCTTGTGTCTGTGACTGTAGCTTTGATTTTATTTATATTTTTGACATTCAAAAGTGCCATTATGGTCTAGTTGTCATAAATGCTTTGAGTTTCTAAAATTAAATTAAAATTTAAAAAACCGGCGCATTATGTACTAAAAGTTAAATAGAAAATAATTATTCAGTCATTAGGTCCTAGGTACCAGTCATCGCTCCACTATCCTCATCTCATTTCGTTAGTTAGTATTCCTCATTTTCTCTCAACATAGTATACATTATTGTACTAGTCAAGCCCTTTCATTTGATACACATAATGAAGAATTTGTGAAAAAAAAATGTAATTCACTGTTTGGTGGCGACGGCCATCTTGGATTTTAAATTTATCATAGTGTACAGTATTCTACTAGTCAACCGGTTCCATTTGATATCCATATACAAAAAAGGTATATTTTATGTAGTATACCTATCTACTATCTGGTGTCCACGACACAAGCCTTGCTTAGTGTGGCACTAGATGGCGCTGTGTGTTAATGTCCAGCGATATTTATTTATTTATATTGAGGGAATTGTGAAAAAATATGCCATTCGCCATTTTGTGGTGACGGACATCTTGGACCGATTTTCTGCTAACATAGCTAAGAACACTCCCGATTAATTCACCTAAAACAACAAAATCAAAATCGATTCATCCGTTCGGGACTTACGATGCCACAGACAGACACACACACACACACACAGAGAAACACGTCAAACTTATAACATCCCGTCGTTTTTGCGTCGGGGGTTTAAAACCACTTTTGACTGGTGTCAGTCAAAACCCTTAAGAAGTTACAATGCGTTTTCTGCATTAACAATGTTGTTTTAGAACGCTTCAGTTGTAATTACCTGTCCTAGTTTTTGAAAGGGTCACAAAAACAAACTTTAACCATTAATGTATTAAAAGGCGGTAGATACGGGACCTAGTCACAGCATCTGGTCCTACTAAACCAAGTGATTGCCCGTTGTTGGCACTCAGTCTCGCACGGAACATCGTTGATTACAGACCTCAATAATTTTAATCTTTATCTAATAATTATACCCATCAAAATGACTTTTTGTGCCGATAAACAATCTTTTAATAATACAAGGAAGAAAAATAAGACAGACACACGGGATTACTTACAACTCATAAGGTTCAATCCATGGACCGAAGTGAGACGGAATGGGAAGCCGTCACCTCCTTCTGCGAGACAGTCATGCTAGCGAAGGAGGTGGGGGAACGCTAGAGGGAGAGAGCCTCTCGCCCCAGCCGCCGCGGGAGACGCACCGGGCGTCGGGGGCCACGTGGTGGCTACCGGCCACCGTAGACGCGGGCCTGTGGACGGTTAGCTATGGGCTTATAGCTAGCCGTCCGTCCGTCTAATGACGACAGGCCGTGTCGACCGCGCGTTGGTGTTCCACGCGCGCCTCAAAGAGATGTCAGCATAAAGGGAGGGGCCCGCAAAGGCCGAAGCCTGCCGGGGTTGCGGGACTGTGCGAAAGAGATACCGTGGCCCCGGTAAAGGGCGAGCAAGGAACATGGATAGATTTTAGTCAGTACAAGTCTGACACTCCCTCCCGCTCCGCACAGTCTTACTGTTTGTTGGGACCAGAAACTTCAGAGTCGACAGTTGTGTTGATGCCATTTAGTATCTACAATAGTAAGGTTTTCATTTTCATTCAATTCTGTTTTAAACAAGTCTGAAAATCTTTGGTGGGATTAATTATTACCTGCAGACACGAATTCTACATCACCAGTATCGTGAGTATTTTGAACATCGCTTGGTTAAGAAAGTCACACCAGACAACCGAAGAACGGAAGACGCGTTGTGTTGGAAGGTCTCCCACTAGGTGGACAGTGAGGGCTGCGGGAAGGATGCGAATCGCACTGGACCGGTCAATGTGGCGACACTTGGGGGAGACCTTTGTCCAGCAGTGGACGTCTTTCGGCTGAAGTTAAGAAAGTACTGAATTTTATTTATATCACTCTAAACAGCATGTGACGTGGTGTACCTTCTAATTTTGTCAAGGTTTTATAATTTAACCGTGATATTAGTAAGGACTTGCATTAATTAGAAAAATGCGTATAAAATTATTGTTTTTAGTTAATATTTTACCGTAGGGTCTTAACGCTTAATGGTTTCATTTTCATATTTGATTAAAAACACATCCCTACAATATTTTTTTCAACTACTGCATACTTAAACTTACTTACTTCAAATAAAGCACTTGGTTTATACAGATCTATTTACAATTCCTACGAAAGCAAACTCATCTTTCCCAAACTGCGGATTGCCATGTTCTACTTCCATTTTCAACTGGAAACTTGTTCAACAAAGTAAACAGTTTAACATTAACCCTGAAAAAAACTCTGTTACGATAACTAATCTTTCGTACTTCACCTCTATAAAATTCTTACAAGGATAAATTTAGCCTCACGAAAGCCGTTCAGCGCGGTTCCGAATCGTGCAGTTTGAGCTGGGATTTTTTTCAAATATTTTTTATTTTCCTAGTTCAAACAGTGCTATTCATTTAACTGCAGAGTCAACAGGGCGAAACGGAGCACTCGGTTACACATGAATCAGAACCCGGTATCTGGTCGCGAATGACGACAAATGTTGGTTTTGCTACTTAAAATGTTACTTTTTATTCTAGACGCGATGAGAGTATTTGAATTTGTAAAGATATGTGTTTTGAAAGAGAAGATAGGAGATTCTTTTTCCGTGTTTTATAAACGTGAAATGGTTTGCTCGTCATATTTTCCTTGTGTGGAATAAGAAATATTCAGCGTATCCATAACGACGACATTTAAACGATACTTACTCATAACATCATAACACCCGACGATTACATCATATTTATGGAATTTGTAATATCTCCATAATGTTGTTTCGATACTACATATTGAAACAACAATGTCAAAACAACCAGAGACTGCTGCTGAAGTCGGTGCGTCACAAACACATTCTTCAACCATTATTGTAAAGACTATTCCTTGCTTTAAAAAAAAATACAATTCAGTTCTGTATCGCTCCTTAGCTATACGAAACAAAACCTTTGTGTCTATTACCAACTTTTACGACAAACCACTATCTTCCACCCGTTCAAATATAGCTGTTCCAAATGGACAATCTTCCGCAGCCGCCACATACCGTGTTCTTGGCATATGAAATCGCGCGAGCCATCGGGCCGTGCTATAATGTTGCCATAGATCAGCGCTAAACGCTCCTCGCGGTGCCATTCATAAGTTGTATGATAAAACGCCACTTTGGCCGCCCCAGAAACTTTCCCCTCAAAGGAGGAATATTTTTGAGAAAATTTAAATCCGAACCCGATTGTGGATATTTTAGCCCATCTATTTTATAGTGGTCACCTATAGGATTTCAATTTAGATGTGTTACGTATATTTGAATGTTAGCAATCTGTAACTCAGAATATTTAAATAATTAGATGCAAATTATCCATCAGCTAAACGAAAGGTAGTATGTGTGTGACGAGTTCGACAAACATTATTAGGTAAGATTATTAACTGCACCAATTTAATCTTCTTTCTAATTATAATTAAGGCGATTACAAGAGCTAAACACGTGTTTTATAATGCCTAAAAGTACATGATTCACGGCAATAAACAAGACCAGAAAAATATATGATATTCTTCAGGATATATGCTAGTAAGATAGTGTTTTGAAAACATAATACAATTAATTTGACTCGATAAAAAAAAATCACGAACTTACTTATCTCTTAAAATTTCTTTCAACCAAAAAAAAACATACTAAAATGCATGGGATCATTCTGATTTTTTGGCAAATAATTTTACAAGCAGTAATTAGCATTATAGTGTTTTAGGTTTTTAGGCCAATCAATATTTTTTTTGTGAATCGATCGAAACCACTCATTTCGCACCATTTGGCTCGGTGACTGACGTAACAACCACTTTGTAGCTGATTTGAACTTTGCTGGACATTACACACAGCGCCGTCTAGTGCCACACTAAGCAAGGCTTGTTTCGTGGTCACCAGATAGTTGATATACTACATTTATATACTTTTTGTTTGTAAATACATACTTACGAGTATTATACATACATATAAACATCCATGACTCGGAAACAAATGTCCATGCTCATCACACAAACATTTGCTCCTACCGGGATTCGAACCCGGGACCCTGAGAACGTAAGGCAACCTCACTACCGCTGCGCCATTCGTGTCGTAAAAATCTTTATTCTAACAGCATTTCAAACGAAGTTTGAACCACCACAAATAGAGTTGCTAATTAAGCTCATCTAGTCGCCTTAACATTAAAATTATGATTAAGAACAGTGGGAGTGCCTGACGACGGTCGTCGTCACCGAAGCAGGCCGGTCAAAGGAACGCTGGCCGCGATCTGTCATCCGAATCACGGGTAAAGCAGTGTTTTGGCTGTTTGTGTTTTGTTTATGCTTTCAAAATAAACGTCAGCATGTTACTCATGTACTGTGTGTTACTTGTGTACCATGGGACCAACCTGAAATCAGCTGTTCAGTACATGTTCGCTTAACTGGTCAAAATGTACTGAACAGCTGTTTTTTTATGCAGGATGCAGTTGAGTACCAGTATAGTAGCAGTGTAATCTGTTTTTCTTTTTGTGTTTTGGACCCTTGCTTTTTACTATTATCATTTTGTTTTAACTATATCATTTAAGTGTACCAGATCAATCTTTTATTATAATTAATCATTTATTACTGCACACAAAAAACATAACACTGTTGTGTTAATGCAGTAATAAATGATTTATCTATCTATCAGTATGGCCCGAATGGCGCAGCGGTATTGAAACTGCCTAACGTCCTGGGGTCCCGGGTTCGAATACTGGTAGGGGCTGTTATTATTTAGCCTCCTGCTCCTATTTAATTCCATATATTATATACTATTCGCACGCTTATCAGTCAAGACAGTCTATTAATTAACCAGGCAACACACAGTCACATCAGAATTCACCCGTAAAACCGTAAACAACGTCCGTAAACATTAATAACCGATATTGTTTACATGCACAAGTTATTTACGATAATGTTCGATGACCAAGTAATTAAAATATGGTGCAATCCTTAATCTGTTTGGTGGCTGATAAAACAGATCAACCTGTAAATAGAGTTTCGTACATTAAATAAAGATAAAGCTGAATTTGTTGCTTTATAAAAGAACTCTTGAGGGTTTCATAATGAGTTTTAAATTGTGGATGTAATTTGAAATTTGGATTGAAAAGTTATGCCCGACTCGATTTCTCTTCATCGAAAAAATAAAACCGACTTCAAAAAAAAAAACAAAAAAGTGAAAAATAACTTTAGCTTCTGAAGTCTGTGACCTTTGTTTGATTGATTTAGTTTTTTTGTCACCGACTTCAGAAGCTAAAGTTATTTTTCACTTTTTTGTTTTTTTTTGAAGTCTGTTTTATTTTTTGCAAAAAAGTTTTTATTTTTCACTTTTTAGTGGTTCTCATGTGCTTGATATACATGGAAAGTGCATACCGTTACAATTACATCAAGCCCAAACACGACTAGCCGAAATGGCCGAGTGGCCGAATGGCGTAGTGGTAGTGACGCTGCCTTACGTTCTTAGGGTCCTGGGTTCGAATCCCGGTAGGAGCAAATGTTTGTGTGATGAGCATGGACATTTGTTTCCGAGTCATGGATGTTTATATGCATAATAAGTATGTATTTACAAACAAAAAAGTATATATGTAGTATATCAACTATCTAGTGTTCACGATACAAGCTTTGCTAAGTGTGGCACTAGGTGGCGCTGTGTGTTAATGTCCAGCAATTTTTTTATTTTTTTTTTATTTTTTTTTTATTGTCTCATTATAGAGTTCCGTGACTCATGGCTTCATCATCAGATCTGATGGTAGAATGGTTCTTATCAAACGCAAATGCTTCACTTGTTGTAGAAAATACCAAAATCGCAACACATTTTCATATAAAATTTGAAGAGTTCCCTCGATTTCGCCAAGATTCCATCATCAGATCCCGACTTGGTGGCTATGGGACCATTTGGAAAGAATACCCTTTCCAACAAAAAAATAATTTTCCAAATCAGTTGGCAAGCGACGGAGTTATGCCCGAACAAACATAAAAAAAAAAAAAAAATAGAAACATCCGAATTGAGAACCTCCTCCTTTTTAGGGTTCCGTAGCCAAATGGCAAAAAACGGAACCCTTACAGTTTCGCCATGTCTGTCTGTCTGTCTGTCCGCGGATAATCTCAGTGACCGTTAGCACCAGAAAGCTGAAATTTGGTACCAATATGTATATCAATCATGCCGACAAAGTGCAAAAATAAAAATTTAAAAAAACATTTTTATTAGGGTACCTCCCCCAGACGTAAAGTGGGGAGCGATTTTTTTTTTAATTTTGACCCTGACGTGTGATATATTGTTGGATAGGTATTTAAAAATGAATAGGGGTTTTCTAAAATCATTTTTTGATAATATTAATATTTTAGGAAATAATCGCTCCGAAAGTCAAAAACAATGTGTCCCCCCCCCCTCTAACTTTTGAACCATAAGTTTAAAAAATATGAAAAAAATCACAGAAGTAGACCTTTATATGAACTTTCTAGGAAAATTATTTTCAACTTGATGAGTTGAATAGTTTTTGAGTTATATAGCACTTTTTCAAAAAACGCAAATGATAACTTTGTTTTTCATACAAATACTATGAAAAACAAAGTTATTTTTGCTGACGAAAAATGTTGGTATTTTTAATGGTCTGGGAAGCTACGGAACCCTACAGTGAGCGTGGCCCGACACGCTCTTGGCCGGTTTTTTTAGAAGTCGGTTAAAAAGCAGAAGATCACGATTCACAACTGTTTCAAATATTTATGTTTTCCTAGATTCGTTTTATCAATAGTAGGTACCTACTAAAGTAAAGTACCGTCAAAATAACAAACTATGCAATTCATTTTTAACCGACTTCTAAAAAAGGAGGAGGTTCTCAATTCGGATGTTTCTATTTTTTTTTTTATGTTTGTTCGCGCATAACTCCGTCGTTTGCCATCCGATTTGAAAAAATATTTTTTTGTTGGAAAGGGTATACTTTCCAAATGGTCCCACAGCCACCAAGTCGGGATCTGATGATGGAATCTTGGCGAAATCGAGGGAACTCTTCAAATTTTATATGAAAATGTGTTGCGATTTTGGTATTTTCTACAACAAGTGAAGCATTTGCGTTTGATAAGAACCATTCTACCATCAGATCTGATGATGAAGCCATGAGTCACGGAATCTTGGCGAAATCGAGGGAACTCTTCAAATTTTATAGGATAACGTACAGCGATTTTGGTATTTCCGACAACAGGTGAAGCATTTGCGTTTGATAAGAACCATTATACTATCAGATCTGATGATGAATACCGTTTTTATACATAACTAGCTGACCCGAACAACTTCGTCTGCGTCACAAGCAAAAAAAAAATGACAATATGCAATATTGCTCACACAATGTCCTTCCCCAGGTTGAAATATATCTCCTTGCCAAACATTACAATCCGATCAGCCGTTTAGTCGTGAAAAGCAAACAGACAAACAAACAGACAAACAGACAGACAAACAGACAGACAAACAGACAAACAAACAGGCAAACAAACATACGAACAAAAGAGTTACTTTTGCATTTATAATATACTCGTAAGCAGGTAGGGATAGTATGGATATGGATTATGTCGGCGACCCACCCGGCACGGCATCGTCGTCTATGGTGAACATTGCAAACTACACAGAGCGCAGCGGAGACACGCTAGCTGGTATTCTCTCTGGCGAAACGTCATGGCGATGGCGTTGCGGGCAGCCATATTGACATGAGCAGTTGTCAAGATGGTGCCTTGTGACAGGTATGGCCGTATTGCCAACGTTTGTTTTTTTTTTCCAATTAAATCTTCCTCAATTTATTATGTATCAAAGCTATATCAATGTTAAATTACGTTATCAGCGCAAATTCAAGATGTCTGTAACATGATTTTTATAACTGAATGATTATTATCTTAACATTTCAATCAAACGAAGTTTTAACATCGATCTTTATCTTTTTTATCGTGTGGTTAGTGTCTAACCTGGTGTCAGAGTTTTATGCCGCCTTTTTATGGCCGGGGCGGGCAAGAGCCCACATATGAAGGATAAGAAACTTAGTTTGTAAACATTATCATCCCTAATAACGACACTATCAACATAGATCATTCGTATGATCATGTATGTAGTAATTAAAAAAATATTAACCTGTCCATTACATTTATGACAAATGATAAAATGCGCGAGATTGTATGAAAAAAACAATGTACCTATTTACCTACCGATGTCTTTTTATTTAGCCGAGTTCAATTTAATACAATTTTATTAAACACTTAGCCTCAATCTGGGGATATATTTTAGTAAAACCCTTAGTTTATGGCTAGCTGTCTACTTTAGACTGTAAGTAATAATATTTTTGGCCGCCGATATTTGAACAATTTCGTACCCTGAAAGCTGGCAATGATAAATTAAATTAACTTTTACTACTTTGCTGTCGATAGGTGTGACACTTAGGCCCTGTAGGAGGTGTCAGCAGGTAGGTAGGTAGGGGTCTGTAAATAACAAGAGTTCGAGGATCAAGTAACTTATAATTTAATGCCTGAACTTCCGTGGCCTTCACACGACTCGATTGCAGAGGAAAGATGTGGTAGGGAACACTGGCCTGAACCGACTCCAGCGATGATGGTTCCGTCCTGAACCTAGCCAGCAACCAACGGCTCCAGTCCCAGGTTCTGCCTTTTGTAGATAACGTCAGCGTAGGTAGGTATCACTCTGCAGTGACTGTAGCAGAGGATCTTCTCCAAGCGTCCTTCACGACGCGGGAACCACGACGTTGCGAAAGGTTCAAGGGCAGACTAAAAATCCCTAGAGGGATTTCGCGAAGTATTTGATAAAATTATTAAAGTACGATCGGAGCGAGTGACACAGCTGTCAAATCAGTGCTTTCAAAACGACTCGTCATGGGCCCTACCGGCTGAACCGATTCGTAACTCCTCGGCGACACTCGGCAAGGATCGTTTTAGCGTTGCGCGGGCGCGTAGAAGCGAGGACCTTTTAAGACAATAGATTCTCGTAGGTTCCGTACAATAATATTTAATTTTAATGTTTTATTTAAGTGTTAGGTTTAGTTAGTAATAATATAATAGATTATTTCTTTAAAGTTTTGAATAATTAGTGTAGTTTTAAGTGTACATAGATTTCTTAATATTAAGGATTCTTAAACTAAACTCTTTTCATTTGTAACTTGCAAAGTGCAACGTTACATAGGCTTAAGTCTAACGTCAAAAATACACACATCAAAAGTGTCTAGGGATCAAGCATTTTTATGCGGATTTCTTGAGATTGAGATGTGGCTTTGTGTGCTTTTCTGATGAGTCTCGTTTTGGTATGAGACCGGATACAAGACGTATACGACACTGGGGAACCCCTGGACGCCAACAGCGATTAAAATCCTGCCAGGAAGTCCATCCTTATAGTGGTGGAACCATCATGGTATGGGCGGGTATTTGGATCGGCGGAAGAACTGAGTTGATTTGGATCAGAGGCAACCTCAACGCTCAAATTTATGCTGAGACGATTGTATCAGACGTCATCGTTCCTCTACAAGTGCAAATCGGTCCCTTATTTCAGTTAATGCATGATAATGCACGACCGCACACCGCAAGAGTTGTAAGACAGACTCTCGCCGCAGCTAACATCAATGTCCTGCCCTGGCCTGCTCAGTCGCCAGACTTGAACCCGATTGAGCATGCATGGGATATGCTACAGAGAAGAGCTCTGCCGAATATGGAGGGTATCCAGTCGCAAGAAGACCTTTTTTTGTTGTTGCAACGAACATGGGCGGCCATTCCACAGCGTGATTTGGATGAACTCATTTTGAGTATGCCAAACCGATGTTCTTGTGTTGTTAGTGTTCGCGGTAGAAACACGGATTATTAATTGTTTAAGTTACCCAATAAAATTTTAAAGAAAACTGTTATTTCAGTCTTTTTTTTGAACTTTAATGTTAGTGGTTCAAATGTCAAAAATCCCTTTATTAGAAAAATGGCAAATTTCTTTATTAATGCAAAGGTGACTTCGTTTATCGTTACTGTGACAAACGAAAACACTTTATTTGATGAATCCTTAAAGAAAATTTTAATTAATATCAATCAGGAGAAAAGTTATTGCAAAAATATATGTTGATCCCTAGACACTTTTGATGTGTTGAAGCTTCTTAGTAATGCTCAATTACAAAATTGATAGGTTTTTATTAAACTATTCGTATATCTTCAGGGAAAATTACAGGGCAATAGTTCTCAGTTTTCTAAGTTCCCGAAGAGGTAAACCAGTGTGTGATTGGCAAAATTTCCGCCTCAGAGGTTGAAGCTATCAACGGTACTGAAATCCAGACTAATTTCGCCGATCTATCCATAAAAACCTAATAAAAATAAATAATCTAAACTTTCCAACAGTCACACTCCTACACCTACAGCGAACTTTCTGCAAACATAAACTCTTTCAACAAAAACGCACACACGGAATCGCGTTCCAAATTAAATAGCAATCCTAACTAACGAAACTGAGTTGAAAACTTTCCCCTAAGCAAGAACGATTCAGTTCTCACTGCTGCAACTGAAGAGAATCCATTAATCCAATTTGTGGAGTCAGCCAATCGTAGGAACTCCTTTATTGGATTCCTCGGGACAGAGCTCGTCAGCCACACTGTTTGTTGGCAAACATCTTTTGATCGCAGTATAAAAATCTTTGGAATTCTGTGGGTTTCTGGTGCATTGTTCGGTACGGAGATTGTCATAAACATTGTTTTGTGTACCCTTCCAACATTGTTTTGTTCGAGATTTTGTTTTGGAGAATTTACCAACCTATGTTGACAAACTTGTTATATACCAACAGGGTTTTAGAAGCAAACAGTATGAGGAAATTTTTGAGAAAAAAAAATCTGTTGCAAGATTTGACCTAAACCAAAAACAAACATTGCCAGAAAAATAAAAGCTTGTAAAAAACAAGTTAGATAGTTAGTTTTTAAACTAAGTTTTTATATTAATTATTGGTAAGAACACACTTACCAAAATCCATTTATAATCTTCAAAAAACAACTATCCTTCAATATACCGTGCCAAAATCACTGAAATAATTATATTTAGAGCACGCGACAGTAAAGGTAAGGCCTGAAAGAGAAATTATAATGAAGCCAGCATGTCCCTTTTCACGTGTATATGTCAGCGTCATATTGTAAAAACCGTTAGATTGTAATTTAACCAGCCAAATTCGAAATATTGTCAAATGAACATACTGCTTATCCGAGTAATATGACGCGTTATTTTTCGGTAGATTATAATCTATCGAAGTAAAACCCTAACATTGTGAAATAACCGGGAACTCAACTCGCGCGGTGTGGATGGGGAGGGAAGGGGTGTACCCCTTGCCCCATGGTACCACTCCCATGAAAAGATAATGCACCATTCCTGAGAAAAACCAGTTAGAGTAACCTAACCTCAAAACACTTCATATTCGCCTAAAAAGCGTAGTCAACGAAGTAGTCTTATCTTCTGAGAGTTTAAAAACTTTTTTGCAAAAAATATAACCGACTTCACACAAAAAAGTGAAAAATAACTTTAGCTTCAGAAGTCGGTGACCTTTGTTTGATTGATTTAGTTTTTTTGTCACCGGCTTCTGAAGCTAAAGTTATTTTTCACTTTTTTGTGTGAAGTCGGTTATTTTTTTTGCAAAAAAGTTTTTATTTTTCACTTTTTAGTGGTTCACATGTGCTTACCCTTTCACAGCGTATCGGTGTGATTTTTTGTTATGAACTGGTGTAAACAATAGACAGACGTGAGTCTTCAGCGATCCCAGTACATTTGGTATCATTTATTAAGGAGTTCAGTTGCCTATCTTCCGAAGTCACCAGATCTTTATCAAATCTAAATGGGATCACTCCGAGAAAATACTCTGCCTAAAACTACCCAAACCGCTTCTGGTGTGCCTATAAAGTTAAGGAGTTACCTCTATGTCTCCGGGATCCCATTGAATGGAACTTTACACGTCTAACTGTCGAAATCTGGGTGTATTGTATACTTCTGCGTACTCCCTCAGAGCATACAGGTGTGATGTTACGTCATGATGTAGTATAAACAATGAACCTACAAGCGAATGCAGCAATCACTGTATAAACAATAAACAACCAAGCGATTGCAGTAATTACTGTAGCTTTGCCGTGTATTTTTGAAGAGTTCCATTTATATCTCCAAAGATCAGAGTAAGATCTTAACCAAATTGACATGGAACCACACGGAAAGCACCAGCTTTCAAATAAAAGAAGAATCATAAAAATCGGTTCACCCAGTCGAAAGTTCTGAGGTAACAAACATTGTAGAAATCTGGGTATATTGTACACATCTGCGTACCCCCTCAGAGCATACAGGCGTGATGTTACGTCATGATGTAGTATAAACAATGAACCTACAAGCGAATGCAGCAATCACTGCAGATTTGCCGTCTATTTTTGAAGAGTTCCATTGTATATCTCCGAAGATCAGCATCAGATCTTCAACAAATTAAAATGGGACACAACGGGAAGCACCAGCTTTCAAATAAAAAAAGAATTATCAAAATCGGTTCACCCAGTCGAAAGTTCTGAGGTAACAAACACAAAAAAAAAAAAAAAAAAACATACAGACGAATTGAGAACCTCCTCTTTTAGAAGTCGGTTGAAAAGAACCTAAGTAACCTAACATTACGAGGGCAGAGATACTTCCGTAGCATGCATTTCACAATATTACGGTTTCACTTCGATAGATTGTAATCTACCGAAAAATATTGCGTTAAATTGTAAGCAGTATGTTTGTTTGACAGTCTTTCGAGAGTTTACAATCTTGATAGATAGATTACAAAATAACGGGTTTTAAAATTTTACGGTGACAATAACTACTAAAAAATAATGACTTTTACTGCTCTTAGGTTTACGCACCTGAAAATATATAATCCTTAAAACATATAATTATGTTGTTAAAGCCTATACGTCTGTGTATATATGTACTTGCGCACAGATACAGACGACGATCAGTACAGATTTCTAGAAGTCTGTGCGAACGTCACATGCGTGCCATCTTTAGTTTTTTGAGTTAGTTAAAATTTTTGAGGACCACTTTTTCAATCAATTTTACATTGAATTTTAACTCTCTCCCTGGTTGACTCGGCAGTGCCGTGCTTGACTGATACCAGAGAAATAAAGGTAAATGCTGGGACTGGCGCAAATATGTAAAAGCTATATCATGAGTGTATTGCACATCAGGACAAGAATACGAGTATGTTATCAGTCTCGTGAAGAGAGAGCTTGGAATACAGTTGAATCGCGTTAAGGTGAAATGTGAAGGCTGTATTTATGGGACGTCAAACAGAAACCCGTTTGGGATAAGGGAAAGAGCAAGCCAGCCAGGTGATGTGTGCGCGGTCCCTTTGTAGACAGCTTCTCCAAATTCAATTATTACGTACCAATAAAGACTCGGGGATTCTAACACAGATAACACAGATGCATGTTTGAGTTGAATGGTGCTGATACATGCGTCATGTTCGTGAACGGGCGCTGTCGGTTGGGACTGGTCAGCTCTTGGTTGCCACGGCTTTTTTTTGTAATTAATTATTTTATTTTTGAATTGTTTTTGTTTGTTTTTACTATGGACACTTTTATCGTGCACATTTTGCTACATTGTTCTCACATAATGCACCATCTAAACATGAATGATGTAACCAAGATTTTGTAACAACATTATGATTTAAAAGAGTGTCCATGGAGTTTCTTGCCCGTTCTTCTCCATAGAGATCTACGCTAGGGAATGGGCAACTACAGTACTTTCACAGTTTTAATGTCTTGTGACTGGGACTGTTGCTACATTTAATTTTCATCTTTGTTTCGACAGTTCAAAAGCGCCTGTAACTACTTGAAATAAATGCTTTGATTTTGATTTTTTGATTTTGATGGGACCCTCATATCCCCAGACACCATGGGTACACACTGTTAAGATAGACTTGATTTCCTTTACCAGGTGTTCTGTCAAGATGAGCTTAAGTAACAATAGATTGTGCAAGTACGTAGGATTCGATAGGACTCGATTAGATAAATTTGACAGTTATTCTCGATAAAATGAGTTTAATAATAATCCACGGAATAGAAACATTTTTCCAGTAAGAATTTTCTTAATTTATTTTTAAATAAGGTGGTTTTGTATAGTAAGTAGTGTTTTTACGTCTTTTGGCAAACAATTAAATAATTTTACCGCTTGATACTGTACACAGTGCGTTACAATATTTAATTTGGGGTTCACTTTATGCTTCAAATATTGGTTCCTTGTGCTTTCTCTTTTAAGTCTTTCATCCTGCGTTTCATAATCACTTATGTGTTTCGCTAGGCTGGTCAAGACTGTAAGTATGTAAAGGCTAGGTACTGTAAGTATGGATAGACTTTGGAAATGTTTCTGACAGGACTCGATTTGGGGAATACAAACCATTGTTCTGATTGCCCTTTTTTGTAGAACAAATGCTCTATCAGAATTATACTTGTAGCTATTTCCCCATTGCTGAATACTAAATCTCAGTCTTGACTCCACCAGTGCATAGTAAACTGATTTTAAAATATCTATGCTTAGTTCTTCTCGTAGGGCTCCTGAGGGCATAGCATGCTGATGATATTGACCCGTCTATGGCTTTTAGTTCATTTTTCCAATTTAATAAGGAATCAATATGAACTCCTAAAAATTTAATAAGGAATCAATATGAACTCCTAAAAATTTTACTGACTCGACAATATCAATTTTGTATTCATTTAAATTAATGTTTAGATTATCAATTCCACGTGATGTGGACTTAAAAAGTTCTATATTTGTTTTTTTAGGATTAATTTTTAACTTATTTGCTGTAAACCATTTTTGAAAGGAGTCAAGAGCCGTGTTTATAGTGCTGCTCAAAGCCTCTGCAGTGCTTTCACTAACAACAGCATTGGTGTCGTCTGCAAATGCTATTAGTTTTAAATTTGGATTAAGTTTTGCTGCTAAGTTAAGCAAATCATTTGTGAAAATTAAAAATAAGATTGGACCCAGTATAGAACCCTGTGGGACACCTGTCAAAAACTTTGAATGATAGACTTCTCGAAAATTATTCTGATTTATATCTTTCACCTCTACATACATTTTTATATTGGTTAAGTATGACCGAAAAAGCGCTAGAACCTGACCTCTTAATGTTCCATTTTGGCAAGCAACAATGTATGATTGACAGTGTCGAATGCAGAACTCAAGTCTAAGAAAATTCCAGCTACCTTCAATTTTTTATTTAGTTTTTCAACCACGTCGCTAACTAAAGTACTAATAGCTTCTGTAGTTCCAACACCTTTCTGATAACCAAATTGTCTATAATTTATAACTTTATTAATATTGAGATGAGTTACTAGACGAATTTTAATTAATTTTTCAAAGATTTTTGAGAGTGTTGGTAAAACTGAGATAGGCCGATAATTTTTAGTATCCGTCTGTGAACCTTTTTTATGTAAGGGAATAACTTTCGCTATCTTAAGCTGTTCCGGAAAAATACCTTCTTCAAAGCACTTATTGAAAAAGACTAATAGAGGTAGCGCAAGAACTTTAATATGTTGCTTTAAAACACCTATAGGCAAGTCATCGTATCCACTTGAAGTTTTATTAGGGATTGACCCTACAATTTTTATTATATATTAAGATATAAATGTTAGTAACCAGCTCAAACAATCTTTATAAACATAATATTTGCCTGCCATAATCTAAGGCGCTAGGAAGCTCGGTTGTCCACTTCCAATCTCATCACAAAGTTTAAAGTCACAAACTTCTTGAGGAAAAGACCATTGTGCTACGCCTGGAGGCACAAGAGTTGAGGGACACATGCGTAAAGGAGGCTGGGCGATCATACACCCTGGGTAAAGATGAAGATGCGGAGTGGATTGGAACAATCAGCCCATTTTATGAACTTCTTCTCTGGTTTTCCTCGAAGGATGACGTAACTTCGTATAGGTCACATGAACTTCCCCGTTAGAAAGGACGAAGACACGTTGATAGTTTTTCCTGTTTCAAAATACTGTTTCAACGGTACCCATGTAGGTAACCCGGCATGTTCTGATAGAGGGGAACACTTTTCCGCCTAAAAAGAGGTCCAGCATGGTGCAGAGGTTATAGGCCCAGACAAAAGCAAATAAGAATGGAGAAATATCACAACAAAAATTCACATTGACCACTTAGAAAGCAAGGCTAATTGGGCTACGTGGTAATTTAAAATTTTCTTAATGTTTCGAGGTGCCCTAAAGAAGCAGCAGAGGGCACATTAGTAAAACGTATACAAGCAGTGTGGAAAAGACGGGTGAACTGACTGACGTGATGACAAAGGCTATACATATACCTAAAACTAGATTGGTGAATATTTGTAGCAAGGTGGGACTTGTGATCAAGCTATAATTAAAGGAAAGTTTTCAGTTTGTATGTCTGTAACCAAAAATCTTTTATGAAATTGAAAACTTCATATTCGTACATTGAAAAAGCTGTTCTGTTCAACTACGCAACGCATTTTGATGCGGGTTTTTTAATAGATAGTGATTCAAGAGGAAGGTTCTTGTTTAAATTTTACGCGGGCGAAGCTGCGGGCATTAGCTAGTAAATTATAATATAGGAGATAGAAGAAAAAAAATACAGATTGTTTTTTTACGTTTTTCGTGTATTATACACGACATATTGGTAACAAATAAAATATGACTAATTTGGCACGGGAATTTATTCAAATGTAGCTTGTCTTAGTCTTCACACTGACAGTATCCTGAAGTTTATCTACTTACCGCAAATATTTTCCTGGCCGAAAAATATATTTAGAGCAAAATTCGTCTGTATTGTACATTAAGCCGTTATGGCCCACTAGGGACTAGCCTCGCTGGAAAACCAGAGGTCCGGCTGTTGTGGGCTTGTAATAAACTAATGAGTTTTCATACCTTGAAACTGGCTATAAATTGTTTTGAAAATAAAATTATCTCGGGCTATTATTTAAATTAGATGTTTGTTCTTTGCATTTTTCATTTTTACAGCCACTTTAATTGTATAATTTCTTTCATATTATAAATGATTGTGAAGTGTATTAATTTAAGTAAATTTTTGAAGTATAAGAAAATTTAGTACAGATTGCCCAAATATTTCTTATAAACAAAAGCACAATCACAAAAACCTAATTTGTATGTATATTTCTCAAAAGAAAAGAAGAAAATAAAATAGACCCAAACAAATAATCTTGAATCTAATGGTATGAATAATTTAGGGCTGATTTTTCCAATACATCATATCCATAAAATACTATTGGCATTTGTATGAAAAAAGATTCGGCTCTTATGGTCCAAAATGTCCCATTTGTTGTTTATTTTACTGTATTTATTTCGTACAAACATAACATAATTCTACATCTTTTTTACATACCACCTCCTCCTTTATCATTCTCATGCAAGCTTTGCTCAGAAAACTACCTCCATTTTCAAGCACGTTCTGTTATCACGATCCCAGTAACCCTCACATGACCTCCTTAAGAGGAAACTCAGTATATTTATGGTGACTATGGGTCGTAAACGAAAGCCGACTGCAACACAGGACGCTAACGAAGCGAACTGTCCGGGGAAATCAGACCGTTTTTATTAGCTTACCGCATAAATCGTGGTCATTGGAACCTATTAAGCGTGTATCGGAGGGGAATTAAGTGGTAATCAGCTTCGTGGGTGTAGCTTCTTTTCTTATGTTCCCCTTATGTTTCTCTTTAATATATTTCAATTGCTTTGTGCCTGTAAATACAAAATCAAAATCAAAGCATTTATTTCAAGTAGGCCAGTTACAGGCACTTTTGAATTTCGAAACAAAGATGAACATTAAATGTAGCTACAGTCCCAGTCACATGACATAAAAACTTTGAAAGTACTGTGGTTGCCCATTCCCTAGCGTACAGGAATTAAAATGGTTTGTTCCATGACTTCATCATTTTCATTTGACGACTTGAATGGCGCAGCGGTACTGAGGCTGCCTTACGTTCTTAGGGTCTGGTCCGGTTCGAATCCCGGCAGGAGCAAATGTTTGTGTGATGAGCATTTGTTTCCGGTATGTTTTACAAACAAAGAGTATCTATGGCGCTGTGTGTAATGTCCAGCGATATTTATTTATTCATTTATTTATTTATCAGAACACATTTTGATTTCAGAAAACTTGACATGAAACAACTTAGAGTTGGACATTTCAAGATGCTAACCTAAAACTTGATGGATTCTTAATGAAACATCAATTGACCTGAACAACGCTTACTACTTCCTATTTCGTGGGTGTTAGTTACATAACTACGACGTTATCCTTTGTATGTTGAAGTCTGATGAGACATACTCGTATCAGTCGAAATGGGCGCTTGCTGTGTGCGTTCAGTCATGTACCAGTAATTGATGGTATAATAAAAATAACGAAGATGCAATAAAGCAAATAATAGGAGTAATAATTTAACCTTTGTGTTTGTCACTGTTATTACCTGACGACCTTATAATACACTACTGTAGTCCCTGTTGTTAAAAATAAAACCGGGGATGCCTCTGACATTTCCAATTATAGGCCTATATCATTGGCGACTGTCATAGCCAAGGTGTTGGACAGTCTGCTTGACAAAAATAGTTATAGTAGCATATTATTGTCATCATCTGTTCCCGATGATGCTGGTGGGCTACGATTTTTATATTTTGAACGTTTTTTTTTTCTTTAAGTATTTTTAAATGTTTTTTTTTTTTATAATATATTGAAATGTAAAAAATGTTAACGATATGTTATAAAATGAGTAAAGGGTCATAAACGTAAGTATCTTGGTCAGATTTTGGTCCTCAAACTACATATCGACACGCCACTAGAATATTTTTTTCGAGCAGAATGTTTTTGTTTTTTTATTTATATATCGGTTGTGGCGACACATGGGGGAAGGCCTATGCCCAGCAGTGGACGTCTTTCGGCTGAAATGATGATGATGATATATCTGTTCGACAATCAAGTGGGGTTTTTTTAAGCTCTTTAACACCTCCGGGTCAACCAGGGATCTAGAAATAAATTGTGCGAGGATTTTTTTTGTTGAAATAAACCTAAAAAACGTGTGGTGTACTTATAGTACTCGTATTACGAGGATGTCTAAGATTCTAAATAAGCGATTTAAAATTGGAATCATAAGGTTAAAAACTAACGGTCTGTTTATCTAAAAACAGCGGTCACTGTGACATGTTCCCATACAAAAATGTGTTATAAACAGCTGTTTTTAGATAATCAGACCGTCATGTTTTTAGTGAACATGGACCTAAAAAGACAGCTTGCCAGATGTGTTAAGAGTATATATCTAAACTCTTTGAAGCTATGGAACCTTCATAGATACATAAAATAAAATTAAATTGACATGCTTCGAAAAAAAAGAATAAAATGAAGATCTCGCTTCTTAAAATATTCTTTCCATAAAAAAATCTAAAATATAATTGATTATAATGTACTATGTTATTTATGTCTCTATTTAGTTTACTTGAATATGAAGCAGTTGTGTAGATACTTTCTATTTAACTACAATGCAAAGTATTACACAGAATAGAGATATTATAATAATATAAATATTCGTCATTATCAGGGGTGACCCCGTAGTCGGTTTTTTTTCTAAAAACTGTGAATGCAGATTTGTTTCTTTTTAAAAACAAAGGAATGTCTCCTTTGAGTAAAATTTGAGTAAAATCTCCAGTATTTACAGTACTTTCCCTCCAGGTGGCATTGTAAAATTCCACCTTGTAAACTACACACACACACAGCATACGACATTTCGTTACGTGACGTTTTCTACTAAATCACACTATCCGTTAGCCGCGTTATGAAACAACTTCGTTCCAAAAAAAAATACTTTGAAATCATGACCTTATAGATAAAATAAATAAATACAAATAAATAAATATCGCTGGACATTAACACACAGCGGCACCTAGTGCCACACTAAGCAAGGCTTGTGTAGTGGACACCAGGTAGTTGATATTCTACATATATACTTTTTGACTCGGAAACAAATGTCCATGTTCATCACACAAACATTTGTTCCTACCGGGATTCGAACCCAGGACCCTAAGAACTCACCACCACTATGCCATTCAGGTCGTCAAATTATGTGTCAGGGGTTTTTTAATTTTATGGAACTTGTAGCGAACTAAAACGACTAAGCAAAAAACTAAGGCCTTCCTACAAATGGCAGTCCAGCCGTCAGTTGTGCTTAGTTAACTACTTAAACATACTTAGTCGGTGCTTAGCGTTACTTAACGACTATTGGACGGGAAAAAAGCGGACCTCTAGTGGCGAAACTAAGTCGAAACTACTTAACTATTAACTGTATGCCTTTGAAGTCCGTATGGGTCGACGTATCTTCATACTTGGGTGGCAGAATGATTAAATTACTTCTAAATGCTCAGTGCTGTGGAAATTGTGTGTCCGTTTATGTTCTAGCAAGATCGTTAGAACTTTGCTGCGGAACTTATCATACCATTCAAACGATTCCATGTTTGTGGCTGAGCGAGCAAAGCAGACCATCTTAAAAGCGGTTTCCAGCATATTGCAGGATGCTGGTTTGAAGGAGCTATTCTGCGCCGTAAGGATTACGGCCAGCCACATTCTCCACAGCGTGCACAGAAGGAGAACGATAGCATTCTTCTCTGAAACAAAATATACTAGAGACAGTGTAAATTTCCTACGCATGGTCATATTTTTATTTAAGGCTACAATGACCTTGACGATTTGTCCTCTGTCCTGGCTTTTGTTTTTTAAGCGCCCCTACCGGCAAACGACCAATACTATAATGAAGATAAACAAGAATGTGTCGCAGATGTGTCACAGTTTTGTCGTTTTTACCTAATTTATTCGAACTCTGAGAAACATATATTTATTTTTAAATAAATTATTTTCATGCTTTTTTCTTTTTTGACTAATGACCTAGCTTTCGTCAGTTATTTTATTGAGCGCAGGTACTTTACATGATACATTCTGAAGGTTTGAGTGTATATCGGCTCTCAGTAACGGAAATAGTCAGAATGACCTAGCTTTCAACTTTTATCTAATTGAGCACGGGTGCTTGTACATTTCACATTAAGGTCTAATGATAAACTTATTTACATCTTATAGGTACTCAAACCGGTGTAGACATAAATTTGGATGTCTGATGATAACTAGAGTAAACGAAATTGTTTTGTTCTGGTCTTCCAGCCTGTGTCTCATTCTATTGGAGGTCGGCGCAACACTTCTCCTTCTTGCATTCTCCCCTGTCAAACGTCGCGGTATCATTTACTCCTTTCTCTTTCATATCAGTTTTCACATAATCCGTCCATCTTTTCTTTGGCCTTCCGCTCCCTCTCCATCCATAAACATTCATGTCCATCACTTTTTTAGTCACATACGTTTCATCCCTCCTCATTACATATCCATACCTAGGTAAACAACTTCCTCTAATATACGCATTCCTTACTCTATCCAAACACTGCTTTAACCTTTCACGGTCTTTTCTTTATACTTACTTTGTTCATTCTGGTCAGTCCTCACATCTATCTATTTATTTTCATTTCCGCTACATGCAACAGTTTTTTATCGATTTTTTCACAGCATTCTAATCCATACATTACGACAGGTCTAATCGCAGACTAATTTACTTTCCCTTTTAACTTGAGGTGGGTCCGCAGTCCGCAATCAAATTTTAATCCGTGGGTCGTAAGTTGTACCAGTAAATTCGAGTCCATTATCACACGAAAGGTAAGGGCTGAGAACTCACCCTTGGTGCATGCCGGCAGCCACATTGAAGCTACTGATTGTGCGCGCTGTAGGCCGGACCTTGGGTACTGCACCAACTGTACATCGCAGGGATCAACTGCACCTTTTTCCCAGGCACACCTTTCTCCTTAAGAGCCCACAACAGAACCTCATAGGGTTCCGCGTAGTATGCCGGTTTCGAGGTCGACAAACACCATATGCATGTTTTAATGAGCACTTTTGTATTTCTCGAACAGCTGGCAGATAGCAAAAATTACGGAACTAAGAACTTTTTTGCCTTAACGAGAATATCCAAATCTACGTGGGGTCTGTCATGTATAACTTTAAAGACCCTATAAATGGCTACTTACTTACTTACTTGGATTGTATGTACCACTGGGCACCTGTTTGGGCCAAAAGGGCCACAATAGGAGCGGTTCGACGTAAATTGCTTCAAAGCCAGCGTTTGGCTTTGATATTCTTATGCAAAGCGTATAGAACGGGTAGTACTGAAGCCTTACCGGTGCTTGCAGGTGTACTTCCAGTCGATCTGGAAGTATAGCGTCGGGCTGTCATGTACTATAACGCACGGACGCAGACTTTTTAACCATACGTGACCGTGCTAAGATTTCTAGATTATTCAAACCAAAGGCCGACGTCTGGGAGGAACTTTGTTTGAAGGGCCAACACCTCTACTAGTTCTTTCCATCCGTTCATGAGCGGCTGGCCAAAACATGGCTGGAGTTTGATCTCTGTGTTGCCCAATTTCTCACAGGTCATGGTAACTTTAAGAGTGGTAAATTTATTTTCCTTCAAGCTTGTTTACTCGCCTTTTTGTCAATGTTCTACATTCGACTGCAAATATGAACAATCTGTACATCACATTTTATAGGAGGGATGCAGTCTTTGGCAAAATGAACGCAATATTATGTTCGATAGTGTTTAAGTTACATCCGGGGTTATTTACTATATGGACCTTTTAGAAACTAGAACAAATTTCCGTGGGTTCAAGGGTTTTTGCCATTATTGGAATCAAATATAACAGCTCACAAATTAGAGCCCATTAATGTTAATATTCATCCGTGGTGCTAGGCCACTGGGCCTATCCCAGTTGTAAACGTCCCTTTGTGCCTATTGGCCCTATTTCGTCCTCTCTCCTGCTGGTATGGAGGGAAGTGGAAATAATGTTTTTTTCCTACGCTATACTTTCTGATTAACTTCGTTGCGGGATCCATGACAGTTAAATTCATTCTCTGGGACCTCGTCCAGCTTCATTGTCTCGGCACTTTTCTGGTGGTCGCCACTGTTGATTCTGGCTTTTAGGAGTTAGTGGTTTGGGAATAGTGTGGCGGGCTGTCCCATAAAAAAAAGATAGCTAAAATGGCATCCGTCGTTACCCGACCAGGCATAAAACCGAATTGGTTCTCCTTTTTGTCTTCTCTCAGTCGCCTTTCGATTGCTTTCTTCCAAAGGTTCATACTATGTGAAATATTTAGCTTTATTCCTCTACTACCTTTTGCCTTATTCGGTTCGTACTCTATTTTAAATAAAATAATACAATCACGATTCGAATGACACGTGTCTACTATTATATCTACTATCGTAAGAAGGTTATTTTCATTTTCCTCGGGAATAAATATGTTTATTATGTCTGTTTCTATACAATTGAAAATCTATTTGCAATATTTCAAAGTGATCAGTTCAGTGGTTATGGTGTGAAAATGTAACAAACAAAATTACTTTTGCAAATAGACTAGACCTCATCACATCAGCTATTTGTCAGTAAAAGTCACGTCAAAAACGGTTCAGCCGTTTCGAAAATTAGCTGTAACAGACAGACCGACAGACGGACAGACTGAAAGACAAATATTGAAAAAATCGTGTTTTTGTTATACCTAAGTGCCGGTATAATATTAGCATTCAGTAAAAAGCTGTTACTTTGATATTGCACACAGACATTTGACTTCTGTCAGGCTTACTCTATGATAGGTTCAAACAACAAATCGAAATTACAAACTACTTAAAATATATTTTATAAACGCATTTTCTATTCTTATTTTACGAGATGTCTATAGTTGTACCATTTGCTACATTATTTCATTCAGTAATCATTAAAAACGTGCAGTTTTGATTTTTTTTTTTGAAAAATAACGTGCGAACAGTCCACCCGCCACAAGAGTCCAGCGGACACTGACGTATGCTGTCCGAATATGCTTCAACCAACTTATCTGTGCAGGCGGGAAAAAAACAGGACTAAAATAAATGGAACAAGTTTGACATATCGATGCTAATTTTCTTGACAAGCAACGCCACCGTGGTCTGGACACGTAAAGTGGTCATATTATGACCAACTTAAGTTTGCAGTTGACAGTCCCCGCATTTTCCGCGATTTTACGGGTTTTTTCTTATTATTTAAAAAATATTGAATGGAGTACGAAAAACCGTAAATACAAATTGTGCAGTATATCATTACGTATTTTTCGTTTCAAAATTCATCCCAAACTATTCAGCCGTTTTACGTAACATTTACAATTTAGGTAGAAAATTAATTGATTAACAAAACAAAAATAAGAATGTTTTTTAAAATTTGGTTCAATACAATTTATTTGTGATGACTTCAAGTATTACATATACATTTTATACGGAAAATGGATGAAGGGATTCGTCAACAAAATTCTTCAAACATTGGTTGTTTTTGGGCTTTGAGCAATGGCACCCTTAATCTGCATAAAAAAGGGTTTCTCCTGAAACTTTCTTTCTTATCATTCTTAATATTTTTTATAACTAAATTCAATATAATTTCAGCGACGTAAGTACAAAAAAATCTACGTTCAATACAAAACAATTTTTAGGATTTCTTCGAAAGCAGATTTAAAATAGTTTTTACCTTAACCTTAACATTTCAGGGCATAAACGTTCCCAATCTTATAAAATTTCATCTTTCAGGTACCCGAGCCAACGTTAGGGTTTAAATGATAATATAAACGCTGTCAGACCTTGGGAAGGCTCTTTGGGCGCATATACATGTTTTGAGGTCAGGTAATTCAGAGTGAGGTGAAATTTAATTTGTTATTATAAAACGCCTCATTGGGCAACATTTCTGCGAGTTGTGTGAGTTTTATTTTCATAATTTGGAGTAAAAATGCTTTATTAAAGGACTTGGCTAAAAGTTCATAGACAAAAAACCCAGAATCGCTAGCAACGAAACGTATAAAACGGATTCACTATAGTAAATCCATTACGTTTTCTAAAAATCAGCCTCCGAAACCATGTAGTATTATAAAAGTTATTAGGCTGTATGTGAATCGTACTTCATTGATTTTCTTTGACTTTTTGTATGATAACATATTAAGGCGCTTAGACGAGCTAAATTAGCAACTCTATTTGTGGTGGTTCAAACTTCGTTTGAAATGCTGTTAAAATAAAGTTCTAATCAGCTTGCACTATAAAGTGGTTGTTACGTCAGCCACTGCGGGCCAAATAGCGCGAAATGAGTGGTTTCGGTCGATTTACAAAAAAACTATTGATTGGATTAAAAAACTAAAACAGTATCATGCTAATATATTGCTTGTAGAATTATTTGCCAAAAAATCAGAATGATCGCATGCATATTAGTATGTTTTCTATTGTTTGAAAGATATTTTTAGAGGTAAGTTCGTGATTTCTTTTTATCGAGCCAAATTAATTGTATTATGTTTTCAAAACAGTATCATGCTAGCATATATCCTGAAGAATATCATATATTTTTCTGGTCTTGTTTATAGCAGTGAATCATATACTTTTAGTAATTATAAAACTCGCGTTTAGCTCGTGTAATCGCCTTAAAATATTGTAAAAATGACTAATAATCTTCATAATAATTATGTTATTTTTCTGTATGTGTATTATATGTGAGTGTATGTGACTGAACGAAACGGTTTGGCCCGGTTATCATTTATCATTTATAAACAAACATATTACTTAAAAACGGTATATATATGAAGTTTCTGGCGATTCTGGTTTTTTTTGGCCAAGTCCTATCACTTTCTATATTTTTTTATTTACTTTGTAATTTAATAGCAATAGAGGCTACTTTTGTATTTCCATAGCATAATTATACCAGTGCTTAATAGATAGCAACATTTCAATTTAATTTGCTAATTGTATAAAAAAATACTTAAATTAAAAACTTAATCCAAGAAAGTAAACATTATGTATTAAAAATGTTTTCACGTTAATATGTAAGTAATCGTTTATTCAATATACAGTCTCCTTCTGTCGCATCGAAGAATACAATATTCGGTAGGTAACTTAGATAATGTGTGCTAAAGTGTAAATGGAAGTGACCTTTTGGCCTTTTGTTTTTTTTTTAATTCATTTTTTTTTTTTTTTATAAATAGATATTGTAAGTAGTCTGTAAAGTCACAAGATCTTATCATCATCATCATCATCATCATGAACCTAACTATCCAGTCCAACCGGATGCAGCCAAAAAACTGTATTTTACTATCTGACCTTCGTACTGCGTAATACGGTTGGTAAGACCGTTGGTTGTCCGACTTTCGACAAGCTTATCTTGGTCTATAAAGAACCAGTGAATATTGAAATTTAGTTTATTATTGATCACAAAGAATCATTTTAGTTTAATTTTTATATTAGATGGGCCTACTCTTCTCCTCAATCTTGTCCAGAAGACAGAGATGAGGTCAACCATGGATCTAGTAATGCCACGTACTTACGTTATTAAAAACTACTTTATCATTTAAGTATCATTTACAATGTTTTGGACGCGAATCTAAACAAATAAAACTTTCAATTTTTTTGCATTTTAAACACGATTGTCGATTACGTCAAAAGACTAGATACCCTATTGGCTTCTTCGACATATGCATACTTATTTGACACCAGAAAACGTAACCACCATCTGCTACACACATTTTCCTTTGCTTAGCAATGCCGCATGAGTATAAATGAACTCATCTTTACCAAAACGAACCTTTCACGTTCTGAATACCCTATCAAAAGCCACATCCAGTCGTGAAATCCCATGATTATCGGGAGCATTTGGGAATGTTTGGGACTTTCGTATGCACAGCGTCGGTTCTCGGACGCCTCACGACTAACAACATCGTATCCATTATTTTATACAAATTGAAATGTCACCGGGCTCATTTGACCATCGTGTTTTCCAGACAGTAGAACCAAGGTTTTCTTTTAATGGACCGTGGTCAAAAAATTTGACGTAAGTAATTTCGACACTTTAGCATTGGCATTCTCCAAGTATGTTTTTTTTTTCAACATGAATTACAACTCAATCATTTAGGTATAGCAGTTTTGAATAGTCGAAGTCTATCGTTGTTTTAAGAAGCCAATTGCCCGTTCGAAAACGTAGATCTCTTTGCAGAATAACAGGGAACAAACAACATGGACATCTTTTAAATATCAAGTTAGGTATTACAAAGTCCTGACTAAATTATCCTTGCTTTTAAAGGTGTGTGAGAACAATCTGGACAAAAAGCTGCTTTGGTTGTAGTTGTTTAACCTATTCGATCCCCGATCTTTAACTACGTTCTCTCAAAAGCCGTCTGATAAACATCATCTGCCTAGCCTATTCCCTATTGGAGGTCGCATTTTATGCATGTTTGTCACTGATTTGAAATAAGCATATAAGTTACGGTTTATTTATGTTCTAATTCATTGTAACCTTTGATTGTAACTTGCGTGTAAAATATTGACCACGAATAAATAAAGGGTGTAAAAAACCCCCGAAGCCGAAAAGCACTGGTTCTCCCCGTCATTGCGATCATTCTTTTTGTTCTACACCTGGGAACCTTCTAGTTACTAGGAGATATTCGGTCAAAGTAATTTTTGACAACTTTAAAAAATACAAGTTTTTTCTGTAAGATATTTATGTAAACACCTCTACGACCCCCGTACTATTCAATTCATCCATCAGCACAATGTTTTAAGTGCGTAAGATTGAGTTCTACCACAAAACATGATTTTTTACCCAGTAAAAAAGTCGTTTCCCAGCATTTTTTGCGTAAAGTTACTTAGTTTGATGTTCACAATGCTTGGTTGACGGCTTCGTGATGAGGTTGTTTACACCCTGTATACTTCACCATCCCACTGCTGCTCTAGTTATTATTCCAATATTCCCAACTATGTTGGAGTCGGCTTCCAGTCTAACCGGATGCAGCTGAATACCAGTATTTTACATGGAGTGACTGCCTATCTGTCCTCTATAACCCAGTTAGTACTGGGTAATACAATAACCCCTGTTAAGACTGGTTTTAAAGACTATTTGGGCCACTGACTTCCTGTAACGACTGTCAAAAGTCTACAAATGACAGCCGGGACTAACTGCTTAACGTGCGTTCCGAAGCACGGAAGAAACTCCGTATGTAATGGGTGGTCACTTATCCACAGACCAACCTATGCAAGCAAGGCTTAGCCTAATATACCTTTTTTTTCGGATGGGAAATCATCAAATAACTTCTCCCACTCTGGGCGGAGCGGGAGGGAGTGTCAGACTTTTACTGACTAAAACCCATCTATATTCCTTCCTCGCCCTTTACGTTCCGGGGCCGCGGTATCTCTTCCGAACAGTCCCGCAGCCCCGGCAGGCTTCGGCCCTTGCGAGCCCCTCCCTTTATGCTGACATCTCTTTGAGGCACGCGTGGAACACGAACGCGCCCGCGTCGCCACGGCCTGTCGTCATTAGATGGACGGACGGCTAGCCAGCCCATAGCTAACCGTCCACAGGCCCGAAAGATCGACCCGAGCAGCTGTTTTTAATTTGGCCACGAGATTCTCCTATGAACGCCTAGCTAAAAAACTTTTTATTAGGGCTCGCAGGCTTGTCAAAACGTAAAATATTTTATGATTATCAAATAACAACGTTTTCCCACTATTACGTAACGCGGCGTTTTATTTTATAATACCTAAAGTTCAGCCGTTTGTCTTAACTTTATCCATAAAAGCCTTTTAAGACATAAATACTTAATGGTTTTGACAAAGTTCTTCATGAGTATAAATATGTTTTACGATCTATAGCTAATGTGTATACAAAGTTATCAAGGAACCCGTTCGATTTTTTACTAAATATCTATCGATGTGTGCACTCACTCAAGGGGTCATATGGTCATGGCACATTACACCGGCACCGCAACTGCACAGCTGCAGCACGGCGTCGCGTCGGCCTCGAATTTAGGCTACGGCTAGCCGGCAACGCGCTGACTACAAGCTCGCAGTCAGCTTGCTGGCACCGCAAACACAATTTTTGTAAGGCAATCGTGGTCGACGTTGTTTTGCTGGCGCCTCGCGAGTCGGCGCGCAGGAAGCATGCTGTCGGCGATCTGTAAGTAGGTATGACCACCAAGAAATGGCGGCGGGCTGTATCTCATTCCTTTGAAAAAACATTACTGTCAGTTAGATCACTATTCGAATAACAATATACAACAGTTTACTGTCTTTGTTTTGTTGTGTTTGTCAATTTTGTCCGTAACATAATCGAAAATCTATCAAATTGCTATAAAAGCAGTTAATCCTACCTCTTCGCTTCTCCAAAATGAATTACCGTCGTCTTATTTCCCGTCTAAAGGTTTTCTCGTCCATTTTACAGATTGAAAGTCGTAGATAACAGCTTGATTTTTATAGTTCCGCCGAGTGGACAGCCTCAATATATCTTTAAATGTTAAGGTTAGAAATTGTGGCGGAAATATGATTTGCTTTAAAGTTTGTTGAGAGCTGAAAGTTTATGAAATGTCGATGTTTATTAGATGTCGTGTGTTTATTGTATGATGTTTTTAGGACACAATCTATGTGGGTTACCTTCATAATATCGACAGTAACTACATCGACAGTCGCTGTATCGAAAACGTTCCATCGACGGGTTAATGAATCGACAGTACACTAAATCGACGGCACGCTACATCGACAGTACACCAAATCGATGGTACGCTGTATCGACAGTATACCATATAGATAATACGTTGTATCGACAGTACCCCATTTCGATGGTACCCTGCATCGACTGCCCGACCCGAGCCAGATTTAATTTAAAACATAAGTTTCTATTAAGTACCCTTATTATTGTCAATGTTATAGGTATTTTGAAAGTTATTGTAATGATAACTAAGGGTATTGGATACGAATTTATGATTGTACAACCATTTTATGTGGGTCAAAAACAAAGCAGTATACAAATTTAATAAATTGTGATCATAACATTGAAAAAGCTTAAGTATGTTTTTAATTAAATCTGGCTCGGGTCGGGCAGTCGATGCAGGGTACCATCGAAATGGGGCACTGTCGATACAACGTATTATCGATATGGTATACTGTCGATACAGCGTACATCGATTTGGTGTACTGTCGATTTGGTGTACTGTCGATTTGGTGTACTGTCGATGTAGCGTACCGTCGATTTAGTGTACTGTCGATGTAGCGTACCGTCGATTTAGTGTACTGTCGATTCATTAACCCGTCGATGGAACGTTGTCGATACAGCGACTGTCGATATAGTTACTGTCGATATTATGAGGGTAACCCATCTATGTTGGTTCCGAATTCTAGATCCTGCTTTCCGATAGGTACTTACTCTAAACTTCACAAATGCAAAACTTAGGTTTTAGTAAAAAATAAAAATAGTGGTAATATTGTGTGTAGACAACTTACACTCAAATTCCCTTATTTTGGAAAGTAGCAGTAATTCTTATTCTCAAATACGAGTACACCAATAACTTTTAATTAGTACAAAAAAATGGGACTCTATCCGTACCCTTTACTGAACATATTTATGTAGATGACGTTATGATGATCGCATGAACTAAATTACGGATGATGGTCGAAAAAACGATTAATGAATACTAATAAGAATTTAATATGTGAATTATAATGTGACTTAATGGAATATAAGCAAACGCTAATAACTTTGCTATTTATCAATATTATTTATTGAGACTTTACATAATATACAACGTGTAACAAAAAGAGTATAATAGTCATATGAAAGAGTGTGCTACAGATCATCAAACTGAACAACTTTCTCTATGGGACCAACATCGTAATCGTAGTAAATAATCAGCTGTCTCATACATTTGGTCGAGTAGGTATTGGAGTTTTGTATGGGGCCGTTGATTAATTTTTTTCGCGATTACGACGGTAGTTCCATAGAGAAAGTTGCTCAGTTTGATGATGTGTGGAACACCGTTTGATATGACTATACCCTTTCTGTTACACGTTGTTTATTAACAATTCCTTCTTTGACAAGCCCTCTAAGTATTTGTACCAATTAAAACTTTGTAGTGTATAAATACCGATTTGTAATACACACATACCTACAAAAACTCAACTCCTTTTTGCTGGGGGGTAGAAATAGAAGCTACACCACCTACTGCGGTCCTTACTTACCACTTCCGCTTCGTCCACGTTCATACATTTTGTCATACAAACAGACCGGTTGCGCCGAGTTTACGCCTGTTTGGAATATTAAAACAGAAAATGAAGAAGGAATTAACAAAACATCATATCAGAATACAAAACACACCTATAGGGTGACCGGCAATTAGTGTAAGATACGAGTACTTAAACACGTGATTGTACTCATGATAACAACCAACTTTTACTATGGGACCAAAACTGAATTCGCGAAAACAAAACTCTGCTGTTTTGACGACCCGAATGGCGCATCGGTAGTGAGGCTGCCTTACTATCTTAGGGTCCCGGTGAGAGCAAATGTTTGTGTGATGAGCATGGACATTTGTTTACGAGTCATGGTTTGTATGTATAAAAAGTATGTATTTACAAAAAAAAATCCTTGTAGTATTTCAAAGTATATCTGGTGTCCACGACAGAAGCCTCGTTGCTTAGTGTGGCACTAGATAGCGGTGTGTGTAATGTCCAGTGATATTTCTTTATTTATTTAATACATTTGTGTTCGGCTTACTGGTCAAAATGTACTGAACAGCTGATTTTTTTTTCGCGCTGTTAGGTTGTTCCTACAGTAAAAGTTTGTTATCATGAGTACAATCACATGATTTTCAATCAGAAAGACAACGATGTTGCAAAATTAACTAAAAACAACTACATACATGGCTGGATGTACCAGCCATGTATGTACCTGGATGTACCAGGCATTTTGCTCTCCAGGCGATTTATAGCTTAAGCAATTTGCTGTGTAGACATTAATTTTAGGCATATTGCTTCGTAGACGAATTTAAAGTTTATAGACACTCTGATCATAAACGCTTTAGATTAGCCCACATGTACAAATGTTAAAAATATCCCACAATAACATATAAATAAATAAAACAGGGCAACAAAAAATAGCAGAAATAAAGAAAGACAATAATGTTTGCACTCCTTTTATTATCTCATCACTTGGATTTAAAGCAATGATCCACGATCAAATTCTTACAAATACAAACTATAGTTAAGTATATGAACTTAGATTATAACTGTACAATTTTGTTAAGATCAGACCTTTATGCATTGTCACGCGAAATTCGAGAAATTTTATAGGAAACATCAAATACAAACATGATGTAGTGAAATAGACAAAAACCGTCGACACAAAAAAAAAACTCAAATAAGTGATTGAAATTCTAGGTCTATTTGCCCTAAAAAAAATATCGATAGATAAAAATTGACAATACATAAAAACTGTAAACTTTTGATTGAATATTAGTTTCTAGAATCGAGTTTCAAGGTAGTCTCAACATTATGAAGAACTGAAGAATTATACCATGCAGTTATTTCATAGTTATATTACCTTTTGACAGTAGCAACTCAAATATGACTTTATTGAAACGGATATAAAAAACCACTGCAATTTTTTGTGATGCAAAATCAAAGGTTAGATTAATGTGAAACGACTTTAGTTGAATATTTAATCAGAATGTTTGATATCATAGATTTTGTTATTTTTAAAACATTGGTCAGAAAATGTACAAATTTGTATGTGATTCATTTTTAAAACATTGGTCAGAAAATGTACAAATTTGATGTTTACTACAGTTATTGTTGTTTGTAACAAATCTTTCCTCGTATACTATATAATGTACATGACTTCGATGCAAATAGATACGGGGATAAAATGTATTTTATTTACAGCTAAAAATTGATATGTTAGACATTATCTTCTTTGTAAATGCTAAAATCGGGTCTAGGCCAAACCTTAGGTGATCTTTTCTTTCATAGTTATTTCTTAGTTTGCTATTAGTTTCTAATTTAAAACAGTAACGATGCTATTAGAACAATAACAACAAAACCCCATTGCATTGCTATAAATAAAACAATGTTGCGGTTAAAACAACAATTACTGAAATACGACAAAAAAACGAATTAGTCCGTCGGTTAGATTATCAAATATTATTTGACCCGTATTTTTTCTTTTGTTTACGAAAACCAAAATTGACGAAGATACGACGCTTTTAAAATTCTCAATACGTCACGCCTTGATATAATTTTTAGTGAGTTCTGACGTCACAAGCCGAGTTTTGATGCGTTTTATCTTTGTCAATATTCATTGATTTGCAAAAACAAAAAATACGTGTCTATTATTTTCCAATGCTCTAACTGGAGGACTAAATAGATTTGCATGTTTTTGATAGGTACAGTCGTCATGCCTATTGGTAGGTATAAATTAAGAGCTTAATAACGACATTACTTAGATGTATGAAAGGTTATGTGTGTTTAAAAACTGGTATACATGACAGATAATTGGAATACAGAGCGAATTTAATTTGTTATTAATATGACGTGTTTCTTGAACCAAATCTATGTACTTCCGATATTTGATAAAACTCGGTACTTAACCTAATCTCACCAGTATAAAATCCTGATCTATAAAGCGGTAAATTCAGTAGAAAAGGTTGATAAGGGAACAGTCAGTGGGTCTTTCTCTACATTTTTATCAGCACCTGGAAGTGACCAGGTTGAACTACCAGCTGCTGTGATTCTGGGACCCATATTATCGTAAGCGGATTTTAAGAAACACGTTCTACTTCTTCGTGGTAGTGTGGCACCACCTCCTAGGAGGTCTGGGTATTCATCACCATGCCCAGCCACTTGGACAGAAATAAAGATGTTACCGTATGGAGCTGGTAATGCAAACTCTGCAGGAGGTGGAGGAAAAGAACCAGGTGGGCCTTCTATAGTTATTTGGACAGGTTCTAAGCATCTGGCGTCATCAGACTCCATAGAAATGGATCTGTCTAGCATTTCAAAGCCGTAAGCAGATCCTAAGTCTCCACTTGTTCTGTCACAACTAACTGCTAAAGAAGTATCCAATAGTTTTTTTTCTTGATCAGTGAAACTTCTACTCGGCGGCACTCTTCGACGTTTGGTTTTCCAGCAAACACAAGCTGATATAAACCCTGCTGTGGTCATGGCTAGCAGAGAACCACCTATTAAAAAAAATGTTGAGTAGTCGGGTGCAGTTCGCGCCGTCGCTGTCCGAGCTTTCGGCAGAAATAGAGTTAAATAAGCATTTGCCTCTCCTACAGGACTTTTAGCACTACATTTCCACTCTCCCGATAAGTCACTCGTCACATTCGTTATAGTCAAATTGACCCACTGCGCACTTTTATTTAAGAAATCATCGTTATATTCATCAACATTTTCTAATTGGTACCTATTGATCATAATATCACTGTGTTTGTCTGTACTGTTGTTTATTTCTATGTGATGAAACGACCATGACACTGTAGGTTTTGGGTCGCCTCTGACAAAACAGCCGAAGGATATTTCAGCTCCAGTCTCCGTTCTTATAACTGTTGGTGATGATGTTGCAGAAGGAGGGCAAACAAAATCATCTCTTTTTAAAACTCTCCATGATATTTCTGCTTTCTTTTCTGGTCCTCCACAAGAGACCTCTTCACTCCCTAAATTACTATTTAAAAACCAGTCATGGAACTCCCGCAATCGGCAGTCACAGTACCAAGGATTTTCTGATAGTGTTAGAGTTTTTAGCACCGGGAGATTAAAAGTATCTTGATGGAGATATGACAGTAAGTTCTGATGTATGTTGACGGTTTCTAGCGCTTGAAGATTAACAAATGCAAATGGATGTACTGTTCGAAGTTTACAGCGCGATATTTCCAGTTTCTTTAAATGTTTCAACGTAGGGAACTGCTCCGCGACTAAAACGCTCATAGGGTTATCGTTAAGGATCAGATATCTTAGGCGCTCGGCGCCTTTGAAAGTGTCAGGTGATAGTTTGAGGAGTTGGTTTTGGGACAGGTCCAGTTCTATCAATATTCGTAGATCTCGAAACGCATTTGCATGTAGTGATTGCAAACTTGTTAAACTGAGGTTCAAGCGCTGAAGATTTAACAGGCCTTTGTTCACAAAAGCGTCTTCTTCTAGTTTCTTTAAAGGATTTCCGTGTAGGTCTAAGACTTGAATATCTGCGGCTAAGATTGGGAGTTGCTTCAAGCCTGCTGTAACACATGTAGCAGTTTTTTTTCCTGCGGACCATTTGCAGTGGCATTCTGTTATAAGGCCGCAGTCGAGCCAATCGCTTCCAGCATGTGCGAGGACGAGAATGAATGTCAAGTATCCACTCCATACTCGAATCATATCAGTCTGGCTTCTGTTTACCTGAAACGAGGAGAAGAATTTAGATTAATGTAAAGTTTATTAAATAACACGTAAGGACTGATCAGGTTTTTGTTTCATGGAATGGTTTTCATACTGTTTTATTGAGACAAGGGAAGACGAACATGACAAAATAATTCCCCTGGACCCGTATTACATTAATCATGACCTTAAAGCAATCCGGTATCAGATGTGTGAATATCCTTTTCCATTTTGACTTCAGATTGGAACCCCGCAAAGTTAGATTAGGAGAGTGGGCGGTTCAATGCGGGCGCTTACAAAATAGTGAAGCTTCGGAATCAGATAATACGGCAACTTGTACGCAAATTAGACATATTTATTCTATAGATCGGTTTGAATTTACGTCAATGCGAGTTTCAGTCTTATTTTTGTGATAATATTAGACTAAGGTATATTTTTTCAGGATAACTCATGAAATTGATTTATTGGTGACAATGAAACAAGATAACATGAGACGAAATATGTTGATCAGATTCAAATGCGATATTTTAATGCTAGGTTAAAAAAAACTTTATCCTTAATATAGACAAAAATGTCTCTCACATGAGAACAATACTAAAAACATACATGTAAATTGCACGAATTTTGTCGTCATCTGTAACAAACTAGACTACACCCATTCAATGCCTTCATTTTGGTTTTAATATGTGACTGAATGCAATCTGCCTCAATGGTTTAGTGGTTGCAAGCGCGGCTGCGAAGCATGCGGTCCTCTTTTTTTTTTAGGATGGGAAATCATCAAATGACTTCTCCCACTCTGGGCGGAGTGGGAGCATGCGGTCCTGGGGTTCGATTCTCAGGTCAGGCAAAGTGTTGTCGACTTTTCCATCAGGGATTTCTCAGTAGCAGCATTGGAGTCTGGATTTGTACCCAATTCAAAACTCAAATCATTTATTTCAACTAGACCATTAGAGACACGGCACTTTTGAATGTCGATAAAACGAAAAAAAAGCGAAGCTACAGTCACAGACACAAGGCATAAATTTGAGAAAGTACTGTAGTTGCCCATTCCCAAGCGTAGATCTCTATGGAGAAGAACGGGCAAGGAACTCCATGGACATTCTTTTCAATCAAAAATGTTTTTACAAAATCTTGGTTACATCTTTCACGTTGAGATTATACATATATGTGAAGGGTACAGGGGCAAAACAAGGAATGTCACAAAAAATCCAAAAGTTAATTTTTGATGGCAACATTCTCATTTTCCCGCGTATTTTTATTGGCATTATACAAAAAGCGTAAAAACAAGCATAGTCAGATGTAATACTCGAATTTAAAAATTGCGTGCAGGAACAAAACAGGGAAGGTCCATGGAGTGTCCCATCTTAGTTCAAAAAATTTAGCAGTCAACTTTTTTATATGTTTGTTTCTGTTTCAATATATTAAACAAACCACCTGAATAATCGTCTAAAGCATTTACCTAGAAATATTTTGTGATTTAGCAGGTGGACAGAACAAGAACTACTTGGTATGAGGTTTATCAATTGAAGGGTACAGGGGCAAAACAATTAAGCAATGTCACAAAACTTTGAAAAATAAAAATGTTAAAAAACAACTTTTTGTTTTTGTGACATTCCTTGTTTTGCCCCTGTACCCTTCATGTGAGAACGATGTAGAAAGACGTGCACAATAAGAGCGTCCAGAGTAAAAAAAAAACAACAATTAAAAATAAAGCAATTCAAATGATCCATGGCAGCTAAGAGATGACCAGTCCCGACTGACAGCGCCCGTTCACGAACATGACGCATGGATCAGCGCCATTCAATTCAACCATTCAACCATATTGAAGGGAACTAAATGACCCGACCCACCCGCCACCATCAGCAAGACATTTAAGCGAGCATGACATTCTCTCAGCCACCAAGGCATATTCAAGTCAATGAAAGATAACTAAATGCAAATGGTAGCTTTACGGTACATGGTACCTACTCACACATGTGTTATGCAATTATACAATGCTAAGAGATGGAATCTATACAATGCAAGAATATTTTTACAATCTTCTGCAGCTACCACAATAATTGTCCAATAAGTTTGCATCTATGATGATAAGTTTGCATCAATTGATGGCAATAAGCTCTCCCCTATTACAAGGGACTTAAACATCCAGCCAAATGTGGGTGTACTATTAAATCTACCTCTGCCTAACCCTTCCAGAATTACAGGTGTGATGTTATGGAATGCAGTCTGATAATAATAAAATATTTTAAGCATAGATTTTATCGTATGACGCTGTAAAAAACTGACGTAAAAATATCAATGCTTTGAGGAATGTAACATTATTTATTTAGCCAATACAGCCCCACTAAAACTTAATTTACAGAACTATAGATAGACACCATTAAATTGGCACTGTCCCAAGTGTCAAAAACTAGTCTGATGATAAACAGGTTGTTTTTAATCGCCAAGTAATAACAGCTTAATATGGAATATATTTCGAATTATTCCGGAAAGATTAGACACAAAATATAATGTCTGCGAGGTTTCAGAAACTCCTGTAATTAGCCAACTACAAAAAGTTAACTCATTCATGAATAGCTAATAAAACCATAATAGACCCAAAGTGTTCTATGAACAGCCTAATTTATAATTACACACACTATTTACAACAAAAGAAGGGACGGAAGGGACTGAACACAACTGTTTTCAAACGACAACCTCAACCTTTTAATCATAAACTGTGACTGACCTACGTTCGTTAATCCTAAGCACGACTTAAATATTAATGAAAAGTGACGTGTCTGGCATTTATTATGACCAATACATAATTTTATTTAAAGCATCACCATTTTAGCCGAAAGACGTCCACTGCTGGACATAGGCCTCCCCCAAGTATCGCCACCTTGGCCGGTCCCGTGTGACTCGCATTCAGCGGATCCCCGCAACCTACACCAGGTCATCGGTCCACCTAGTGGGAGGCCTTCCAACGCAACGTCTTCCGATTCGCGGTCGCCATTCGGCCCTATCGGCCATCCCGTTCTGTGAGCAATGCTACTTAAGTTTGGCAATTCTACGGTTCCAATCTTGGTGCTTTTGCGGATGTCTTCATTTCGGATTCCATGAAACTCCAAGCATAGCCCGCTCTATTGCCCTTTGGGTTAATTTCCCGCGAATAAAATCACTCAAAATTTAAGGGCTGCTTAACAAATTAGGAGCTAGGGGAATATAAAGTGTTTTAAGGTTAGGTTATATTAATCGGTATTTCTCAGGAATGGTACATTTTCTTTTCATGAGAGTGGTACCATTGGGCAAGGGGGACCCCTCCTTCCCTCCACACCGCGTGAGTTGACTACCATGCATTTCACGAAAAATTATGCGTTTTATTTGTAAGCAGTATGTTCGTTTGAAAATATTTCGAGAGTTTACAATCTCTCTAGTTATTTTACGGTGTAAACAAACACAACAAAAAACAAAACAAAACTAAGTCAAAATAAGTAACTTGACGTAAATATTATTGCTGGGAAACGACTTTTTTTTTGGGCTGAAAAATCATCTTTTATGGTAGAATTTTAACTCAATGTAACGCATTCAAAACATTGTGCTGATGGATGGATTAATAAATAGTACGGGGTCGTAGAGGTGTTTAAAGTAAAAGTCTTACTTAGTGGAACTTTGACCCCCAATATGTCCGTAACTCCAACCTTCTAGTTACGGAGATATTGGGGGTGAGTATGGTATAGAACAAAAAATGATTGCTATGACGAGGAGAACAAGTGTCTTTCGGCTTCGTCAAGAGGTGTTTTACACCCTTTATACAACCTTACTCCTCAATCTGTTCTTACTATACAAACGTATATATAGATAATGTGATGACAGGTGCCACTACTTCATCTAGTTACGTTACACATTGAGGCCTTCACCCTACTCCAATTATTCCGTGCCGAAACTCCTCCTAACATATCAACAAAGGGTAACAAACGGTTGTACTAATTAATATTGGGCACTTAACCTCAGTATCGGCGCCTATCTGTTCTGTACGTGGCTAATGAAGAGTTTTGTTAATTAAACGGGGTCAAATGAAATCCTAGATAATGTAATAACGGAATTATGTTTTAGAGAAGTCGTGTGCCCGACGAGATTTCAAGAAAAAAAACATCATACAACAACGAAAGTTTGCGTGCCAACTTCCACATTTTTTTAAATAGAAAAACACAAACTTCCAAACTAACTGTCGTTTCTTACCGAACTTTCCAATATGTTTCTAGACCCGAACCAGTAGTCACTTCTGCAACCAAGCATGACATAGATAGTATTGTTTTAGTATTAGTTTGTACTTAACCTATTTATTATGTTAACTTGTATTTGTATTTGTTGGTATTTAATATGTTTTGCTGTTATGAAAGAAAAAACACTGATTCAAATTATTGTGAAGAATCAGAATATCACGATTATATAAAAAAATACGTACTATTTCCGTACGCAAAATACGCGTTTTGACGTGGAGTTGCGGACACTAGCCCATTATACAATACATTAATATAAAAACTACATATATTATTGAACTTTCAAACTAAGTAGTGCTGTTTGCGAGGAATTCAAATTATGTAGTGTCCATTTATTCTGACTAAAATCGAACATTACTAATACTATCCAACAACATGTCTATTGGAAGTTCATCTAACAGCACAACTTTGGTACATGGTCTAATAATTTAATAAAAGCCCTGGTAAATCGAGGAATTAGTGAGAGATAAACAATAACAACCGCTCGGGTCGATCGGAAAAATGAGATTTCATACTGTTGATCTCAACTGTCATTCGTGACAGTCCCAAAATGTCTGACAACCAATCTAACCAAGTGGTATCGTCTAACCCTGTACTAACTGAGTTGTGGAGGTCAGATAGGCAGTTGCTCCATGTAAAATACTGGTATTCAGATGCATCTTGCCCGTTCTTCTCCATAGAGATCTACGCTAGGGAATGGGCAACTACAGTACTTTCTCAAGTTGTTATGCCTTGTGACTGTGACTGTATAGCTTTGATGTAGTTTTGTATTTTTGACATTCAAAAGTGCCGTAATGGTCTTATTGAAATAAATGATTTGAGTTTGAGTTCATCCGGTTATACTGGAAGGTGACCCCAACATAGTTTGGAAAAGGCTAGGCAGATGATGACGTGTAAGGTGACTGCTTGAAGCTCAGTTTCTCACTCAATCTATTAATAGTGTGACTTTTTGGTGTAAGGGTATGGGCATAACTAACCATTTGCGACGAACACTGTTTTAGGCTTTCACGGTTTAAAACTAAACTTATATTGTCACTTACGGGATATCTTCCGTGATTATTTGTTGTTTTGAGCTCCCGACAAAAAACTCCAAAAAACCTGGTGATACTGTGAGTGCGTTTTGTCGTGACTTAGTGTCGAGTTCCAATAGTGCGCGTAGCAAAAGACAAAGAAAGAGTGTAGACAGATTTGTCTGCTCGTAACAATTTTATTTTCCATCCACCCGCAGTCTCCAGTCAACCCGCGATCATGGCGCTTGCAACAGCGTCGAAATATCGGGAGCTCAAAACAACAAATAATCACGGAAGATATCCCGTAAGTGACAATATAAGTTTCATTTGCGACGAGACTGACTAGCTGTTTACACACGAGTTATGAACAGAAACTCTTCTCTGAATTACACACCCCTAAGTTGAATAGTAGGTTAGTTTAAGTTGAGACGCTGGTTGAGATTAACGTCTTCCTGAGTAGATGGCGGCATAAAAAATAAACATTGAAAAGGGCCTGTTACAAAAAAAACGCAAAATTGCGAGTTTTACTCGTTGAAATTATATGTTTTCCGTTTGTTGCTTGAAATAACAATTACTTGTTACAAATATTTCGTTTCCTCTACTTCAATAATTATGGAACGAATTTTAAATAACTTACTTACTTATTTAGTAATAATCTATCTCCCGATTCATGTTTTAGCGAAAACTCACGGTAACCTGTTTTCATGATTTGGGACCTCTAATTTGTAGATCCTATTTAATACATTAAAAAAAACAACTTTTTTTCAACTCACAAATATTCTATGCTTTCATAATAATAGAATACTTTTTCGATCAATGCCTTTTTAAGTAAATTGTACAATTAGTAACTCAATCAATTAATTTTGTTCATTCATTCAACTCTTCACAATGTATCATAAAGGCAAAAACAGTTATAATTCTCGCATGAGTAGTAAAACCTTTTACTCCATTAGTATGATTGTCTACTTAAAAATAATTAACCATCTAATTTAAAGTTTAAAAGTGTACAAGTTCTGTATAATTTAAACTAGCAAAGTTCGTTTTATCCAGTTGTACTAAGCTGAGTTTATGTTCATTTTATAGAAGCGACTTTTGAAATTAAATTGGACGTTTGATAATTCAAGTAAATAGCAAATTGTTATAATGCGCTTCTAGCTGTATTGCTGCTCGTCCTGCTTTTATAAATTTAAGTACTGCCTTCTACAGTATCTCCGGAAAATGAAGTTCTAGCTAAGGCTTAAATGTGGCGGCACCGTAACCATAGTTCGGATAAGCCGAGTTTTGCGGTGGACCAGTGCCGACATCGGGGATAGGCAGCTAATTGGGACTATGAACCGGGACTCATAATGTATTCTGAGATATTAACTCGTGTCCAGCTACTTCGTTTAGATTTGCCAATCCTGGGCAGAGTTAATTACTTATTTGTGTATAACAACGAGGGAAGGGAAGCGATGGAGATTGAAAGGGAAGGAATTCGTTCTCTGAGTTCTTTCTTTTCTGTTTCATGTTTTTGGTGCCTTAACTGGCGTCAGATTTGTAATGGGCGGCATAAGCTTCAGAATTGGCTATACGTGTCGTTAAGAAATGTCTCTCAGGCATGCTGGTTTAGGGGCCCGCAAGGGCCGAAGCCTGCCGGGGTTGCGGGCCTGTTCGAAAGAGATACCGCGGCCCCGGAACATAAAGGGCGAGGAAGGAACATGGATGGGTTTTAGTCAGTAAAAATCTGACACTCCCTCCCGCTCCGCCCAGAGTGGGAGAAGTCATTTGATGATTTCCCATCCTAAAAAAAAAGGCATGCTGGTTTCCTCACGATGCTTAACTTCACCGAAGCAAGTGAATTATACAACATGCACATGAGGTCAAGCACCTCTGATTTCACCATTTTTTAGGGTTCTTTTAGGGTTTTTTCTAGGGTTCGAAATCGAGATCTATGACTTGGCATCCCGACAATCACACCAGTAGGCTATAGATCATGGTTTTGAGTTCTTTGGTTAGAACAATCGCTTATGTTATATTTAAGCTGTTCCAAATGTGGATTATTTGCACTAAAACTAAAACAACGATCCCAATTTCAAGGGTGTATCAAGTACAACTTTCTACATCAATGCTTGTTTTCAAGTTGGAGGGAGCAACACATCAGACGGTTAATTCCCACTTGGTTCATTGAGAAGTTATAATGATGGCACATTACGTTTAATACATAGGTATCAAAACTGTTACTGGCCGTCATAAACAGTTGTGAGGCTCCCTCAATCAAACTGAAATGATTTATTATGAAGATGAAGTCGACTTTATGACGATTGATTGTAGAGGTATTTTAGTTCCGTTCCTGAAAAACTGCACCCAACTTGTCTTTCCAAAGTGTTTGGAATTCTCTTAATAGTCTACTAAAATGCAAAAATTCAGTAGTGACCATCGTCATGGGAGTATTTCTATGCCAATAATTGAAAGCGTAGATCATACTACTATTCCCCTGACCTATTTTCAACCTCCAACTCGGCCCTAAAAGCGCATTGAATATCAGACATCGAAGTTATATTCAATTTAATGGCCAGTACTTAACCATTTCTTTACAGAACTGCTTGTATTACCTGACTCTTTTAAGATATTATGTTAGTCATAAATCTTTGATAGCCAGTTCTGCAGTCTACCTTAATTTCAGTCCAAAAATTAGCATAAGGTTTTCCTTGCATGCTAAATCTACCTGAGGTTGGGGTTAAAAGTTGTTGTAAACACTAATTATACCTAAATTATAGGGGTATGTTACGTCCACTCCCCAAACAAATTTAGTTAGCTCTGGCGTTAAACTAGAAATTTAACTAAAACTGAATTTAACTTAATGATGAAGCATGAACTCTAGCGGCTAAAAACTAAAACTAGTTATTGTTTAGTCTAGACACACTCTATGAATATTAAATCTTTACTGTATATTGGACATTATTAACTGCATACATAAGCTCCTAAATTATATGAAGTTCATAAATATTTAAGCTGTTGCTAAGTTGGTCGTTAATTAAAATGAGATTATAAAAATGGTAATAATATATTGTCTTCTTATCTCAAACCCTTTTACTATACAAATACACCGTGACTTTTTAGTCGTCTTACAAAAGCGGTCCACTCAATGTACCCGACATAATACCTCTAGGCGCGATTATTATTTTTTATCATTAAGTAATTAAGATAATAGGTACGAAGAAAAATAAATAATAGATTAGAAATATGAAACACCCTGTTAAAAATGTTTACGTATCAAACTGTAGAGTATACCTACCTAGCGCACGAGTCGAGCAGATCATTCCATCACCATCTTCAACGAGACAAAACTACGCCTTGCGTCATAATAATGAATAAAAATTTTATTTTAAATTATTCAAATCTCATAAATACCTATTTTTTTATTATGAACGTTACTAGTCATTGGATACATAAACTGTGCCTTTGTAAGACGACTAAAAAGTCACGGTGTATAACTGTTAGAGGGTTTAAATTATGAAACGATATTGTTTCATTATAACCTCCTTTTTCGGCTGTAACGATCGAATGAAACAAAATTAAAAACAAAGCGATGAGTGCCAAACAACCTCTCATGCGGGCCTGCCAGAAAAATTAGTACAACTGTCTTCTCTAAACAACGAACATCAATGAGGTTATATGCCTATTGACACGGCCTCCTTGGCTGAATGGGGGCTTGTTCTGTCACCGACGATTCATTTATACATACTGTCTTGGATTCAATCTCTGCATATCTGTAATTCTTTAGCTAAAAAAAGCTACGTTCTATTTGGTATTACGCTTATTATGTTACAATCTCTTAAAACTGAGGAACTGGTATATTATTATGACCACTATGAAATAAACATCAAACAAAACAAGGACAGGCAGCCGCACGTAACCTCTGAGGGAAAAAAATATTTTCTCTAGGTGTGCGTTTTCTGATCGTCCCACCAGCTCTTTGAAAGGTGGCGGCGGCGACCTCTCGCGTCCGGCCCTGGTTCAATCCATGGTCCGGAGCGAGACGGAATGGGAAGCCGTCACCTCCTTCTGCGAAGCAGTCATGCTGGCGAAGGAGGTGGCGGAACAAGAGAGGGAGAGAGCCTCTCTGACGACAGGCCGTGTCGACGGCGCGTTCGTGTTCCACGCGCGCCTCAAAGAGATGGACAGCAGAAGAGAGGGGCCCGCAAGGGCCGAAGCCTGCCGGGATTGCGGGACTGTTCGAAAGAGATACCGCGGCCCCGGAACGTAAAGGGCGAGGAAGGAACATGGATGGGTTTTAGTCAGTAAGAGTCTGACACTCCCTCCCGCTCCGCCCAGAGCGGGAGAAGTCATTTGATGATTTCCCATCCTAAAAATAAAAAAAAAAGCTCTTTGAAAGGTCTCCTTAGGCTGCTCCCAATTATGGAGGCGTTGGGTCTCATACAGATATTGATACACAAACACCGATATTTTCATGGCATTACTATGGAAATCACGCTAATTTAAATATTTAAAAATTAACTTAAGAGGGCGTATTCAGACAGTTGGCAACCTCACAAATACCTGTCAAATATTAACCTGTTTTAATTAATTTCGAAATATTGCAGTATGGATAAGAAACTGCTAGAACTAGAATATTGATTATGAAATGTAAACATTAGTATCGTAACACCGAATAATCATTATCAGATGTAAAAAAAACTATTTGGAAAATTTCCAAATGCCTTTTCTACTCCTAAAACGGTTACTACATCAAATTCACTGTTTTTATTGTAATTCACTATTAAACAAGTATTCTAGTTCGCTAGTTAGCCACATTTCTTATTTACACACAGTAATATTTCGTTACTCATGTTGCACAGCATGACGGTTGACAGAGTAGAATGGAAGGAAAAACGTGTTGCGCCGACCCCTAGTAACATGGAACAAGGGCAGAAAGATGAAAATAATAAATAATAATAAATATCGCAGGACATTGCACACAGCGCCATCTAGTGCCACACTAAGCATAAAGGCTTGTGTCGTGGACAACAGATAGTCGATATACAACAACCAAACGCATTATTTTTCGTGAAATGCATGCGATGGTAGTCAACTCACGCGGTGTGGAGGGAAGGAGGGGTCCCCCTTCGAACCCAGCCGGGACCCAAAGAACGTAAGGCTACCGCCTGCGCCATTCGGGTCGTCAAATGATGATGATGATGAGACTGTTATATTTCGAAATTAATTAAAACAGGTAAATAATTTTGACAGGTATTTGCGAGGTTGCCAACTTTCTGAATGCTTCCCTAATAAAATTTGAAGCCTTGCAAGTATTTTTCAAATTACCTTCTAATTTTACTCCAGCTCGACTCCAGTCTATAAACGAATAAAACGTAGGCAAACGTGTTGAAATCCACACGTTCACAATAAAGTCGGACGTGCGTAATGTCTTGAGAATATCGATGGATAGCGCAGCCAAGCGATCGCAGTCACACTGGCTGAAATGTACCAGCGCGACGGGAATGCCAGTGAGAAGCTTTCACTGACAGACAGATGGACGATTAAAACGTATTCCATGTATGTTGCTTCTTCTTTTTGATGTTTCGTGGGAATAGTTAATTGGCCAGCCCATGATAGTAAATTATAGGTATACCTATAACAGATAGTAAGTGACTGGTTCGTTTGAAAATACTTTAAAGGTGGATCCACACATTGCGAGGCATGCGCTCCGCACGGCGCACAACGCATTCCTCGCCAAGTGTGGACCTGTATATTCGTGGCGAGGCATGCGCTCCGCACGCGCGAGGGCGAGCCAACGTATGTCGGCAAATGCTTCAAGATCAAAGTGCCTCAGTGCGAGCATTACGTTAGGTGTGGACGTAGCCGCGCATGCACGTTCGAGGCGTGCGCCGCGTACAATATCAACGCACGCCTCGACTGCGAAAATGAAACTGCGTTTGCTCGGGCCAAACAGCGCGCAGCGCATGCTCGGGCCGATCCAACCCACACAGCAGCAGTCAAGATGGCGCCTTTGCATCGCGTGCGCGTATCCGCTGCTGCTTTTATCCAAACTATCCATCCAAACTAATATTATAAATGCGAAAGTAACTCTGTCTGTCTGTCTGTCTGTCTTTCTGTCTGTCTGTCTGTCTGTCTTTGCTTCACGCCTAAACTACTGAACCGATTTGTGTGAAATTTGGTACAGACATAGTTTGGAACTTGAGAAAGGACATAAGATAGTTTTTATTACAAAAAAACTAATATTATAAATGCGAAAGTAACTCTGTCTGTCTGTCTGTCTGTCTTTCTGTCTGTCTGTCTGTCTGTCTGTCTTTGCTTCACGCCTAAACTACTGAACCGATTTGTGTGAAATTTGGTACAGACATAGTTTGGAACTTGAGAAAGGACATAAGATAGTTTTTATTACAAAAAATAAAATAAAAAATAAAATTTATTCCGGACATACAGCGCCATCTATTGGTCAAGAGTCGGCATCAATTCAGTACTGAAAATTCATCGGAAATATGTAAATAAATAGTAAAAAGGTATGAAAAATCCAATAATATAATACAACTTTTAGTACAAAGAAAATGCTTTAACGGAGTATAGATAATTGTGATCGCGCAATGGTGTCGATCGTTACACGAGTTCGGTTCATGTTATTGTTTTAATTCATCGGAAAAAAGTAAATAAATGGTAAAAAGGTATGAAAAAAATAATATCAATATAATAAAACTTTTAGTACAAAGAAAATGCCCGAACGGAGTATAGATAAATAATCCGAGTTGTCACTATGCTCGATAGATGGCGTTGGGATCGAAATAGATCGCGCTATGGTTTCGTTACACGTATTTGGCTGGGTATCGGCCGAGCGCTTCGGTACTGTCGTGGAATTGTGGATTGATCGTTTCGTAAATTTAAAATTGGCTAAAGGAAAAAAGTGGCAACACTACCCGAGTGACATGTAAAATTTTTGATCCGTATTTTAAAATTAAATTTAATTAGTAAATAAGTTAAATTAAGGTGTAATTAATATGTGAAACACATCTTAAATGCGTAAATACTCAGGAAAACTGTTATCCTGATAATTAATGAAGTTTTCGGTAATACAAGGATACCGGTAACCTAAAAACAACAGCTGACGTTTCAACCACGGATGTGTACGGATAATTCAGGGGAAGTATTGTTTACTTTTATTTAAAAACAGCACACAAACGTCATTTTAACTCTAAATTACTTTCATGCCAATTTTTAGTATTAGTTTTTGCTGATTTATTACCCTGTACTGGTTCTAAATCTCTTTGTTGACAACCGGTCATTTAGCAACAAAACATAGTAGTTTCGTCTCTGTTCTTATTTTCAAATTGATATAATCAATACGAGTTCATAGATAGATCGCGTAGGATCATTACTGTGGATTACTGTGTTGAATTATTAACATAATAAGATCAGTTTAAACTTTTATTTATTTTATGCAACATACCCACATGAAAAGTAAATACCTAAGATAATAAAACCATTGAAATCTACATAGATTCAATTACATACATTGTATTAGATTACTTTTAAAGTTAATAGAGCAGCCTACCTCATTTAATCTCATAACTGCAATCTTCTCCCTGCTTTTTTTTTTGTTTTAAATAGTTTTTTTTTTTCTCCCCTTTCACCGCTAACTTTCTTTTATTGGTCTATTCTATAGGTTCTCACCGCTTCTTTACTTCTAATTTTCAGTAACCAATCCTGAAACCATGCCTGTGATGACCCGCAAGGCTACTGCCCTGGATATGGAGCTAAAATTGAGAACGGCCCTCCAAGAACTCAAAGAATCCAACCTCCAAGTCCAACAGCTGTTACAGGAGAGAGAAGAGAGTGAGGTGGAAGTCGATAAAGTTAATGGCAAAATTTCAAGCTTAAAACGGGAGCTAGTAGACCTACATCAGCAATACTTGGACGTTGTTGATGAACGGGATCAACTGAAGGTGGTCACGGATGGTTTCACAAATTGTAGTAACTTGTATGAGGAGGCTTTGTTTAAAATTAGGGACCTGGAAAATGACTTAATTCATGCCAATAATTGTATATTTAAATTACAGAAAGAAAGAGAAAGTACTCAGGTTATAGAAACAAACCTCTTATATAATGAATTATTAAATAGTAATTGTAACCCCCCTTCCTTAATAACTATTGACCTGACTGAAGATTCCTTACTCAAACAGAATTTTATAGTTAGCAATAGGAAGTTTAAAAAATATGCAAGATTAAACAGAATTATTAAAAAATGCAATCAATTTAGGAAACAACATAAACGCTTTTCCAAATATATTCCACTAAGGAAAGAGCGTGTTGATTTAGTTAATAAGTTAAATAATTACCAAATAAAATTAGAGGACAGTATAAAAATTTATGAAATTGATACTCAGCAGTTGCAGTCTGAAATTCAGGTACTTCAGGATTCACTAAGTTCCCTTTCTAGTAGGTATAAGATTTCTCAAAACCAAATTAGGGAACATATTTATGCGGCAAATGAGTTGGTAATGGGTCAATGTAGTTGCCAGACAGTTACCAACCATGATATTATCCAGCCTCAGGTAATGGAGGACCCATACCAGGTTGAGAATTTGCCTCGGGACAGCACTCTAAATCAACAAACAATTAATATAACACAAGATGTACACGTGGTACAGCCTGAGTTATATGATAGTTTGCCTGAGTTTGGTAATTTTGTCTCATCAAATAGTAATGTTTGTGATCATTCAGTTATGTTCTCTGACAGTATAGGTAAGGGGCTAGGTAAATTAATTAGTAATAACCTGAGTTATTGTACCCAAAACAATTGTATGCCAGGGTCAACCTACAAACAGGTCATGGCATCTGTAAAAAAAAGTGTTTGTGATCCTAGTACCACCATTACTATATGTGTTGGGAATAGTTCAAAGGTTAAAAAGGAAGACATCACTGACTATGTTTCTGAGTTGTTAAAGTTAAATTGTAAAAAAGTCATTTTGTGTGCTTTTCCATATTTTGAAAATGTAAGTAGTAGGAAAAACGATTATATTCACATGTTAAACAAACACATACATTTTTTAGTAGGTCACTATAGTGACAAACTTATATTTCTTGATATTAACACTTTTGTTGATAAACTTAGATCGACGCGGGGTCAAGTGTATCTACCTATTAGTTGTAGACACAAAATAGCTCGGCTATTAGCTTTTAATATTCACACAGACATAAGTAGTATGTCTAAGTTTAGTTCTATTATTGATACTGCGACTATTAGTACTAATACTAATGAACAGGTGGTGACCTTAAATAAATATAGCATTAGTGCTATTGATGTTTACAAACTTTGTACTGAGGAGGAACCATATTATGTCACCGTGGAAACTTCTCAATTAGCTCTTAGGAATGATAGGATTATGTTGTCTGGCGATGGATCGGGAGTCTCGGGGCTCTCTCCAGATCTTAATATTAATTTAAACTAGGAAGTGAGACAACAGAAGGTACCATTAACAATATTGTTAATCCTACCAACAGCAAAGTATCTTCTGGCACTTCATTAGTTCGTAAAAAAGGGCCTCAGCAGAACTCTTTAAAATTATTCCACCAAAATATCCAAGGCATTTCTTCCAAATTATTAGAAATTGAATTGTATTTAGAGAAAAGTATGTTTGACATTGTTTGCTTTACTGAACATTGGTTAAAAGATTACCAAATGCTTATTAATTATGAGAATTATATGGTGGGTAGTTGCTTTAACCGTAAATCTATGCTGCGTGGAGGTTCCCTAATATTAGTGAAAAATTGTGTTAAATATAAGCAACGTGCTGACATAGTAGGTCTTTCGGTTGAACATTGCGTCGAACTGTCCTGTGTTGAGCTAGATAAGCATATAATTGTGTGTGTGTACAGACCCCCAAACTATCAAAACTTTTCCTTATTTGAATCAATAATGGAAGATGTTCTGGCAAAACTTACAGCCAGTAATAAATCTACGATTATTTGTGGTGACTTCAATATCAATATTTTGGAAAATAATTCAAATAGCAGTCGGTTATTAAATCTTTTTAAGTCATTTGACTTGACTAACGTTTTTATAGAACCCACTCGAGTCACGCCTTCTTCTGCTACTTGTATAGATAATGTTTTCTGCGATTGTGAATACTTAGATAGAGCCGTAGTAAATAGTCTGCCGTCTGACCATAGCGGACAAACTGTAACTTTCAGGTGTAATACACCATTGCAAAAAGTTGATATTAAATTTAGACCTATAACTTCTAGTAAATTAAATAGGTACAATATTTCCCTACAGAACAAGTTAAGTGTTATGAGCCATGACAATATTAATATAAATCAATTCTATGATCATTTCTTTTCAATTGTTCACACTGAATTCAATAAAACTTTTGAAAAGAAGACCAAAAGCATTTGCCCTAAATTTATATTTAGTGATTGGGCAACTAGAGGTATCAGAAAAAGTAGGGAAACACTATTTGAGCTTTATGGCCTTAAGCCTTATGTAAACACTGAAACTTTTAACAACTATGTTGCTAAGTATTCAAAAATTTTTAGAAATTCTTGCAAGATTGCCAAAGCCCTGCACATTAGCAACAAAATTAAAACAGCAGAAAATAAAATTAAGACAGTTTGGAAAGTCATAAATAGCGAGACTAACAGGAAGAAAGTACGTAATACTAGCTATACATTAGATACAGTATGTGGTCCTAAAAGCTCTAATCAGGAAGTAGCTCAGGAATTTGTAAATTTCTTTACCGATATACCGTTAAAAACTACGGAGGCTCTAAATTCCTCTTCTGAAGTCTCAATCGGTTTATTGAAAGCGAATGTATCTGGATGCCAGGCTGAATTTAAATTTAAACACATAAACCCGATGACAGTTATTAAAGCTTTCCGGCAAATAAAAATCAAACTGACCGAAGATCTATGGGGAATGTCTATCAAAGTTTGTACTTCCATACTTGAGACTATAGCTCCATACTTAGCTTTAATTTTTAATTTGTGCGTAGACCAAGTAGTTTTCCCTGATTTAATGAAATACAGTAAAGTCATACCGCTTTTCAAATCCGGGGATAGTAAAGATACTAATAATTATAGACCTGTATCCGTGTTGCCAGTTTTTAGTAAGGTGTTCGAAAAGGTAATGCTTAATCAGATGCTCAATCATTTCAACACCAACGGAATCTTTTACACGATCAACAGTATGGCTTCACCAAGGGACGTTGTACAACTGACGCCGGTGTAACCTTATTAAAGCACATATTCATGGCGTGGGAAGAGTCCCAAGACGCTGTAGGAATATTTTGTGACCTCTCCAAAGCATTTGATTGTGTAAATCACGACACATTGCTTTTGAAACTTGAGCATTACGGACTAGGTAAACTTGCACTTAGTTTGGTAAAATCTTATTTAAGTGATAGACTGCAATATGTTCAAATAAATGGTGTTAATTCACAGGGCTTGAAAGTAAAAATGGGGGTTCCGCAAGGCTCAATATTGGGTCCTTTCCTCTTTTTAGTATATATAAATGATCTACCCTATTTACTGAAAAACCAACCTCAAAATATGGTATTATTTGCCGATGACACTTCCTTAATTTTTAAGATAAATAGACGAGCCCAAAATCTAGATGACGTGAATAATGCCTTACTTGAAGTCCATAATTGGTTCACAGCAAACAATTTGGTATTAAATGAAAAAAAAACTAAATGCATAAGATTTGCTTTACCGAATGTTAAAAGTAGTGATTGTGAGATAATATTGAATAAAGAGAAACTCGAATTCGTAGATAAAACTGTTTTCCTGGGGCTTACGCTTGATTCAAGGCTTCAATGGGGTTCTCATTTAACATCTCTTGCGGGGCGCTTAAGTTCAGCAGCATATGCCATTAGGAAAATCCGTCAATTCACTGATGTAGATACCGCTAGACTAGTCTATTTTAGTTACTTCCATAGCATAATGTCTTACGGCATTTTGCTGTGGGGACGGGCTGCTGATATTGAGTCTATATTTATTCTGCAGAAAAGAGCCATCAGAGCCATATACAATCTTCGTAGGCGCGATTCTCTAAGGGAACTGTTTAAGGAAATTAACATCATGACTGTATATTGTCAATACATCTATGAAAACATAATGTATGTCAGGAAAAATCTGCATCTTTTTGGTAAAAGAGGTGACAGACACAATTACAGTACTAGAAATAGAGACCAATTAGTTCAGCCAGGCTTCAGACTCGCTAAAGTAGACTCGTCTTTCATGGGGTACTGTTTGAAATGCTATAATAAAATTCCACAAAGCATTCTTGAACTAAATGAAACCAAATTTAAAACATGCATTAAACGCACACTGTGTAAGCAAGCATATTACAAATTGGACGATTATATCGCTGATAAAAATGCTTGGGTCAATGCCGGTCCTGCTCCACAAGGACAGGGGCGCATAAAGGGATAGCGCTAATTTGTGTTGTTGGAGCTGCTGAAGATTGTACAACTATCTTTGCATTGTATAAATTCAATATCTTTAGTATTATATAACCTCATATTCCATATTGTGTGAGTGCTATGTACTAGAATGCTATCATTCGCTGGAAACCTACGTTTTTATTTTATTTATTTTTTTGACTTGAATGTGCCCTGGCGGTTATGAGTATGTCATGCTCACTCAAATGTCTCGCTGATGGTGGCGCGTGTGTCGGACCATTTAGTTCCCTTCAAAATGGTTGAGCTGAATGGTGCTGATCCATGCGTCATGTTCGTGAACGGGCGCTGTCAGTTGTGACTGGTCATGTCTTAGTCGCCATGGTTTATTTGAATTAATTATTTTGTTTTTGGGTTGTATTTTGTTTTGTTTTGCTATGGACACTTTTATCGTGCAAATCTTGCTACATTGTTCTCACATAATATACCATCTCAACATGATTGATGTAACCAAGATTTTGTAACAATATTTTGATTTAAAAGAGTGTCCATGGAGTTTCTTGCCCGTTCTTCTCCATAGAGATCTACGCTAGGGAATGGGCAACTACAGTACTTTCACAGTTTTTATGTCTTGTGACTGGGACTGTAGCTACATTAAATGTTCATTTTTGTTTCGACAATTCAAAAGTGCCTGTAACTGGCCTACTTGAAATAAATGCTTTGATTTTGATTTTGATTTTGCTCCGTTGTATTAGTAGATTAAAAGGTTTATTTGTTAGGTTGTCTGGTGGTTGTTTTAAAAATTGGTTCCGTTGTACAAGGGCAAACGCTTAAAGTTGCGGGGGTACATCTTGAAAAAGACTGTTTCTCCCATGGACAACTCTACGTTGCGTGCTCAAGAGTGTCAAAACCACAAGACCTATATATTTTTGCAAAGGATGGCAAAACTAAAAACGTGGTTTACAGAAATGTCTTGGTGTAAGAAACTTAATAGTAATTAAGAAACTTAATAGAAATGTCTTGGTGTAAGAAACTTAATGGTGTAATAATCTTTAAAGCCTAAAATAATAGAAAATTTGTCAAGGGAGAGACACTTTTTTTCTGAAATGGCAAATCAAAATAATATTTTGAAAATAAGGGAAAAATAACATTTTCGCCTTTTTCGATCGGAAATAACGGCTTTAATGCCCTAAGTGAGTATACATACCTATCTTCAATTCAAACGCAGAGCTCATTATGTTGATTTTTGAAGAGTTCCCTAGAATACCTTCCACATTTCATTTTTGAAGAGATCCCGCGAGATCGGGAACTATGTGGGTAAAACCAAAAATCTGCCGGAAGTCACTATTCCACGCGAACGAAGTCGCGGGCAAAAGCTAGTAATTAATAATTCAATTATTGAAATGAAAAGGAAAGAAAAAAGTCGTATAATAAAACTGCTTTTCTTAACATTTCTTTGTCGTTCATAATGCGCGTGTACATCCGCAGCGAGGCGGACACAACCATCCAAACGCAACGCACTGCTCGCAATGAGCCGGCCGCCACACGGCGCACAGCGCATAGCGCGTGTGCGGCGCACACGCGCTGTGCGTTGTGCGCCGTGCGGAGCGCATGCCTTGCCAAGTCTGCGCGCCTACTTGCCTCGAGCATTTGCTTCGCACGCGATGGCTCGACCCGAGCATATGTTGGTATAATTTGTCAACACGCACGCCTCAAGCCGAGGTATGCGTTGTGCGCCGTGCGGAGCGCATGCTCGCAATGTGTGGATCCACTTTTACGTGTGTGACATAATATCCAGTGTTGCAATGGGTCCCGAGTAATACTCTCCATATTAGTTGTCTGGTGTCAACTACAACAGTGTTCAATCGACACTGTGGTACCATGATTATGAGCGGAGCAACAGCATTAATGCGGAACAACAACATAATTGCGGAGCAACAGCATTAATGCAAAGCAATGAATTTTAACGCCGTAAGTGGTGACTACCCGAATGACACTAAACAATGAAAAAGAAAAAAGCTATGTGGATTAAAACGAACTCAACAACAATTGAGAAACAAAGACTGCATTACCCGTTTTTCAACGCGATGAATAATAACCAATAACAATATATAACAATAACAATAATAATAACAATATATCACTAAGCGCAAATTAACTTGGTTTTATTTACCGGAGATAGGTAGGTACATGAATTTGTGCCGGAAGCATTATATTTCTGACTTGAAAACATTGTAACAGCATGGTGATCCTTTTCAATCCCTCGGTCGTACATGATACACCTTTATCGCACATAATGATTTTATAAGCTCCTGTCAGTCAATTTGATTTATGTTATGCATTATTTAAAAAAAAAGTGAATTATACTTATGATGTGGCCTTTTGTTTGGGAGCCACTAACTTTTTGAATGGTATGAGTGCATAGGGTATTGAAAACAGGGTTTAAAGTGGGGATGCAGAATCCCCCGTAGAAAAGGGACCTCCGACCCGACGGATGTAGGTATGTCTGGTGGGCTACCGGTATTGGCAGACAGTCTGTTGTTGCCGGGTTCATTTGTGTCATAGATGGCGCTGTAGCACCTTTTTAACTGTAATGTCTTAGGTACTATAATACAATGATCTTATTTAAGCCAACTGCGTGTTAATTACATTTTGTTGCTGTAGTACTTTTTTGCATTTTATTGTTGTTGTACGTTGAGTGTCTCACGCTGGTGAAATGTCTCACTTGACTGTAACGTCATGGTACTAAACACAGGTAGGTTTGTTGACGGTGATGATTTATTTCTTCTCAATTTGAAATCTCTTTTTGACCTTCATAAGTTCTTAGTGCCCAAGCGCTTTCATTGGTGTCGATTCTGTTGTACACAAACAAACTAAACTAAATTGTGTTTTTAGTCGACATGTTTTTACGTGAACCCTTCATTGGTATGGAAATATTAGTTCCAATTAAATTTGACAGCTCTAAATGACGGCCGTCTCTTTCCTGTTTTATTAGAGAGAAAAAGATAGCAATAGCCTAAATAAAGTTTAGTTTGTGCACAATAGAATCGACACCATTACTTAAAAAACCGGCCAAGAGCGTGTCGGGCCACGCTCACTGTAGGGTTCCGTAGCTTCCCAGACCATTAAAAATACCAACATTTTTCGTCAGCAAAAATAACTTTGTTTTTCATAGTATTTGTATGAAAAACAAAGTTATCATTTGCGTTTTTTTGAAAAAGTGCTATATAACTCAAAAACTATTCAACTCGTCAAGTTGAAAATAATTTTCCTAGAAAGTTCATATAAAGGTCTACTTCTGTGATTTTTTTCATATTTTTTAAACTTATGGTTCAAAAGTTAGAGGGGGGGGGGACACATTGTTTTTGACTTTCGGAGCGATTATTTCCTAAAATATTAATATTATCAAAAAATGATTTTAGAAAACCCCTATTCATTTTTAAATACCTATCCAACAATACATCACACGTCAGGGTCAAAATTAAAAAAAAAATCGCTCCCCACTTTACGTCTGGGGGAGGTACCCTAATAAAAATGTTTTTTTAAATTTTTATTTTTGCACTTTGTCGGCATGATTGATATACATATTGGTACCAAATTTCAGCTTTCTGGTGCTAACGGTCACTGAGATTATCCGCGGACAGACAGACAGACAGACAGACAGACAGACAGACAGACATGGCGAAACTATAAGGGTTCCGTTTTTTGCCATTTGGCTACGGAACCCTAAAAACGCTCCAAAACGTCACAGAGTCAAAATTTTAGTGGAACAAACGTCATTAATTGCGATTCTCCTCCTTTACGGGACAGATATTGCCTCCTTTAGTATCCAAGTTATTTAATCTAAGTAACGTACGCCGTAACTTTCGGGGCCAACTTACCAGTATGTTTTGTACATTTATAATTAAGAATAAAGTCCATGTTCACCGAAGCAGCTGTCACTGTGACACGTTCCCATACAAAAATGTGTTTTAAACAGCCGTTTTTAGTTAATCACACCGTCATCTTTTTAGTGAACATGAACCTTAATAAATCCAATTCAAACAAATAAATGGTCATACACTGTGACACGTTCCCATACAAAATCCAATTCAAACAAATAAATGGTCATACACTGTGACACGTTCCCATACAAAAATGTGTTTTAAACAGCCGTTTTTAGTTAATCACACCGTCATCTTTTTAGTGAACATGAACCTTAATAAATCCAATTCAAACAAATAAATGGTCATATGTAGTGTTATTAAAAAATAAAAAGCTATCAAAATCGTCATCGTTTGTTATTGAGTTATATAGACTGTTAGATAATAAGCAAATCGTACTAGTATTGGTTGTTTATTGAAGTGGTAATTAGGGCGCGCCCTAATGAACACTTAAATGATATTCATTTAAATAACAACATGGCTGGTAAATTTGGAGATGACGCATGAGAAGATGCGTTTTACGTGTTAAATATTCATGAATCTGCCAAAAATGTTCAACACACCTATTTGTGAAACCGCATGTTAAGTGACTGAGACTGTAGCTGTAAAGGAGATGGAAAACGGTGGGCCAAAATGTATTTTGTAATAATAATAAAAAATGAATAAATTATGTACTACATTTAAATGTGTTTTTTAGTTATTGTAGACGCCTTTTCGATAAATCCATTTCTGTTATCTATTTTTGGCTTCAAATCATATTCAATCACAATAATATTTAGACTTTTCAAACATTCCCTACTAAGTATAACATACTTTAGTGCTTAAAGAACTTATAAGTAATCAGCTCTTTTATAGTTTTATTAAACCTCAAATAACTCAGCTCTCAGATTGTCAAAACTTACAGAATTTTCAGCGAAGGACTGATAAGTCTGAATCGATTAATTCATACCATTTTCATCTCCATACATCCAGGCCCATGAATGTATGTAATCGTTTCCGTCTCCTTTAATGTTCATGTTTGTTTCCACAATTCAAAAGTCCCAGTAACTGGCCTACTTTAAATAAATGCTTCGATTTTGACAATGAACCAGAAGAATAGAAACTTCTCTTTAGATGATAAGACTAAAAGACTAAATATTGCAACTCAAAAATAAGTGCAACCATTTTCTCGAACAGACACTCCCAATCAAACTAGAATGAATACGAAAGCAACGAGCAAAATAATAAACTCTATAAAATAACGAAATAGTTCTAACTTTTCACTTTTCACAAACATTTATTTTCATAGGTCAGTTACCTCGCTGAAAGCATCAACTTCACCCAACTTGTATATTTTAGCGTATTCCACGAAAGTAAACAAAACTAATAACGCCGTCGAACGTTGAAACGAGAACATTGTTTACATAATTCTTATGCAACGCAATTTCCTTGCAGATGTGAGAATAAAATATAAGGTCCTATTAAAATAGATGGACAAAGGAGACATTTTTTTGGGCCCACCTGGTCGTTGCATTTATTATTCATATTACACCAAAAAAGTAACCATTTTAAGCTCACGAACGCCTAAAGCATCTTTCCGCACACGTGGCGCTTGTTTTGTTGCGCATGTGCTTCTCTCTTCCCAAGATCACGTACTTGTTGCGGACCGCTCCTACTTGGCTCTGTCCCGAGGAAGTCTCCTTGTTTGACGATGCCTTGAAATCGGTGGTGGAGTCAGTCCTTAATGTCTCCCTAGATGGGTCCCAGTGGAGACAGGCGACTTTACCAACCCGATGCGGTGGTCTCGGGGTGCGTTGCGCGCGTGATGTGGGCCTGCCAGCTTTCTTGGCGTCGGCGCATGGGGTTGCGAACCTTGTCACTGTTTTACTCAATTCCAATGGTGTTGAGGGGAGCATTCCTTTCGTGTCTGATGCTGTGTCAGCTTGGTCGGCCCTCAACTCGGGCGCAGCGTGCCCTGAAGCAATGCACGTACAGCGGGCGTGGGATGATGTAGGAGTGAGGCGATCTCGGGAGCGGTTGTTAGAGGATGCGATGGGAGCTGATAAGGCCAGACTGCGGGCTGTGTCGCAACCAGAGTCCGGGGCGTGGTTGCAGGCGTTGCCTTCACCTCACATGGGCACTTTATTGGATGACAACTCTCTCCGTGTGTCTGTGGCTCTCCGCCTGGGCTGCAAGGTGTGTGAACCCCACATATGCACCTGTGGCTCTTTGGTGGAGGCCGATGGTCATCACGCGATGAGTTGTCGTCGCTGCACTGGGAGGGTCCCGCGATACCACGCTCTGAATGATATAGTCCGCAGAGCCCTGATTTCAGCGAATGTCCCTTGCGTTCTTGAGCCTCGCCTCCGGGTCTGTGCAGAACCGACGGGAAGAGACCGGACGGGCTGACTTTGGTGCCCTGGAAGAATGGTAAGTGCCTCATCTGGGACGCAACTTGCGTCAGCACTGTTGTCGCTAGCCACCTCAGTCGCACCGTACACTCTCCTTCGGCTGCTGCGGAGGATGCCTGTACTAGGAAGAGGCTCAAGTACGCTGTTCTGGAACCGCATTACCATTTTGTTCCAGTGGCCGTGGAGACCTTGGGCAGTTGGAGCGCGGAAGCAAAGGGCTTTGTTAGTGAAATTGGTCGCAGGCTCAACGAGATCACAGGAGACTCCCGCTCTGGATCGTTTTTGGTACAAAGGTTGGCCATTGCGATTCAACGCGGTAACGCAGCGAGCGTGTTGGGCACCTTTGCGCCGGGAGCCACTGCGACTTACATTACTTCGAATCACTACATCTGATTTTTCAAGATTTGTCTCAAGGGTCCATACCTGGAGCTATAAGCGATGATTTTCTAGTGGTATCAAATATTTTCAAAAAATTTTTGCGGCGCGCTCGATGTAAACATAACCGCCGATATTTTGCAGATGGCACTTTTAAATCTGTACCCAAGCCATTCTACCAACTTTTTACCTTACATGTGGATTTATGTTCTGATTCCAAAAGCACACAAATTGTACCTGTAGTGTATGCGTTACTTCTAAATAAAAATCAAGAGACGTATATAAGGCTTTTCAACATAATGAAAAGTGTATTGAAAATGAATATTACCAACTTTAAATGTGACTATGAATTAGGTATAATGAACGCGGTAAAAACCGTGTAACCTGATGCGCAAATAACCGGGTGTTATTTTCACTATCAAACAGCTATCTGGAAGAAGGCAAAAGAATTAAATTTGAGTAAAAGAAAAGAAACAAGACAGATTATAAGAAAAATAGCTATTTTACCACTTTTACCTGCAGAAAATATTCCAGAGGGTTGCTAAAAACTAACAGAGATTATTGAAAATGAATCGTTGTTACCATTGTTTGAAACGTTTTTAAACTACTTTGCAAAACAGTGGTATCCAAGAATGAACCTTGCGCTTCTTAGTTGCTCGGGACAACGCCACCGCACTAACAACGCTCTTGAGGGGTGGCACCATCGGATAAATGTGAAAATTCCCAAGCATCCAAGTTTATTTTTATTCTTACAGAAGCTCCGAAAAGAAGCCAAGCATTTTGACTCCAAACTCAAGAACAGCCATATTCAAACAAAAAAAAAACGGCTTATCAAGTACATTCATTTCGACAAAAAGTATAAAAAGTACTTACGAAACTAAAAAATGGTCAAATAACAGTTACATTTTTAAAGAAAATTACTTCTTACCAGCTTCTTATGTAAAGGAATCTAATTAATACTGATTGTTAATTATTTGTTTTCATTTATGCTTATATAAAGATAATTATACCTAATTAATACAGGAAAAGTTTTTAACCACTGCGTAATTTTTTTTTGGTAGCTCAGTGTTAGTAATAGAACACATTCCCATTTTTAGTTTTAATTTTTTTTTTTCAAATTTTTCCATCTTGTCCCATTTTAAAATAAGCATAACATGGACATAATTTAATTGTAATACTGTGAATGAAAACGCGCTGGCTGCTGACGTACGATGTGTCCTAAGCCCATGAAAGTATGAAGGAAAAATTGGAATTACGTTTACAAATAACATTATCACAGCCTAAACTTAAAAAAGTAGCGCGAAACGGCGGTCAGTAACCGTCAGCGCGTAGGTAGGTAAGTTTACGTCGGCGCCGTCGCATCGAGCGAGCGCACCTACAAAACTCAGCTGATCTCAGCTTGCCGGTAGGGCGACCGGTCGACGCGTGAGTCGGTCGACCGGGCGCCCGACTGGCAAGCGACCATAAAATAAGTTTATAGGTAAATAAGTCTCGTAAGCGATAACTTTATTTTTTACTACTAACACATATCAAAATAAAAAATACGTGTCTATTAAAATACATTCAAGTTTATCATGTCAAAATTTGCGCACTGGTTAAAAACTTTTCCTGTATTGTTTGATGATTATTGTGTGGATTTATGTTGATTTTATTGAAATTAAAGCAGTTAAAAGAAGTGACACCTAGTTAATGTTTACCTATCCCTGAACTATTGATTTGTGTATGTTATAAATAAATACCTAAATGTTAATTTCAAACCAGGCTAAAGTAATTACAAGAAGTAATACTTATAACATTGTATACTTACCTATTACATTGGTTCAATTAATGTTGATTTATTCTTAAAATAATGTAATTGATCTCTTATGAATGAATAAACATAATAATATACATAAAGACAGTACTTATTTCAATAAACATTCCCAAATTTTGAGAAGCAGCCCTAATGAGTAATAGCCCTAATGAGAAGTAGCCCTAATGAGAAGTAGAACTAATGAGTAATAGCCCTAATGAGAAGTAGCCCTAATGAGTAATAGCCCTAATGAGTAATAGCCCTAAGGAGAAGTAGCCGAAGTGAGAATTAGCCCAAGTGAGAATTAGCCCAAGTAAGAATTAGCCCAAGTGAGAATTAGCCCAAGTGAGAATTAGCCCAAGTGAGAATTAGCCCAAGTGAGAATTAGCCCAAGTGAGAATTACCCCAAGTGAGAATTAGCTCAAGTGAGAATTAGTCCAAGTGAGAATTAGCCCAAGTGAGAATTAGCCCAAGTGAGAATTAGCCCAAGTGAGAAGTAGCCCTAATCAGAAGTGGCCATAATGAGAAGTAGTCCATTAGGGAGTCGGTTGCCAAAATGCGAATTAGCCCTAATGCGCCTAAACCGAAAAATCAAGTTTTATGGAAAAACTCAATGTAACGCTCTCAAAACATTGTGGTAATGGATGTTTGAGATTTTGATGTTTGTGTTTTTTGAAGGTTCCCAAGTATGGTCTAGAACAAAAAAAAATATCGCAATGAAGGGGAAAACGATTGCCTTTCGGCTTCTCGGCTTCGTGAAGGCTATTTTTGACACCCTATTTAATACCTACAGTTATTACATACATTATCATTCTGTGTAAACCGAAAAGCAAACTTATGCTGATGATGATCTGGTTAAAAGTTGCTTATAATACAGGCTGCAAAGTAAAAGCAAAGTTGATGGAAACCGTAGGAACGGTAAACAAAAGGATGAAAATAGGCCTATTATTTTCCTTTTTGTTTTGTACCCGTACAGCCCTCTCCGTAGCCTAAGGCTCGGTACATACTCCTAATGTCCGAAGTCTGTCCTTCGGATGCACAAGTCGGACACGGTGAGTTAGTGTCCGACACTGAGATAAATTGACTGCGGTCTTAGAAACGGAGTGCACGCTCCGAGGAATCTATTATTTATCTATTTGTCACGTAAAATGCACTGTCCGGATGTGGTCTCATTGAATAACGGTGTGTAATTTTGGTCTATTCGATTGAGAGACATTTTCTTTCTTTCATACACTGTTTGTTTTATGTTATCACGGTTCACAAAAAAAACTTAAACGGAAGATATCCCGTAAGTGACATTTTAAGTTTCTTTCCTTTATTCTTTTGTGACCTGGTAAAGGTTGCGGGAATCCGTTACATGCGAGTCACACGGGAACAGTCAATGTGGCGACAATTTGGGTAGGCCTATGTCCAGCAGTGGACGTCTTTCGGCTAAAATGATGAAGATGTATTTTTTGTTTCAGCTATTTATTTGTATTTAAGTAAACACAGACCAAAAATAAAGTTAAACAATAAAGAGGCCATGCTGGGTTAATGTCAATAAACTCGATCCTATGGGAATTAAACATTATTGGGGTAATGTGCGTGTAACTACTATTAGGTGTAATGCTTTATTTAAGAGGCCTACGGAGCATGCGTATGTTGTCGCATCGAAGATAGCCATACATTTTTACGCATAAAATTCGTTATTTTGATTAATGGTTTAATTATTAGTTGTACTATTTGTTAAAATCATACTTAATTTAAACTGCTTTTGCACTACTTAAAAGATATTCGTTTGACTATTTAAATTATAAATAAATATGAAGGTTGGTAGTACTGGTGACGCGCTGTGATTGGTCCGTTGAAAGTTTCCGGCTAATGGCGGGGCGCCACTGGTTATTTAGATAGTGTTTATAAGGAGAACTCGGCCAGTTGGTTAGCTAGTTCAGAACGAGCAACATCTCTTATAGTGGTTATATTGCGGTATGTTTGTATTTAAAATTGAGTATAATTATGTGCCTGTGTGTATAATCGTGTCTCTGTGTGTATTTGACTAAAGTGAAGTTTAAATAGTGTGAATTGTGGTATTTATGTTCAAGTGTGGTTATAATACTTAATTAAAATAACTATTGGCATTTACTCTGTGTTTATTGTGGAGTTCCTTTTACATCAGAAGTGATACGAAAACGCGCCCCGATGCCGCGAAACCGCAAGCGCACTCGAGGGAGAAGTGCGTCGAAAAATGTTACGAGCTCATCATCGAGCTCTGGTTCACCTTCATCTAGCAGCAGCAGCAGCTCTGATGGGCACAGGAATAAAAAAAAGAGACGCACCAGGCGTGCGTCTCCCGCAGTAAGCCAAAATGTTATGTTGTCTTCAGTGATTCCCGAATTTGACCCATTAGTGGACGATATTGAAATGTGGATAAACGTAGTAGAAGCCAATGCTCGTGCTTTTCGTTGGTCTGATCGTGTCCTACAATTTCAAGCCTTGCAAAAACTGCGTAATACTGCTAAAACATGGTACGACTCGCTTCAAAAAAACAAAACACGATGGACTACCTGGAAATGGAAAGATTGGCGAAATACATTGTTAGATACATTTCAAATTAAGCGTAATATGTACAGTTTGTTAAAAGACTTAGTCCAAACGAAACCTTCGGATGGTCAATCATTATATGAATTTTATTTTGTACAAAAAGGAAAAATTGACAAAATGAGGCTGTCATTTTCTGATCAAGACATTATTTCTATAATTGTAGGATCAATTGGCGATAAAAATATACTCACTGCAGCAGATGCAGGTAATTTCAAATACTGTGATGAGTTAGCCTCATTTTTACATGGAAAAAATTATGTTGACCCGGAACAAAAGTCCGTTTATAAACATAACAATTTGCAAGGGAAAAATTCAACTCGCTATAGCAATGTAGATAAAAAGACTGATAGTTCTTCTAACTCTAATGGAGCACCAGTACGTAGTTTTGTTCCAAATATTACATGTTTTCGCTGTGGTGAAACTGGTCATAAAAAGCCCAACTGTAGTCAGAATGATAATGTCAAATGTAATTCATGTAATAAATTTGGTCATTTAGAGCTTGCATGTAGGTCTAAACCTAAAATGAAATCTGAAAAAGACGGTGAAGTCAAATTAATTGTTGAACCTACACCTAAGGATAAATTTTACAAGGAAATTATGATAAATGGATGTAAACAACAAGCTTTTATTGACATGGGTAGTAGTTGTTCTCTAATAACGTCTTCTTTGGCACGAGAGTTAAACCTAGAATTGTTCCAATTAAATAAACCCGTGATATTAACAGGATTTAAAACCGATTCGTGCTCCGAAGTCTCGCATGGCACTCGGGTTGATATAATGGTTGACAGTGCTGAGCTTAGTGTAGTCATATATATTTGTGATGAATTAGCTGGTTGTCCTATTTTAATTGGTAGGAATTTCACGGAGGATAAAAAAATTATGTATGTACGTGTAGGAAATAGCCTTTCTTTTTGCCCCATTAATAAATACCAGGTAGCTTTAATAGAGACGTCTATGTTTAACTCTGATTCTGAACACATTGCCGTCTTAAATGAAATATTTTCTAGATACCCTCGTATAGTTTCAAAAGATTTAAAATCATTAGGGCAAACTTCTTGTGTGGAATTAGATATTGAATTAATAACGAATAAACCAGTATGTCAAAGACCCTACCGTATGTCTGAATCCGAAAAGGAAGCAACTAGGAAAATTATTGATGACTTATTAAAAAATGGAATAATTCGCGAAAGTAATTCCGCTTACGCTAGTCCGGTTCTATTAGTTGATAAACCTTCGGGTGAAAAACGTTTGTGCGTTGATTATAGGGCTCTAAATAAAATAACTGTCAAAGAAAAATACCCAATGCCCATTGTAGAAGAACTTATAGACAAACTTAGAGGATGTAAATACTACACATCTATAGATTTAAAAAGTGGGTACTACCAAATTTCCGTTAATGAAAACTCTATTTCAAAAACTGCTTTCATTACCCCAGATGGGCATTTTGAATTTAAAAGGATGCCGTTCGGTTTATGCAATGCACCATCTGTATTCCAAAAGTTAATGAACAAAGTTTTGGGTAAACTACGTTTTGATAAAGTTGTTTGTTATATGGATGATCTATTAATTGCTACCAAGTCGATCGATGAAAATGCTAGACATTTAGACGACGTATTAAAAATATTGCAAGATAATGGTTTGACAATAAATTTAGAGAAATGTCACTTTTTCCAAAGGTCTGTTAGTTTTCTTGGGTACGATATTTCAGAAGATGGTATACGGCCCGGTAAAAAGAAATTAAAGGCAGTAGAAAACTATCCTGAGCCCAAAACGGTGCATCAAGTAAGACAGTTTTTAGGACTTATTAATTATTTTAGAAAATTTATAAAGAATTGCGCTCTTATAGCAAAACCCTTGACAAAGCTTTTAAAAAAAGATGTCAAGTGGGAGTGGGGACCCGAACAAATTTCAGCAGTAAGTAAATTAAAAAACGAGTTATCATATAATGCATTATTAAAAATATATGATCCCAAATTACCTACTATTTTATACACCGATGCTAGTCGCGACGGTGTAGGTTGCATACTGACTCAAATGACTGATACGGGTGAAAAGTCAATCCATTTCTATAGTCGACAGACTTCAAATGAGGAGAAAAAGTACCACTCCTTTGAGTTAGAATTCTTAGCGATAATTGTTGCACTTCAAAAATTCCGTCACTACTTATTGGGGTCCACTTTTAAAATTTATACTGATTGCAATGCTGTTAAATACACAATTAATAAGCAGGAAATTAATTCTAGAATTGGTAGATGGGTATTGCTTACACAAGAATTCACGTTTGAAATAATTCACAAACCCGGAGCTCAAATGCAACATGTTGACGCTTTGAGCCGAAACCCTGTTGATACAAATTCTACCCCCATATGCAATGAAAGCGTGTTGGCTATAACTGAAGCAGATTGGTTGTTATCAGTTCAGTTACAAGACAAAAATATTTGTGCAATTAAGGAAATATTACAGTCAGGCCAGGCCGAGCTTAATAAGAAAACTTATAATGATTATGAACTATTAGGTAATAAGGTATACCGTCGGACTAACTATGGTAGACGATGGGTTGTCCCTAAACAATGTATCTGGCAAATTATAAGAGCTAATCATGACGAACTTGGCCATTTTGCCGTGGATAAGACAATTGAAAGGATAAAATCTTGTTATTGGTTTCCAAAAATGAAGAAAGTGGTATCCAAATATATTAAAAATTGTATTAACTGTATTTACTATAAAAATATCCACGGCAAAAAGGAAGGCAAACTGTTTCCGATACCTAAATATGCAAAGCCCTTTCACACGCTCCACATAGACCATCTGGGTCCATTTGTAAAAACTACGCGTAAAAATACCTACCTCTTGGTTACTGTGGACTCTTTTACAAAATTTGTGTTTATATCACCTGTTCGTAATACTAAGAGTCAAGTTGTTATTAACGAATTAGACAAAATATTTAAAGTTTTTGGTAATCCGAAACGTCTTATATGTGATGCTGGAAGTTCTTTCACATCAAAGTTGTTCGTAAAGTACTGCCAGGACAAAAATATTCGACATCATGTCATAGCTACTGCTGTTCCACGCTCAAATGGTCAGGTGGAACGCTTTAATCGCACCATCCTTGACGCATTGAGAAGTATGGGTGCTAACACCAGCTATGACAAATGGGACACTCATATAACTAGTATCCAACAAGGCATTAACAGTACCATTAATAAAACCACTTCAGCCATTCCTAGTGAAGTGTTTTTTGGATACCGCCTTCAAACTGATGCCGACAAGCTGGCACAAGAAGATCAAACCGTTGACGTTACGCTATTAAGAAATAACGTTAATAGTCGAATCCAAGCCAGTGCAGTCAAACAAAAGCAGGCTTTCGATTCCAACAGAAAAGAGGCTCGCAATTACAACATCAACGATTTGGTAGTTATAAAAATTCCTAGTCAATCTAATGAGGGGCAAAGCACTAAATTATTGCCGCTTTTTAAAGGCCCTTTTCAGGTGACTGAAGTATTAGGTCATGACCGCTACAAAGTAAAGGACATGCGTGGCGCTGAAAGAACAAGCAAGAGCTATGAAGGAACCACGTGTGCTGAGAATATGAAACCTTGGATCAAGTTGGCAGAGTTAGATGTTGACGGTTTGGAAATGGCTTAAGATGTTGTCAGGTATTTACTGAACCCAAATAATGTTTCAATTTATTTAAAATATATTTTTTAAATTATTTTCTACCACTTGTTAAAAAGCTGTCTAGTGCATTTGCTTCAAACATAATTTGGTATTTGGATTGTGTTAAGGTGCAGTATTTATTCATGTAAAATAAATCTGTGGTACTTGTGTTTGGGGTTTGCAGCAATATGCAACTAGGGTTGGCCAAAGGCATCGCCTAGGGTAAACTGCAAGCTCTAAACTTAACAATGACTGACCGGTGATGGAACAGTTATAGACACATCTAGATACCAATATTATGTCAAGTTGATAAGTCTTTTGAATTGTGGTCTTTCTTCTGCTGGCCGTTGATGGAATAGCAGAGCAGACGCTCAGTTCAAATGACAAGGAATTTCTAATTACTGCGTAACTTATAATTATTGTAACTTATTTCTATACTTTGTTCTCAGCAATTGCACCAGACTGGGACGCTATCTGGGGACAGATGCGTGCGAAGGACGGCCGGATGTTGTCGCATCGAAGATAGCCATACATTTTTACGCATAAAATTCGTTATTTTGATTAATGGTTTAATTATTAGTTGTACTATTTGTTAAAATCATACTTAATTTAAACTGCTTTTGCACTACTTAAAAGATATTCGTTTGACTATTTAAATTATAAATAAATATGAAGGTTGGTAGTACTGGTGACGCGCTGTGATTGGTCCGTTGAAAGTTTCCGGCTAATGGCGGGGCGCCACTGGTTATTTAGATAGTGTTTATAAGGAGAACTCGGCCAGTTGGTTAGCTAGTTCAGAACGAGCAACATCTCTTATAGTGGTTATATTGCGGTATGTTTGTATTTAAAATTGAGTATAATTATGTGCCTGTGTGTATAATCGTGTCTCTGTGTGTATTTGACTAAAGTGAAGTTTAAATAGTGTGAATTGTGGTATTTATGTTCAAGTGTGGTTATAATACTTAATTAAAATAACTATTGGCATTTACTCTGTGTTTATTGTGGAGTTCCTTTTACACGTACTTCATACAAACTTAATACCAAAATAATTTGTAAATCAAACACATTCTTATGGTAGTCTGTATTTATTTTGATTGGATTACAGTATATTTAGGTTCCCAAACACATATTTTGAATGTACACTGATTTAAACAAGAGTTATGAGAAAAATAAGTTTTCTATAGAAATTTTAAATTCCTCATATCTCGTCTTTATATATAATTGTCCTTTCAGAATATTTAATTGGGAACATAGATATTCTATAATACAATCGAAATATATACACACTACCTTAAGAATTTGTTTGATTTTCATATTATTAAACGCATGCTCCACCGGCCCCTTAACAAGTGATCTAAGTATATAAATCAAGACAATAACGAATTATAAAACTATCCAGCATTTTGTGATTATGTGCGAAATATAGAATATTTCTTGTTTACTATGCGCAATTATTGTGTGCGCAGGATGGAATACTTTACACGTTTTATTTTGTAAAAAAAATAACAAGCCTTGGAAAGGTTTTTGGCCTTCGAATAGTCTCGAAAACAATAGCGTACCCTCTATAGAAGACATAAATAAAACCATTCGCCGGGTCCACGTACAACAAATGAGGAGCTCTTGCCGTATTTCAAGTACATTAAGAGGGTTCGTCTCTGGTGACGCTAATTAAATGTAGCGACAGAATTATGTTTCACCGAACATAATGTTTTGTAATCAGATCTGAAAATTGAGTGGTTTCAAGCAATTGGTTTGATAGAATGTAATTTACTTGGAAACGGAATGTTTTTAAAGTTAGTACTTCATGTGTTTCAGTTTAATAAAGGGTGTCAAACTCCTCTTAACGTAGCCGAAAGGCACTTGTTCTCCCTGTCATTGCGATCCTTTTTTTTGTTCTACAATGGTGTACCTGGGAATCGTCTAGTTACGGAGATGTTGGAGGGTCAAAGTTAACAGTTTTTATTGTAATATTTTTACTTTAAACACCTCTATACCCCCGTACTACTTAATCCATCCATTGAGTTCTATCACATGATGATGATGTTGTTTCCCCACAAAAAAAGTCGTTTCCCAGGTATAATTCCTGCGCAAAGTTGCTTAGTTTGATGTACAAAATGCTTGGTTGACCGTTTTGTGATGAGGTAGTTTAAACCCTGTATGTACATGGCAATGTGACATCGTAAGACTATTCAAGCATGAAAAGCCTGTTAAGACGAAGATAAAACGCGAGTTTGTACATTTAACTCTATAAAACAACAAAGAGTAATATAAGGTAATATAAGTAATATAAGATATTCGTTTTATAACGAAAACATTCGTTCCCTTAAAAAAAAAACACATGCGGGGCAGTCTTCGGGGACTGCCAAAATAAGAGATTACTCGTAGCCACGCTGGCTATCAGTTCGTAGCACTTGTAGCACTCGTAGCTGATCCGCTACGGCGTAGCCAAGTGCTACGAAAAGCGTACGTGACAGTCACGCAAGTTCCATGATTTTTATTCACTTAAAATGTGCTCAACGCGCCTGAAGAAGTTTTCACTTCAATAACCCTGACCACACATTGATAGAAAGAAATTCTATAACATACTACCGTACATCAACAGAAGACAAGATGCAAGGGTGGGATGACGTAATCATACAACGGACGTACGTGATGCGGATCTCAAGTCCCAGGATTTAGACTCATCTTTCAGTTTAATCTAATAACATAGTTCGCCTAAACAATCTGAGCTGGCCTTCCCTCTCTGCCTCCACCAACCCTCATAAAACACAGCGCACTTGTCTCTAACTTCAACGTAATTTTGATAGCTCTAACTTACAGTGAGGACAGTCCGATGATTTTAATTAAACAAAACTTTGCTCAAATGTTTAGCCCAAAGGGACAGATGTGGCCTCGAAACAAATTGATATTAACACATTCAAAACATAAGCCTTTGGGGTTTCTATTATTACGATTATTAGTATTTTGCTGTTCATTGTCAGTGTGATTGTTTGCCTCAAAGGAATGGGATTGTGTAAGCATTGACGCATGTAATTTTGGCACATTTAAATTGAAAAGAGAATGTTCAATTTAAATCTTAGTTACCTAAGGTCGGTAGATGAAAATTTTAAAATATGCTATAATTATTTAAACAACAATAACGATCAGAAGGAATTATATTAAAAAGGACAAGCGCTTAAAATACTAAAAATATGACTGCTGATCAATAATAAAACTGTTGAAGATAATGGTAGGTACAGATCTTTGTGAAATGCCCGCATAATGTCACCAAGCTTGACAAATAAATTCGCTGTCTGACGCCATCAGGGTAATTATGTCTACTTGACACCTTTGCAGACAGCCACATTTATAGATTAGCAGTTGAAATAAGTCTTTGATTTACGATTTTCAGTAGCAATGTATTGCCAAACGTAGGTGCCAGTTAAATTACCAAAAAATATTTGACTCGTATTTTTTTTGTTGCGTTAACCAAAAATGACGCTTTTAAAACTCTCAATATACGAGTATCACGCCGTCGTATAATTTACAGTACGTTCAACGTCATGAGCCCCCACTCCCGGGTCTTTGTCAATATTCATTGATTTACATAAACAAAAACCGACTTCTAAAAACACAAAAAAGTGAAAAATAAGTCTAGAAAATAATCCAAACCGGTCCAGCCATCTTTTAGTAATCGGGGAACATACATATAAAAAAAAAAGGTTCCGACGAATTGAGAACCTCCTCCTTTTGGAAGTCGGTTAAAAATACGTGTCCATTATTAACTAACGGACTAAATAGATTTGCAATTTATTGATGGTGGAAACTAGCCTATTCTCTCATCAGATACATATTTTATAAAAAAGACATAAATACGAAAGTAATTACTGCCCCCGTCTATCTGAACTTTTACGCCATTTGATCCTTAACGACTGGATAGGTTTAGTTGAATTTAGTCACACGAGTAGACCATGCACGTTTGTGTTACGAACTTACATACGATATTTAAACCCAGCTAAGGAGATAGTACTTTTTCTTGCGATAATTTCAGACCCAGCGTGGACAAATCTATAGACAAAAACTATAGTTGCATTTGGTAGGCATCTGCCTGCCCTTGTTGCCTTGCCTCTTCTATATGGGGTCGACGCAACACGTTTTCTTCTTCCATCCATTCTCGCTTGTCAGATACTGTGACGTATCATTAATTTACTCTTTTCTGTTTCATATTTTTCACACAATTCCGTCCATATCTTCTTTGGCCTCTCTCTCCTTATCCATCCATCAAAATTAATATCCATCACTTGTTTAGTAACATGCGTTTCATTCCTCCTCATTACAGTTCCATACCAAGATAGTCGACTTCCTTTAAATTCAATTTTTCTGTAACACTTCCAAACTTCCTCTAATATACTTATTCTTTACTATAACCATTCTTAACTCCACACATCCATCTCAACATTCTCATCTCCGCTACATGCAATCGTTTTTCAATGGATAGACAAAAACTATAGTACTCAAGTAAATTCACTCTACTCTGGAGACAAAAGAACGTTTTATCTGACCACTGCAGCGAGTGAAGACATGTGTAGGTACATACAACGGAGGCATTGACCAAGCGACCGGGCTCCCTGCCAAGTCCCCCGAGACCACCTCGAACCGTTAAAATATTTGGCTTAGGTATAAAATTAAAAATTTACACTATTTTCTGAAGCCGATAAATATAAGTGTTCACTTAGGCGATACTTGTTTATGCTAAAGGATTACTTCAATGAAAAATAGCTCTCAAGCGAGAGGGCCGTGTGGAAAGGATTGTCTCTTTCCGTTAATCACAAATTGCTTTGGTTTTTGTCTTTCTGGAAATCTTCGCAATTATTTGTGATAATGAAAAATGAAATTCGGCCATGTGCGAGTGGGCTCGTGTAACAAGGGTTCCCCGTACCAACAACTTATGAAAGGGTTTATGTCAGACAACAGTGATTCTAGAATGTTTTTCTTTTTTGCGAGTCTTCGTCCTATTCAAAGCGTATATCAACATCTACATACCAAGACATTCCCCTAGGGATCGGAAACATCACAGACTAAACAAGACACGTTTCTAAATTGGTTGCATATATTTAGTAGTAACCTATGTTTTTGTCTATTTATTATTATTTTTCCCACACCTCAATACATCATCATTATCAGCCTATTAATGTTCCCACTGCTGGGACACAGGCCTCCTCTCTATGAGAGGGAATGGGCTAAATATAAAATTCACCAAGCCCAGTGGGGATTGGTAGATGTCACATGTCTTTGCATTTTTTGGTTCTATAACTGTGTTCCACTGTTTGAGAGCAGTGGTGATAAAATAAATAACACAAAGTAATGCGTCTCTCTGGGTTCGAACCCACCACTTACTGTTCGTAAGTCGGGGCTGCCACCACTAGGCCACCGCTGCTCTCCAAAACACGGCGATAAAAATACGAAATACAAGTTTCTTATAAACTAAGAAAACGACCGCATTGAACCATATCACTTTTCCTATGACATTAATAAAACTTCAACTATCCCAAACAGTATTATCGGAGCAAATAAAGTTAGTAGATACGAAATTATCAGGAAGAGGATTTCCTAGGAAACTTTCTACGTAATATATTGAATCTACAACCTTAGAAGACGTGGCTGAACATATATTTATCGGGTAGGTACCTAAAGTTTGCCTGTGGGTTGGTAGATTGGTATGTGAATGTATTAGGGTACAGCCATCTTACGAAAATGATGATCACTTTGTAGTTTTTGTCGCATAGGACTCGTAACTTGTGATGGTAGCTGTACACTTTAGGTCGAGAGCTCTCTCTATATCTCTCACGACACGTCTCACAAAAACCGGATGATGATGACTAAACCAGTACTACTAAGCACACTCTCGTCCTTACCCTACCCCAAGGAGTCTCTGCGAGAGTGTACAACAATGTAACTATCGTACGGACATATGTATCGTATGTGCACGAACCGGTAGTAATGTGCGAACGAAAGAAAGAGAAATACCCTACCCTATGAAAGATGTTGAACCTGCCACATGAACGCAACGTAGCTAGTGTCATTTTACACAAAAACATTTGGTCCACTCATGCTTTTAATATTTGTCGTGTGTTGTCGTTTTTGGAGACCGCCATAAATTCATAGTATTTTATATTACGGGGCTGCGGTTTCAGGTACTGAACAGACATTGTACTGAAGTAATTGTAAATGTCCGCTGTCCGCAGCCGGTCCGCAATCTGTTCGTACCAATTTGACTGAACCGATGTTGTCGCTGTACCAACTCTGTACCTACTATAGAAGTCGAGATACCACTCAGAAAATTTACTGACAGAAAAACTAAATCACGAGAACGCTTCCATTCGAAATAGAATTGCACTCGTACACGATCGGCGAACGATGCAGTCTAAAAGCAGGAAGTACTTAAGTATAGGTATAGGGAGCTATATCGGGAACGCTAAACCTACTTAAACCAGTTTCCACTAAGTCTTTAGCCTCGGCGCCATTTACACACAAATCACAAACATCCCAGACACCGAGCAAACACCAGGAGACCATACAAATATTTGTTCTGATGCTGAAGTCGTACTCTTGACCTTGAGAACAAAAGCTGAGCCATTTACTTAGAGATACTTGTGAAATTAATTTCGTTTACCCGCGATAATGAATACCTACCCGAGAGTTATAGCCATAATAAACACACTTGGCAAATGGAAAACTCAAACTCGGAACACTTATTACAATTAAACCATTTACTTATAAAATACGAACCTACTTTTGTCTAAGTGTCGGTCAGTTAGTAAGAAAGAATTGTAAGTTCAAACTTCGAAAGCCTAACTTTCTTTTAATAAAAAGAACGGACAGGTAAACTACTTAGTTTAGTCCAAAGTATTTATAGTTTTACTCCTTGAATAATGATCGTCCATACTCCGTTTCCTTGTAAAACCTACGGGAAAATGACCTATTCCATGTCAGTGTTCATCGTAAAGTATAGATATAAAATCCAAGTCATAATACATTTCCAATATTTCCTATAGCCCCTCGGGCTAGCCCAAAATGCGCCTTTAAGAGTGGAATTAGAATAGAATTCTGAATAATACCGTCATAATATTTCAATGGCGGCGGATTTGAACCCCAGCCTTCCGTTCCGAGGGTCGTGGTCATTTGGGTATTGTGAATTGAAATGATACGTGACGTCTTTCTCTTCTTTGTGGGGCGAAAGCGATTTAAGCTGGCGCTAAAATTAATTTTGACAGCAAAATTTTATATAAACTATGGATCAGGTAAGAGAATCCAAATATTTTGGATTCTATAGTCACTGCCTAGGCAGGATAGGTAATACAGGTAGGAAATAATCTAAACGATCAAAAAACCCCCAATATATTATGTTGGTATTACAACTTATGAGTCACATCTACTTTTCATCACTCACAAATTCCTCCTTCATACTTCTCTTGAAAACGAAATATTATTACAGAGATCGTACAAAACTGAGGAAAGGTAATACAGATAGGAAAAAAACTTGTCACATCTACTTCGAACTATAGGTGGGGCCCTTATATCTAGGGTGGGCTCCTATAGAAGTACATAATATGTGACTGACATCACTCACGAGTTTTAATACTAACATATCGTGGTTTTCGATCGTTAGATTATTTCCTATCTGTATAAGCTATTCTCAGTTTAATACGATCTCCTTAATAATATCTCGTTTTCAAGAGAAGTATGAAGGAGAGTAGAAATATAAATAAAAATGTGCATAGCAGGAATCCCCCGGTATTTGAACCCGGAGTAAAGCGGGCTGAGATCTTTCTTCGGTTTTGTTGAAAAGGTAGAATCAGGATGTAACCTTCAAACAAGACATCCGGATTCAAACAACAGCCCCTCACAAAATGGAGAAGTTTCCATGCTTCGATAATAACAATATAGGTTCGTTTGAAAGGATAAAAATTACGAATAAAAGTGTGTATATGCATTTTGAAATATCTATGCACAAGAAGCAAACAAGGGTTTTGAAACAACATTTCATCGTGACCGACATTCTTGAAAGATACTTACTTACCTAATATTGGATTATTTGAAAAATAATGGATTACCTTTGACTTGACCACTCTCCAACGAATTGGTATACTTATTAATACAATTGTTATAAACATCTATAGTAATCTGAAAATAATATTATATAAGCATAAAATAATTTTGTTTTAGTACTGATATTTCCTATGTAAGATTCGTCCATTTTATGTAACTATTAGGTGTCAACTTCAATGTACTAATTAAGTACTAACAAATTAAAATTAAATACCAATGTTCAAGTTATTTTTGTTATAAAAATAATTCTTGTTTCACAAAGAGAAATGCTGTCAACACAAATTTATAATGGTCCCATTGTCCCGGTAAACTTTAATTCCTTTACAGGCTAAACCTTTTGTTAGGGTCACCAGCATGAAATTTTATGTAAAGTATATTTTGATTGTAATCCAACATTATTAAATATTGTAATATGAAATTGAGATAAAATTAAGGAATACATTATTTTTAATAAGATCACGCTGTTTGCCCATAAATCATGATGCGGCGGCATTAAGCATATAATTTTCTGATTTCCAATTTATATTACAATAACATCAATCAATATAATGTAAACAACAAACATGAAAATATCACAAAAACGTGCAAAAGAAAAATTTAATACTTACATTTACATACGCCTGCAAGAATCACAATAGCAAAACGCACATGACACTACACAGCGTATCCACTATGACAATTTTCGTAGGCGTTCGCGTCGCCACGCGACTGCTCAGGTCGCGCGCCCGCGTCCATCTGCCGCGACTGGGCGGACTAAGACAGTATACCTATTATAGATAAAGATAATTCTTAGGCCTGAGCTTTGAAAGCGTTTTATAACGCCTTCAAAAAAGGAGCATTGTGTTTTGTGATTACAGTTTCTGCACAGTTGAGTAGATTTGATAACTAGGATCCGTTTTCCAACTACTGGAGTTGTAGTATGTCTTTTTTGCTCTGTTGAGACACAAAATAAACAATGTGTTTTGAAACTCAAGAAAATCAGAAAGAAGAAATCTGTGTGGTTCTTTCTTCAAAAGACCATCTCAGATACTAATCTGCATAGTCCTCACGTGAATTGAGCAACAATGTCTGGACTTCAAAAGACACTATGACCTCTTGGTTTGTCTCGGCTGTTTCTTCTCGGAGTAGTCAGGTACGAAACACCAGCCCCATCTAGTTTGTAAAAAAAAACGTGGTAAAAGTGTTTGTAAAAACCTACTTGCTGAATAAAGATCATTTGTCATTAATTTATCATTTGAAAGAAATGTATGATGTGTTGAAATCTGATTTAAACTTGCAATAACACATCATCAGAAATAAATTCTAGCAGGTGTCAAAACTTTATTTGAGAAGTTCTGATTACCGTTTGTCTGAACGAGACTTAGCAAATTGAACTTTGGAATTGTTCGTTAGTACTAAACTATGTGTATCTACGGCTAAATCAGATTTTAGTGAGACCACGTCTGTCCTTGGTGATTTTAAATTTGGAGTTCATTAGTCCTTTCTAAAGTTAAAACATCTTTGATTTCTTCTGTACAAAATGGTACCTATATTTGCAATGGTTAGGCTTATCTATTAAATAAGCATATCGCAGCCTATAATTTTCCCACTGGTGGGACACAGGCCGCCTCCCTTTAAAGAGAATGGGCCATAATCCACCACGCAGGCCCAGTACGGGTTGGTAAACGTCACATGTCTTCGATTTTTTGGTTAAATAACTTTCAGACTTTTCTGACCTGATAATAATTTTATGTAACGACAAATACACAAGCCATTTGCCTAATCTCAATAAATGCCAGCATTTCTCACACTGCCGCCGTCAAAAAAGCCAAAAGGAAAAGCCCACCATTCTTTCTTTAGATTACCATGAAAGTAGACGGTTAGTAAAGCTTTCACGGTAGAATATACCAACGAAGCTTCTAAAATTAAACGCTGCTTACAGCGTGCGTTGATGAGCCAGGCGAGATAAATTAGATTAGGGCCGGTACACACCAGCTCTAAGCTATTAAGAGCGTGTAGAATATTAACGTGAAACTGTTTGTCTTTGCATCACCCAAAGGTTGACTGATAAAGAATGCCATTGACATTAAGATCGCCTCTTTATATGATGTGTGCTTAAAGTATTAAATGAATAAACGTGTAACTTAGTTACAACGTCGATTTAAATTAGCTGTCTCTTCTGATTTTGTTTCAACAGATGTTGTTTTAAATAGAACTTAGAAATAAAGAATATACGCCGATCACGAGCAAACATGGGATTAAGATAGGAAGATGGTGATGAGAATTTGCTACAAATGGTACCACTAGGTTTACGCGATTGATGCTAGTGATAGGAAATAACGAATATCAATTGACGACCCGAATAGCGTAGTGGTAGTGAGGCTGCCATACGTTCTTAGGGTCCTGGGTTTGAATCCCGGTAGGAGCAAATGTTTGTGTGATGAGCATGGACATTTGTTTCCGAGTCATGGATGTTTATATGTATAATGACGCTGGGTTAGTGGCTAACCCACCGACGTTTGAGAGGATAATAAGTATGTATTTACAAACAAAAAAGTATATATGTAGTATATCAACTATCTAGTGTCCACGACACAAGCTTTGCTTAATGTGGCACTAGGTGGCGCTGTGTGTTAATGTCCAGCGATATTTATTTATTATTTAATATAGGAGGCAAGAAGCAGCTTTCTACGTGACGTTGACGTTGTCACTAAAACCTTCCGCGAAAACATATTTTGTTGAATTTATGCATTCATGTTCATGAATGCTTAGTTACGACTAAACCGTTGGTTTCACACATACAACACATCACCAAAATCTTGAGCAAATGTGGTCCACCCTTATCGCAGTCAGGTGCGTTACTTTGAGCCGGTTGTAAAGCGCATGCGTGTACCAGGTGTCGTCCAAACATTACGATACCCTTTCATGTATACTAACGAAGCTCTTATTTGTAAACATTGTAAGTGAAAGTTATTTCGGGACTTTTATGGGGTTCCGCAAGTTTAAAGTTCTGTTTGAAGTTTAAGGAATGGGTTATGAATTCTGTAGGAGACTTCGGAGTAACGTAATATTCTGAGAACCCAAGTTGGGATAGTACTGTAGTTTAGCAATGTATGAAACGGCCTCAAAATTGGGAAACAAACATACATATAGAGGACCGTAACGAGCCATTATACTCGTATTAAAAATGTGAAATATGAATTTTTAAAACAATATCTGCATTAATAAATAAACCTGTAACGTATCGTTCGTCAAAATCAAAATCATCAAAATCAAAATATTTTATTTCACATAGGCCTAGATGGGCACTTATAAAACGTCGAAAAAGGTGCACGGTTCGCGTTGGTCGATTCCATGGAGAAGAACCGGCAAGAAACTCCATGGTTACTCTTTTCAAATCATTTGGTATTACAATATTTTTGTTTCATTACAGCATTAGTAAGTAAAGTATGGGGGAACAGTCGTCAGTCTCTAAAGTACTTTATATCCATTTTGACAATTCTGTCCGCGTCTAAAAAAGGGTGTAGGGACGGGTCCAGCCGCGAGACAAAAGAACTGCTCGTCATGTATAGCTAATAGGGTTACTAAAGAGAGGCCTACGACTCTGGACCATGCACTCACGAGGGTGCTGAGACTTGTATAAAATAGGCACTGCATTAAATACATATGTTTTTTTTTTTAAATATTTTTTGGGCAATAGAGGATATTCCTTCATCATTCAGGATGTCCGGCATACCCATAGTATATTTGAGGGGATCAGTTTGAGTCCAATTTGGTTCGGTTAAGCCTTGATTCCTTACCCAGTATTCAAGTATCCGTCACCGCCTTCACAAGATTTTTCAACTTATGGAGATATACAAGGTAACCTAGAGCAATATCTGTTGTGGCAAAATCTTAGAATTTATAACTTCATGATTTGGTTTCATTTGAGTTTTCTTATGGGACGAAAAACGTGAGTTTTTACAAGAGTACGATCAAGTTCATTTGACATGTTATAAGACCTGATTCTGGTTTACAAAGAGACGGTTATCCGTGGTTGTTTTGCATGCAAGGGGTTACTCAAACTGCTTGTATACAACAAGTAAGGGGCCACCTCTACAAGCAAGAGAATTGCGGTGATATGATCGTCCTTGCCACGTTTTACTGTATACTCTCTTTTGGCCTGTCCACGAGCGAGCGAATCGCGGCGATATATTCGTATAGAAACAACGTTGATTCGCTCGACCGTGGAGGCGGACCCAAAAATACTTAATAGGAATCTAGCGTTTAAAAAATGGTTTTACCACCAAATTTGAGTCAACCTCAGTGAGACTTCTATCGAACAATACAACTCGAGAGCACCAAACCGCTAGCCAATCCATTTCCGTATTTTCAACTGAAAATTTGAACACTTGTTGTTATAGACGATGGAAACTTCGGTTGCGAACAGTATACACTGTTAAACTTAGTAGGGAAATTCCAATATTGATTGAGTCCTGTTTAGTTTTGGCCAAGTCAAAGCCTAGGTTTATTGAAAATGTATTAGTTGCTTCGTTCAATATTATTAAAACGTCTTAGAAGTTAGAGGTCGGCGGCGGCGACCTCTCGCGTACGGCCCTGGTTACATCCATGGTCCGGAGCAAGAAGGAATGGGAAGCCGTCACCTCCTTCTGCGAAGCAGTCATGCTAGCGAAGGAGGTGGCGGAACGAGAGAGGGAGAGATCCTCTCTTCCCGGCCGCCGCGGGAGACGCACCGGGCGTCGGGGGCCACGTGGTGGCTACCGGCCACCGTAGACGCGGGCCTGTGGACGGTTGGCTATGGGCTAGCTAGCCGTCCGTCCGTCTAAAGACGACAGGCCGTGTCGACGGCGCGTTCGTGTTCCACGCGCGCCTCAAAGAGATGTCAGCATAAGAGAGGGGCCCGCAAGGGCCGAAGCCTGCCGGGGTTGCGGGCCTATTCGAAAGAGATACCGCGGCCCCGGAACATGAAGGGCGAGGAAGGAACATGGATGGGTTTTACAAGTCTGACACTACCTCCCGCTCCGCCCAGAGTGGGAGAAGTCATTTATTGATTTCCCATCCAAAAAAAAAAAAAAGTTAGAGGTAATATATCTTTTGGTGCCATAGGATTTGGAGAGGAGCTCGTGGCTAAATAATAACAGCTGCTCGGGCCAATCTTTAGGTTAAGTCGTGCTTGCCTAGGTTGGTCTGTGAATGGGTGACCACCCCTTAAGCTGTAAATCTAATGCTATTCAAGTAGAATCTTTAAATAATTTATTTTATATGTAAGAGTAGCATCGTCGTTAATTCCAATCAAGCACGAAAGAAACCAAACCCCATTATGTTCAAGCCGACACCTACATTCGTTCGCACAAACCTAAAGTGAATCGCGTGATGTATGAAGCCATAGTTTACCGAGGCGAGACTAAATAGACTAAACAGGAAACAGGTCAGAAATCGGTCAGCGCCTGCGAATCGTGCTGCGTTTCACAATAACCAGTTAACTTCATACACGTACGGTTTACGATGTTTTTCCTTTCACATGAAAGTAACCCGAGTGAAAGGTTTCAGTAGAAGTACAAAACGGTATACGATGGCTGCTTTAGATAATAATAATAATGCAGCTTTCAGCGGTGTTATTGTATTGTGGAATAGTTACCTTTGCTTACATGTTTAAAAAAAAAACTTTACAGTTCTGAAATCTGAAAGCAGGCCAAAGGATTATAAAAATGGAATACTCTACATAATTGTGCTACTATCGCCATAGCACCTTTTAATCTATAATAATACATACATTATTATTTGTCGAAAAAAACTCAAATCTTCTGACCCCATATTCACAAAACTTCGAGTGGATTTCGATTCGGGAAGTCGTATATCTTTCTCGCTCGTTTTCGTTACCTATGCCAAAAAAGGATAGACATACGACTTGTCGAATCGAAATTCATTCCGAGCGTTTGTAAATACGGGGGCAAGACCGATTTTAAAAATTCTTTCACCATTAGAATGCTGCATTATACTTGTGTAGCATAGGCCGTTCGAAACCCGGGCCGGTAGTAAATTATATTTATTATAGTATTTTCTTTCATAACAAAATTTCAGCCCTGTCGCCATTCAGTGTACAAAACAGCCAATAACACAAACGCTAAACAAAGGCAAGATTGTTTTCAATGAAAAAATCCCTCCGGCAAGCCGCAGGAGGAGGTAGATTTCGAAGAAGGTGCTGGAGCGTCCAACTATTGAAAATTTGTATAAAGAGTTGTAGTTATGTGTACAATCTACAAAAAAAAATATGCTTTCAAATCGATCGTTGTCCTGTAATGGAAAGTTTACCCTTTTTAAATTCTCTCATAAGAGTTTAGGATGGAAACGCCCTCAAATGTTTAGTTATAATTTTTTATTTCGAAAACTATAAGTTTTATCGCTAAACTTTGAAGGTAGCAATTGTAAAGTAAACAATTTGCTTTCAAAAAAAAATATTTGCGACGTTCAAAATGTTTACTGTTTCGGAGATATGATTTTTTTTCGCAAAAAATTTGGAATTTTCAACCCCCTCCCCAATTTAGGGGTTGCATCAAAAAAGTTTTAATTTAAAGATGTCTGTATTCGTACTCAGAATGATAAAAATGAGAAACGGTTCAAAAATTTTCCATAGAAAAAAAGTTATGGCCAAAAAACTGATTTTAGAAAAACCGCCCCCCCGCCGCCCCCCATGGACGAATTCCGCCCATTCACGAACTTAGCCTAAGTTTTGACCGTTTCGATTTTTTGGCCAAGTTTGAAAGCAATCGGTTCATAATTGCGACCTGTAGAGTGTGGCTAAATTTTGCTTGTCACCCATATACATACGTATTCATATATATCTCCGTAGGTGAGAGACCAATAGGTAGATTTTTTTTTTTTCAAAAAAAAGGAAATCTACCTAAAAAAGCACAAAAACGCGTAATAGACCGTGACGAAGGGAAAAACGGAATCACTCCCCAAACTTACGTCATTAAGGAAGTTAATTAAGAAAAGGAGCTTAATCGAAAAGTTTGGGAAACCTGGATGTAACTGTGAAGTATATTTAAATAAATTATAACGGAATAATTTTAATAGGAATGAAAGAAATGCCGTATCAAATCGTTTTGTTCCCCTAAGCTGGTAAAGCTCTTCACATTTTTTCGAAAAGAAAATCTCAAGGAATTAAAAATTAAAATAAGATTATTTTACTTATTTAAAATAAATGTTCTCATTATTGTAACGTTTGTTTATAAAGTACCTAGTTCTTGAAACTTATCACCTACATTAGGTTCTTCAGTAATCTCTGAATATTAACACATCAAATAAAACGAAATGTTCTGAAAGAAACGTTCGAATCTGTCATGTTTTTGACAGATCCTGTAGTTTATGAAAGATTGCGTAGTTTTTGGAAGACTGCGTAGTGTTTAAAAGATTGCGTAGTTTTTGAAAGATTGCGTAGTGTTTAAAAGATTGCGTAGTTTTTGAAAGATTGCGTAGTTTTTGAAAGATTGCGTAGTTTTTGACAGATTGCGTAGTTTTTGACAGATTGCGTAGTTTTTGACAGATTGCGTAGTTTTTGACAGATTGCGTAGTTTTTGACAGATTGCGTAGTTTTTGACAGATTGCGTAGTTTTTGACAGATTGCGTAGTTTTTGACAGATTGTGTAGTTTTTGACAGATTGTGTAGTTTTTGACAGATTGTGTAGTTTTTGACAGATTGTGTAGTTTTTGACAGATTGTGTAGTTTTTGACAGATTGTGTAGTTTTTGACAGATTGTGTAGTTTTTGACAGATTGTGTAGTTTTTGACAGATTGTGTAGTTTTTGACGGATTGTGTAGTTTTTGACAGATTGTGTAGTTTTGACAAATTGTATATTTATTGACAGATTGTGTATTTATTGACAGATTGTGTACGGTAAAGATTTCAAAAGTCACAATTGAGGGACTATTAAATTAGGCGTGTTAGGGTTTTGGGTCGAAACAAGTGGAAGTCATAGGGAGAGGCTTTTGTCCAGCAGTGGGATGACGCAAAGTTCTAAGGCCAGTTTGGGATTTTCAATTATTACTCACTAGGTGATGCCCGCGTACAAATTATATGCTAAAACCTTCCTCTTGAATCACTCTATCTATTAAAAAAACCCGCATCAAAATCCCTTGCGTAGTTCTAAAAAGATCTAAGTATACATAGGGACAGACAGACGCGGCGGGGGACTTTGTTTTATAATATGTAGTGATTTCGACACAATCACAACCATTCTTAAGCAACGCAATCTTAATTCGTATGTTAACGTGTCAATCATCAAAATAGTTGGAGGCTACGACTTTTCACTAATTATGAACGAGAAACCAAAACTTACGACCAATTTTTCCAAAGAACGCTAGCTACCTTAGAAACGCCGCAAGAGCGGATGCTATAGAAGGACAAACATACCTTATTGGTGATGTTCTCCAGGTCAGGTGTGTAGTATTCGTAACAGGCGCTCACGTATGAACGTAGACGAAACAGAAACAACAAGAGTACCTAAATAGGGGTGAGGTTCTTTAATTGTCTACCCCGTGGAAAAGGTGCGAGTACGTAAATAAAGGCCCATGGTGATAAACTTGCATCGTGTTTAATAAACACGATGCAAGTTTATCACCTGTTGCATACAATAATATTGAAGCAATAAATGACTTGAAGCAATAAATGACTTGAAGCAATAAATGACTTTAAGCAATAAATGACTTGAAGCAATAAATGACTTGAAGCAATAAATGACTTGAAGCAATAAATGACTTGAAGCAATAAATGACTTGAAGCAATAAATGACTTGAAGCAATAAATGACTTGAAGCAATAAATGACTTGAAGCAATAAATGACTTGATGCAATAAATGACTTGATGCAATAAATGACTTGAAGCAATAAATGACTTGATGCAATAAATGACTTGAAGCAATAAATGACTTGAAGCAATAAATGACTTGAAACAATAAATTACCTGAAATTATCTTGTCTTCGTCTTCCGAGATTTATTATTACTTACTATGTAGTTGTCCTGGCAACACGAACAGTATCCGCACGTATGTTTAGCGTTATAGGAGAAAAAAACAGCCGTTTCTTTCCCGCAACGATAACGCTAGGCGCGCGCGCCTCTTACAGCTCATTCTCGTTCGTGCGCTCACGACGTTCGCGCGTAGGCAGAAATACAATAAAATTAATTTTGCTTAAAACATGCCTAAACGTAAGAACGAAAGTAAAGAGGAAAAGTGGTTAAGAAAAATAAAAAGGTATGAAGATAAGTTGAACAATCAGAAAACGAGGTCGAGAATTATGTACTCCAGTGACGAGGAAGATGTGCAAAATGAAGGTAGAAGCTTTTTAATTTTAATTTTTTCTTAAAGTGAAAGTGATAGATTCATCATTTTATGATAATTTTACTCCGCCTAGAGTCAATGCGAGACATTGACCAATGGCTATTGAGCAAAGCTTCGAGCTAACATGCGATGTTAGCCAACAGCTATTTTCCGCTCCGAGTTAACACGAGATGTTAACCAGTAGCAAATGTAAAAACTTAAAATACTGATTAATACTTTGTCTGTTATGGCATAGCTTGTTAATTGCACGGCTTTTTAGCTAGCGCATAAGATTTTCATTTTTTATGCAAGTACCCACAAAAAAAAAAAAAAAAAAAAAACTACTTTTTTAATTTTATCCGTTTTCAGATCATCTCGAAAACGGAAGTTTGATTATAAATCCTGAATGCTCCGAAGTTGGGAATATGCCTGATCCAGTTAATGAGCTAGTAACAGAGGATTTAGTACCCGATCCACCTATCGAGGCAAACACTGATCCAGAACTAACAGTTGTTACTGATGTAGATCACGACATAGACACAGAAATGCTTAAAGTCCTTGGGGACTTAGAAACTGACGATACGGAGTGGGGTGACAACGTTCAGAGTGACATAGCCCAAAGAGTCCAGTTAATAGTCATTAACGGCCTGAAAAAGGACCTCAAAGACGATTTGTCGAAGAAATACCTTTTCCCCAAAAATATACCATTGCTTAAAGCCCCGGCATTGAATCCTGAAATTAGCTCCATGCTAAACGAATCATCCCGTAATAGGGATAAGAGGCTATGCTCCAAACAGGAGCAGCACGGCCGGGCCTTGGCAGCAATGACCAGAGCCATGTCTTTGTTATTAAAAAAGAACCCAGACATTTCAGAAGTTTTACGTATATTAAACGACTCACTAAAACTTATGTCAGACTCGCACTACTTAGAGACAGACACTCGAAAATCTTTAATCATTAGCATGATAGATAAATCTTTGGTGGACTCATTTAAAGACAGGAAGAGGGACGAATTTTTATTCGGCGATAAACTCGGAGAGCTCGTTAAGAGCTCCAGGGGCATAAAAAAGACTAGCCAGTTGATCCAAGCGCCCTCAACGAATAATTTAAACTGGAAAGGCCCGCCAGCACGACCTCGTCCGCAGAAGAGCAACCAACAGCAAGCAAGTCGGTCCGGCGGGTATCAAACACAATACGCGAGTCGGCGCCGAGTACTTCAACCACCGGCTCCGCCAGCAGCTCGCCGCCAGCCACCGCCACCAGCGCCGCGTCGCCAGCACCCCACCTACGCGCACCCGTACACGGCACGCCGCCCGCCACCGCCGCCACCGCCACCTCGAGGGACGTGAATTCTCAGGTGACTCACGCAGGACGTTTACGTCATTTCCTAAACGCATGGAAATATATTACGAATGATAAATTCATTTTAGACACTATTATAGGTTATCGAATACCCTTCAAAGAAATACCCCAACAACACCCGATATCTGGTGTTACACGAAATTATTCTAAGACCGAGACAGTTGCGATAGATAAAGAAATTAAACATTTACTCGAAATTAAAGCAATAATGAAATGTAACCCTTCTAAAGACCAATTCGTTTCCGACATATTTCTAACCCCAAAGAGTGATGGATCGATGAGATTTATTTTAAACCTTAAAAAATTAAATAAATTCGTACATTGTGACCACTTCAAAATGGAGGACATAAGGACGGCACTGCGGCTTATGTCTCATAATTGTTTTATGGGAAAAATCGATATTAAAGAGGCTTATTTTTTATTACCAATTCATTCACAAGATAGGAAGTTTTTGCGATTTTTTTATAAGGGACTTTATGAATTTACTGCATTACCATTCGGTTTGTGCTCGGCGCATTCTTCTTATTCTTCACTCGTTCATTTTTACAAAAATTATTCAACCAGTGGTTTCATATTTACGATCTAGAGGTTTCTTATCAGTAAGGTACCTTGATGATTTTTTATGCCTAGGAAAATCTTATGAAGATTGTTTAAATAACATAAATGAAACTATTAAGTGCCTCACAAACTTAGGTTTCGTTATAAATTACAAAAAATGTATTTTAATACCTAAGAAAACATGTAACTTCCTAGGTTACGATCTTGATTCAAAGGCTATGACTATACAGCTGCCAATTGGGAAAAGACAAAGAATTTCCCATGCATTAGATAGAATGATTGATATTTTGATAAATCGCGAAAACATAAGTATACGACAGCTAGCAAAATATTTAGGTACCCTTGTTGCAGCCTGTCCAGCAATACCCTACTCGTGGCTGTATACTAAATCTCTAGAGAGCCAAGTACTTGGCTTTGTTGCGCAATGGCAACAGTTATGATAGGTTCATGGTCATTCCAAGTAGTTTATATGAGGATCTGCTGTGGTGGAAACGCAATATTGGAACGGCAATTCAGCCTATTGAAAAAATTCAATACGATATCGAAATTTTTACCGATGCGTCTACTACAGGTTGGGGCGCGTCTTGCAACGGTCATCACACGGGTGGATTTTGGACCAAGGAGGAACAATCCAATCATATCAACTACTTGGAATTATTGGCCGTTTATTTTGGCCTCATGTCATTAGCCAAAAATAAAAACAGTTGTCATATTTTAATGAGAATCGATAACACGACTGCCATTTCTTACGTGAACCGCATGGGAGGAATTTATTTATTTATTTATTTATTTAAAATAGGTGCACCAACAGTACATACATAAAACATTTATAATTAAAGGTCCATTTGGTATGGTTCTAATGTACGTACCAATTATAGGTGTACACAACATTCATAACAAAATAAAGCAACTATGACTTAAAACTAAAAACCGGCCAAGAGCGTGTCGGGCCACGCTCACTGTAGGGTTCCGTAGCTTCCCAGACCATTAAAAATACCAACATTTTTCGTCAGCAAAAATAACTTTGTTTTTCATAGTATTTGTATGAAAAACAAAGTTATCATTTGCGTTTTTTTGAAAAAGTGCTATATAACTCAAAAACTATTCAACTCATCAAGTTGAAAATAATTTTCCTAGAAAGTTCATATAAAGGTCTACTTCTGTGATTTTTTTCATATTTTTTAAACTTATGGTTCAAAAGTTAGAGGGGGGGGGGGACACATTGTTTTTGACTTTCGGAGCGATTATTTCCTAAAATATTAATATTATCAAAAAATGATTTTAGAAAACCCCTATTCATTTTTAAATACCTATCCAACAATATATCACACGTCAGGGTCAAAATTAAAAAAAAAATCGCTCCCCACTTTACGTCTGGGGGAGGTACCCTAATAAAAATGTTTTTTTTAATTTTTATTTTTGCACTTTGTCGGCATGATTGATATACATATTGGTACCAAATTTCAGCTTTCTGGTGCTAACGGTCACTGAGATTATCCGCGGACAGACAGACAGACAGACAGACATGGCGAAACTATAAGGGTTCCGTTTTTTGCCATTTGGCTACGGAACCCTAAAAAGAGATCAAATAACATACTAACAATAACACACTTAAAATAATAAAGTATTAATTAAAGACCAAAATAAAATAACAAAATTTAAATGTATGTAAAGACTGAAAACAAAAATTAAAAAATTAAAAAATTACTTAAGGCTATTTAAATGCCGGTTCAAATGGGAGCGCAACAGGGTTTTGAACCTGGGTAGGGAACCAAAGAACACATCCAAGTCAGGCAATTTTGAATTGAGTTCGTTGTATTGAATGCACATTCTTGATATTGGTGAGTGTCTCCCGATGTTACTTCTACTGGTTGGTGGTTGAAATAGTCTAGAAATTGGCTGTCTAGGACGGTTATATGGGACTGACAACATGACACGTTCGAGCAACTGTTCGCATTCAATTTGACAATTCATAACCTTATGTAGAAAAACTAATAGAAAAACTAAAAGAGGAATACAATACCCCCACCTGAATCACATAACTAAACTCATATGGAAGTGGTGTGAAGCCAGAAATATTATTATCTTTGCTTCATACATTAGATCATCAGAAAACTTTGACGCAGATAGGGAATCTAGGAACGTGAATATAGATACTGAATGGGAGCTCAGTTCCGACGCTTTTGCAAAGATAACTAAGCAATTTGGTACTCCGAATATTGATTTATTCGCGACACGAATCAACACTAAATGCGCCGACTATATATCATGGAAACCGGATCCTTACGCGTTTAATATAGACGCCTTTACAGTAAATTGGAATACTTATAATTTTTACGCATTCCCACCATTTTCTTTAATCTTAAAAACCATAAATAAAATCATTTTCGATCGTGCACAAGGGATCGTAGTAGTTCCCTATTGGCCATCACAGCCATGGTTTCCTTTATTTAAATCTCTTTGCACAAAGGAACCACTTATTTTGCCACCAGATAAAAATCTTTTATTCTCATCTTTCAGGAAGACACACCCATTGCACCAACACCTTTCCCTGGCTGTGAGTGTGTTGTCCGGGAGGCCTTTCTGAAGAAAGGTGTTCCTCAATCTGCCCTGGCTGTGATGACATCATCTATCTCCGTCAACACTAAATCGCAATATACTAATAGTCTAAGACAATGGTGGGACTACTGTGCTAACAAAAATTTAGATAGTTTTAACGTAAAAATCAATGACTTATTAGATTTTCTCGCTACAAGTTTCGAATCTGGAGCATCATATGGAACGCTTAATAATCATCGGTCTGCAATATCATTAATATCGACTAATAACATAGGTCAAGACGAAAGAGTGAAACGTTTTTTCAGAGGTATATTTAAACTTAAACCAGCATTTCCACGATACAATATTACTTGGGATCCCAACATTGTCTTAGACTATTTATCGAAGCTATGGCCAAATGACTCGATTAGTTTTGAACAACTTAGTAAAAAATTGGTCACTCTTTTAGCCTTGGCCACGGGTCAGAGAACCCAAACACTTTCTTTGATTAAAACGCCAAGTATAAAATTGTATAGTGATAAAATAATAATTATAATTACGGATTTAGTTAAAACCTCGGGTTTAGGCCGCTCGCAACCAGTACTGCATCTTCCTTTTTTCTCAGAAAGACCAAAGATTTGTCCAGTACTTACCTTGCAAGCATATATTGAGAGCTCAGCTCAGAAGAGACCGGCTGGTGTGGTGCACCTGTTGGTGACACATAAAAAGCCACATGGAGCAGCTTCTAGCCAAACGATTGCGCGCTGGATTAAGCAGACGCTTGGGGATAGCGGTGTAGATACCTCTTTATTTAGTGCGCATAGCACTCGTCACGCGAGTACTTCGGCAGCTTTACGATCCGGTCTTAGTGTCGATACTATAAGAAAATGTGCAGGTTGGTCCAACCAGTCAGCGGTTTTTGCAAACTTTTATAATCGCCCTGTTGTTGATTATAGTCCTAACTTAATCAATAATTTGTCTACAGAATAGTAATTCTACTTTCCTTTTTAAATAAATGAATAATATGTACAACAAAAAGTAATTTTTTGTTTTCATTCACCGTATCTTCTGTTCCCCCTTTTATCTTGATAGTTCTCTGAACATCTACATAGTAAGTAATAATAAATCTCGGAAGACGAAGACAAGATAATTACATGATCAAACGAACTTACCTGAAGTGAAGTTCGATCTTGATTATCTTGTCTTCGTCGAAGAGATTTAAGATCCCACCCATCCCATGACTGAATAAATGTCGCACTTCTCTAAAACAATGAGCTGTAAGAGGCGCGCGCGCCTAGCGTTATCGTTGCGGGAAAGAAACGGCTGTTTTTTTCTCCTATAACGCTAAACATACGTGCGGATACTGTTCGTGTTGCCAGGACAACTACATAGTAAGTAATAATAAATCTCTTCGACGAAGACAAGATAATCAAGATCGAACTTCACTTCAGGTAAGTTCGTTTGATCATGTAACAATAAATGACCTGTAACAATAAATGACCTGTAACAATAAATGACTGGCATCATCTAAACAACATGCCACATTCTTGCTCTAATAGGCAATTTTTCCATTCAAAACTGTTCTTGGTATAAACAGCACGTACAATCATTTCTTATGCAATTTTTGTATTCAATTGGATTCTCATTTCATTTGCAAATTATAAGTGCAGTGAGTGAGGGTGTGTTGATTGTTGCTTATATTTAATATTTGCTTTCATGTTTTTAAGTAGTATCTGCGTGTAAACAGTTGCTTGCAATTCTCGAAGGTCAATTATTGCGCTTAAATTAGCATTCAGTTATTGCACTTCGATTGATGTTCAAGAAAATGGCATCATGTAAATGAGGCTTAAGCATCAGACTTACCCCTCCTTGTCTTGACTTGATTGAAACTGGCGATGACGAACCAACAAGTCAGGTTCCCACAATGGCGATGAAAACCCAAACAGGCGAGCAGCCACAACGACCCGGGCTAAGCTTAATTACAACCGGGGGATTAAACCGGGACATATTTGCGTTGCCTGCTCAAAATTAGGGCACGCTAGGGATTTCTTATTTAATTTATTCGTGCCCGTGAAGAATGTCGGGTCGTGTCAGGAGGATGCCGTTTTATGTTTTTGTTGCCTCTTTTTATTATTTTTTTTGGGCGGAGTTTTTAGTTTTTATACAGGTGAAATTTTCATTTTTTTTTTAATTTACCACTACCCATCTCTTTTTCTTTAAGAATCGTTATTATTCTGCAGTGCCACCCAAAACGTCGTGGGGCTGAGTTGTGTAACCAAATTGGTGATACTGACGTGACAACGCACGAAGGAGAATGATCGAATAGACTACAAATTCATATGAATCGAATCACGAAAACGGGCCTAGAAAAGGTTTTATGGCACAGGATATGATTTAAAAGGAAAAGTAATAAACGCACTGAGAAATTTCTGAAGAAAAATCCAATAGGAATTCGAACTCAGAAACTTCACACACAGCAGACGCTACAGCTACTGTACCAATAAGGTTAACAAAACCTGAAAATGTAATCAAACACTACATACAACCCCTACAAAAGCTTTTACAACTTATACCTGCTGTTATGAATGAACCTTGACCAATGGCATTACTTCATTCAAATTAATACGATCTCATCACAAAAGTTTTATTACAAAAAAAGTTAAGGTTGTATATTTTTTTGAGCATCTTTTGTAATTTTCATCTGAAGTTTCTTTTGTTTCGAAATCTTATTTGGACGAGATTTGCCTCGTTGATTATTAGAGGATGCTGACTATATCAGGTATATAATATCGTACGTGACTATGAAAATGATGCTATTATTTGGAGTTTAATATTTTCAGCAGATGCCTTTTTATCGGTTAGGATTGGTGTTTATAATGAACACTTGCTGCTGTTACAAAAATATAACGTACTGTATATCTTTTTTTAAATAAATAAGTATATTTATAATTTAGGGTGGTAATACAGGGTGTTATAAAAATGTTATAAAGCAAACATTCCGCCATAACAATAGCATTTAAACTTAGATATTTTTTTATATTAGGTACATTAAAATGAACAGAGTAGGTACCTACAAACACATAACAGAAGTACATCTACCATACATTATAACCTTCACAAATTGAAACATAATTATTAAAATATCATTTTGTGTCTATCAACATCTTTTGGAAACTAGCAATACATTAATTTCAATTGTATAAAACTTGAATAGTGAAGTTTTATAAATTGTACTTTTCTTCTAGAAAAACTTAGTAGACTTACTTTCTGAAAAATGATCGTAGAAGACAGTCAAAAGGCAAATATAGAATTTTAATTAAAAGACAAAGAGCAAAATTTGAACCAAAGCAGAAACAATGTGTTGAACTTCCCACTTCATTTAAAACCACAGGGGACGTATTCACTCAGTTAATTTCGACTCAACTTTCAACCAATTCCTATGTTAATAAAGGAGTTAAGAAAATTATAAGGTGATGACTGCCTTGCCTTGGCTTGTCGTATGTACAATTTATAATGTAAGTGGAAGAAAACGGAGTTTTTGTTGTATTTTAAAATAGTAATTATTTTTATACTTAAGGGGGTGGTATCTGCTAACGAGAGGCTCCTCTTTGATGAGTGAATATAAATATGCAAAAAATATATAGGTATGTTGCTTATTCGACTTTTAACTTTAATTTGTACAATTGAAATAATTCTAACTTTAATAGTACTATATGAAAAAAATGTTTAAAACAAAGCATTTTTTCTTTGAAATTTCGTAACTACTCCTAAACGGCATAAAGTTTTAGTTTTTTTTACACACAAACTTTGTCGCTATTTTCTTCACAAAGTGTACAATTGGAATTTTGATCTAATGATTTATTAGGCGGCAAAAACCACTAATTCTATTCGCGCTGTGACTGACGTAACAACCACTTTGGAGTGCAAGCTGATTAGAACTTTATTCTAACAGGTGAACCACCACAAATAAAGTTGTACCACAGCCCTAACTCGATAATAAAAGCTTTTTTTTATTTTTCCTAGCCTGCTCTGTCCCACTCCTGGGCAAAGGCCTCCCTCCACTCCTTCTACTTCTCGCGAACCCGCGCGTCCTCCTTCCAGTTCGGACGGAACTTGTCCAGTTAGTCCCACATCTCCTTCGTGGGCTGCCGCCTCACTATACTACTACGTATACTTTTGGAAAATTTACAAGAGTGTTTAAAACAAATACGAGAAATCCGCTTCCAATTATACGATAATCGGTAAAATTCAACCTTGACCTTCTTGTTCGAAAGCTGAGTAATAATAATATCCTACTCATAATAAATTTCGTTCGATTCAATTGGTACGAATAATCGGAATCGTAAATCGAAAATTTATTTAAGTCACGTTACTACGTATTGTTGAGAGTTATAAAACCTTTTCCTTTAAATGAAGTACTGTTTTAGAGTTCCGTACCCAGAGGGTAAAAACGGGACCCTATTACTAAGACTCTACTGTCCGTCTGTCTTTCTGTAACCAGGCTATCTCATGAGCCATGATAGCAGTTACAATTTTCACACATGATGTATTTATTTTGCAACAAGTGATGTAAAAAAGTAAGTTAAAATTACAGGGGCAAAAACCATCCTACGATGGTACGGAACCCTTCATGCGCGAGTCCGACTCGCACTTGGCTGTTTTTTATGTACCTATTTATTATTTTATTTATTACTTATTCAATTTAATTTTTTGTCAACTGTTAAGGGTAAAAAATTAGTTTTCGGGCCGTCATGTACTTAAATGTAGTTACACTTTTAAGGAAGTAATTTTAACATCTATTAGGGTGTAAAAACCGATACAAATTCGGTTGGTGGCACAGAACTTGACGGACAGTCAAACGCTAAACCGAAATGTAATCTATTTTCGGATCCGTTACAGTAAAATTGGGTAATGTCATATCATTATAACTCATGAAATTGACGGGTTAACTAATGGAAATGTCTATTCTAAATAGAGATGGAGATGGTATTGTCAGATAAATATTCTGTTAGGACACAAATAGAACAGCCTGACATGTGTGGTGCTATGATCTTCCTCGGTTCGCTACTATCAATCATGGGTGTTATGGTCCTAGAGTTGAATGGCAATGGACGAGTTTCTCAAAACCGGCCCCCGAATGTAGATGTCTGTCTGTCATCTGGATGGATTCGGTATTCTATAAATTGTAGAAAAAGAATGAAATATAATTTCTGTCGCTGTTAGAACTTTTCATAAATAAGTGTTTTCAGATACATAGATCTCTCTTTTTGTGGTATCTTGATAACGGCTCGGCACCCGGCACCCTCACTTATGGAGCGCCGACGTGATCGCTTATAAATCGTCAGAAGTCCGTACTTGATGTCTGCCAACGAGCTATGGAGATTTTCCGGACAGTGTCAGAAACTCCATGCTGCGCTCCAAAACCCAAATAGCTGATGTTGGCCTTGCAGCTGCTAGGCTGAAGTGGAACTGGGCTGGTCGCATGTGCCGCATGTTGGAGGAGCAATGGACAAAAATAAGTAACAGTAAACGACATCGCGGCAGGCCCGGAAGGAAATTGTGTGTTGAGCTAGTCTCTTTCACAAAGGATTGGCCTACGATGGCATAAGATGTGGAAGGAGGCAAGGGAGGGCTCTGCCCTGCAGTGAGACAATATAGGCTTATAATAATATTAAGAAAAGATCTGTGGCCCGAGTGTCAAACTGACAAGACTAGATTTTTTACCCGATCCGAATTTTAATTTAATAAGTAACAGTTTAAACTAGAAAAATAACACTAAAAAATGATCAAGAAGAAAAACAACCTCAAACAGATAACTGGAATTCCATTAAAATGGACCAAAACCACACATCAATATAAATGTCACCTATTTTAACAAGGCACCGGGCCAAGTTACAAAGAGAAGCACACACACCATCTCCGGGCTGGTCGCTCAGCTCCCCCTCGCAGCCGCCGGGACAAGCCACACCTGTGAGCACCGTGTCACCGGTCGCTGCAGTTGCGGCGAGCTCGAGCGACGAGTTTTTCTCCCCGCCGTCGACACCACCGCTACCATCACGAGGACGATAACGAGGACGGCCACCAGCGGGCTTGGGACCTCAAGGCTAACAGGCCACGATGCCGGTGGAAATGTGTCGCGCATGCGATGGACTCAGTCCGTTAACGAAAACGTCATGCGCGCAAATTATAGGGCTACTGAGGGGGGAAGCAACTTGACTGCGTACCGTGGTCGAATGCTCTCTCTGTTTCAGATACTTGAGCCGGCTGTCAACGTATAGGCACGAACTGTCGGATCAGGTGCGGTTCATCTAGCGTAACCAAAGGTTGGATGAAACCGTACTTTATCGACTTTGCTCCGAATCACGGAGTAACCTAGTTACGCCTGCTTCGCCAATGATCGCAGTGCAGCTGCAAAATATTCCCAGTACGCCGCCGCAATCTGACTACGATGGTAAAGAGGATGGTGACGAAGTTATATCCGTGAGTACCCAATGCAACGCAAAATTGATGGGAAGGGGCGTTCCAGGACTATCATTCCAGTACTTCTTGACACGGCACTTATTGTTAGGAGGTTCCTCTCTCAAGAGCCTTGACCACCGGCAGCTCGGACCCTATTCCCAGCGCTAGTAGGCTACTGTTTATATTTTATTTGTTTTTTTTTTTATTTAGTTTCATTAAGAAATATTAAATATGTAAATATGCTACCGGGCGATACTTGTTCGGAGAAAAGAAATAAAATGTCTAAAACGTACTCGTGTAAACTGTTTACACGAAAATGTATGCACAATTTCTGAACTTTACAAAAAATAGTTTTATCTTACGAAATTAACAAGAAATATTATAGTACAGCATGAAAAAAATTTAGTCGAGTAGTGACAGACAATGTCAAGTGCAAAATAAATAGAGTGTCGCAGCACCGGCCACTGAAACTGAAACAACTCAAACACTGAAAGCACTACGGACACCCAACAATACAAGAGGAAGAGAGTTAATCCAATTCCCGTTACCGTAGCAGATTATGGTAGACTTCAGCTGCCGATGCCGATGAAATCTTTCCAGGAGACCATTACAGGCTAGATGATAGGCAGTGGTACGATGGTGATTGAAACCTGCGATGCGCGAATGATTTCTGAATAACGTGGATTCGAACTGCCTGCCACGATCTGTCACGATATCAACTGGACAACCAAACCGGGAAATCCAGCCACTGAGTAGGGCTTTAGCAACAGTCTTAGCCGTTATGTCTTCCAAGGAAAGAAGACAAAACCTTCAACATGCTGCTAGTCGAGCTCAGAGCAGAAGTTATTTTCACCTCCGAGATCACAAGCATCCTTTTTACTGCTCACAATGTAAATAGGCAGAAAGTTAAAGGGACAGGGACTAACATGCAACAAAAAGTCAGTTCAACCGATTACAATTTGCATTACCGTGGCAAGGATTATTCCTTGAAAAGAAACCTTATACACAAAATTTGGCTGGGTATTGCTAAGGACAATGGTCTGGAATACAAAAAATTCACTATGGAGAGTGAGGAAAATTGGTATGGGACGATGGGGCCGTATTTGGATATGTTCGCAGCTTTTAAGTTAAGACTGGACGAACTGCGTTTGGGGCATGGGACAATGCCAATCACAAAGAAAGATGGAACACACACCTTTCAGGTCTCTAAGTATGGATAATTGGGGCTCACCACATCCTACTTGAGGTAGCAGCTTCCCACCAGAGCGAAGGTCATCAATCTTACAGAGTCTTGGTCCTATGACTGCTTTCCTCTGCATGATTAGGACTGAGGGGATCTATCGTGGGAAATATGCGGCCGCCGTGACGAGAGCCATGTCCCATGTACACCAGCCATAGTTGATATAATGTCCCATGCACCAGCCATAGATGATATAATAGAAATAACCAAGAATGTTAAAATGTCCTTTGAGCTGTCAACTCTTATCAGCCTTATCGCTGAAATACTGTTGATCACAACATCAAGACAGGCGACAAGGATGTGTTTCCCACCAAATTTCTTCTCATGTATTTTTTAGAAGAGATTGAAGATGATGAAAAAGGGAGTTCTTCAATACAACAGGATCAGGGGGCTGGTATCTTTACAAGCAGTGCATGAGCAAGGACTGGTTGATGCAACGAGAGATGACACCCGAAGTAGCCTCACAAATACTATATCATAGTATATTCGGGACCTTTAAAAAGGATCTGAGCATATTGAGCCAAATAACCAACATAGGGAATTGGTTCACTAGAGAGGAAATGGGTAGCTCTTTCAAGAATATGACAGGAGGAGGAATTGTGATGTTAAAACCACCAGTACAGATAGCTAATGCAAAAATGTCATGTGCAAATCATACTGGCCTCCTCTCTGGTGTATATAGCCAGGTCAGTTGCCTCCCATATTTTAGTGGGCCTAGAATCCAGACATGACTTCTTCGAACAAATCGAGAAAAGAAGAGTTGTTGGATCGGGCGGTAAAAACCTCCAACAAATAGTTATTGGCCTGACCACAACGCTTGAGGAGTATCATGAAGAAAGAAAATGGGACGCATGTGACGAAATTATATCCGTGAGTACCCAATGCAACGCACAATTGATGGGATGGCGCGGATGGCGCGCATTCTAGTACTTCTTGACACGGCACTTATTGTTAGGAGTCCTCTCTCAAGAGCCTTGACCACCGGCAGCTCGGACCCTATTACCAGCGCTAGTAGGCTACTGTTTATATTTTATTTGTTTTTTTTTTTAATATTTAATTTAATCAAGAAATATGTAAATAATATGTGAAGGCGCGCGTGGCGGGCCTCTCAATATATAGAAGGTGCGATAGTTGTTCGGAGAACAAAAGTAAAAAGTCTAAAACGTACTCGTGTAAACTACACACATCAAAAGTGTCTAGGGATCAAGCATTTTTATGCGGATTTCTTGAGATTGAGATGTGGATTTGTAATAAATTTATGATTTTATAAATTTATATGGATCCTTTTTGGTGCATTTCATAATTTGAAACAGGAACTGTCAATCAAATTCGAGTAAAAGATGAAAATCAGCTGTCAATATTTTCCCTATAAAAACATACAACGCATTGAAGACATTATTAGTGCTACTGTTTCCCTACTACTGATTAAAACCAACGTTATTATGGAGCGGCGACGTCATTTAAGCAGGGAAGAAATGCTCAGAGCCGTGGGAATGATAGAAGCTGGTTCCCGGCAACGTACTGTGGCTTTAGCTCTGAATACAAGTCAGAGTGTTATCAGTCGACTTTGGACACGTTACCGAAGCACTGGTACCGTGGCTGAGCGCCATGGAGGACGGTATCGCTGCATCGAAGAGCTCCAACAATAACCGCCATGATGTTAGCCGTGAGGCTTCATCACTCTTCAGGGAACTTAATTAGCGACCAAACAGTCAGAAACCGCTTGCATGAAGTGAACCTTCATTCCCGAAGACCGCTACGGGTACCACCTATAGCAATGCGCAATCGTAGGATTCGATATCAATGGGCTCTTGAACACAGAAATTGGGCAGAAGAACAATGGCGTTTCGTGTGCTTTTCTGATGAGTCTCGTTTTGGTATGAGACCGGATACAAGACGTATACGACACTGAAGAACCCCTGGACGCCAACAGCGATTAAAATCCTGCCAGGAAGTCCATCCTTATAGTGGTGGAACCATCATGGTATGGGCGGGTATTTGGATCGGCGGAAGAACTGAGTTGATTTGGATCAGAGGCAACCTCAACGCTCAAATTTATGCTGAGACGATTGTATCAGACGTCATCGTTCCTCTACAAGTGCAAATCGGTCCCTTATTTCACTTAATGCATGATAATGCACGACCGCACACCGCAAGAGTTGTAAGACAGACTCTCGCCGCAGCTAACATCAATGTCCTGCCCTGGCCTGCTCAGTCGCCAGACTTGAACCCGATTGAGCATGCATGGGATATGCTACAGAGAAGAGCTCTGCCGAATATGGAGGGTATCCAGTCGCAAGAAGACCTTTTTTTGTTGATGCAACGAACATGGGCGGCCATTCCACAGCGTGATTTGGATGAACTCATTTTGAGTATCCCAAACCGGGCAGGAACCGGGCTGGTTGCACGCGACCACACCAGACGCGAGGTGGATCGTCAGGAAACGGGCTGGTTGCACGCGACCACACCAGGCGCGAGATGGATCGTTTCTTGAGAAAAACACTAGTTGAGGATGATGGTGATGCCGTACTCAGCGCCTCCTGCCCAACGTAGATAAGAAAAACAGGCGGCATGAGACCAAAAATTACGTACTGACCATCTAACAAATTTGCAGGGAAAAAAATTATTGTAATAACTTACCGAACCAAAAGAACAAGTTCAGCTAACGCCATTCCGGCGAATAGTATAAAGCATACACAGCAAATTTTCTTCTGTAAGGTCAAAATGAATCACATTTTTTAACAAAATAACTGCTTTCAACTAAAAAATAAACATCAGCAATACCGAATCAGGCAACAATCGACATCCAACTGTCTCAAGAAAAAATCTTAATTTTTTTCACGAACAAAAACTAGCCCTAAATTCGAAAAGAATTCAATACTTCAATACTTAAAGAAAAAATTTTGACTAAAGGTTTCCAAAAAAACAGGTTGCATGACAAACTCCAAAAAAAAGGTGATATTCAAAAATGTAGCGTTATTGAAACGCTGCAATACATTTTCGTGTAAATACACACATCAAAAGTGTCTAGGGATCAACATATATTTTTGCAATAACTTTTCTCCTGATTGATATTAATTAAAATTCTTTCACAGTAACGATAAACCAAGTCACCTTTGCATTAATAAAGAAATTTGCCATTTTCCTAATAAAGGGATTTTTGACATTTGAACCACTAACATTAAAGTTCGAAAAAAAGACTGAAATAACAGTTTTCTTTAAAATTTTATTGGGTAACTTGAAACAATTAATAATCCGTGTTTCTACCGCGAACACTAACAATACAAGAGGGAGAGAGTCAATCCAATTCCCGTTACCGTGGCAGATTATGGCAGACTTCAGCTGCCGATGAAATCTTTCCAGGAGACCATTACAGGCTAGATGATAGGCAGTGGTACGGTGGTGATTGAAACCTGAGATGCGCGAAAGATTTCTGAATAACGCAGATTAGAACTGCCTGCCACGATCTGTCACGATATCAACTGGACAACCAAACCGGGAAATCCAGCCACTGAGTCGGGCTTTAGCAATAGAAGACAAGACCTTCAACATGCTGCTAGTCGAGCTCAGAGCAGCAGAAGTTATTTGGGCCTCCCAGATAACAAGCATCCTTTTTACTGCTCACAATGTAAATAGGCAGAAAGTTAAAGGGACAGGGACTGACATGCAACAAAAAGTCACTTCAACCGATTACAATTTGCATGACCGTGGCAAGGATTATTCCTTGAAAAGAGACAAACAAAATTTGGCTGGGTACTCGTATTGCTAAGGACAATGGTCTGGAATACAAAAAATTCACTATGGAGAGTGAGGAAAATTGGTATGGGTCGATGGGGCCGTATTTAGATATGTTCGCAGTTTTTAAGCTAAGATTGGATGAACTGCGTTTGGGGCATGGGACAATGCCAATAACAAAGAAGGATGGAACACACACCTCCTTTCAGGTCTCTAAGTATGGATTAATGGGGGTCACCACATCTTACTTGAAGGTAGCAGCTTCCCACCAGAGCAAAGGTCATCAATCGTATAGAGTCTTGGTCATAGTATAAAAAAGGCAAGTGATATCTTCATATAAACGCAACGCGCGCGGCTTGTATGTGTGCGTCATACTATCTTTACGTCGCCGCACGCACACTTTAACAAAATCTCGACCGTGTCTTACTGCCGCCAGTCGAGGCTTGCACACCGCACAAAGTTCGCGCGTCACGGCTTAAAGGCATACGTAAATAAATTAAAAATGGGTGATTATCGCAGGAGAACCTATTGCTTTGTGTATGGGTGTCTAAAAAATAACAGGAAAGGTTAGCATGTCGCTTATTCTAGCATATAATTTATTATTGATGATGAGATACTTAGGTAGTTATTTTTATGTTGTATTAGTCTTCTATTAGACAGAGACAGACGAAGTAGGCAGGTCTACTTTCCCACTAGAATATTAGGTACCTACTTGATCTGACAATAGATTCTTTGACTTTGTTTACGTTGAGTTATGCCGATTTCTCAGTATTTTAGGTAGGTATAGTAACTAAATCCCTACTTAAAGTTATAAAATACGTAACTTATAATGATTGACGAATAGGGTAGACGACAAAAGAAATCTAATTAGGTAGTCCGTCAGTTACATTATTAACAAATAGGTATTTAACCCGTATTTTTTCTTTTGTTACACAAACCAAAATTTACGAACGTGACGCCTTAGTATAATTTTGAATGAGTCACGAGCCCCCACTCCCGAGTTTTGCTGCGTTTTATCTTAGTAGGTATTGACCATTGATTTACAAAACCACAAAAGTACGTGTCCATTATTTTCCAATACTTACTGACGGTGTCGGCGACGAGACTCTTTCTCCACACCAGGGTGCAAGCAATGGTGCAAGTAATGGCCATACGTAAAAGGCATCGTGAGTCGTTTTAGTTTTGAATCAAAATTTTGTGTTTTGAAAACTTGTGAAAATAATTTTGTCGCAAATAAGTATTTTTTTGATGGTATCTTATTGGAATCTTCATAGTATTATGATGAATTAGCATCATCACAATTTTAAAGTCCATTATGACCAAGAAAAATGTAATTTTAAGTTTTGTGTCACATATATATTTACGTAACTTGAAAAGGTGATTTTTTGTTAATTAAGATATGGCGTTGAAATTAGTGTAAAAACGTTGGACTTGGCTTAAAACCGATATCCATGCAAAAATCATGTAAATCGGTCTAGCAGTTTAGGAAATATAAGGTAAAACAAATAGTAAACATTGTGTTCATCGTAAATTTAACACTCTTTGTTGTAGAATATTTTTTTGATAATAGACATAGTTTTTTGGTGGTTTTACGAAGTTTTTTTATATATTTTAGTTACTTTACTCCACTTTTTATGATAGATACTAATGTAGGTATATTATTCAATCCATTCATCAGAACAATGTTTTGAATGCGTTACATTGAGTTACAATCGTTTGAAAGATACCCATCCAAAATGTCCCCCCCCCCCTCTAAATTTTAAAATAAGTGAGTAAAAAAAAACACTGTAGATCTCAATGAAAACCAGACAACACATCCAGGCACTGAATTTAAATTTAGCTAAAAGTGATAACCCTGAGAAGGCAAGTACGGTAGGTAATTATAACGCGGATTGAGCTGTAGATGCACTACTTCTCCTGTTTATACTATGTCTTGGTCCTATGACTGCTTTCCTCTGCATGATTAGGACTGAGAGGATCTATCGTGGGAAATATGCGGCCGCCGTGACGAGAGCCATGTCCCATGTACACCAGCCATAGTTGATATAATGTCCTATGCACTAGCCATAGTTGATATAATGTCCCATGCACCAGCCATAGATGATATAATAGAGATAACCAAGAATGTTAAAATGTCCCAAAGGACAAAAGATAAGGCTGATAAGAGTTGACAGCTCAAAAGCTGTCAACTCTTATCAGCCTTATCGCTGAAATACTGTTGATCACAACATCAAGACAGGCGACAAGGATGTCTTTCCCACCAAATTTCATCTCATGTATTTTTTAGAAGAGATTGAAGATGATGAAAAAGGGAGTTTTCTTAAGTTCTTCAATACAACAGGGTCAGGGGGCTAGTATCTTTACAAGCAAAGCATGAGCAAGGACTGGTCAATGCAAGGAGAGATGACACCCGAAGTAGCCTCACAAATACTATATCATAGTATATTCGGGACCTTTAAAGAGGATTTGAGCATGTTGAGCCTAAAACCACTTTCGGGAATTGGTTCACTAGAGGAAATGGCTAGCTCTTTCAAGAATATGACAGGAGGAGGAATTGTGATGTTAAAACCACCAGTACAGATAGCTTATGCAAAAATGTCATGTGCAAATCAAACTGGCCTCCTCTCTGGTGTATATAGCCAGGTCAGTTGCCTCCCATGTTTTAGTGGGCCTAGAATCCAGACATACGGAGATGACTTCTTCGAACAAATCGAGAAAAGAAGAGTTGTTGGATCGGGCGGTAAAAACCTGCAACAAATAATTACTGGCCTAACCACAACACTTGAGGAGTTGCACCAGATCATGAAGAAAGAAAATGGGAGTATAAAAATGGGTACAGCAGTCTGGAGAAAGATGGATTCTCTGGATATAGATTCTCCTGGTGAAGAATCCACTGTTGTTGCTTAATGCCCAGAGGTTTTATGAATGCTTAATAAAACCTCTGGGAATATTCCTTGTGTCAAAAGAATTTCTAAAATGTGATTTAAAACAGGCAGCAAAACAGGCAGGCTAAAAATGGATGTAGGAATGGGTCCCGTGGTACTAAGGAGCTACAGTACTCCTCATTGATATGGCCATTAGTCAACAGGTTCGCCGCTCCCGAAAGAATCTGTCAATAAGCTACCACCAGTTGATGCAACTCTGCGCACCTTTGTGATGTCGTTTAATGGAGGACAGTCCTTCTCTATCCAGGATGTCAGCAAATTCAGAGAAATAGCGAGCCGATTAGGATAGAGCGAGGTATATTTCAAGGTGATAGTTTAGTCCACTTTGGTTCTGCTTAGCCCTGAATCCTCTTAGCACACTGCTGGAGGGTTCAGGTCTAGGCTATCGGTTGCGGAAAGATGGTCGGGTTATATCTCACCTCCTTTACATGGATGACTTGAAACTCTGCCTCCAACGATTTGCAAGACCTACTGAAGATCAGTAGTGCCATCAGGATGGAATTTGATGTAGACAAATGTGCGGTCATGAATGTGTAAAGTGAGGGGAGATTGTGGAATCTGTGGGAGACCCAATTCTCAGGTTCCATAGATCTTAGATCGCTCTCAGCAACCGAAAACTAAAAATATTTGGGTATGTCGGAAGCGCTTGGCATCAATGTTTTTGTCTTTTATCAGGTGGAAATAAGGTGCGTACGGTTGTGTCATGCCGGTTTTGATGTACCCGATATTATTGGCATACTCAAATGAACTCAAACAGAACTAGACGCCTTGGATAGAAGGTCCGTAAATTGTTGACGGCAAATCGAATGCATCACCCCCCATGTTCTTCGTTCAGCGTCATGGAATATTTAAATAAATTAAATAGCAGTATAGTTAATTAATTATAATATTTAAATAAATTAAATAGCAGTATAATTAATTAATTATAATATTTAAATAGCAGCAGAAACAACACAGTCCTGATATAATAATTATTTAATTTTCAATTAATAAGCTACTACTTGTGATGTACACGTAAAGTAATTGCTATGCGAAACACATCCTTCTTACAAAAAATATATTTCCCTTTTAGTCGAAGGAAGAATTTAAAATGTTAATATCCGGCTCATCCCCGTTTCTCTCGAGGAGGTAATTAATGTTCAGATAATAAGTTAAGTACGAAAACATTAACGGAATTTATAAGACGAGATTCATAAGCCTTCAACAACGGGCCCCTCATAATTGGGCAATTTTTTACGGGAATTTGTTAAGACGAAGGTACGAATATTTTTGGTAAATTGCTTGAAATCCCCTACGTACTTGTGTTCAAATTACCATGTACTTAAGTATATTCCATTTAAGGTGGTTGTTTTTAATTTCTAGTCCTTAATAGAAGTTTTATTTTGCCAGAAAATGAAGATGCTAAATTAACGTATACTAGATATAGATTTTTCTGTAATAATTTCTTGAAAAAAGTTAAAATCGCTTATAGTAAAAAACTGCTAGAGGAGGCGGGTAAAAATAATAAAAAGGTATGGGACGCGATAAAAAACATCACAAACACAACAAAAGCACAAAATCACGCTTTCGAACTAATAGACACTCTTTGTCCATCACAATCGATTGAAGATGTGAACGAGTACTTTGTCACGGTAGGGAAAACTTTAGCCAGTAAGACCATCAGTTGCCAAAACCCTCGTCACTCCTTTGCTTCTAATTCACAACCCAATAGTCCTTTAAACTCGTTTGTAATGCTCGACACAGACGAGTCAGAGGTGGAGCGCCTGATTTTAGGTCTCAAAAACGTCTGTTGCTCTGGGTGGGATTCTATACCAAATAACGTCCTTAAAGAAAACCGAAAATGGCTTATCCCTGCTCTGACCCATATTTTTAATATGTGTTTAGACGAAGGAACATTTCCCACGGTCTTAAAGAAGTCAGTTGTCCACCCGATCCATAAATCCGGCGATAAAGACCGTGTCACCAACTATAGGCCCATCTCCATTCTCCCGGCGGTCTACAAGCTCTTGGAACGTATCATCAACAATAGATTGGTCAAATACATTGAAACAAACAGTAACCTTCTTTCAAACAATCAGTTTGGTTTCAGAGCAGGTAAATCAACTTGTGATGCTGTCCACGAGCTTGTAGATTACGTGGTTAGGAATCTTGATTCCGGTAAAAAAACCGTTGGTATATTCTTGGACCTCGCAAAGGCCTTTGACACGGTCTCTGTGCCGCTCCTTCTCAGTAAATTAGAAAGGTTGGGCATAAGAGGTAAACAACTAAAATTGTTTGAAGATTACCTATCTGGGCGCTGTCAATGTGTTAAACTTGATAAACACTTTAGCAGTGACTTACCTCTCACCTTTGGTGTACCACAGGGCAGTATTTTGGGTCCCAGTCTTTTTCTTGTCTACCTAAATGGACTCTGTGGTATTACCTCTGTAGGTGGAAAAAATAATTTCTTATGCAGATGACACAGTTCTTCTATTCTCGGCTGACACGTGGGAACAGGTATATGCAGATGCTCAACGTGGCTTTGACATCGTGTGCCACTGGCTAAGGAATAACATGCTGACACTCAATTCTGACAAAACGCAGTACATAACGTTTTCAATGCGCAATTCGACTGGACCTCCTACATCACTCACGCTATTTGCACACAACTGCTGCAATAACGTAATCTGCGAATGTCCAAAATTAGTCAAGACAAAGTGTACAAAATATTTAGGAATAACAATAGATAACAATCTCTCTTTTAGAACGCATATAGAACTAGTCACTGCTCGACTAAGAAAACTGATTTACGTCTTCAAAAATCTGAGACATGTTGCAGACTCCAAACTAATAAAGCAAGTATATCTGGCACTCGGTCAATCAATTTTGTCATACTGTATATCTGTATGGGGTGGTGCACCAAAAACGCGTCTTAAAGCCACTTGAAGTGGCACAAAGAATTGTTCTCAAAGTAAGCTCATTCCGTCCATTTTTGTTCCCAACCTATCAACTGTATCAAACTTATGAGGTCCTTTCTGTCCGCCAATTGTTCATATTGCACACTATCTTGAAGCAACATACGAAAGTGAACTTTAAGAGAAGAGACATACCATCCAGACGACGAAAACCTATAGCCAGCACCGACAAATCCATGCTTAAACACCCATTCGTTAATAGGTATTTCTGCTTTCTAGGTCCATACCTTTATAGCAGTATTGATGGAGTTGTCGATTTACAAGCTTTAAATCTCAGGGGGTGTAAGAATGCAGTGTTTGAGTACATTCGTAAACTGACATAAGACGAAACCGAAAACCTCTTAAAGGTACAGCATTAAATTGTACATACCCACCCTCCTACACACACTCACTCATCTACATTATACACAAAAGGAGGTCACCACTAAACTCACTGATATCTTTGCTTTGTTTTTATTTTTACTTTTATTTTTTATTTATTTGCTCCTAGATGATTAAAACCTGTATTATGTAACTAAAGCCAATTTGAACCACAAGCTTATAAATAAATGTATATTTTTAAGGAAGAGCGCTGTTGTCCGAGATACAGATATTCATTTATCTAGTTCAGACACAGATGTTACATCGAATTTCTGTTTATATAAGCTCCTTTATACAGTTTTCACAAAATGTATGTCACTAATATTGAATTGAATAAATTATTATTATTATTATTATCATTTTCTTTAAACTTATACAAGGTATAAGTAAACAACCTCGTCACGAAGCCGTAAACCAAGCATTCTCGACATCAAACTTAGTAACTTTACGCAAAAATTATTGCTGGGAAAGTCATGTTTTTCAGTAGAACTCAATGTTACGCACTCAAAACATAGTGCTGACTGACTAAATAGTACGGGGGTCATGGAGGTGTTTAAAGTGAAAAACTGACAATAAAAACTTGTATTAAAAAAAAAACTTGTATTACAAAAAACTTGTATTAAAAAAACTTGTATTAAAAAAAAACTTGTCAAAAAGTTGGAACTTTGACCTCCAATATCTCCGTAACTAGAAGGTTCCCAGTTATGGTGTAGAACAAAAAAAAAAACGCAATTTCGGGGAGAACCAGTGCCTTTCGGCTTCGTTGAGGTATTTTACACCCTTTATAGGTGCATTACTTTCAAATTCAAATTCAAATTCATTTATTCATTTTGTGAACATACGGTAAATAATACAGATGTTATATAAATAAATGTTGGTCCATACTATGTCCCGCCAGAAGGCATACAAAATAGTGCAGCTAATCAAATGTCAATGATCAAAATAAAATCAAAAAATAAAGTTAAAAACCAAGTAGTATGTCAAAATTTCATGCCAAACACTAAACGCTAGTAGTAAAATGTCAAAAAAGAAGAAAATAAAAAATTAAGACGGCACATAAAACAAATGTTCATTAATTAGTCACAATCACAATCAGTCAAACATATTAATAGATGCAAGATACAATACATTATGTCAATAGAAACTATAGTCAATCTTAAGGGAACAACATTTTACAGACAGATTCTAATTTATAATATTATTATAGTTTGTCATTAAGATATTCATTAACAGAATAATACACCCTGTCATTCAAAAAATTGAAAAGCCTGCGTTTAAACTCATTCATGTTGTTGCTTGATACAATTTGATCAGGTAATTTGTTATATAGCTTTGGAGCCATTGCATAAATACTATTGTATAGGAATTTAGTTTTAGTGAATAGCGGGTGCAGCTTTTTTGAGCGCCGTTGACTTTCGACAGATTTAAATAAAGACATGTTGTTTTTTACAAAGATACAAGCCTCATAGATGTAGAGAGATGGTACAGTCAATATTTTCAGGTTTCGGAAATGTGGCTTACATGAATCTGTTCGTTTTATTCTACATATCGCTCGAATACACTTTTTCTGTGCTATTAAAACCTCCTCTACCTTTGTAGCATTACCCCAGAAAATAATGCCATATCGCACAGCAGATATTTCAAGTGCCTTTCGGCTTCGTTAAGAGGTATTTTACACCCTTTAAAGGTGCATTAGTTTCAACACCCATATTTTAGTATAATATTCCAGGATATTGCATAATAAAACTTTAACTTTCGTTAACCTTTTAATTCCCTTGACAACATTTTACGTGGAGCAGCTCTTAAATTTCTTTATAAGGTTGACCCTGAAAAATTTAAACGGAAATACCTACCTCTACCTGCCTTATTCATCGTGCGAGGGACACAAGACTTAGCTTAGATACAGTTATACATCGTTACCAGCTTAAAGCCGGCTAACATATGGAGCTTGAAGGTCATAACAGTCAATCAGTGGCAAGCTGCTAGCCACTGCACAGCCATTCATTGTCTCCACAAGGATCGTTCCTCCCCATTGATTCTTACGACTTGCACGGCCGGATTACTTGAAACTACATACGGAGAGGCTCTTGTAGATCAGAAGGCTAATACCCGCAATTAAAAATGTTTCAAATCGAGTAGTTTTACAGGGTGGAACTTTCCAAGTGTGACGAGCGAATTTTCGAAAATTTGTGATTGCAGATTTGTTTCTTTTTAAAAATTGCTGTCTCCGGTGGCATTAAAAAATTCCACCCTGCACATCTGCCACATTAGATACCAAGTGCTTTTAGATGTTGCCGTCCGTATGTAATCCTATGCACACTGATTTTATATTAAATTAGTATTGCACTTTCACCTCGAAATTTCAAAAACTGATCTGTGGCGATGTGCGAGGGAGGCGATGTGCTGTGCGAGGGAGGCGATGTGCTGTGCGAGGGAGGCGATGTGCTGTGCGAGGGAGGCGATGTGCTGTGCAAGTCCAGCCGACAAAAACGCGTGCCACATGGTACAAAAACGCGTTACAATTCACTTTATGTTGTGGCAGTCCCGGGAGAATGTATTTAAGGTTGACGCAAAATCAACCACAACTTTGAAATCGTATGCTATTTCGCTATTTCTTTGTCACAACCAGTGAATGGCTCCTACCTGATCTGACTGAAAATATTTCTAACACTTGCAAAAATACCATTTTTGGTCCAACAGCGCTTGGCCAGTAGCCACACAGTTTTCCCGTTTCGCTGGGCTGGGGCTTGGCAGATCAATCACTCACTTAATCTGCTACATAGCTACATTTCTCTTGGGGAGATCCCATGCTGTGACTTCGAATTAACTTTTGTTAATTGCGACGAAATTCGTTAAGGATGCAGCAGCGATAAATCTTTGTTTAGCTTTCATTTTCTTAGAGCTAACATTTTACGAGAACATGTTGTGTGTATATTGTTGAAATGGAAACTATTAGGAGTATTGTTGAGTTCACATTGTACAAGGGTTGTAATCGACCGATTCCAATCAAGCCACAAAAGTTAGAAAAGGTCCCTATATTTGGAAGGCAATTAAAAATAGGTACAATGTAATATGTATGTTGGTAATACTACCTAATTTAATATGTTTTCCTGTTCCAACGGAGATCTTCTGTTATATGCTCTAATTCTATTTTTTTCTTTTCACTCTTCTTCTTTTGTGTCGCTGGCACGGCCATTTTTATATTTTGTTAGCCCAGAACTTCGCTATTTCCACCACGTCATCGTCGGTGGCAGCGCAGACATCACTTCGACTGAATTTTTAGCATATTTTTTGTATAATTAGCCAATTATAATAAACATTTAACCATACTCATAGATTACCTAAATTCGATCAAAGCTTTGAACATACCAAGCGAGTGCAGTAAGGGTTTTCGAAAAGTCTACCCAACAATGGCTTTTCGAAAAGTCTACCCAACAATTTAGACGTTTGGAAAATCTTTCTCATCTGAAACAGAGGCATCCAATTTTTCATTTCAAACTCGTTGGCCAGTTGCCACGTTGTTTGCTTGCCGCTACCTTGGACCCTCACCAGATCAATCACTCAATTAATCTGGCAATGTATCTACGTTCCCCTGGGTTAGTTTTATTTCGTCGCAAACTCTGCTTTGGGAAAGAGCTCTGAAATGTTGCTTGTTTTCCTTTTATTTTTTTTAATACGTAGATATAAAGCACGGCATCACTGTACTAGCTGATCCTGATTTTAATTAATTTTACGGTGCTTAAAAGTGTGCATTTCAGGTATAATAAATAAAATAAAAAATAAAAAGCCTTTTAATTCCATTAGCTATTAAAACTACATAACAATAATAAATTTAATCAAAGTCCTAATCATGCGAAATTATAATTGATTATTTTGAGATTTAACTATTATAAAATTCAATTTTAGTGCAAAAAAAAATATCAAACAAAGTAATAAATTAAATAGTCCATAATGAATTGATTAAAACATGCAAAATTATAAATTATACAAAACATGACATTTTTCAAGAAAATTATGGTAACGTATACGTAAATAATAATAGTGATTACGCTAATTGGACCCCTTTTCGGGTAAAGGCCTCCTCCAGAGAATGCCAATTTTCTCGATTTTTGGCGACATCTGGCCAGTCTTTTCCTGCTATTGCCTCGACTTCGTCTTTCCATCTCGCTTTCGGTCTACCTCTACGTCTATATCCGTGGGGGCCTCTCCATAATGTCACTGTCTTCGTCTATCTATCATCTGTATAACGGGCCACATGTCCTGCCCATCTCCATTTTAGACTTCTAGCGAACGTTAGAGCGTCTATAACTTGAGTTTTTTTCCTTATTAAATTGTGTCGTACTCTGTCTTTTAGTTTTATACTAACGGAACTACGTTCTAGCGCTCTTTGACACGTTGCTATTTTTCTGCTGGTTGTGGAGTCAAATATCCATGTTTGGCATCCGTACGTAAGGCAGGGAAGGAGGCATGAGTCCATCACTTTCTTTTTCAATTGCAACTTCATGTTTGATTTCATGACCTCTTTGTAGGCCCAGTACTTCTTCCAGGTGATTGCAATTCGCCTGTCTAGCTCTTCAATGTGGTTCTCTTTTCGAAAGGAGACTTGCTTGCCAAGGTAGATGTAATCGTCTACGTAGTCCACGGTTGTGTTATTTACAGTTATTGGTTTTTTGCAGTGGTTAGTCATTACCTTTGTTTTTGTGATGTTCATCTCCAAGCCAATATCTGTGCTAACTGCATCGAGCTCTTCCATCATCGTTTGTAATTCTGTGGCGTCTTCTGAGAACAGTACGATGTCGTCCGCAAACCGTAGATGGTGAAGGTGTCTCGTTCCTATTTTAATGCCTTTTTCTGTCCAGGGTAGGTCTTTCATTATGTTTTGTAGTACCGATATGAAAAGTTTCGGCGATAGCGGGTCGCCCTGTCTCACTCCTCTACAAATTTTTATTCTTTGGCCTGAGTTTTCTAATTTTATTTTACTTGTGCTATTTTTATAGATGTCTTTTATTATTCTAATGTACTTTTCGTTTACGTTTTGACTTTGTAGAGCGTTCCAAATGCTTGTATGTGAAATCGAGTCGAAAGCTTTTTTATAATCGACGAAAGCTAAATAAAGTGGTCTTCTAAATTCGTAGTACTTTTCAATTATTTGTTCGAGTACTTGTATGTGGTCTGTAGTGCTGAACGATTTTCTAAAACCAGCTTGTTCCGTTGTTTGGTGGGCTTCAATGTCGTTGTCGATTCTTTCTAGTAAGCAGGTCGCGAAGAGCTTGTAAAAACCTGGCATTAAGCTTATGGGGCGGTAGTTTCCTACGTCTGTTGGATCGCCTTTCTTGTACAGTAGTATAATTTCAGACTCAGCCCATGCCTGTGGGACCTTCTCTTCTTTGAGAATTTTATTGAACAGTTGAGTCAATGGCACTAGAATTACTGTTTTTGCTACTTTTATAGCTTCATTGGATATGCAATCGGTACCTGGGCTTTTGTCGTCTTTTAGTTTTTCGAGCTTCGTTAGTACTTCGAATTCTTCAAATTTAGGAATGTCTGTGGTTTGCTTCTGGGAGTCTAGAGTTCCCTTAAGTTCTTGATTCGACTTTTCAGAGGCGCTATATAGTTGTCTATAAAATTCTGTCGCTGTATCGATGACGTCTGCACGACTTTGGTGTTTAGTGGCGGTCTTGGAATTTAGTGATGGAATCCATTGTTTTTCTGTAGCTAGTTCTTTGAGTGCTTTCTTTAGACTCCCAGATGTTTTTAAATGTTTTGTGAAAGTAGCTTCCCTGTGGTCTTTGTAATTTTTCTTAATTTCTTTATTTGTAATTTTAAATAATCTTGTAAGTTCTGTCTTTTCTTCGTGGTTTAATTCAGTCTTGTGTAATAATTGATTTCTTTGTTTCATTAGATTTCGCGTATTTTCTGTTAATATTCTTGATTTTTTAATCTCTTTGCATTCATTTCCTTGTAGACATTGTTTCATGACATTTTCTATTTTCTTATAGAAAGTGTTAACACTGGAATTCTCACTGTCGTACAAGTCCAGCTCAGAACTTTTCATTTTAGATAGGAATTCTGAACGTTCTTCGCTGGTTTTCAATTTGTTTTGAAGGTGTGAAAAGCTTTTCCTGCTCTTCTTCATTGCTTTTAATTCAACAGTGCCTCTAAGCATCTTGTGATCGGAAGGGAAAATGGTAGTTACAGTTTCATAGTTTGTGAATATTTTAGGTACATTAGATAAAATAAAATCAATTTCATTTCTTGTTTTTCGGTCTGGTGAAAGCCATGTCCATTTTTTATTCTTACTTTTTTTAAACATTGTGTTGATTACAGTCAATTTCTGTTCGTACGCGTATTGGAGCAATCGTTCACCCCGTTTATTCCTGGTACCGTATCCGTGTTTACCGGTGATCAATGATTCTTCCTTCTTTGGTAGGCCGATTTTTGAATTAAAGTCGCCCATACATATTACGTATTTTCCTGATACATCATGAGCTTGCTGTATTTCGCGGTAAAACTTTTCAACATCTTCGTCGCTGGCGCTCTCTGTTGGAGCGTATATTTGTATCAAGGTGAGATTGTAATTTTCGAATTTTAATTTTAGTGCGCAAACTCTTTCAGATATTCCTATATAACTTTCCAAGTGATGCTTAAACTTCTTTTTTATGAGGAAACCAACACCGTATTGGCCAGCAGTTTGTCCTGTAAAGCACATAATATGGTCTTCGTCTTCTATAATTTTTGTACCCAAGCGTCGTACTTCGGCCAATCCTATGATGTCATAGTTGATGTTTTTAAGCGCTTCTTTTAATTCTAATAATTTCTCAGTTGTGCTCAGTGATCTGACATTGTACGTGCATAGATTTAACTTTCTTGTATTTTCCTTCATCTCTGGAGGGTTTGAGTCGCATATCCCCGCGGTGACAAGCCGTTCTGGGGATGATTGTAGAAAAGGGGGCCACAGTCGTTGCTATTCACTAAGTTGGTTCGGCGGGGTTGGTGATTTGTGATCCACGTTGTTTGATTGACGGGGTCCTGGAGTCCCTCTTCTTGGTGCAAAAAATGGGTTAATGTTTGTTTTGTTTATCTTATTTGCTTGTATTTGTACGTCCGGAGTCGAACTGGTAGTTCGATTCTCGTTTGGTGACGTGGATAAGTTTCGTTTGTGATTCTTTTAATTTTCGGTGTAGCTGGTTTTGTTCTCTAAAATCACAATTTTGTCGTATTTAATTATAGCTTTGACACCGTCTGCTTTGTATTTATTTATTTCCTTTTGTAGTTCTTTCCTTTTTTCAAGTATGTTCGGAGGAAACTCTTCTTTTAAATAGTAGGTAGTGTTTTCTAGGTTCTTTTTGTTGGTCAGTATCATTATCTTTTTTCCCAAAGTTGAAATCGTTACAGAAATTGGTCTAGGATTAGTACCTTTCCTGCCGAGTCTTCTTATCATTTCTAGCTCCGATCTTTCGCATGGTATTTTTATGTTTTTGTTAAATATATTCAGTACTTTATCTTCTAGTTGATGATATTTTTCTTCCGATTCTTTTACACCAAATAGAACAATGTTCTTTTTCAAATTCTGTCGTTCTAGAAAGTTTAGTCTTTGTTCTTGTTCTTTGACGAGAGATTCAAGTTGATTATATTTTTCATCCATGACGTTGAATTTTAGGTCTATATGTCTGTTTATATTTTCAGTAATATTTAGTTTTTGTTCCGTTAGTTCTTTTTGTATGTTTTGTAACATTTTTTTAAGGTCTTCCATGCTTCGATAATTTTAGATTGAAGATTTTCAAATCAATCAATCAAAACAGCAATATATAGTTGTGCTATTTGGCGATAGATGGCGCTAGTAATCGCGATTGTTGAGTTGCGGTTGTTGTGATGGCATTTCAGGTATGGTGTTTCATAATCATAAAGGATCCGACGAAGAGAACAACTCGAGTTCAGGCGATTCTGGTCTCGTGCAACGATTACCTTGCGTTAACCTACAGAGGTTTTTTTTTATGATAATATTCAGTATTGCATCAAAAATAAAATCTATATCCTATACTAATATTATAAAGCAGAAGAGTTTGTTTGTTTGGTTGAACGCGCTAATCTCAGGAACTACTGGTTCAAATTGAAAAACTATTTTTGTGTTGGATAGTCCATTTATCGAGGAAGGCTTTAGGCTATATAACATCACGCTACGACCATTAGGAGAGGAGCAGGAATGAAAAATATTTTTTTCTCTCTTACGTGACGCAGACAAAGTTCGTGGGTCAGCTATAGGCTATAATTTATCTTGGAAACTTGAACACCTGGTGCAGAACCGCTACAGACCAGCTAAACTATAAGAGATACAAATATGACACTTTTGCAAAAATTGTTCCACGTGATGAGCATTTTCTACTGAGAGAATAAATTTGATGATCTGGAACACCAGCCCAGCTTTACACCATAACACATATTATTATAGGAATGACGTCTTAGCAAAAGTTGTTCAATCTGATGAGCACTCTCTGTTGACTTATAAAAAACGAAGATCTGATACACCTGTTGTGGAACCCCGATAGCCCAGCTACACCATAACACATATAGGAATGCAGCTTAGCAAAAGTTGATCAATCTGATGAGCACTCTCTGTTGACTTATTGTTGGGTATGTGTGCGTGTGCCTACGCACCGATAAGTATGACGAATAAACGTCAGTGCGTTACTAGCAAGTAGTGGTTTCACTCGTCTGTCCTCGTACTTAACATTGGCGACGAACCTACCTACGTAAAATAAAAGTAAAAATGTCCGGCACAGTTTTTGGTCAATTAACTGCGTTTGATCACAATGCACAGTCATGGGAGACCTACAAATGCCGCATTAAACAGTGGTATGTGGCGAACGACATCACCGGAACGAGCGATCCTACAGGAATAAAGCGACGAGCTATCTTGCTGAGCGCACTCGCGGATGGCACACACAAGTTGGCGGCAGACCTCGCGTTGCCAAAGCAGCTGCAGGACGTACCATATGATGACGTACTTAAGCTGTTGGACGATCATTTCACCCCTAAGCGATGCGGGTTTGGCGAACGTTATAAGTTTTACACGGCTTCGCAACAAGAGGGGGAGACGTATGCACAATGGGCTGCGAGGTTACGAGGACTGACGGCGCACTGCGGGTTCTCTAATGTAGAAGAAGCTCTTCGGGACAAATTTGTCATGGGAATGTTGCCCGGATCCGACAGAGAAAAGCTTTTCTCGAAAGATCTTGCGGGCCTGACATTAGCAAAGGCGATGGAGTTGGCGGAGAACGCGTGGAGTGCACGTGCAGCAGCGGGCGCCGGGGCGCAGGCCGCGCCGCACGATCAGATGTTCAAGATTGCGCGGGCGACGGAGTCTTCGACCCCATCGCATCGAGAGGCGGCGGCGCCTAGTTCGGGAGTGAAAGTGCAGTGTCAAGTGTGTGGCTATCATAATCACGAGTCATCCCAGTGTCGATTCGCGAAAGCGAAATGTAGGAAATGCAATGTTACGGGGCATCTGCGTAGGATGTGTAAAAAGATAAATTATGTCGAATCGAAAGCTGTGGATGAAAGCGACGATGACGGTGAGTGTTTCAATATTCGATCAGTTAAAGGGGAGCCGATGATAGAAACGGTATCGGTTTCGGGAATTGAATTAAAATTCGAGATAGATAGTGGTTCAGCTGTAACAGCAATATCAGTGGAAACTTATAAAACATATTTTAGCAGTGTACCATTGTCGAAAACTAATAAGCGATTGTGTTCATATACGGGTGATAAAATTGTTTGTGAGGGTATAGCGCAGTTGCAAGTAACCTATGCGAACACATCACACGTACTATGTGTATACGTCGTGCGAGACGGTGGGCCGCCAATCCTCGGTCGTGATTTTATTTCAAAATTCAGGTTAGAATTGTTGCCGATACGATATTGCGACCACTCGGATAAAAATGATTTGTTGGTTACATTACAACGTCGATATCCATCGGTCTTTTCGGATAAATTAGGGTTATTTAATAAATTTAAAGTAAAATTACAATTAAAGGAAGATGCGAAGCCAGTGTTTGTTAGGGCTCGACCAGTGGCTTTCGCCTTAAAAAATAAAGTAGATAAAGAGATAGATCGATTAGTAGGGCTAGGTGTATTGAAACCGGTTGACCACGCGCGGTATGCGTCACTGATCGTGCCGGTGTTAAAACAAAATGGATCTATACGTATATGCGCGGACTTCTCAACCGGTGTAAACAAACAATTACTCATCGATCAGTATCCATTGCCTACGATAACGGAACTGTTTGCTAAATTGCATGGAGGACAACAGTTTACCAAATTGGACCTCTCCAATGCCTACAACCAATTTATGTTAGATGACGAGTCACAAGAATTAACTTGCATAAATACGCATAGGGGAGTTTTCAAGCAAACGCGCCTGTGTTTTGGTATTGCAAGCGCGCCGGCCATTTTCCAGCGCGCGATGGAGGGCGTGCTGGCGGGCGTGCCCGGCACACTGTGTATGCTCGACGATATTTTGATTACCGGGAAAAATAGATCGGAGCACCTGGATAGATTACATCAAGTGTTGTTAAAATTACAAGACGCGGGACTTACTTTATTTATTTTATTTATTTATTTATTTATTTATTTATTTACCAGAAAACAAACGGTCACACTGTTTTCATATTCTAAATCTAAACATTTACATAAACAGACCTATAGTTTCCTTAATGTAACAATATACAATAGCATGACAGCTTAAAATTATTACAAGAACAAGCAAAAATTGGAGAAGAAGTTAATAATACGGATAAAATGTTTGATTACATTTATCAGTTTTACAAAAAGAAAAGTGTGTATTCTTTAAGGACGAGGTCAATTACCTAGGGTACGTGATAAATAAAGATGGACTTCATAAATCACCACAAAAAATAAAAGCCATGATTGAAGCACCAGTGCCGACAAATGTTAGTCAGTTACAGTCATTTTTAGGGCTGGTAAATTATTACAGAAACTTTGTTCCTAACGCGTCTTCGATTTTAAGCCCTTTGTATGAATTGTTGAAAAAGGGTAACAGGTGGGTTTGGTCACGGGAACACGATGACGCGTTCACCGCCATTAAGACATGCTTAGCGTCAGAACAAGTATTAGCACATTTCAACCCTGACGCTAATATAATTTTAACAGTAGATGCTTCACCGGCAGGTCTTTCTGCAATATTATCGCAAGCAGAACCCGATAGGGGTGAGAGACCGATCTCTTTTGCATCGAGGACGCTTAATGCTGCTGAGAAACGTTACTCGCAGATACAAAAAGAAGCGACCGCGATTATATTTGGGATTAGGCGTTACCATCAATATTTATATGGTAGGTCGGTTCCGTTTATTCTTCGGACCGACCATAAACCACTGTTGTCGATTTTCGGACCGCATCGTGGGGTACCTGAAGTCTCAGCTAACAGACTACAGAGATACGCACTGTTTCTGAGCGGTTACAATTATAAAATCGAATATGTGCGTAGCGCTAACAACAGTGCGGATTTCTTATCGCGCGCTTGCTTGCCTGAGGGGACAGGTGCGGACAGGGGCGTGCAGGGCGTCGACGCAACGATGATGCCCGATCTCGACCGCGCGTCATACATTAATTTTGTTGTGGACAGTAGTCTACCAGTAACTTTAAAAATGTTACGCGAGGCCACAAGTGCAGATGTGACTTTGCGTAAGGTGGTGCATTTTGTGTTGAACGGATGGCCTAGGAAAATTACTGAGGATGATTTGAAGCCGTATCATGCGTGTAAGACGCAATTGTCATATGAAAATGGTTGTGTTATGCGAGGACACAAAATTGTTATTCCTGAGGAATTGAAAGCAAAAATTCTAATGGAATTGCATCAATCACATTTAGGTATTGTGAAGACAAAGGCAGCGGCGCGAGCGCGGTTTTGGTTTCCAGGGATAGACGCTGCTTTAGAGCGTTTGATAGGATCGTGTGAGGTGTGCTTGCAACTGCGACCATCACCGGCGCGGGCGCCGATTGCGCACTGGGAATATCCTCCAACGCCATTTTATCGGGTGCACATTGATTTTCTGGGTCCTATTAACGGCAACACCTTTTTAGTGGTAGTGGATGCATATACCAAATGGGTAGAGGTTTATAATATGAAGTGCAGTACTTCTACTTCTGCAACGATTGACAGGTTGTATGATTTTATGTCAAGATTTGGTATTCCGCATACACTGGTTAGCGACAATGGTACATCTTTTACGTCACATGAATTTGAGGCTTTTTGTAGGGTGAACGGAATTTCGCACGTGACGTCACCCACATACCACGCAGCCAGTAACGGGCAGGCGGAAAGCTATGTTAAGATAGTTAAAAAGGGTATTAGAACAAGCTTGCTGAGTGGTAATGGGCCGCGAAATTTAAATAACAAACTTTTAAAATTCTTGTTTGACTACAGGAATTCCGTTCACACACTAACCGGTTTATCTCCGGCGGAACTGGTCTATGGTCGGAAGCTTAGAACACGTCTTGATCTATTGAAACCCGAATCGCCGTCGCCTTCATCCACGGCTCTCGCTAAAATGGTTAAACGTAAACAGTGTTTGCAAACTAAGTCGGGCGGGCACAACACCCAAGTTTTTGCAACCGGTGATATAGTTTATTATAAAAAACATACCGTCAATGGTAAATAAGAAAAATAGGCAAAGTGTTGTATTTAATAAAAGATCAAGTAAATTCCATAACTTCAAAGAAACATAAAAATCAGATAATAAGATATAAAGGCGACGATTGCAATGACGACAAAGTCGTGGACATAGACCTTGAGGAGCTAAGTGGTGGCTCAACGACAGAGACGGAAACTTCTGAACAGATGCCGTCACCCGGCACTGGTGAAGCAAGTGAAGACACGTCAATGGCTGAAGATAGCTCTAACCTGGCAAGAGCAGCCACACCCCCAGGTACACCTTCAGTTGTTGTTACACAGCCGACAACACCAGACAATTCCGGGGAGGAGGAGGAGTACCAGGAGGCTTTAGCCGGTTCACCTAACACTGGACAAGCTGACGAAGCGCCACCGCAACAGCAGACAAGTGAGCCTGTGCCAACACCACGGTCTAAACGCAATCGGCCTAAAGTCAACTACAAATATTAGAATGTATGTTTAACTATAGCATTTATATGAAGCTTACTGTTTGTATTATATTTCTAAGCTAAGGGGAGGAATGTTGGGTATGTGTGCGTGTGCCTACGCACCGATAAGTATAACGAATAAACGTCAGTGCGTTACTAGCAAGTAGTGGTTTCACTCTGTCCTCGTACTTAACACTTATAAAAATCGAAGATCTGGGACACCTGTTGTGGAACTCAAATAGCCCAGCTACACCATAACACATATAGGAATGACGTATTAGCAAAAGTTGTTCGGTCTGATGGGCATTTCAGTAACAACAGGTCCTTCAAACTAAAACAAGAAATGGACACATACAAAAAAGCGATTTATGAATCAGGCCTATACGACAATGACGTTGTAAATGCTATAGCCGCTTCAAGGGCAGAATGGAGTTTTGGTACAAGCTCAGACAAAGAAGAACTGTGTTGCCATATCACATTGTGCATGTTGTTATGTAACAAAGAGATCAATGTAAAGAAAAGCATTAAGAGAAAGCTGATAAGGAAATGGGAGGAGGTGCCGTCCAAAATACGGGCATTGGGTGAAGAAAAAGCTTTGTTGCCTGAATACACAGAAGACAACTATGCTGTGCCGGGACAATCAACTGATCCTGGATCGACCAGTCAAAAATTTCCAGTCAAATTTCCTGTTGACTTATGAAAAATCGAAGATCAGAAACATCTGATGTGAAAATTATTGCAAAGCTATCACTAATTTCACTGTATAAAATAACATACGCTGGGAGTGACGCGCGGTGAAGGCGGATCATTGAAAATTTGACTCAACTGGCCAAAACTCCCATTTATTATTTTATTTTATTGAATAAATATGTGCTCGGGCTTAGGTTATTTGAGTGTTTAATTTCATTTTCCATTTATCTTCGTGACTCGGTAGCCTACCCGGTAACGCAGGGGAGCAGTCACTAAGATTTTAATTGATTTGGTATCTTCACAACAAAACTATAACCGTACCAATAAAAAGAGGTCAAATCTTTCCCAATGTTCCAAAGCAGCTAAAAGATTGAGGATCATAAGATCCCAAGAATCTACCGAAGAGCGTCAGGAGAGACTTGATGCTGTTCGAGAACATCAGGCTGCAACTTGCTCCGTGGAAACCTCTTCGGATCGCGAAGCACGCCTGCGTTCTCAGCGTATTTACGCATCTATATCCAGGTCTTTAGAGACCAGTGAAGTATAGATGCGCGACTGACTGCTGATCGTGAACGTCATGCATTGTCTCGCGAGTCGGAGACGTTCACGGATAGAGAATTGCGCTTGAGTTCTCAGCGTATCTACGCATCTGCTTTAGAGACAAGTGCGGAACGTGATGCGCGACTGTCCGCTGATCGTGAGCGCCATGTATTGCCATGCATTGTCTCGCAAATCGGAAACGTTTACCGATACAGAATCACGCTTGAGTTCTCAGCGTCTGCTAACAGGTCTTTTGAAACGAGTGATGAACGTGATGCGCGACTAACTGCTGCTCGAGATTATCATACATTGCCTCGAACACGCACACAACAAAATATTCATAATCAGTTAGAAAGTGAGAGAAAAAGAATTGCTGGAGTACGGCATGAAGATACAGACGAAGAGCGCAACGAATGTTTGAATTCTGATCGACTTCGACATCGTGTGAACAGAATGTCGATATCATCTGAAGAATCGGATGTGTCTCAAGATATAGCCGTAGGGCATGGCGATCTTCCTTGGGTTGATAAAGAACGGAGTGCATTTGTTACGTAAACTCCTATGATTGAATACGCCACATATTCCGCCATTGGAGGTATTGTTCAAAATTGTACTTTTTGTGAAGCTGTTAAGTGGCAAAAAGAAACAAACGGTATGTGTTGCTCAGATGGGAAAGGTCCGTTATTTTCCCTTCCTCGAGCTCTTAGAATTCGACATCAGACGTTTCAGATCTTTGATTTTGACGAACCCGTTGTCGCTGGCATAAGCAACAGGATCCGCGTACGCGCGGGCAGAAGCTAGTACTAATATAACGAGTTGATCTCGTTTCCGCATGCCATTTGAAAATATAGCAGTTTAAATTGGCAGATATTTAGTATAGAATGCTAGTACAGACATGCAATAAACTCTAAGAAGAATGGTTGAAGACCCACCATGAAAATATATGGCCAATCGTGTATGGCTTTTATTTTTTAAATGAAAAAAATAATAATTAAATATTATGAAAATTGTTTTAAATTTACTGTGAATATTTTCACAAAAGTACTCGTATAATAGTTTGCTGCACTCTTTAAAAGTCGTATAAAAAATGAGGTTATTTCAAAATTTCGTCGAGCACAGTTAGAGGCTAATGGGAGGCGGTAAAAGTGGAAGTTTATCATAATAAATGTTAAGAGAGAAACACCTGAGCTCCCTTGGATATTTCGCAGCACACTAAGTTAATTTAGAGTTTACTGTTAGAAGGCCGTGTGGCTTTCTATGATACAAAGTTTGCTAACTGCTCGTGGAACATCGTGCGGTATCAAGGTGTAATACTTGCTTGTTGCAACATGTGCAAGAATTTTGGTCTTAATTTACGGGTGAGGTCTTGGGGGTCTTTCTGTTGTAACTTAAGAAAAAGTGCATAGCTGCAATCCCAATGTATGCTAACAATTATGGTTTTATGGAGCTGCATACGTACCGAATGAGATAAAGTGGTAAAAATCCAAAGTGGTAAAAAAGTGGTAAAATCCAAAACCCAACGGTTAATGATCAGCTTGCACAAAGCTTGCAGTGTTAAGCTCAAAGCTTGCAGTGTTAAGCTCAAAGCTTGCAGTGTTAAGCTCAAAGCTTGCAGTGTTAAGCTCAAAGCTTGCAGTGTTAAGCTCAAAGCTTGCAGTGTTAAGCTCAAAGCTTGCAGTGTTAAGCTCAAAGCTTGCAGTGTTAAGCTCAAAGCTTGCAATGTTAAGCTCAAAGCTTGCAGTGTTAAGCTCAAAGCTTGCAATGTTAAGCTTAAAGCTTGCAATGTTAAGCTCAAAGCTTGCAATGTTAAGCTCAAAGCTTGCAATGTTAAGCTCAAAGCTTGCAATGTTAAGCTCAAAGCTTGCAATGTTAAGCTCAAAGCTTGTAATGTTAAGCTCAAAGCTTGCAATGTTAAGCTCAAAGCTTGCAATGTTAAGCTCAAAGCTTGCAATGTTAAGCTCAAAGCTTGCAATGTTAAGCTCAAAGCTTGCAATGTTAAGCTCAAAGCTTGCAATGTTAAGCTCAAAGCTTGCAATGTTAAGCTCAAAGCTTGCAATGTTAAGCTCAAAGCTTGCAATGTTAAGCTCAAAGCTTGCAATGTTAAGCTCAAAGCTTGCAATGTTAAGCTCAAAGCTTGGAAAGTTAAGCACTTCTTTACACAGATACACGAAAAATTTAATTGCGAGCATTGCAAAATAATACACAACGTCACATAACGCCTGTAATCCTCAAAGGATTATGCAGAGATGTATCTAGTCGTACATTTCGCCAGATAAGTGTTATTTTAAAATAAGCAAAATAAAATAGTCTTACTAAACAACCCTTCATCTTTAAAAAAGGTTGTGCTGACAGCCGATTAAATATATCGTGTAGCACTTTTTTAACGTCTGAACCCAAAATGCTCACGGTAAAATGCGAACAGGGAACAAAAAGAAACATGGAAAACAAACAAAAAGTACAGATAATATTCGTCGATCGACAGTACAACGTGTTCGTTGATCCGCCGTCAGAAATCGACAGTTATGATTGAAAAAGTTTAATCAATCCGTCCGCCAATCGTGCTTGTTGTGATGGGGAAACGTACAAGTTTTATTATTGCGTCATTCATTGGTATTTTGAGGGTGTTGAAATGAGTGAAACTTGATAATCTAAATTAATATTTAAAGATAATTATTATGAATGGAAGTAAGAGTAGTTTTTCTAATCCACATTCAAGTTATATCGTCTAAGCTACCATGGTGTTTTTATCAGACAACCCACCAAGTCGCAATATAAAGGGTGTAAAAAACCGAAAGACACTTAGTTCTCTCCGTCATTGCAATCTTTTTTGTTTGTATTACACCATACTTGAGAACCTTCTAGTTACGGAGATATTTGGGGTCAAAGTCCGGAGATATTTGGGGTCAAAGTTCGGAGATATTTGGGGTCAAAGTCCGGAGATATTTGGGGTCAAAGTCCGGAGATATTTGGGGTCAAAGTCCGGAGATATTTGGGGTCAAAGTTCGGAGATATTCCGGGCCAAAGTTCCAACTATTTGACAAGTTTTTTTTAAATACGAGATTTTAAACATCTCCACGACCCCCCGTACCATTTAATAAACAACAAACAATAAACAATATTTATTTGTCCAAGACTTAAACCTATTACAATTATTGTACCTTAATTAGACTAATTTATTGGCAAGATACAAGACAAGTGCAACTGGACTTAAACTAGGAGGACTCCTGTGCTATAAGCACCAGTTACTTCCGTCACAACCATGATCGAGCTGCCATTACAAGTGTGGTGCGTTGCAAATTTAATATTATATTTACTATCGTTTGTGTGCGTAAGAACATATCGTGTGCGTAAGAACATATCGTGTGCGTAAGAACATATCGTGTGCGTAAGAACATATCGTGTGCGTAAGAACATATCGTGTGCGTAAGAACATATCGTGTGCGTAAGAACATATCGTGTGCGTAAGAACATATCGTGTGCGTAAGAACATATCGTGTGCGTAAGAACATATTGTGTGAGTGAGCGTGTGGTGTGGTGTGGGTTAACATATTTTCAGTATCTCCATAATTCAATGTTTTGAGCGCGTTACTACATGATTTTTCACCCCAAAAAAAATCGTTTCCGTTTAAGAATTCTATAATGTAGTTTTAGCTCGACACGAGAGGTTTGAGCTATATTTGCAAACAAAGATACGAGTAACAGCTGATAATGTAAGATATCGACCGTTTTCAAAGGGCAAAATAAATAAATGTGGGAACCCAAAATCTTATTGATATTTTATTTTAGTTTTTTCAAGCATGCGATGCAATGGTGACGTGATAATTAACATCATAGCATCATGCTTGTAAATCCGGAAGGGTTAAGTAGAGTTGTTCCTAGTTATAAAAATTGCATGTTACAATTAAAACACCACCAGTGCATAAATTCGATAAAAAGACTAAATAGCCATACGACGACGAATGACGACCCGAATAGCGCAGCGATAGTGAGACTGCCTTACATTCTTAGGATCCTAGTTTCGAATCCCGGTAGGAGCAAATGTTTGTGTGATGAGTATGGACATATATTGTTTCCGAGTCATGGATGTTTATAATTATGTATAATAAGTATGTATTTACAAACAAAAAGTATATTATGTAGTATATCAACTATCTGGTGTCCACGACACAAGCCTTGCTTAGTGTGGCACTAGATGGCGCTGTGTGTCATGTCCAACGATATTTATTTATTTAGTTTTAATACCAAAGTAAAAATAAACAACATAAATTCATATCCTCGCTCTCGAGATGCTTAAAGCACTCAATAAATCGTCGAATAGTGACGTCATCTTCACTGTTTCCCATTTCTTACACTTTCCTGTTACTGTACTCACAAATAGGATTCAGCTCTCCACCATACAAGCCGTAATCCTCGAAGAGACAATACACAGACAATGCACTTAAACTCTGTTCTGTCGATAAGGCATTATCTCTGTCAACACAGCAGCGTTCTGAGCCAATTTGTTTTCTATTCCTAAACCTTTAGGACCCCAATTTGCGTCGCACCTTGTCTAGAAATAATTTTCTATCTCGACCCCTTTGTGCGCCAAAGTATTGTTATCAAAAGAATTTGATCATCTGTCTCGGATGGCTTTTGCTTTCTTCAATGAATTCTTCATGACTTTTGTTAACTTTTTGAAAAGTTAGGGAACAAATTTGAGACTTACGGTGCATTAGGGAGTTTAATTTATTTATTTAGAACACCTTAAACCATCATTACAGTGTTTATCCTAATGTGACTGCATAAGAACTTAAACTAATAACCTAAACTATTTGCCCACAACCAAATTAGGAAAAAACACCACCACTACTTGGACGTAGAGTAAGTAGCTACAAAGATACGCGATGGCAAAGGGCAAAGTTGAAAATCGAAAAGAACACAAATCAAATTCTATAAAATCACTCCTTTTCCAAAACCGTCGCTTAACCATCCAGAAATCGTAACAGCTAACGATTAAATAGGTTTTATGCGTTGCCGCAACTTTGAAAAAAAAAAACACGGCGGCCGCCCAGGCTTCGTACCAAAATCATTCAAGCCCTTTCTTACGATAGAACTTTGAAAAAAAAAAACACGGCGGCCGCCCAGTTCAAGCCCTTTCTTACGTTCTTTTCAATTTGCAGATCAGTGTCAGGCTGTATGTTGAACGATATGATTCGAAACCCATTAGGGCCAAACCATTAGGACCATTAGGGCCAAACCATTAGGACCATTAGGGCCAAACCATTAGGACCATTAGGGCCAAACCATTAGGGCCAAACCAAGGGTTCAAAAGGCTGTTGTAGTCCGCGGTCACTTGTATATGCTCCCTTCTACTAACCACGGCGAGGGACTGACCGTTCCTCGAACAAAACTGTTCAAATTCAAATTCAAATTTATTTATTTCGTGAACACAGGTTACATGCAGAATATGTTATAATAAGTAAGATCCGAGCTGTGCCCCGCCAAATGGCATACAAAATATCAAAGCATCAGGATCATCATACAAAAAATCACCTTGTTTTTTTTTTTTTTTTACAAAATACATTACATTTAACAATTCAAAGGTAAAATCACAAATAATTATAGATCAAGTCAAAATTAGATAGGATGTCAAATTAAATTAAGTTGGTATGGTTAAAGGGACGAAAAATACAAAATAAAAATGTCAATGCCAATAATTAATTAATAGAAAAATAATCAAAACAAAATAATTTATCATTTTCACATAACATAAAAACAGATTCAATTTGGAAAGAATTAAAATTTGTCATTTAAATAATCGTCAACAGAATAATACACTTTGTTATTTAACAATTTGAATAAATGTTCGGTGATCACTTGTTACGTCACCATAGCTCACCGTCCACAGGCCGCGCCTACGGTGGCCGGGGGCCACCACGTGACCCCCGAACGCCCGGTGCGTCTCCCGCGGCGGCTGGGGTTCTCTCCCTCTCGCGTTCCGCCACCTCCTTCGCTAGCATGACTGCTTTGCAGAAGGAAGTGACGGCTTCCCATTTTGTCTCCGGGCCATGGATTGAACCAGGGCTGGACGCGAGAGGTCGCCGCCGCCGATCGCCGGAACGAGGACACGGCGGTGCTTCGCCCACGTACGGCAAACCTCGACCGTATGTTCCACGGTGTCCACCAGTCGATACTCGCAGTGGAAACACCCTGGCGTTTCCTCCCACCCGATTCGATGCAGGAACCTCCCGAAATATCCGTGTCCGGTGAGGACCTGTATCAGGTGGAAGGTGAGGACCTGTATCAGGTGGAAGGTGAGGACGCCGTGGCGTCTCTGGCGTGCCCTGATATACCGTGCCCTGATATACCGTGCCCTGATATACCGTGCCCTGATATACCGTACCCTGATATACCGTACCCTATCATACTGATTCGGGATAACAAAGGTCATATCGTTGGTCCAGAAGTGGTAGACGAGGGTACGTCAAAGTGAGGGTTGACAACATTTCTTCAGCAAAATTTAATATTTTTCAATATTACCTCAAAAAACACCCTAAAAAAGTATAGTATTTTATGGAAAAAGAAAAAAATAGACAAAGATTCATAGGTATGTTCTTTATTTATTTTTATAAAAATTAGCGGACGTCACGCGGTTTTACCCGCGTAGTTCCCGTTTCCGTGGGAGTACGGGGATAAAATGTAGCCTATGTTACTCAGGGTGAATGTCGCTTTTCAATGGTGAAAGAGTTTTTAAAATCGGCACAGTAGTTTTTGAATTTATTCATTACAAACATACACACAAAAAATGTGTTATGTTGCACTTCTTGCATTTAAAAAAAGTGTCACTACTGCTTCTGTTTTTGTCTTCTTGCCATTTCGAATTCATGACCGAAAATGTCCTTTCAGTCAGGATTGAAATTATTGTTTTGGTAAGTTGTTTTCAGTATATTTTTTAAATATGTCGCCATTTTTGGCCAAGTTTTGTCATTAAACTCACTACAATCTTTTACTTTTGACAGATGTTTGTTGATGAAAGATGTATGATGGATGGATGCATTCGACAAAAGTTAATGTTAATATTTAGTTGCGCATATATATTTTTTTTGTTGAAGGATTTCTTTGTTAGATTTCGGTGTTGAAAATATAGTATTTTTGCGTACTAAATATTTCTTCAACAGTACATAGTACGCAGACCCGAAATATAGTACAATACTGTATATTATAGTGCGGTTGGCAACCCTAGTCAAAGTATTGGCAAATGCGTTAAAACTGTTGGGATGTGTATGGTATATGTGGTACGTTACATACTTACAATGTACTAAGAACGTTGAGTCGAGTTCAGTGTCTGTTGAAGACCGGGGCTGCGGGACTGTTCGAAAGAGATACCGTGGCCCCGGAACATAAAGGGTGAGGAAGGAACATGGATGGGTTTTAGTGAGTAAATGTATGACACTCCGTCCTGCTACGCTCAGAGCGGGAGGATTCATTTGATGACGTCCCATCCAAAACAAAAAAAAATGGTCTGTTCAAGAATAACTACTACTTTTACATGTCGATTTTCGACGAAGACTTGTTTTTCCCTTAACAAGTTTAGAAGAACAGTTTCTGAGGTATGGAAGAGCACCAATTCACCTAACTGATTTCTGTTTAACAAATATGTTAATCTTTAGATATCACACTTACAGTCATATGTATATCATCATTTATAAAATTATGTTATTGCCCTATGGTGATTGCTGCGTATACCTATAATAGGCATACTAACCAGCACTCACGTTATTTTCATTGTTTCACATTCATTTTTAGTATGTATTGCTGTTGGTGTACCAAATAAATAAAGACTACGTGGCGGAGAAGTTGTTGACGGCATTGCAGAATTATGTGGTGCCTATTTTTTACGGAGGAGCTGATTATGCAAGGTGAAGTTTTGAGTAGTTAGTAGTCAGTAACTGCGCTTCACAACTAGTCGCTAGTCGGTGCCAATCGACATTAAGGCGGCCAATAACTAGAGCCGTAACACTGATTGTAGCAGAATTATTATAACGTCTTCACTGATGGAAAGGTACAGAGAGAGTTAAGGTCATAGCCCATATAAACGACTCGGCTCCCACCCGCCAAAAAGAATATAATTCAAATACGGGCTTTATGTATTTATTGCTCATGATTATACTTTACATTGGCAACATACATTAGCAGACAGCTCGCTGTCAGCGGGCTTACTCCCGTCAATGCCAATGTAAAGTATGTCTAAAGAGGAATACTTATAGTTCATATTTGAATTATATTCTTTTAGCTGGGTGGGAGCGGAGTCGTGTAACTTTGCATAGACCTATATGCAGGACGTCTAGCTCCATCTTTTTCGCATACTGAAGTAAGATAATAGCAATACTGGTTTAAAACTTCTTGGTAGGCCACCTTGGTGACGATTTTAGCTTCTTTAGTAGCGTCCATCGGTTCCAGTATCTAATGAACTAATATCAGGACATTTAAGACACGTTAAGCGACTTTTACTGTCTGTGTTATCGCGGTATTCTAGTCATCTAGTGAATTCAAGGTATTGTTTGTGATATGGATTTACAGAAAAGTGTTCCTTTCTGCTTAAGCTGTGTCTTTAAAAAGTTGTAAATTGCTATGGAATAAAAGCGAAAAAACGTAAATGTGGGAAAGTAAAAACGTATTTCAATTCTTATGTTGAACTCAAGTGTATTTGATATTCCCTATTTTTAGTTATTTGCTTAAGAATTTTACAGTTATTTGCTTAAGAATTTTACAGTTATTTGCTTAAGAATTTTACAGTTATTTGCTTAAGAATTTTACAGTTATTTGCTTAAGAATTTTACAGTTATTTGCTTAAGAATTTTACAGTCATTTGCTTAAGAATTTTACAGTCATTTGCTTAAGAATTTTACAGTCATTTGCTTAAGAATTTTACAGTTATTTACACAAACGTCATTCCATACGAACGAGACTGACTGTTCATGTCGTGTTGTTCAAGTAACGAGAAAATATGAACATGTAGATACGGAATGTAGGCTGTTACTATTTTTCCAACACAATGGGATGAGAATAGTGTAAAAAATGTACAGTTAAATGTGATATCATTTATCATTATCGCATAACAGCCAACTAAACATCCAAAGCAAAACAACCCCAGATAGACCCAAACAAAAACCAAGATGAAAGTGAACCCTAAACTTAAAGATGAACGAGATACATTTATCGCGAACCTCAAGAAATTCTATCGAAAATTTAGTTCTAGAAGTCGATAGTCAAATTAATATTAACGACACCAGATGATCCTATCAAATCCTTAGTCCGCACCCGACCCCTTTATTCGACTTTAAATTTAATTAAAACCTCAAATGTAATTCCGTTTTACTGACGGAATACTCGTCGTTCAGCAAATTGATCGCTAGTATCTCTGTAGGTCGTAAAATGTTGATAGCCAGTTCATTTTTGCTGGTGTTCGTTTTGTTTTCAGTTCTCTCTTAATGCTTTGTTGTGATTAATCTAAATTTGTATTTGCATCATAAAAAAACACTATCCAGAAGAATCGATCTATAAAAGAACACAATATCTGCAATCTGTATGCAATATCCTATAGTAACAGGAACTGAAAGGATAAAATTCTTAGGCTCGATGAAATCATCGACGGTGCCTGCAATGTAAGTTTGCGAATTAACAAAAAAAACCCAAGTTTAAAACTAATAAATAAAGAAGGAGATGAAGATGAGGCCAAATGCATAACTAACAAGATAAAGCTACTATTAAATATGAGGCTATTTTTATCATCTGAACTTTTATAAAAGCCATAAATAAATAAATACAAAATCTTCCAAAAACACGCGCATACCACAAAGTGGAGCAAACCACTTTATGTTAATTATATCCCATCATTTCGGACTGAATATGCAAAACAGCTGCCATAAAGTAACCGCCGAAACACTAATACGCAGATTGAGCAAAATTAATTCAACTTTCCTATTACTTGCTCAAGTAATTAAAATATTAATTAAATTCTCCTTTAGCATAACGAAGTTTCAGGCGATTCTATTAAACATCCGACTAGGTTGAAGAAGGAATTTTCTAGACTATCTAGTAATTCCTCTACATTTTGTTATCGCTTCCTCGTTATTTCAACAACATGTCATGTACACATACAGTCAGTCTCTTTCGTAGGAATCGATGTTTACGTAAATAACTGCAAAATTCTGATGTAGATAACTAGGAAAAATTACAAATGCACATGATTTCAACATTTTTTTTTTCAACGTTTACGTTTTTTCGTTCATATTTCTTAACAATTTAAACTTACAGCAACAATTAAAAAATCGCTGAAATAGTGCATTGAAAATTGAAATTCTGCGTAGCCCCATGAAATAAAGTTAATACGTACAGAATATTTTAAAAACACTGCTTGCAAAAAGGAATTCTTGCACTATTCTGTAAATCCATAACAAGAAACAATACCTTGAATTCACTAGACTAACGAGATATTGGAACATAGACAGATCTGATCTCAAACGGATCATTTGTACAACAAATGATCAACTCATTTTGTCAGAAGTTGATCAAAGGAGCAACTTCTGACAAAATCTCTAAAAAATATGCGAGTCCAATGTTATTCTTTCATTCCCCGTTTTGAATGGGCACGTGTCTAAAAACAAAAAATATAATATTTTATATCCAGTTCAGTGTTACGTGAAACTTCCAGGATTGATTGTTACATTTTAATTGATGTTGCGTTATTTTTACGTTCGTACGTGAAACCTGTCTATGTTTTCCTTCCATTTTTATTTTACAGTTTTCAATTGTACAATTTTCAAACCAACTTTTATTACAACACAAAGCACAATTACAAGCACAATTCGGTATGTAAAGTAAAAATTAACCTACGCTGATTCCAACACCATTTGGAGATTTTAGGGTCTTATGCCTTATTTTTCTATTTTTAGCTTTCTATATCACAAGATTATGTTTATTTTCACAATAATACTTGTAATCATTTGACTTTCATTTGACCTCTAAATGACGTCATAACGTAGCCTGAATAGACTACTTCCTTCGTGCTTTTCAAGATAAATAAAAAAAAATACTTTTGTTTGTCATACCGTCAGTGTCAAATCAAAACTGTCAATGCTAGTTACTGTGTTATTTATTTGAACGCATCGCGCGCTGATAATTTCGCGTTCAAATGATCTTCGCAACAAAAAAGACGACGCCCAGGCTTGTATTCCATATTTACTTCCTTGCACCACTTCTTTTTTAGCGTTTCTTTCACATTTACAAACAATTTGTGTCGGCTATTTGTTGTAGTGTTTTTACATGACGGTACGAAGCATTTAGCACTAGTTGTCGATGGCAGATTCATTGCACGGATACGCAGCACGGTTAATGGATAGAAATTAAAATTTGCTAAAAATCGTAGGAAAAGAAACTCGAAAAGAAACTCAAACAAAAAGTTCACATCAAAGTCACGATCACAGAATTCACATTTCACAACAAAATAAAAACACGTATCTGTCAAGCGTCAACTGTCATCAATGTCAACTTTGAAGTTATTTAGTGTTTTTTGTATGTACTGAAAACGTGGCAAAGACTTAAAGCTATTCAGGCTATGAAATGACGTCATCACGAATAATACTAACTGTAACTTGGAAAAAAAAAGCTTAAAATTAGTTGCTTAAAATTAGTTGCTTAAAATTAAATGTTTTACGAAATAAAAATGTAAAAAAATACCTGAAAAATACTTTACATACCGAATTATGTGCTTTTAATTGTGTCGGCAATCGGCAGTGTTTTAGGACATATATTATGTTTTTGACTTGTCTGGAGTCGATACAGATTTATGCATGCAACGTTTTCGAGATATTGAATGTGAATGTTAAAAAAATCGAGTCATGCTCAAGATGAATAAATGACAATGATAAACTAGCAATTTAATAGGTGCGGAGAGCTTACTTTACAATATTTGTACGTCAACCGTTACAATACAACAAGGCTATTTAGTTTTCATTTTAACCCGTGGGTTAAAATATAAACCAAATAGCTTGTTCGACCGTACATAAAACAGACACATACGATATTATTGGATAAGATTTTAAACAATGTTACGTTTCAGCAATATAATCAAATGTAATACGATGAATTAACAACAAATACAACACATTGCAATAAGATTGCTCAACGGTTTCCTAGCAAACAACAATAGAATAGCACCGAATTGAACGCTGACCCATTTCAAAATTACGTCAGTATTGAATCCAAATCGGCATTAACGTCGTATCGGCTTAGCGTCGACAAATAAACATTTGGCACGACAAGTGTACAATTTATGCATCGCCAATCACGCCTACACGCGGTCGGTATTATGATCTAAATCGAGCCAAAACCATTTGGATTATTTTTACGGGCAGCGAGAATCAATTCAAAGTGTGAATTAATATTTTGGAAAGAATTTGAAGTCGAGTCCTATTACGCAAATTCATGATTTTTGACGCTGTAATTTTCAGCAGTAGTAAGATATTTTAATTATTTGCTTATGAATAACGATAGTGCCCATTCCCTTTCTTGAAGGTTGGAGTTAAACATTTGCATATTTCTTTTCGTGTAATTTACTCTAAATATTTTACGTCAATTTTGAAGTTTGACGCTCAAATTCACATAGTTACATTCAATTCTTATAAAAGCTTAAATTACTAGATAAGTTTAAGAATTTTCACAAAAAAGAAAGTCTTGATTCAGCGGCCATTATATTCCGAAAAAACTCAATTTTATCAAATAATTAATATGATATGAAACTTCGATCTACAATGAATACGTTTCATTAGTTTTCATTTGTCAGTATTTTGAGACAACGGTACAATAAATAAAATTAAATTCTGCGTCAATTCAGCTCGCTCCTCAGTTCAAGTCATTCAGACGCGAGCGCTGGACGAGGAAGGACCTGGACACAAAATTTTCGCCAGTAACAATCCACCCGTGTACTCGTACGTCTATCGAAATAATTTGAACCAGGACTTAAAAATCAAAAATTTTCAAAAAAAAATGCATAGTACTCAAATCACATGACAATGTGTCTTCACGTTCCCTGTTATTAAACAGACACAACCGAAAAATGGCAGCAGCAGAATTATGAGAACTATCCAAAGATCAGGGGGGTCTAAAATGGCCGCTTAAGCAGAACATAATATGAATCACGTTAAAAATAAAAAAATCTTAAAATGGATTTTATGTTTATGACTATAAAGTCCATTTTTAGAATTTATTTTTTTTATCGTTATTCATATTATGTTCTGCTAAAGCGGCCATTTTAGGCACCCGCAGGTAGAAAAACTAAAATCTTTAAAGTATTGGCGCCCTTAATATAATCTGGCAAAAGAAACCAGACGACGACAACACCGTTTGAGAGAAATGTGATAGGGCTCATAAAGTATTGGCGCCCTTAATATAATCTGGCAAAAGAAACCAGACGACGACAACACAACACCGTTTGAGAGAAATGTGATAGGGCTCACATTTCTCTCAAACGGTGTTGTCGGATAGACAGCACCGTTGTCGGACTAATAGAGGCAGAAGAGGAAAGAAAAGAAAAACTAGACTGTAAAATTGTTCGCCAAACCATCACATAATTGCTTGCTGTGCGAATTCTAAACCAAAATCTTGTGTAATCATTACATGATACTACTCGTATCATAGAGAAACACCACGTGCTTGGATAGCACAAACTAGCTGACATAAACCTCGTAAAGGTAGGTTCTCCAGCAAATCATAATTGACACCTATCCAAGACTAGATGGTGTATGGAAGGATTCAATTTTTCCGTCTACAAAGCTGCATCGAAAGTGCATTGCCAACAAGTGCGCGATGTCCGGGCGGACGGCACGTTTTGCCAGAAGCTCACGTTTCGCTGACGACGAGAAACTCTGCTTACCCACCTCTTGAGATGTTTATACGGTTCAAGTCGGGTTCGATGTAGGTCAGCGAAGTAAGTTTCGGGAGTGAAAATTGTATGTTGATGTGGAGGATAAATTTTGTAGTAGGAGTAATGTGCACATTTTGAGATTTGATCTCATGAGGAAATTGTATAACTAATGGCAACGAACAGTAACAAACCGAGATTCGTCATGGTCATCATCATCACCTGGCCTCTTTCCAACTATAGTTTAACTATTTTCGGTTGGCTTTCAGTCAAACCGGATCCTGCAATTATTTCAATGGAGCAAGATGTATCTAGAGTCCAAACCTAACAAATTAAACAACTCTTCGGATACAAATAAATAACAATATCCCAGCGAAGATGACAGAATAAGATGGTGGCAAAACATTTTACGTAACTCTGGCAACCAACACTTGTTGAGATATTCGGTAAGAAGAGTAGCCCACGTACGCCAATGGTGTTACTTAAACCCATGTCACAATGTATCGGCCAAACGTGTCCCGGCTGCAATTCCTGCCCAAGGTCAAACCGAGATTTTTTGGGATTTCGCTTGGGAATAGAATTCGACGACTAATCACGACGCAATCAATCGACGCTTCAGATTTTATCAGTACTAGATTTGCTCAATACATCGGTATTTAATTTTATAACGGGCCTTTAGTACCTCCGACCAAACAAAACTATTTGAACTCCCAACGCTTCATTGGCATTACATTAAATAAACAAATAAATAAATGTCACTTGACATTTACACACAGCACCATCTAGTGCCACACTAAGCTACGACGCTTGTGTCGTGGACACCAGATAGTTGATATACTACATATATAGGTTTTGTTTGTAAATACATACCTACTTATTATACATATACATCCATGACTCGGAAACAAATGTCCATGCTCATAACACAAACATTTGCTCGTACCGTGATTCGAACCCAGGACCCTAAGAACGTAAGGTAGCCTCACTGCCACTACGCCATTCGGGTCGTCAAATTTGATTAAGAAAGGAAGTCATTTACCAAGAACCAATAGCAAAGAATTTACTTTAAGAAAATGTATAAAGAAGGAAATGTGACATTTTATTCGATAGCAAATATAAAAAAAATGTTATTACAACTGGAGAACAGAGAGATTAATATTGTAAATTTTACTTTGACTGTCGTTTTTTAAGATGACATATCTAGATAATCTTGAAAAGCAGAACTTAGTCTACATAGGTCCTACAAATTTTTATCCAAATCGAGAGCCGTTCTTGAGAAACTAATTACATATAGATATTTACTCGTATATACAAGAATTGAACTTTTTGATAGTTAGGTATTCATTTAGACTTATGCACATTATTTGTCTGTCACACCTTTTGTTAAACTTGCATTTTGAGATGTGTACCATTTGTCACTAAGACATTGTGACCATGATTAGATGTACATTTTGACACTGGGGCATTCCAACCCTTGAACATTTTATAAAGTTGACTACCCAGTCCCTAAATCGTCTGTTGTTGCAATGCGAACTTTGCCAGACCAGTGCATAACACTTGAGATCATAAAGATTTGTTCAAGCAGATATCGTAATCATGTATCAATGAAGTGTGCTTGTTTAAGGCGGTATAACTCTGTCCCCAAAGAATATTTTTTGCGAGACAATCCCGAAAACGAAGTACAGCTTTTACAAGCAGAACCTTTGCTGTCGGTACTGCACCGGCCTCGTATTTGTCAGTTATGTCTCGAGAAGACTCTCTCAAAGCACTCATTATATTTTTGTTGATCTTTTATTAGAAGCTGACAATATTGGAACTTGTTTCAATATAAGACGCCACAGCCATGAGCGATTGACTGTGTGCCGCGGGTTCCATTCCCGCACGGAACAAATACAATTTGTATGGCCTACAGTCAGTTATTCTGGGTTATATTTGTGTGAGTTTAAAACTTGTAAACATACCCATGATACAGGAAAATAGTGTAGGGTTACTTTTTTTAAATGTTACTTTATTTATCATCATTAAAAAAAAAACGGGTTTTTGACTTGAAGTAACTCACTTGATATTCAGCCATTAAAAACACGGATTAAATCCAAACGTTTCTACGAAATCCGTGCTTTATTCGAGTGAACCAGTACTGATACTTCATCTCAGAAGAGATCTCAGTTACAGAAGAAAGTTTCAATTACAAAAAAGGTGTTTTTCTTTTGAGAAATAGTGAATCAAAAAACCTCTTAACGAAGCCGAAAGGCATCTGTTCTCGCCGTCATTGCGATTATTTTTTTGTTCTACACTATACCTGGGAACCTTCTACGAGTAGTTACGGTTAGTTAGTTAGATATTGGGGGTCAAAGTTCCATCTGTTCCAACACCTCCAAAACCCCCATAATATTAAATCCATCCATCACAATGTTTTGAGTGCGTTACATTGGATTCAACCACAAAACATGATTTTTCACCCCAAAAAAAAAGTCGTTTCTCAGCAATATTTTTTGCTTGTATTGTTCAACGGGCTGGTGTCCGCAACTCCACGTCAAAGCGCGTATTTTGCGTATGAATTTTTGGTTCTAGGGCATGCCGGTTTCCTCACGATGTTTTCCTTCACCGTTTTGAGAGCAGTGGTGATGAAATAAATTACACTAAGTAATGCGCCTGTCTGGGTTCGAACCCACGACTTACTGTTCGTAACTTGGGGCCGCCATTACTGGGCCACCGCTGCTGTATGTAAGTATTATATTGGGTTTTTCCATAGAATATTCTTAATTGATGGCAAGTGATCGTCCCATAGAATGTGGCTTCAGGGATTATTATGAAATTACTCAGACTTATCCCGTCGACATTGACTCATTTACAACAATAGCAAAGCAGCCGGTACATGTCCGAATTAGCTGGTTAGTATCAGAATGTTATGACGGATTTGGGTCAGATTGTTTCAAAATGTTTAGGTTCCGACATTTTTCATTTTCGTTAATCGGGTCAATGGATTAGTTTGTTCAGGTTAATGTAGTCTGTTATATTTTACCTCAATGTTGTTATTATTGTTGCAATAAACAATAATTTTGCACTACCATGACTATATTCATTGTATTATATTACATGAAAATATTCTAAGTGAACCCCTATGTTCAAACAGCTTAGTTATAACATGTTCAATATCAAGGAAGAATACCTTTTTTTTTTTTTTTTTTTTTTTTTTTTTTTGGGATGGGAAATCATCAAATGACTTCTCCCACTCTGGGCGGAGCGGGAGGGAGTGTCAGACTCTTACTGACTAAAACCCATCCATGTTCCTTCCTCGCCCTTTACGTTCCGGGGCCGCGGTATCTCTTTCGAACAGTCCCGCAACCCCGGCAGGCTTCGGCCCTTGCGGGCCCCTCTCTGCTGCTGACATCTCTTTGAGGCGCGCGTGGAACACGAACGCGCCGTCGACACGGCCTGTCGTCACTAGACGGACGGACGGCTAGCTAGCCCATAGCTTACCGTCCACAGGCCCGCATCTACGGTGGCCGGTAGCCACCACGTGGCCCCCGACGCCCGGTGCGTCTCCCGCGGCGGCCGGGAAGAGAGGCTCTCTCCCTCTCTTGTTCCGCCACCTCCTTCGCCAGCATGACTGCTTCGCAGAAGGAGGTGACGGCTTCCCATTCCGTCTCGCTCCGGACCATGGATTGAACTAGGGCCGGACGCGAGAGGTCGCCGCCGCCGATCGCCGCTACGAGGACACGGCGGTGCTCCGCCCACGCAGGGCAGACTTCCACCGTGTGCTCCACCGTGTCATCCGGTCGATCCTCACAGTGGAAACACCCGGGCGTTTCCTCCCGCCCGATTCGGTGCAGGTACCTCCCGAAACATCCGTGTCCGGTGAGGACCTGCGTCAGGCGGAAGGTGAGGGCGCCGTGGCGCTTCTCAAGCCACTCCTCAAAGAGGGGACTTACCGCCACTATCGTGGCGTGCCCTAAGGAAGAATACCTAAAACAGATAATAATAATTTAGACCTAAAACAGTTTAACGACCCGAAACAAATCTGAAAACCCTTACGGTTATTTAATCTACCAACAGAGATTTAAGTAGGTAATAATAATATAATATATCATTTAATTCAGTTAACAAAGGACCCACATTATGTATACAGCATGTAACATAATTAAATGTAAATCCGGAAATCAGTTTGTTCAGAATCATTTACTGAATCGATTTAAATATTTTTTAATCTAGGTCAAATTTTATCCCAAAAATAATTAAAACTGCGTAAATTATAGTCATAATATCCCTGTACAGTCAAAACAAACTTAAATGGACCATAACTCAAGGCAATAAAGACTTTTGAAAGTGCAGCTTTATTTGTATTAAAACAAATTTTCCAATACACAATGTTCAGGACACGTTCATAACTTTGACACGGTGCAGGTGAAGTGTGGTGGTTTTTGCTGGCAGAACATTCAACCAAAGGTATGGTACCCTACAAGAGTAGACAGCAGGACTATGTAAGCTGCTACTCTTCGGCTTCGCGGCCACTGACACTCGTCCGAACGGTCATCGACAGAAGAGCCGATTGACGAACACATACTCGTGAAAATGAATTACTAGGCTATTTCCATGCCAGTATGACCCGAGAATCAGCTGATTTGACGCTTTTTGTTTTTTTTTTGTGGAGACGTACCGATTATCGTTAAGTTAGTGAGACATCAAGTTCCGAGGACCTAAAAATAGGATAGCGAACGCTTTTGAAATAATTAAAAATGACACGAAGTGTTTTCTAAATTAAAACCTCAATTAAGAAAACGGGCATTCAAATGTAAGTATTGAACTTTTTTCGAAACTAATATTTATTTATTTATTTATTTATTTATTTATTTACACTAAACATACAAAATATCATTACAGGCTAGACCCAATGCGATATTGTAGCACATTTCAAATTCAGATAGTTCATCCGTGTATTTTAAGTATAGCAAATTCTAAACATAGCTATTCTTGTAAATTCACCCAAAGTACAACAGAATATATCTAAGTCCTCAGCAATGTGGTTGAGAGTGCGGAGCGCACTGGTGAGCGGCGCCTCACGCAGCAAGTTTGTTCGCGCGCGCGGTTCCACCAACAACCGCGGCTGACGACGACGACCAACATACCCGTCTGGCACGGCTAGCTCCACCCTTCGCAATATATCCGCATTGTGTATCTTCCCTCTAATTATCTTAAAGATATAAGTCACTAGTGTGAGTTGCCTCCTGACCCTTAGTTCATTATATCCGACCATTCCCAAGACAAATAGAGTTGGATACATCATTGGATAAAATGGATATACCCCGTATTCCCTCATATATTTGTATCTAATAAATTTATTTTGTACTCGCTCCAACATGAGACTATATTTAGTTTCATGTGGAGCCCAGATAACTGCATTACATTCTAGTTGGCTTCTTACTAAAGCATTATATAATGCTGTTATAGCTTTAACACTACAGTACACGCGCGGCCTACTATAGTAGACCAGGGTAACTCTTTTTCCAATAACTTTTTAGTATAGCGCGCTAGAAACTAGTGATTCCAGGTAAGCCTCGTCTGGTATATTTGTCACAACCTCAGTACCCCGCGCGACCCCGTACGCGACGCACGCGCAAGCAATTTGGCGCCAAAACCGCGGGACTACTAAAGTAGTCCGCGCGTGTATTGGTGTACCAAATTCAGGTATGTAACTTTTGATGTATTATCGATTTATAACGCTATTATATTATGCTCTAATTATTAATAATGTATTTATATGTATGTATATTCGATTGTTATTATTTATATTTAAGTTACAAATTGTAAAATGTATTTTTTTTGCTTATTTTAGTTCTTTTTTTACAGATTTATATATCCGATTACATAATGGATAATTCACAAGTGGAAAGGTGGCTGCAAGAGCTAAATACTGAAGATGAAGAAGTGATTGAGAGTGAAGATGATGAAGTTCAGTCAGAGCCAGACTTGCAGGCCCCTGCCGAAAAAATTGTCAGGCGTAACTTTTTGTCCGAATTGGCTTTTAATTTGATAAAACCGCTTTTGATTCGCCGGGCATCCATTGAAACACTACCACGACAACTTAAATTCAGGATAGACGCTCTTTTGGGCAACACAGTTCAAGAACCCCAAGAGTCTCAACACGACTTGTCTTCAAAGATAGGACGAGTTGGTCGATGTGCACTCTGCTCGAGAGCCCGAAATCGGTCGACAAAAAAGTGGTGCAAGACTTGCAATAAATGGATTTGTCCCGATCACCAAGCAGTAGTGTGTCCTGAATGCTATGAAAACAAAGAAAATATAAATACAGTTTAGTTTTAAGTTAAAAAAAAGTTACGTTGATCTCAGAAGTGCCATTTTTGTTAATTTTTCTTATATATTTACTAAATTGTTGATTATTAATACTTTCTTAATTATTTTTGTTAAATGTAAGGTTCTAGGTCTAAGTTAAATAAACACCTTTTAATTTCATTTGTTGTTTTATTCAGATAATTAGGAATATACATGTTATTGATATTTTAAAATGGCCTACCATAGTAGGCCACGCGTGTACTCAAGTAAAAAAAAGGGGCGCGTGTACTGTAGTGTTAATATTTGTGAAGCCTTTAACCATTCTAAGCACAAAACCTAGGTTTCTATATGCTTTTTTGCATACCTTAACTATATGATCACGAAATGTTAGTCCAGTGGTGAAACGAACTCCCAAGTCCCTCACTTCAGTGGTCCTATCCATCGGCACCCCGTCCACCGTATAAGCAAATGTGATGGGCGTGTGAGCACGCGAAAAACTTATGGTCACACACTTAGATGTGTTAAATTGCAGGAGATTACTCTTGCTCCAAGCTACTACTCTGTCTATATCTCTCTGCAGTCTTTCACAATCATTCTCGTTTGTGATGGGGAGATAAAGGTTGAGGTCGTCGGCAAACAGTAAACACTTAGCATCTTGCACAACGTTTGGTAGGTCATTAATCATTAAGAGAAATTCCAGAGGCCCCAAATTCGTTCCCTGGCTCACCCCAGATCTAGTATAGTATGTGTTCGACTGATATCCTGCATAGTCAACATACTGTTGCCTGTTACTCATATAGCTAGCAAAAAACGTAAGTAAATGCGGGGTGAAACCGACACCTGCTAACTTTTTCAGTAACACGTCATTATCGACTAAATCGAACGCTTTTTTAAAGTCGAAATATGCAGCATCGGCTTGTCCCCCACTATCTACTATCGGCACCACATCTGCCATGTAGCCGAGTAAGTTACTGGTAGTATTCCTAGTCGGCCTAAATCCATGCTGCGCGTCTGTGAGTTGCGAGCTAACTTGCTGGAAAACGCTCCTATGAATAGCAGATTCCAGCACTTTAGCCATTGTTGACAATACTGCAACCGGTCTGTATTCTTCCACTTTAGTTCCCGAACCTCCCTTCGGTACCGGTATGACCCGGGTAATCTTCCACATCTCGGGAAACACAGCTGATTTAAGGCAAAGATTATAGATGTGCAATAACGGTCTCGCTAAGCCCATTCGACAGTCCCTAAAAATGTACGGCGGAATACCATCAGGCCCTGTTGATTTTTTCGGCTTAAGTTTCTGCATGGCGCGTACCACGTCATGCAACTCCAAGCTGTCAAGGTGAACCCGCCCGGCTCCGTTCTGACTGCCCGCCCGGCTCCGTTCTGACTGCCCGCTTCGACTATCGCTGCGTCCACATCCAATCTAGGTTTATCTACATTGTACACTGAGTAAAAATATTCAGCAAATTCTTGAACCGTTTGTTCACATGTCAAGGCTTGTCCGTTCTTTAAAATCTTTTGACTGCTAGTGTTACCCCTTTTAGAATTAACATAAGCCCAAAAAGATTTAGGGTCACTCGACATTTGGTTTTGCATACGTTGGCGATATTGTTCCTGTGCTACTAAAATCTTTCCTTTTACTAGGGTCCTACACTGAGCAAACATTTCGTAATCATTCCCCAAACCACTACTTTTATATTTTTTATGAAGAGCAGCTTTGAGTTTTATGTCGCGAATTATCTCACCCGTATACCACTCGGGGTAAATGTACCTCGAGCGTACACGACTTCGCTTTTTCCTGGGAACACAGTCATCTATAATTGAATAAATTGTGTCATAAAAATACTTTAAACTCATGTCTAAATCTAAGTTATATAAAGGAGTCCAGTCAATGGATGCGATCCTTGAATATAATAGTAAAAAATCGGCTTTATAAAAATTCCAACTGACATATTGCGTGCGCGCTTCCGATGTCGATGTGCTCTTTGGCTCTAAGTAGGTATTTGCACGTAAACACGGGCTGACAGACACCTCTAGCGGCGGGTGATAACCGTCCACCGGCACGAGCGGTGCCGACGCCGTGCGTACACTCACACACTCCCCCTCCTCAAATGTACTCAACACTAAGTCCAAACATCGATCATTGCAATTAGTAACTCTGTTACTTTGGGTGAACCCACAATATGTCTTAAGATACTCATAATATGAATTAATGCTTGTAGAACACGAATATAAATTAAAATCCCCTATCACTACCACTTCACGATAGTTATTACAATACTGTTCAATGATTCTAAATAACAACTCATATTCATTATCACTACTATTCGGTGGGATATAAACAACACAGATAAAAAACAAAAACCTATTACGTAAATAAACAGAGGCACCTACTAGTTCAAAAACATGGTCATCAATGTTTACACCGCTTGGCACAGGTACCCGCCGCAGCTCGATTCGCGGTGTGGCCACGAGACACGCGCCGCCTTGTTTTCGCCCATCCGCTCGATCACATCGCATTATATTGAACCCAGGAGGGATTAGTTCCGTATCACAAATTGATTCGTTTAGGCCAGTTTCCGTGATAGCAAATACATCTGAGTTATGACTTGATATTCCTAGGTAAAACTCCTCTAATTTAGTTCGCAGACCTCTAACATTTTGATAATATATTTCAAGAGTAGATTTATTCCGAGGGTTTGGGTTTTTGGTATGGTCTACGAAACCAAATCCATTCACAGAATTCTACATTTATTGGCCAATTCTCAGGTTGACATAACATGTCATATTTACTCTCCGGTACACCAATCATAAAAGATGCATATCCCCTTTCCGTTTTTTGTTTAATTCGTTCTACTTTAACAGGTGTTTTCAACCCACATATGTTTCTTACGTATATCTCTAAATTTTCTTCTTTAGTCTCCTTCTGTAGCCGCCAGACATGTAAATATTTATTTTTTTCTGTTCCTTGAATTTCATTTATGGTAGTACTTCCTCCTCTTTTCACGTCTTTATTAGTATATCTGTTTTTCTTCCTATTTACGACTGTCCAGTTTTCCTCTCTATTCAGACTTTTCTTCTCTTCCTCAGCTACCAGCCCTAAACTAGTACTCATTTCGCTCACTTCGTTTATTGAAAGTGATGCTTTGTCCTCCGACACTGAACTTGTGGATTTCGTGGCCGCACATTCTTTGTTTTGTATAATATTGATGGATTTGCCAGTCACCCTCTTTTGATTTTTGTTAATTATATCGACAAATGTTTTAGATGATGGTCTTATTTGGCCCTTAGGCTCCACAGATACTCCTGTACTATCCACCAGCTTTGGATTTTCTATAGTAGGAGGGGCTCGAGGGGCTCGTAGGAGTTCGTTTGATTTTAATAATTCTTCGATTTTTTCTTCTAACATATCAACTTTGTTTGCCTTTTCTTGCACTACCTCCATAATTTTTCTCAAATTTTGCAGTTCTGTCTCTGTCTTAATAAATCTTTCTTGAAGCAATGTATACTGCTTTATTTGTTCATCCAGTCGTGCTATTATTTCCGATTGAAACTCCCGTAGTACTTCACATGCTCCATTATCTTGTTTAGTTTCTGAATCATTCGGGTTGCGACGACTACCGCGCTTAGTGTTTACGTAGCAGTCACTTGCACCATCCGTAAAAGTTTTATCCATAGTCGTAATGCTTCCCCGAACTGGCGTATCGGAATTCCCTCGTTTTGGAATAGTGCTTACACATAATGGACACACCCATTTTTTCTTGTATTCCTCTGTGAACGCCTCATACTTCTCCTTTGTCACAGCCAGACATATGAGATGGTAACGCTTCTTACACTTTCCTTGAGAACATTCCATACATTCCTTGTCAGCAATATCGGCATCGCAGCCGTTACATTTCGTACCCATCTAGTGAGCCAAAAACGTAGTGAATTTACACACAACAGTATACACGTCCGAACGCTGTCGCTGCGCGGCGGAATATCTACAGTTGTGCTGAGCGATGAACTCATCTCGAACCCTACCCTAGCGAATACCTACCTACTAAACTAAGTAGTTTTTTGCTAGCAAAACCGTCATACCACGACGTCGCGTATGCGACTGTGTGAGTTCGTGGATTTGCGTTTGTGTCCGTCTGCTCTATGACCACGACATTCTTCCAGAATTAGGATACTATCCATATTTATATAGAACTAATTTAATAGATAATCAATGCTAAAACTTGGTTAATTAAAAAGATCAGTGCATATATTATGATTATAACATAAATACTAATTGGGGTGTCTGAGGTTGACATTTGTATATACTCGTACCTTACAGACTAACATTCATATTTATAAAAACCACAAAAACTATCAAAAACGAACAGACGGCGTCATGTTGCGCTGCGTGGTGTCGCGTAGCCTTCCGCGGAATCGTAGATACATGACACCCTTCGGCCAAAACTCTTCCTTGAGGAAGGTCTCAATATGATGGGCCGGAACTCGTACCACGAACGACTTAAAATTCGTGTTGTGGCGCGACTCCAACTTCTCGACCTTCAAGGTCAAGGTGTAACCTGACTCGCATTTAAAAAGGGATGTTGCAGTATCATGTTCGAAGCTCATTTAACTCGATTCCTAGGCATCATCAACATGACAAAGAAGAGTTAAAAACTAAGAGAACGAGGCTTATCAGAATCTCAGAATCGAACAAGGGGCTCCACAAATTACCACTGTTCAATTTTCAGTTGAAAAGATCCAGTTCAAATAAAACTTTAAACAATAAACAAAATTACAGTATGAGTTCGGCATACATTGCAGGTTTTGTACATATGGATTCGAATCGCATAGTGTACAGCGCGCGATCTAGTTAACATAACTTTATTAGCACGGCTCGGCTCGCTTGTTCGGTATTCTTCTTGTTAAGGTTCCAGTGTAAACTTTAAATTGGATTCGATAGTTGGGGTGAAAATGCGGAAAGCTAGTGATCAATAGCACTTGGATGTAGTGTGGGCTTGTTTTAGAATTATTTGTGTGCATTTTGTGGAACTGGGTAATTTGATGTTTTTTAACCATTTGGTTTATGAACCGATGCAGCGATGTAGCTCCTTATTGATAACACCCTTACGGTAAATAAAGAGCGTATCTACGAAGAGAAGAAGGTGATGCTATCACCGAGACTATCTCTCAACATAGATTGAAGAACACGGCCTTATTAAAAAATATACAGTGAGGGATTTTCTTTTTCAACTCTTCCGTCACTGGATAGATGGCGTTGGTCTGACTACGTTACTGCAAGGAACTGACCGTCACATAATTTCACTTGGACCTAATGGTTATATTCGGATGCTTATGCAAACGAAAGTGTCAGTCAACGAGCGTATGTGACGTGTGTTTTTGCGAGCGTTTTGGCTTTGGCACCTAGTAACGTAGATCGTTCATTCAAACAATCGTATTATATGTCTGTTGTGCATTTTGACTCTCATATTACCTAGCACATAGGACAATTTGGACATTCTGTCATGTGTGCAGCCATGACCCGGAAGGGTCGGATCAACGCCATCGAGTTCATGGAAACTATTTTTTTTTTAATTCTCAAAAAAGATACATTGATTTACCACGAGTATACTGTTGAACTGGCTATAAAAGGCCAAAATAATGGATCAATTAGTTTCTGTTAATGACAGTTCCATGGCTAAAATAAACCGAAAATTAAATCATCATTCATTATTATCGACAACCTTCACCCACTGATGGGACTACATACATGCATACATACATGCATACATCTACAGGGTGTAAACCACCTCATCACGAGCTTGTCAAACAAGCATTCTAACATCAAACTAAGTAACGCAAAAACTTTACGCAAAAATTATTGCTGGGAAACAACTTATTTTTTTGAGGTTATAAATCATGTTTTGTGGTAGAACTATGTAACGCACTTAAAACATTGTGCTGATGGATGGATTGAATAGTGCGGGGGTCGTGGAGTCGTTAAAATCTTACAAAAAAAGTATTTAAAAAGCAATGATAGGAAGAACAAGTGCCTTTCGGCTTCGTGAAGAGGTGTTTTACACCCTTTATACAAATGCATACATGAGCTATATACTCGTACGTATAGGCCTAGTTTTGATCTCCACGCTCCACTGCCAGTTTTGCCAGTTTTAGCCAGTTTTAGCCAGTTTTAGCCAGTTTTAGCCAGATTTAGCCAGATTTAGCTAATTTAGCCAGATTTTACCTACGATAACAACAATGTCGTCTGCCCATCTCACTGCTGAACGACCAGTATTTCTCTTACCACTCCTTGGACGCCACTTATCACAGCTTTGCCATAAGCAAAATTTTACACAATTGAAAAGAAAATCGAATGACGAATAAAATCAATTATTTAAACAAACAATTTAATTAGTGTTCGGAGGAATCATAATGAAACATCTTTGTATTCATTTATTGGGCCACTGAGAAGCTATCTTATCTTAGTGTTGGTAAAGAGGACTATGGACGATCTATTAAAATATGTTTCGGCCGAGTGACTCATGAGAGGACGACTAATAAAGAAAGAAGTTGAAAGGAAAATACATCAGGAGAAATATGACATATTTTGATAAATATTAAATTAGAACTTTACAAAGTAAGTACCTAATTATGGATGTCAAAAAACTACCTGATCCAGCAGACATGCAGACATTCAAACCACAAATTTTGTCAAACAATTGCCGCCTTGTTTTGTCCTTACTAAAAGACGGAATCAATAACAAAAACACCTACAGTCAAAATCAAACGAAAGGAAATATCGCAAATTCACGCCCAATATGCAGGATAGATCTGGTCGTCCTTGCAAATTGGTTTTTCACTGTCGACTGAGTCGCACGATGAATGGTCTGCATCACCGCCTTCCGAACCTACGACAAATTCGTAGCATCGAAGTTTCGTAAATCCAATTATGAGTTGACGCCGCCCTTGTAATTATATTTGTGAAGGTCATGTTACAATTAAGAAAATAATCGCTCCGTTTAATGGTACAACTGTCTTATTTCTGGATCAGAATAAGAATAAAATGTGGTTATGGCGATTCTGCGGAAAACTCATAAGCACACACTGTTCCGGAGCAGCATGTGACTTGTAGACCTACCATATTAAGTGAGTTTGTTATCACCACTAGCCAGGTAGGTATAGTCGCGGGCACTCGAACAAAAGAATTTAAATTAAAATAACTTTATAACGGTTTTACAATACAAGAAAGAAACCCTTCTGCCCTTGTCCCATTTTATTTGTGGTCAGCACAACCCGTTGTCTCTGCCATTCTCCCCTGTGAGACGTCACGGCATCATTTACTCCTTTCTCTTTCATATCAGTTTTCACACCATCCATCTTTTCTTTTCTTTGCGTTCCTCTCCCTCTTCATCCATCAACATTCATGTCCATCACTCACATGACATGCGTTTCATTCCTCATTACATGCCCATACCAAGACAAACGACTTCCTTTCAATTTTTCAGTAACAGGTGCCACTTTCAAACTTCCTCTAATATACTCATTCCTTACTTTATCCATCCTTGTCACTCCACACATCCATCATCTCAACATTCTCATCTCCGCTACATGCAATTTTTTTTCATCCATCGAGGAAGTGTATTGAAAAATATTATTCAGGTAGGTGTTTTTCTCCATCTGTCCTTCTGCCATCTGTATTCTGTATATTATGTATTCTGTATATATTATGTATTCTGCCATCTGAACCCTAGATTTTAATCATTATAAAAAGTAGTACCTCTCACAACAAATCAAGATACGACAATAATGACCAGATACATAAATGTTTTCATTATAGTATCGAACGTGTTATTTATTGCATGGAGCATTTCAATCAATCTCATAAGGACAGATTCTCTTAAGGACAGATTCTCAAAAAGACGGATTCTCAAAAGGACAGATTCTCAAAAGGACAGATTCTCAAAAAACCGAATATGGTACAGGTGCACACACAAATTAATAGAAGGAAATAAATTAAGTAATAAGGTTAATTACATTAACTTAAAACTTGAGATTGCTTCTATTCATAAATTTAAATGAGGATACATTGCAATACTAATACAGTCTCCTTGCTATGCAATTTGTTTTGTTACTGGTGATTATATAAAACTCGTCATTGATTTCATACATATTGTCATTGAAAATAATTATTAATGTACGTGCGGCCAAATCAAAGCTATTTTATTACATTGATATTTTATAAAAATGGATAAAGCGGGCCCTAGTTCTGGGAAAAATGACATCGTGTTCATTGAAGGAAATAAAGGTACGACTTTCTTGTAAACATTTTTATTTGTTAAACCTTAATAGCCGTGGGTGTTGTAAAGGCGACTAAGGGATTCTAAATACACCACGACGGCCAGCAGAGTCGTTCTGTGCACTTTACCAACACCCTCAAAACGTGTAACGGGTTATTTTATATTTTTTTTATTTATTAATTTAAGGCACATCAACAACACAAACACAGACATGGTTATTTTACATTTTAGAGGTCTTATTCTAGTGTTAGTGTCAATAATAGACGTGCACAACATTTACAGAATAATAACTCACACATAAAAAAAAAAGTACTATTCTAAATTAAGATAGGAAGACAAATATCAGAATGTTATATGGTTATCAAATAAATAGAGAAATTAAAGTAACATGAATAATACAATAATAATTGGAAATTAATTAATTGGATATGGAGTGATGTCAAATAAAAGGTATTATCTAAATCAAATAAATCACAAATTACGATTATAATTATGTTTCCCTTTCCTTTCCAACAACTTCTGTTTGAGCCGAGTGGGGCGGTCATGAAAAATGTCCAGGGTTCTATCTACTTATCTATCTTTAGGGAGGAGACCCGTAGGTATCGATGATGTTGGAACTTTTTTGTGTAGTGGGCAAGGGGAATAAAGTTCTGTACTTTTTTATTATAGGTAAAGGCCGGTTACCAAATCAAGGAATGGTGCTTCTGCACGCTGGCCATAAATACAATTTTGTTAAGACAAATATGTCTGGTACAACTAATTGGCGATGCGTCAATAAAAACATTTGTAGCACATCCATAACATTGTCGGAAAATAAAGAAATTATGAAAGAAGCGAAACATGTTTGTTTACCAGATTTTGCTCGCAACAAAATTGATTACACAATGTCATTAGCAAAACAGGAGGTTCGTCTTAATATGGAGCCTATACCAAAAATATTTGAGAAACATTATTACAAACTTAATATACAGGAAAAAGGAAACAATTCTGATCATTGTGATCATACACTTTCTCAGGACGAAATGCTTTCCCCGGATGAATTGCCTTTATTCAGTTCAAAAAAGGATACGCTATATCGGGCACGTTATAAATATTTAAATGTAAAGAAAAGTAAATTTTTGCGGCCACAAGATGTGCAGTTGCCAGACAGTTTAGTGAGTGATTTTTTTTTATTTGACGATGGTGTCGAAGAGAAGATTATAATTTTTGGTAATCATCTGGCAAAAGAAACATTGAAGAAAGTTGATATTGTGTACGTTGATGGAACGTTTAGATGTTGCCCGGTTCCTTTCTATCAGTTATTTTCTGTGCATGCCGACATTACGCATGAATCAGGAACTGTGTGTTTTGTGCCATTGTTGTTCGCTTTGTTGCCCAACAAAAGCCAAACTACGTACGAGAGACTTTTCAAAATTTTAAAAGATGTTTTTTTCATGAACATAAGCGCTTTTAAATGCGACTATGAAGTGGCAATAATCCAAGCTATTAAGTCAATATATCCCGATATAGTAGTAAAGGGTTGCTACTATCATTTTACAAATGCGGTTTGGAAAAAATCAAAATCAATTGGATTCAGTTCATCCATAGAGGGCCGTAAATACACTCGGCTCTACACCATGCTAGCACTATTGCCAGCTGTGCTTATACCGGAGGCATATCTATCATTATGTGAATTAGCTCCTAGTACTGAGGAAAGCACACAATTCCAAAATTATTTTTTGAAACAATGGATCAATCTTATTACCAGAGAAGTCTTCAGTTGCTATGGCGAGAAATTTCGAACAACAAATGCAATCGAAGGGTGGCATAAAAGGATCAATTCCATCATTCCTAAAAGACCGTCTATACTTTATTTCATCATGCTTTTGAAGAAAGAAGCGAAACTGTCGGACATAAAAATACTCCGCGGTGCCTATTATTGTGCAGGAAAAAGAAGGAGGAAAATTGATATTTTAGTCGATACTAAAATTGAAAATATTATATCTGAATGTTTAGGGGGCGGTATATCAACTTTAGAGTGCTTGCAACGTCTTGCGACACTGAGACGCGCCACCAATTAATAAAAATTTTAAACGTTTTATTTTTCTCTTTATCTGCTTACCCGTACTCCTGTCCTTTTGAGAATCTGTCCTTTTGAGAATCTGTCTTTTTGAGAATCTGTCTTTATGAGAATCTGTCCTTATGAGACACAAGGTAGCATTTGATCCAATTATTCGATAGCTGAACGAATATTAAAATCGATTTACTTTTTTCCCCAATTCGATTGTCACTATTCGGATCATGATAAATAATGTGAATTATTACATTCGGCAATGTTTTAAAATGGTTAACGTAATTGCAATAGACAAATAAAATCTTTTTTGAACCAGAAATGTAAAGGAAAATGAAATACTCGATAATAATAATTGTTAACGCCTGCTTTAAGTGTGGTGCCAAAGTGCAGTGTTTATTGTGTCGCGCGTTGCTGTTCAAAAGGGCTAGGCAACGCGACCTACCCTCAACCGATTCTTGTGACTTTTATCTATTTTTTATTCTAACCTCTTGCTCCGCACATTTTATTGTAAAATCGGGGGGCACCGCAGTGCCCCCGCCAAGTCGAGCGCGAAGCAAACACTGCCGTACCATCCTTTACTGGAACCATTTCGCCGCATTTTCAGGCCCCTATTTGAGAACCTTTGGATAAGGACCAGAACGCTCCAGCCATCCAGTAAGCTATAATCACATACTTAAAATCCAAAATTTCAAGTCTGTAGGTCATTTAGTTCCGAAGTTAAGCGAAAGCAGTTTCGCATTTATGACACTCACTCACTCACTCATGATCATCAGAATAGAACTAGTACTTCCCATAAACTCAGAGAGCTGAAATTTGGTACAGAGTTAGGGTTTAATGGCCAGGGAAAACTATAAAAACTAGGATAATCGTAGATCTGGAGTACCTTGTGACATTGTTAGAAAACACAAGAGCCCAACCAAACTATTAGAGATCGACATATCGTCTTTTTACAAAAAATATTCAACTTGGTGGACCGCTTCATTTGATGTCAAAAATCGAAGGTCTGAAGTATCTGATGAAGAACCCTCAATAATGAGATATGATAATGCCCCCTTCTACTAATGCATTATCATATCTCTAATACAGCTGAGAGCCACTTTTAAGTATTCCCAAATATGACTGTAATTGTGTTAATGTTTGGGGGGTGGGTGCACCAACAATAGCCTCTAACTTCTAACTTTTCTGGTAAGGGTCTTATCCCTTCACTGGACACTAAGTGACCAAGAAACTTGATTTTTCTGCAAAAAAAATCCTTTACATTATGTTGTTTAAGTCTCTCTAAAACAGTAATTAAGTGTTTGTGACAATCCTCTAAATCAGAGCCCATTTTACATTTTATTAGCAATAGCTAATCTTTAAATATGCCACGTTTCTACAAAAAGAAGTGAAATCCCACCAAAAACATTCTGTAAAAAACTAGTCTCGATGGAGCTGCTTGTTAATCTCTAAAAAGTAATGAAATCTAGACAAAGTCGTGCCAAGTCTAAGGTTCCTTACTGCGATTTCTTTATTATTATAGTTAACGTTTAAATATGCTACGTTTCTACAAAAAGGTAAACGGAGCTCCTTGTTAATCTCTAAAAAGTAATGAAATCTAGACAAAGTCGTGCCAAGTCTAAGGTTCCTTACTGCGATTTCTTTATTATTATAGTTAACGTTTAAATATGCTACGTTTCTTCAAAAAGGTAAACACACTACGTGAGGCATAAGTCACGTTTATGCTCTTAAACAGTCTGTAGCATTTATTTGACTACTTAAAATGCTATTGTAGTACCAAATGCAGTAAAAACAGCTGAAAGCAGGACAGCTGCATTGTGGTTTGCTGCATTGTGGTTTGCTGCATTGTGGTTTGCTGCATTGTGGTTTGCTGCATTGTGGTTTGCTGCACTAAAACTAAAGGCTTTACAAAAGCATTTTTATGCCTTTATCCAACCGTTATACATCGTAAAGCATCATAATGGTTTTGAAATGCCAGTAAAAAGCGTTGTAAGGACATGCCTTTGCCGGTCCTCATTAAGACAGTCGTCGGTCCAATAACAGGTCACGTTTAGCAAGCTAAGCATTCATATTCTAGTAAGTAAGTAATTTAGTCGTTGAACAGTAAAAAAAGGAACTTGTGTCGTCGTTTCCATCATCCACCTATCCTTTATGGATATACTTCATGGCGACCCTGCCAGGATCCTGCCATATAAGAACAACAAAAATTAAGAAGTCAAGAATGTGAAAATCAATATTGACGAAAAGAAACAATACATGGACATGTCCTTACAGCGTCAAGATGCGTGTTTATACGGGCCTTAAGTTCTACATAAGGATACTATTAGCTGTTTAAAATGCTTCCTGTTATTTGGGTGGATGGGGTGAGAAGAAAGAGTGGATGGGGTGAGAAGAAAGAAAGAGTGGATGGGGTGAGAAGAAAGAAAGAGTGGATGGGGTGAGAAGAAAGAAAGAGTGGATGGGGTGAGAAGAAAGAGTGGATGGGGTGAGAAGAAAGAGTGGATGGGGTGAGAAGAAAGAGTGGATGGGGTGAGAAGGGGTAAAGAAAAGAGTGTCTTTGTGACATTTCTAGATTTAACAAATCAAAAGTATAGATGTAAATATGAATAGACCTACTGATTAAAATTATTATTATGAATAGCAACGTTTCCGTGTAACCCCATTAAAGATATACGATTTTTTTTGTCAGTCGTATACAAAACCACAGTTACAGTCACAGTCAGTAAACCTTTATTGATATATTGCCCACTAGCTTTTTTTGCCCGAAGCTTCGCTCGAATTTCGTTCAGAAATTATCCCACAACAACGTATTTTTTGGATTCAGAAAACAGACATTCACTCAAATTATTCTTGCATATCTTACCGGCAAGAAAGAGTGCTATCAACTATAGTAGCGGCCCGATGCAGGTTCAATTCGTATTGCAGAAGATAAATAAATAAATTAATAAATAAATATCGCTGGACATTAACACACCTCGCCATCTAGTACCACACTAAGCAAGGCTTGTGTCGTGGACACCAGATAGTTGATATACTACATATATACTTTTTTGTTTGTAAATACATACTTATTATACATATAAACATCCATGACTCGGAAACAAATGTCCATGCTCATCACACAAACATTTGCTCCTACCGGGATTCGAACCCAGGACCCTATGAACGTAAGGCAGCCGCCTCACTACCACTACGCCATTCGAGTCGAGATCAAAGATTCCTGGTTTGTCTACACCTGCCCCTCTCCCTAAACAAAATCCCTTGGCTGTCATATCATTTCTTGCGGAGAGACAACCTTTGGATGGATAATTAACGAATTTTAATTTTAAAGAGGGGTAATATAACACTGAACACCCCTCCGTGTTCAGTGTTATATTACTTTCTTCTTTATCGTGTGCTTAGTCCGGTGTTCGAGTTTTCATGCCGCTCATGGGCCTCTCATGGCTTGGCTGGTCTATTGCTAAGAATCGTATTTTATGCGAATTTAAGTCTGCTTGCCTACTGTGTCATTTTTCTAAGCAGATTAATTTTAAAATAATGATGTTATAGTTGTTTTTTCTTTAATTTTGGTAGCGAGAAGAGATATTACTATTTTCATCAAACAACGGTTTAGTATTTCGATGCCTTAATATTTTTTTTTCTAAAGACAACTCTTTTGGCTCCCATGCCACAAAATACATTGCAGTTTCCCAAACATAATCGAAACATGAGCTCATTATTAAACATGTTCGCTCACAACTTGCTACATCTACTAAACAACTGTCTACCGCTATTTTGTATGGAATGAAAGCTCATTTTGCAAATTAAATGTTTGGTTGCAAATAGAATGCGAATCGTAACATGGAAATTGTCATGCCTCTGTGTTTACCATCGTGTGTGAGTACATGCACCACTAAATATGTTAACCAGTCATGTCCATGGATTATGGTGTGTAACTAGATGCCAATGAATTACAATGCTAGAGGAACACTGCAATCAAATGACAATAGTTCATGGTTTAAATTTCTATTACAGACTGTTTTTCTAGGTAGAGGATTAAATACATTTTCTGTTATATTTATTTGAGCTTACTTGTATAAAACATGCTATTGGGAGAAAGGTGAATTCATTCAGAATTGATAAATTCTGGTGTCCTATATATATGGTAACTTATGTATACGCCTGAAGTACTACAGAAGCACGGCAACCCCATCAGCACCCTAAATGCGTTGTTATACTGGACACGAAGGGCGCAAATTGCAAAAAAACGTAAGAAAATTTGGATTTCGCGGGCTACCCTGGAGCATCCACTTTAAATCACAGTTTCCTAATAATTCGTTAATTTTATTTCTTCAAAAGTGTATTCAAAAACTTCGTTGATACACGTGGGCATACGAGTAATTGGTTATTGCAGTTTTCGGTTCCGTAACACCTCGCCTGCAGCTCTGTTGCGAATCCCGTCTCGAATGCAAAAACTAAGATTCCCCACTTATAGGGTGTCACTAAACCACCTCATCACGAAGCCGTTAACCAAGCATTCTGTACATCAAACTAAGTGAATTCAGACAGGGGGTCTGACCTCACTGAAACTCTTCTGTTTGTACGTGGATCGGCTGATTCGTGAGCTCAGCGGTGCTATGGTAGGCTGTTCCATTGACAGAACACTTGTCAATAACATCAGTTACGCCGATGACATGGTACTGCTGGCCCAATCGATCAGCGCCCTCAAGATGCTCATGTCCGTTTGTGAGCGTTATGCGGAGGCCCAAGGTCTCAGATATAACTCGAAAAAGAGCGAGTGTCTGTTGTTCAAGGCAGGCACTAAGGACTATCGCGAAGTGCCGCCTGTCTGTCACACTCCACAAATCGTTCAAATATCTGGGGCACTGGGTGTAACGTTACGTTTTCCTGGGGAGGAAAATGTAAGGTTGCATTGTGTAAAGTTTAAAGAAAAATGGCAGGAGAAAATATGATGGTTTAATAATACAAGGGAATAGAAATGAAATTTACTAAGTTAGGGAAGCCGAGGTAACGTGATCAGGATCCACGTCGAGGTAAGGGTCCAAAGCTCGCAGCTGGCAGAAACCGCTCGCCGCAGTGATAGGCTCACTCGCAGTCGCCAATCTCCGATGGTTCGAGGGTCGAGGCTCACCCGCTGTCGTAGGAATAGTAGGAGTAGCAGCAGTTGTAGCAGCAGTTGTAGCAGCAGTTGTAGCAGCAGTTGTAGCAGCAGTTGTAGCAGCAGTTGTAGCAGCAGTTGTAGCAGCAGTTGTAGCAGCAGTTGTAGCAGCAGTTGTAGCAGCAGTTGTAGCAGCAGTTGTAGCAGCAGTTGTAGCAGCAGTTGTAGCAGCAGTTGTAGCAGCCGCAGTTGTAGCAGCAGTAAGTTTTCAAGGCAGACAGCGTCCAGGGGCTCTCAATAGTGGTAATTGCAGTAATAGTTGTAGTTTTTCATGACTTCAGGACTTTAAAATGACGCCAGGACTAGATCTCGCCGGCTTAGTGACCACGTTAAATATTTTAGAGTAATTTCCAGCTTGTTGCTGGCTCAAGGACCAAACGCAGACTGAATATTTCAGGCTCGGCTTCCCGTCATGATGAAATTATGAATTTCATAATGTTGGTTCTAGAACATAGAAGAATAAAATGGTTAACAAAGAAAAGATCTAACATCACATGTATAAAACCTACAACTCCAAGTTACAACAATAAAATAAAAGAAAAACTAGGCTTGTCGTTGTCATTATGCAAAGATTTGGAAACACAAAAATGTACAGAAATGCTATAAATAATACTAATTAAAAGGCGGAAAAGGCATGCTAAGCTTCCCCATAAAGGCCATACAGTTATTCGGAAAGAACGTTTGATAAAATTTTGGATTACAGTAGTCAAAAACGTAAGTACAAAAACACAAACATTACATGGGTCATTGCAACGCAGACGGACAATACGGACATGGAGAGGGAGAGGGAGCGTAGGGCGCTGTCAGTCAGGAGCAATATGTTGATCCGTAGGTTTGCTAAAAATGACATTGTTTAGGGCATACTGCCAATCTTTTTACACCAGCAGTCTATGGGTCGACTACACCCAAAAGGTTTACAGCGCCTTACGCGTCCAGTACAATAACGCATACAGGGCTTTGTTGGGGTTGCCTCGACACTGCAGCGCATCAGGTATGTTTGCAGAGGCACGTATTGTCGATTTTTACGCAATCATGCGAAAGCGTGTTGCCTCCTTGATGTGGCGGATGCGGGGCAGCACCAACAGCCTCTTGGTCACTGTGGGCAATAGGGCGGAAGGTCTTATACTCAGGCACTGGACCACAACGCAAGTACTACCCTCAAATCGTGCCGTGAAGTAATGTTTCTTTTAATTATTGCCTAATTTGTTTTCTGATTATTTATGATTCATTTATTATTATTATTACAATTTATTTTTTTCCAATTCCAAGTGTAATTATGTACTAACACTAGTGGTTAAGATGTGTGTATGTATCAACTAACAAATTGGATTGTAAGATGTTCAATAAATGATTATTATTATCAAAATTTTTTTTTTAAATATTTTAACCTGAACACGAATTTGCTATGGCAGGTGCAGACACAATCAACCTGTACAATTGCTATCATTAAAAAAATAATTTTTAAAATATTTTAACCTGAACAAAATCAAATGGCATAAAGTAGGTGTTAGCCATTGATATTTAGAATGTTGTGTTAATATATTTCTGTTATCTATATATATAAAATGGTAAACTGACTGACTGACTGACTGACTGACTGATTGGGTGATATATCAACGCACAGCCAAAACCGCTGGGTCTACAGATTCCAAATTTGGCAAGAAGGTTCCTTATGTGGTCTAGGGGTGCACTAAGAAAGGATTTTTCAAAATTCACCCTCTAAGGGGGTGAAACGGGCCCCCAAAGTTTGTATGGGGAAACAAGATTAGTTACACTATTTCATTCAAAACTTCACAAGAGTACTCCTATTGATAAATGAGAAGAAACGGGTTTCAGTTTTTTTTCAAAATTCAACCCCTAAGAGGGGTAAATGGGGTGACAAAGTCTGAAAATCAACGCACAGCCCAAACCATTGGGTCCACAGATTCGAAATTTGGCAAGTAGGTTCCTTATGTGGTCTAGGGGTGCACTAAGAAAGGATTTTTCAAAAATCACCCTCTAAGGGGGTGATTCGGGCCCCCAAAGTTTGTATGGGGAAACAAGATTAGTTAGACTATTTCATAAGAAACTTCACAAGAGTACTCCTATTGATAAATCAGTAGAAATAGGTTTCAGGTTTTTTCAAAATTCAACCCCTAAGAGGGGTTAATGGGGTGATAAAGTCTAAAAATCAACGCACAGCCCCAACCGCTGAGTCTACAGATTCCAAATTTGGCAAGTAAGTTTCTTATGTAGTCTAGGGGTGCACTAAGAAAGGATTTTTCAAAATTCACCCTCTAATGAGGTGAAACGGGTCCCCAAAGTTTGTATGGGGAAAAAAGATTAGTTAGACTATTTTATTCGAAACTTCACAAGAGTACTCCTATTGATAAATCCAAGATAGCGCCGAGGAAAAGTATTTTTTTTTTCATCTCGGGTGTCGTTTACATGGATTTCGAGGTCGCTGATTACAAAAATGAGATCGAAATGAAAATCGAAATGGCGTTGAAGTAAAGTTTTCGTCATGTGTGTCGTTTTCATGGTTTTTGGGGTCGCTGATATCGAAAATGAGGTCAAAATAAAAATCCAAAAACGAGCCTATGATTTTTTTTTTCCTTTTTCCTTCATGGGTGTCGTTTTTATGGTTTTCACTGAATACAAATCTAAGTTTTCTTTAAATTTTGTTTGTCTTCGTAGCTACGTATCGTTATGTAATTTACCGGCCATAGTAATTCCATCCTAGACAATAATTTAAGATTTTACACAATACTTCTGCAAATTTCCTCTGTTCTGCTTTGAAACCAACTAATTTATGAGCAACCCAGATATGTATATCTTTAAAATACTGCTCGATCTTGAATTTTACTTACTCTTTGCGCAATGAAATTCCCTCATTAGGGTTCCGTAGTCAACTAGGAACCCTTATAGTTTCGCCATGTCTGTCTGTCCATCCGTCCTCGCTTAATCTCTGTGACCGTTAGCACTAGAAAGCTGAAATTTGGTACCAATATGTGTATCAATCACGCCGACAAAGTGGTAAAATAAAAATTGGAAAAAAATGTTTTATTAGGGTAGCCCCCCTATATGTAAAGTGGGAAGTGATTTTTTTTTATTCCAACCCTAACGTGTGATATATTGTTGGAAAGGTATTTAAAAATGAATAGGGGTTTACTGAAGTCATTTTTTGATAATGTCAATAATTTCGCAAATAATCGCTCCAAAAGTAAAAAACAATGTGTCCCCCTCCCCCTCTAACTTTTGAACCATAAGTTTAGAAAATATGAAAAAAATCTGAAAAGTAGAACTTTATAAGGACTTTCTAGGAAAATTATTTTGAACTTGGATGGAAACAAGTTTTTGTACAAAAAAGACAAAAAGTTGTACAAAATAATCTCTGGACTAAGTTCGTAGTATAATCGTATATGAAGGCATTTTTTTTAACTTCGTTAACATATTTTATTATCCTGAACGTATCTTTTTTCAAACAAAAAAATAATTATTAAAATCGGATTGGATTAAACACTTATTGTGACAGACGGGAAACTACGGAACCCTACACTGAGCGTGGCCCGACACGCTCTTGGCCGGTTTTTTTGAATTAAAATTACCCCAAATTCAACGCGAGCAAAGCCGCAGACAAAGCTATCTAAGACATAAAAATATCGTGTCACATTGTTTGTTATCGAAGTCCTCCGAAACGACTTCACCGATTTTTTTTTGTGTATTTTTGGTAGGTCAGAGAACAAGTTGAAGGCTACTTTTATACCTCTAGGTGACAAGGGTGGTTTACGCGGACGAAGTCGCGGGCAACAGCTAGTATTTAATAGAACAACATAATTGAGATGCGTTCCAATAATGTCGGGCCTGGATAAATTTTGTATGGGTTATGACCGTTCTCCTTTGCACGAAAGAACGAAATAATGTACAATATATGCGCTCCCGAAGATCCCTTGAACACGATTTTCGAAGAGATTACAAACATTTTAGATTATTACATTGATCCCAAGCCCAGTATTTGGCCAATGCGACACCTCGCATGCAACAACAAGAGGAAACGAATCTGCAAATTGTGAGTTGAAATGTCATAACTGTAAATAACAAACTTCTGTTAGGTTTAATAATTAGTAAATGAAGTCTTCTACATGCGAATTTGCTATGGCGGGTCCAGACCCAGTCACACTGTAAATCGGAACCGAGAATGGGACAGAAACGATTAACCATTTGTTATTGTTAAGATGAAAATACTGGTAAAGAATGATATTACGACACATTCACTCAATCACCTCAATGTTTAATCAGTATTTTTAATCAATGTTCACTTTGGAATCTACTTTATACATTCATTCAACATCTCGAAACTGGGGCCTAATTCTGCTATTTTAGTAAATTCGTCACTCCAACACGATTCCATTCCCATCCAATTGTCATTTTGCTTAAAGTTCGTAATCTGCTAAATTCACAATGGTCGATCATTGGTCGGTCAATGGTCTCGTAATAAAATTTTGTTTAATGGCAATGTCGTATTGTATAGTATTTTCATGTTTCAGACACTATACTTATGAGGAAATATAGTATTTAGACACTATAGGTACTTACACTTTATAAGTCGCGCTTTGGCAGTAACTATTTTAGCTCGCGTTAGATTCGATCTAGAACGATGTTTTAACATCGATTTTAGCTGAAATAAAAATTAATTTCTCAATATTTACTTTTTTGACATTACGTCAATTGTCAAGCTGTCAGTAACTTTTCCTTTACTTTTAATTTTCTTACTGGCCTAGGCCTATGAAGGTTTCTTTTGATTTATATAATTTTATTTAATTTAATCAATATATTAGCTCAAATAATGTATTTTAGAGTTAATTACGATTGTTTACTAAATAACAGTATCTTATCTTACTTTTATAAAGTTAATTAGCACGCTCACAGAATTAATTCTTCGAGGAAGTTTTTTACTGAATAATACTGGTCGTTTTAAATACAGGCAACTCACATTTTTGATTTTAAAATCAAAATAATCTAGAGAGAATGAAAGAACTAAAATAAAACAACTGATGTGGAAAAACTGCTGATTTTTGGGTATAAAAGGACATTCCTGACACATTCGAGTCAGTCTACAACGGGATCTGAAGTGAGATACTTCTCTTAACAAGTCACTGGTATCACGGGTGAAGTTCGCCCTTTGAAGGAGACTGTATGGTGGCGCTGACGCCCTCACGGGCCCCAACACTTCCCGGAGGAAAGTTGTACTCCACGCTCTCTACAGAGCTGGACCAGAAAATTACATTGCCTGTCGCCCTGAAGCGCCCCAAGCCTTGAAGCCTGTCCTGGAAGCAGTTCGCCTCTGCAGAGTTGGACCAGGAGGCTGCCCAGCTGTACTTCACGCTCTCTACAGAGCTGGACCAGAAAATTTACCTTGCCTGTCGCCCTGAAGCGCCCCAAGCCTTGAAGCCTGTCCTTTAGGGCTATTATTTGACAGTTCGAAATGATAGTAATTGGGCTCAGCGTATATCAATTAACTGTCAAAATACTAGTTTCGTATTGTGTATGACCAATCGCGATCAAATATGACGTCATTGATGCCTTTCGTGGCTGTTAGTCACCGTAACTCATTTTGACAGATGCTTTCGTATCGATACTTATACTATTGCGATTATGTAAGCCTAATGGATATCAAATTGATAACAACTGAGTCTCTAATAGCTATCGTGATAGACGCTACTCCTAGGTAACGTTTTATAGGATTTTCTGAAATACACCGAAGCCGGTTTCAAATGGAAACGTTACATCTTTTTTGTTGTTTTATTGTAATTTGTGTTTGTGGTTGAAGTATGGCACCTAAATAATTCTGGGATTAGCTGAAGAAGAGCGAAAACAAAGTTTGAAGTTTTGGAATGGTTTCGTTAGTTCTGATTTCAGCCACCACGTGCCAAAATATCCTTGTACAGATCCTTGATTCTTGTACAAATTAAAAGGCTTGATTTATTAATATAGGTATTTTTATACATAACTCGTAATACTTTTACAAGCTTTAATGTATATTTGTTTTGTGAAACATGTTGAAAAAAAAGAACAAATCTGAGTGCTTAGGTACCTACTACTACAAAACTGTATATTTAGAATGGCTATTTAACAATGATCCGAAACCTGTTGTTAGTCCATCAGAATACAACACTGATTAATACTAGAGTGCGTTTACATTCGTTACTATAAAATGTTTAATTGTATAGTAACGAATCCAAACACACTCGAGTTTTATTAGACAGGCTAGTCTTCCAGTTCAAACGCTCCACGGCACGATTCTTCGTGAAGCGTAAAAAAACCCATTCAGTCAGACTATAACATCATCCCTTATTTTAAACGTGGTATTAATTCATTTAACACTGCTTTTTACGCGTTTTATGTGAGACGACAATGATTTTGTTATTTAAGTGAGAAAGTTGTTTAAGATTGTGGGTGATCCAATTTTATCAGTAAGTATAGATATAGTGCAGCCCCGACTTACGAAAAGTAAATCGTGGGTTCGAACCCAGACAGGCGCATTACTTTGTGTAATTTATTTCATCACCACTGTTACAATCTAATTATATACCGCCTTATTGATAACCTACATTCTTTCATAGAGATCGTTCGTCTGCCATGTCATTGTCATTACTTTTTCTTGCGTTGTAAACTAATTATAAATACTTAATATAAATATGTGATTTATATCAACCACTGCTCTCAAAGTGGTGAAGGAAAACATCGTGAAGAAATCAGCATGTCCTAGAACCAAAAAATTCAAAAGACAATGTGAAATCTACCAACCTGCACTGCTTTCTGCGATACAGGGTATCTATTATACCGACCACTTCCAAAGTACCAGCTGGACTAACTGAACTTTTTTTTTTTAAACTTGCGAAAAAGTTTGACCCCTAATATCTCCGTAATGATGGTTCCCAGATATGGTGTAGAACAAAAAAGTGATCACAATGACTGGGAAAACAAGTGCCTTTCGTGTTCGTTAAGAGTTTTTACACCTTTTATACTAGAAATTCCCTGGGCCGTGCCGACGGGCGAAAGTAAAGGACGGAGTGCTTGTTTAGTGTATCGAAGTAGGGCCAACAAAAAGTATTTGTTTTGAAAATGAATTAACGAGTACTACTGTCAAAACATGTAGGACAACGTACAATATCACTATAATAACCTTATGCGAAAAATATAACATAATCCCGAAAAAACGGGCAATTGAGACGAAAAATCCCAACCATTTTCGTGATCACATAGTAAAGGCGGCTGTGGCTACCCGATCCCCGAATTTGTAATCTTTGCGTGTATACAAAAGGTAAATTGCTCGGTGGCATTTTCAACGGTAATGATGTCATCGCCGCATCCCGTAATCGAGGACTGGATACTTTTATAGTAGATCCGTTGGCCGCATGTTACACCGGAGCGTTAAGCTTGGGAACTTAGATACACAGGTATTTTTTCAAATAATCTTAGTTCATAAAGAAATAAGTCCTTTCCCGGAAAAGAAAAATTTGTACAGGGAGGACGCATGTGTTTATAAAATACCTCTTTCATGCGCGATATTTACTCGCGACGAGACGACAAATTTATTTCACAAGTAGCCAACAAAACTAACTTTTAATGAAAAAATAATACGTGTTTCATTACAAACTTCTTTCTTCCTTTTCGACTGCAAAGATATGAAATAGTCGACCGTCAAAAAAACGAACGCTTCGTCTCATAAAATCAAGGAGCTATTTAATTTATTATGTGTGTTGTGATAATTTATGCCCATTGGACAAGCAAGACTGGACCGGACGCAAGTAAATTGGAGATAAGAAATTTGTTTCTTCTAGTGAACGTTTTAATCATTGCAGCGTCTTAAAAGAAATTTAAGACTGCCCCCCAAAATGCCCCTTAATCCGTAATGTGTGGGGGCCGTGTTTCTCGTGCAATACGTGTTTCAATAGAATCCGCGTTTTCAAAACTTATACAACACTGAACTTTCCCAATAATACCTTAACACTTCTGAAATTGAAAAACACTGCCAGTAGTAAAACTTAAAAGAAAACACGAAATAAACTTTACGATTCCGAGAGAAAATACGAGTATGACGAAATTTACGAACAGGGAAGGTTTTCTACAGGAACTTCAGTAGTTTTAAAGTAATACTTGAAATTCTTAACTGTGAGAAACTTACTTATTAATATTCTGATACTTATGTTTATAGTTAAGAAGAAAAGTGATGAATGTTATCGATGAAGACGAAAACTGTAGGTACTTAGATTTATTCTTAGTTACTAAGAGCATCACGAAGTTTCTACGGTTGCTCATCTTAAAAATAAAAAAGTTTTCTCAGATATGAGCACGAGATAAGGGATTTAATTTTTGCGGGGCTGTTCGAAAGACATACCGTGGCCCCGGAACATAAAGGGCGAGGAAGGAACATGTATGAGTTTTAGTCGGTAGAAATTTGACTAAAACCCATACATGTTCCTTCCGCTCCGCCCAGAGTGGGAGAAGTCATTTGATGAATGAACGAAAAGTGAAAAAAAAGGCATTTAACTTTTCCGAGACTGTTTCTACATCGAGTGTTTTCAGAGAAATCACCATAATTTAATTCGGACAAGATTATAACAGAACCAACGTCTTTGTATGAGGTTTGGGGGATTTTTTTATAATTTTTTTATTAATTTGGTTTGACAGGGATTTTATTGAATAGATTTCCAATAAATGACACGTTTATTTAAAAAAGAAAAACAGCTTGCGTGCCACCATGTGTCCAGCCGAACTTCATAGAAAAAGAAAAAACGGAAAAGGGGTCCGCCCTTAATGACACATAGTTAAAAAATGTAGTTACAGAAAATAACATATCTGTAGCATTTATAAATATAAAAATAACGCTACGGTGTGAAGTACATCCAAATGTAATGTGGGGGTGTACCTAAATGACATCGTGAGGCCGGTCCGAAGCTTTGTATGAATCTTATCTCTGTTTCGCGACCGCCACTAACACCGCACATAATGGCTGCCCGCGCGTGATTTGTGATACAAATTCATCGTATATTGTGGCGCTACGATAAATTAATTACGGTGTGAATGCGTACCGACTAATTAGTTTTTGCGTAGTTTAATAATCCGTTTTGTTTGTTTCAATTATGGATGAGGTGATATGTTTGAGGTTTAATTAATAGTAGTAAAGGAAACTTTTGTAGGCAGTTATTGTGTAGAAAATTAGAAATATTATTATTCCGTTGTATTTCATTTTATTAGGGTACAGCTGGGTTGGATTTCATTGACTTAGTTTGTTTGATATCATTTTAATTATTTAGGTAGAGCTACGACCATCATTTGGTTTTAATTTTTTTATTATTGTTATTGATGACTGGATGAATAATAACTCCAATTGAATGGTTAAAATTAACCTCATAACGGATATTTTTGCTTATTAGGTTTAAGTTAAATGTGAAAAAATCTAGAACCCTACTAAACATTCCTTATCTAGCAGGAAAGTTTACGTAAAATATACGAAAAATATACGAAAAATATACGAAAGAGACGAGTGTCAAAAAACACTCATGCGGCCTAATTAGATGAAAAAAACATGAGTACAACATGAGTTTGATTATCTCCAAACGGAACACGACGTACGTCTAAAAATTAAGTAACTATTATTTTATTTGTGCATGTGCTGTGACCGCTGTGACATAAATCATCAACAAAACAAGGACAGGATGCACATAACCTCTGAGATGGTAATTTTAAGTCATTAAGTGTCATGATAGAACATCATGATTTGAATGACCCTCGCTGGGTCTTTCTGAACACAGCTAACCAGACGGTGCATCTTATCCTACTTGGGGACACCCCTGCTAGTTGCTGCTCAGTAAATTGACCAGGTTTTTTTTTGGATAGAGGGGGACTTCATTCCCCGGCCGGTCTTGCTGGTCCCTTTTTTATATCCAAAACCATCTTCTCTGTAAATACATCACCTGAAAACTTCGCACTTTACCTGTGTGAAACCCCTGCAAACACCTCCTACAGTAGTTATTTTATACGCAGTCGGGTTTTTAATTTTTTTTTCGTTAATTTAAAAATATGGTTAACCACTCAAGGCTCGGCAAAAGTTTATAGGTGCGTAAAGATGGAACTACGATTGCAAGGAATCAAATTACAAGGGCAATACGCGGGATGTGCCTCAGGGAAGAAAAAAACTAAAAGTAGGTAATTAAACCTTACTTACATTTTTTTTTCTGCATGGCGTTGATATTTTTTATGAAGCATTTTTAATGTACTAGATAATAAGGTGTGTATATGTCACCGTAAAATTGTCAAATACGTTATATTGTAATATCTCTAGCGATATTGTAAAATCTCGAAATTGTCAAACGAACATACTGCTTACAACAAAACGCATTATTTTTCGTGAAATGCATGCGATGGTAGTCAACTCACGCTGTGTGGAGGGAAGGAGGGGGGGTCCCCCTTGCCCAGTGGTACAACTCTCATGAAAAGATAATTTTATATTCCCCTAAAAAGCGTAGTCGACGGAGCCCCGCTTCGCGGGGCGGGGGGGGGGGGGGTATTTCCGAGTGGAGGTTTTCAAGGAACCTAACTAACCTAACGGGGGGTGCCCCAAGTCCCGATTATGGGGGCAGAGATACTTCCGTATGTTCAGTTGACAATATTTCGAGAGTTTACAATATCGCTAGAGAGACACACGTTATATTGTAATATATATATATATTGTAATATAACGTGTTTGACAATTTTACGGTGACATATACTTCACATTTTCCATAAACAATCAAGATTCATTCAGGCATACAAATCTTATTCAAAACCACGTTCATTTTGGTACATTCTCATTATGTTTTTTACCTGACCTGCTTGCCTGTCCCATATGGGTCGCAATCTCAAAAACAATGATGAAGACATAGGTCGACGGCGGTAAACATATTTCCCTACAATTCCCACTGGCATTTTGCCAAAACATATTGATTTTACTATGAGAGTCGACAAGTCCTCGGCTATCGTTAAGAGATGTGACGATTTCCGGAGATCACAGAACGATATGAACATCATTCTAGTGAAGTGTAGCTGCAATTAGTGTTAGTAGTAGAATATCTTTAAAATAAGACAATTTTGTTTCAATGAGCCCGAATCGACTATTACACTGAATTTATCCCTGTGTTTTACTACTAAACAAACATTAAACTATCTGTATTATTATCATAACAATAACATGAACAAAATATATCCAAACACTGAAATACGAACGGTTGATCGATTTGTCAGTTTCGGGTACAACACTATAGTACTAACATCGATAGCCACTTTAGTATATTAGTCATCGATACTTGACAGATATGTATAGCAACAAACCTACCCCAATTTATGATAAAATGTATGACATAGATTGATTGGGCTTGGCAGAATATTATATGGCCGAGGCTTCATATAAATCGGTATTTTATTTTTGTTTGTCAAGCAAATATGATGTTAGGCTTCCAATGAATAAAGCTGTGTTCTGCTCTACCACAATCATGGCATAAGCGATTAACCAGTATAAGTTAAAGTTTAACCTTTCCGACGCAGTAATTTTCATCTAACTAACAGCGATATACCCCCGCAACATAATTCGGCTCCATCAAACAGACAAACCACAACCTCACCACAACCTCTACAAATGCTACACTTTCCCAATGGCAAACCATAACCTCGACGAATGCTACACTTTCCCAATGGCAAACCACAACCTCGACGAATGCTACACTTTTCCAATGGCGAACCACAACCTCTACGAATGCTACTTTTTCCCAATTACAAACCACAACCTCTACGAATGCTACTTTTTCCCAATTACAAACCACAACCTCTACGAATGCTACTTTTTCCCAATTACAAACCACAACCCCTCTACGAATGCTACTTTTTCCCAATTACAAACCACAACCTCTACGAATGCTACATTTTCCCAATCATTAACCACAACCTCTATGATTGCTAAGATTTTTCCAATGGTGACGGCACGACGAATGCTTAATTCAGGTGAAAGATCAACCAAAACAAACTGACTCTAAAGACAGCTGCATAATTTTGACTCATCTCATGTTTTAAATCGCACATTACCTTTCTTCCATTCTCAAAAAAAAGTCACATGGGGAAGCGGCCAAGGGAGCAGTCACAGCACTCAAAAGAGTGGCCCCGTAGTTGATCGCAGCCAAAAACTCCAACTACTACTAGAGTGGTACTGTCGGCAGCGTCAGTTCTTGCGCCGGACAAGTAGGTATGTGGAAAAGAGCTATGACTCCCTCAAACAGCAGTCGACTGCCTCGGACAATTTGGCTTTTCTTGCAGGTCGCAAAAACGTACGGAACGTAAGCGATTAATGATATTATCCGTAGTGTTCCTGCCACCGCCAGTGTGCTAGCTACGTTTTAGAACCCATGGTTTGGCACCGATGATGACCAGACGGTGTGATCATGTCCTTGGAAGTTCGGTAGGCCTTTGGCAGGCCTTGCACCATCTCATCTTCCTAGCACGACGAGCTGTGCTGGGACACAGACATGCTAGAAACCTCCAACGGCGCAAATAAAACAACCTAATAGGGAGTTATATTTTCTAGCTGTTCATGTATTAATCGGGCCATGGGATCCGCGAGTCCATCTAGTTTTTGTGGACTGTCTTTCGGTTTCAGATTAAACAGTTGGTCAACCAATCACGTGATCAGAGGGGTAGCCGTTTACTACTGCTTGCTGACCATACTGCCAGCTGTGAGTGGCAGGATCTTTGGATCTTCTCCCACTTCCGTAGGATAAGTACTTTGTTTGGCGACACCACTTTCCTCGTCTCTGCTTTCTTCGCCTAGGAGCCCCATGTTGTTCTCCTCTTACTGTGGTCAGTAGCCACGGACACCATGACCATGACCTATCATTTGATGATGGGTACGGATGGAAAGGCATAATGAGGATCCTGGACAATCATGTCATGTGTTTTTAAAAGGTCATACTGTGTGTCTTATCAAACAGCGACAAAATTATTTATTTATGGTAAATAGCTATTGTTTAAACGTGGAAGAAAAGTATCAGTTACTGTTTTAATTGCAAAACATCGTTACACACGACCTCCTACATCATATCCGATCTACCATAAAATATAAATATTCAACACAATATTACGAACCCTCACTTTGCACATTAAAGCGAAGATTCTGCTGCAATTTGTCTTAATTAGAACTCGGTTGAAAATTAATCGGCTGTGATACATTTATCGTGTTTAATCTCATCTGTAAATTAAAAGTGCAAGGCTTGCGTTGAAAAGGTGTGATTTTTTGTTACTGTAACCAACTTTGTTGGGGTCGGCGATTCCAGTCTAACCGGATGCAGCTGAAAACTAGTACTTTACATGAAGCGACTGCCTATCTGACCTCCACAAAAGTTAGTACTGACGCCGTTTGCAAGACTGGTTGTCAGACTTCTGAGTACCTGTAACGGCTTTCGGAGGCATGGAAGAAACTCGGTATGTAACCGGGTGGTCACCCATCCTCAGACTATCCTAGGCAAGCACGGATTAAAGATCGACCCGAGCGGCTGATATTATCACGCAGCAAAGTTATTCATCTTATTAAATATCCATAAACCAAAGAAAACATAACGAATATTTTAATATTCTTGGAGCTACTGAAAAAACAAACATGAAACGTAACAAAGGATTTTATATCCTCATTGAAGGTTGAAGGCATTGTGATCAAGTTGCTCAAAGTAGACACGTGACGCCATGGGTGATGGGACCTATCGAGTTACTTATTGTATGGTGAGTAATAAACAAAACCTTTATTTATTCAGTATTATGATACATATACTATAAATGTGATTGGTTCTAGGGCCAAACTGGCTACCGCGTTACCCATGGTTACCATCACCGACACTGCCCGCGTCGCGTATTATTACTATTTTTGACTTCAAACTTAGCATAGCTTATATGAATATTTTAGTCGATCATTCATTGTCTTTTTAATCAGACAGCTAGAATTAATGACGTTCGAAGGGAAAATGGTATACCTTAGAAGAGTCCCAGGTACTGAGAAACTAAAGGCGGGCGGGCAACAAGAGTGCTAAGAAAGTTCCTGTTAGGTGAACTTCACCGTGAATAGCCCTCTAGTAAAGATGGAAATAAAAACGGGATCCCTTCTTTTCGCATAATGTTCTTTGTTCTAATATACTTCCGCATAACGATTTTGGCACAATTTGTTTTGGCATAATAATACTTCGGCATAATTTTTTTAGGCATACATTTAATGTTGGCATAATCATCTTAAAGACTAATTTGTTTTGGCATAAATTTGATTCGCATAACGTTAGTAGGCCTAATGACTATTAGCATAATAATATTTAGGCATACAATTAATATATGACTATTACCTTAATAATATTTACGCATACAATTAATATAAATAACAAAAACAATTTTCATGCAAATGATTTATTTAACATTAACATATTAATAATAGTTAACATTATGTAAATTAAACGATTTTTCAATCGCGAGATAACTTTTATCTGAAGAATATATAAGATGTTTATACAGTTTTTGTAAATGTCAATCAGTTAATTCTTATCAAACCAATTTGCTATAGTTTCTGTAACAATTAAATAATATTGTTGGTTAAAAATTTAATATGCTGTGCAACAAAAGTTAGTGACAGAACCGAATTGCTGCAAAACCGACTCCACGTAGTCTTGTTTGTCCTACCCCTAGAGTGTAATTTAAAATCGCGTAGGCGCGTAGGGGTAAGGCGGCCCGCGGGCTGAGGAGCAGGGGTGGCTGCGAGCGAGCCGCCGCGGCTGAGGCTGGCCGGCGAAGCCGGCCAACAAGGCGAAGCTGCGGTGGTGAGCGAAAGCCGTCTGCGACGATTAGGACGCGTGGGGCCGCCGGAGGCCCGCAGCGCCGGAGCCGTGACAGAAACCCTGCCTGCTGCATGTTGCATGCTCGCTTAAATGCTGCATGTTGCATGCTCGCTTGAATGCTGCATGCTGCATGCTTGCTTGCATGCTGCATGCATGCTTGTTTGCTGCATGCTTACTTGCATGCTTGCTTGCATGCTGTATGCTTGCTTGCATGCTGTATGCTTGCTTGCATGCTGTATGCTTGCTTGCATGCTGTATGCTTGCTTGCATGCTGTATGCTTGCTTGCATGCTGTATGCTTGCTTGCATGCTGTATGCTTGCTTGCATGCTGTATGCTTGCTTGCTTCATGCTTACTACAGCGAAAAAAAACCCACAAAATAGAACAACAACAAACAAATTTATGCTTTAGGATATTATGCTTAAAAAAGTTATGCTTTAGAACTTTATGCTTAATAAATTTATGCTTTAGAATATTATGCTTGATCATTATTATGGCTAGAGAAATTATGCTTAAAAAATTATGCGTAAGCTGTTATGCGTAATTATATTATGCTTGATCATTATTATGGCTAGAGAAATTATGCTTAAAAAATTATGCGTAAGCTGTTATGCGTAATTATATTATGCGAAAATGTAATTATGCCAAACAAAATTATGCCAAGTTATATTAGGTCTTAAAATTTTATGCAAATGGATAGGGAACCAATAAAAACACGTTAATGTATTTCGCGCTTAAATCACCAACATTCAACTTTAAAAAATCGTTTAGAAGGCATTTAAAGGCGAAGATTGTGGCCCATAATTTATTTCCCAACCGATTGAAAATAGGAAAGCTCAACAACTAAAACAACCAAAGTAAACCTATCTGAAAGTTTACGGACTTCGAAAAAAAAGAAAAGTCGTCGGAGTGATAAAATTTCGATTTTCGATGGTTGATCCATAGCCGGGACCATAATATGATGTAAGGCTTTGGCCTTCAACTTTGTTGGGGTAGGTACTATTTTCTTTATAATTTTCTTGGGTAATTCATTGATTTATTGAAAATCACGTGCGTAGCACTCGCAACTGGACTTATGACTAGATGTATGAACATGGATGAAGCAGGTGGCGTTATTTTAAACTAACTTCATGCAAAAAAATGCGTGAGTTTATGCATTTAGATTATTAGAACTTAAATTTAAAACTTAAAATCTTAATTGTTTTAAAACTTAAAATTAAAATTGTTTTAAAATTTATATTATATAAAACTGCAAGACCACTCACTCACTCACTCACTCACTGACTCATTGACATGCCGTTTCTCGGAACGGGTGAGAGATGGGTTAGGGGTTAGTTTTGGAAAAATGACAAGTACTTCCGGTCGAGTAGAGGAAAATTATAGAGGAGATTCAAATCCAAGATGGCGGCCGAGTGCATTTCCGGTTTCGGCGAGGAAAGGACTTGGACCGATTTCGACTCGTAGGTTTTGAAGAAGGTTTGAAGTCATTTGAAAAAAAAGTAAAAAAAAAAAAAAACAAGATGGCGGCCGCGCTGGGACGTTTTGAAATTTGCGACTTTTTTCACTCGACTTTGACCAATTGTTTTGTTCTACCGAGTTTAAAGTCGCAAGATACTGACCTAGCCAATTTGTAGGTCATTTCAATGGCTATTGTGAAAAATTACGACATTTAAAAAATTCAACATGGCGGACGCTGCGGCGGCCATTTTGTGAAATGGTGGAATTTACGACTTTTTTCAAATGGATTTTTTGTGTAGTTGGCAACATCTGACGGGTTCGAGTTGTACCGAGCGGTTGTGTGTTTTGTTGAAGAGTGTTGCCTGGTTCAAAAAAAATCCCCATTTTTAGGGTGTTTTTCCAGATTTTCCCCGAAAACATGAAAAGTAGAAATAACGACATTTTGAATGGAGACTTTGTCTAACTGGCAACTTTGGGGAGCCCCAAATGACATTTGACCATTTTCATCACTTTCAACTGGCAACCCCAAAAAATATTCAACTTTTTCATTTTTGGGACTTTTTCACTTTGGCGAATTACTTTGTTCTACCAAACTCAAAAGTTGGCAACACCGAGTACACCGGTCGGTGGCCTGTATCCTTGAGATTTCCAGAAAATTATGACTTTTCAGCAAAACAAAATGGCGGCGTGTGTGGCGGCCATCTTGTAAAAACGACGAAAAATCTCAATTTTCGACGCGATTTTTCGGGTAGTTGGCAACATCCGACGGGTTCGAGTTGTACCGAGCGGTTTTGTGTTTGGTCGAGTAGTATTGCCTGGTGCAAAAATTTACCCCATTTTTAGGGTAATTTCCCAGATTTTCCCCAAAAACATGAAAAGTAGAAATAACGACATTTTGTATGGAAATTTACATATTCACCAAGAATGGGATGCTCCAAATGACATTTGACCATTTTCATCACTTTCAACTGGCAACCCCGAAAGCCATTGGGGTTTGAATTTTCGGGTCAGACCTGACTTTGGCGAATTACTTTGTTCTACCAAACTCAAAAGTTGGCAACACTGAGTACACCGGTCGGTGGCCTGTATCCTTGATATTTCCAGAAAATTATGACTTTACAGAAAAACAAAATGGCGGCGTGTGTGGCGGCCATCTTGTAAAAACGAATAAAAATCTCAATTTTCGACACGATTTTTCGGGTAGTTGGCAACATCTGACGGGTTCAAATTGTACCGAGCGGTTGTGTGTTTTATTGAGTAGTGTTGCCTGGTGCAAAAATTTACCCCATTTTTAGGGTAATTTTCCAGATTTTCCCCAAAAATATGAAAAGTAGAAATAACGACATTTTGAATAAAAGTTTTACATAATCACCAAGAATGGGATGCTCCGAATGACATTTTACCATCTTCATCACTTTCAGCTGGCAACCCCGAAAGCCATTGGGGTTTGAATTTTCGGGTCAGACCTGACTTTGGCGAATTACTTTGTTCTACCAAACTCAAAAGTTGGCCACACCAAGTACACCGGTCGGTGGCCTGTATCCTTGAGATTTCCAGAAAATTATGACATTTCAGAAAAACAAAATGTCGTCTGGTGTGGCGGCCATCTTGTAAAAACGACTAAAAATCCGAATTTTCGACACGATTTTTCGGGTAGTTGGCAACATCTGACGAGTTCGAGTTGTACCGAGCGGTTGTGTGTTTTGTTGAGTAGTGTTGCCTGGTGCAAAAATTTACCCCATTTTTAGGGTAATTTTCCATATTTTCCTCAAAAACATGAAAAGTAGAAATAACGACATTTTGAATAAAAGATTTACATAGTCACCAAGAATGAGATGCCCCAAATGACATTTGACCTTTTTCATCACTTTCAGCTGGCAACCCCGAAAGCCATTGGGGTTTGAATTTTCGGGTCAGACCTGACTTTGGCGAATTACTTTGTTCTACCAAATTCAAAAGTTGGCCACACCAAGTACACCGGTCGGTGGCCTGTATCCTTGAGATTTCAGGAAAATTATGACTTTACAGAAAAACAAAATGGCGGCTGGTGTGGCGGCCATCTTGTAAAACTGACGAAAAATCCTTATTTTCAACACGATTTTTCGGGTCGTTGGCAACATCCGACGGGTTTGAGTTGTAACAAGTGGTTGTGTGTTACGCTAAGGAGTGTTGCCTGGTGCCAAAAATTTCCCCGTTTTTAGCGTATTTTCCCAGATTTTGCCTAAAATCATGAAAATTAGAAATAACGACATTTTGAATAGAAATTGTGTATTGCCACCAAGAATGGGGTGTTACAAATGACATTTGACCATTTTCATCACTTTCAGCTGGCAACCCCGAGAGCCATTTCGGCTTGAATTTTCGGGTCAGACCCGACTTTGGCGAATTGTTTTGTTCTACTAACCTCAAAAGTTGGCAAAGTAACGTACACCGGTCGGTGGCCTGTATCCTTGAGATATCAGCAAAATTATGACTTTTTTTGAAAACCAAGATGGCGGACAGTGCAGCGGCCATCTTGTAAAATTAACAAAAATCCCAATTTTCGACTTGATTAATGGGACCGCTGGCATCCCCCGACCGGATTGTGATGTATGAACTGGTTATGTTCTTCGTTGAGCGGTGTTGCCGGGAACAAAAAAATTCCCCACTTTTAGGGTATTTTCCCAGATTTTGCCCAAAAACATGAAGAGTAAAAATAACGACATTTTGAATGAAAATGTTGCATAATAACCAAGAATGGATTGCCTCAAATGACATTTGACGATTTTCATCACTTTCAGCTGGCAACCCCGAGAGCCATTTGTTCATGAATTTTCGGGTCAGACCCAACTTTGGTGAATTCTTTTGTTCTACCAAAGTCTACGTATAGCCACCGTTTTTTTACTGACATGTAGCTTTTATCCTGGTATGTTTGGAAAAATAGTGACATTTCAGAAATTCAAGATGGCGGCCGTGCCATTTCCGGTTTCCGAAACCTGGTCCAATTGGGGTCGTTCAAACGGTGCAGGTTTTTTCAAATTGTAAGATATTTAAGGGGTTTCGAGGGATCTTTACTGGTTTTAGGGCTTTGCCCCAACAGGAATATTTTGTAGACGCGAGCTGCTCGCGAACGAATAGTAGTAGTAGTTTACGATTGGGTTCCTTAAACGGTTTCGACAGAATGAGGATTGATTTTGTACATAGAGGGGTTTATTTATATGGTCGATTTAAGGGTTCCTTTGGTGGTGAAATTTGTGTATCCTTACCACCTCTCCCCAACCTCCCCTCAAATAGAAAGGGCTGTAACTTCATTACGGTTAGAGCTAGCCGATGGGTGTTTGAACAAATATTATAGGCAGGTCCTGAGTGGAGCGAAGTAGGGAGGTGGCGAGCGTAGCGAGCCGTCGACTGAAAACCTGTCCGGTGGTGGTACCGGTAAAGCAAAGGGGGGAGGGAGGTGGCGAGCGAAGCGAGCCGGTGACCCCATAGCGTGAGGATAAGGTCACGGTAGGTTTTCGGTGGTAGGCAGGACTTGAGTGGAGCAAAGTGGGGAGGTGGCGAGCGCAGCGAGCCGTCAACTGAAAACCTGTCCGGTGGCGATACCGGTAAAGTGAATGCGTGGGGATAAGATCACGGTAGCTTTCCGGTTTTAGGCAGGTCTTGAGTGGAGCGAAGTGGGGAGGTGACGAGCGTAGCGAGCCTTCGACTGAAAACCTATCCGGTGGTGGTACCGGTAAAGCAAAGGGGGGAGGGAGGTGGCGAGCGAAGCGAGCCGGTGACCCCATAGCGTGAGGATAAGGTCACGGTAGGTTTTCGGTGGTAGGCAGGACTTGAGTGGAGCAAAGTGGGGAGGTGGCGAGCGCAGCGAGCCGTCAACTGAAAACCTGTCCGGTGGCGATACCGGTAAAGTGAATGCGTGGGGATAAGATCACGGTAGCTTTCCGGTTTTAGGCAGGTCTTGAGTGGAGCGAAGTGGGGAGGTGACGAGCGTAGCGAGCCTTCGACTGAAAACCTATCCGGTGGTGGTACCGGTAAAGCGAAGGGGGGAGGTGGCGAGCGAAGCGAGCCGGTGACCCCATAGTGTGAGGATAAGGTCACGGTAGCTTTCCGGTGGTAGGCAGGTCTTGAGTGGAGCGAAGTGGAGAGGTGGCGAGCGTAGTGAGCCGTCGCCTGAAAACTTGTCTAAAGCGAATGGGGGAGGTGGCGAGCGAAGCGAGTCGGCGACCCCGTAGCGTGTCGCTTTCCGGTGGTAGGCAGGTCTTGAGTGGAGCGAAGTGAGGTAGCGAGCCGTCCACTGAAAACCTGTACAATGGTGGTACCGGTAAAGCGAAGGGGGGAGGTGGCGAGCGAAGCGAGCCGGTGACCCCATAGCGTGAGGATAAGATCACGGTAGCTTTCCGGTGGTAGGCAGGACTTGAGTGGAGCAAAGTCGACGGCTCGCTACGCTCGCCACCTCCCCGGTGGCGAGCGTAGCGAGCCGTCGACTGAAAACCTGTCCGGTGGTGGTACCGGTAAAGCGAATGGGGGAGGTGGCGAGCGTAGCGAGTCGGCGACCCCGTAGCGTGTCGCTTTCCGGTGGTAGGCAGGTCTTGAGTGGAGCGAAGTGGACAGGTGGCGGGCGTAGCAAGCCGGCGACCAGGTCGGCGACCAGGACCGGTCCAAAGTTAGTTTGGCTATCAGACTATTGTCTTGATCTGTTTGTTTTAGGTGTTAGTCTTCCATGTTATTTTAATAAATAATAAAATCAATTTTCAAAACTCCCGTTCTCCCCCCCACCCTCCTCCTCCCCCTCATCGTATCTCGGAAACTAAGAGATCCGTGTTCTGTTTTTTTTACGGATTCGTATAGAGGAAGCTCGACAAAGAAAAACAATTTTCAAAGCTGCCCCCTTTGCCCCCCCCCCCTCTCCCCCCTTAGCCGGTTTTCAGAACTTGTGAGATTTGGAACTTTTTTTTTCACATTCATAAACAGCGACCCCTTCTCCCTTCCCGTGACCCCGCCCCCCATCGTATCGCGGAAACTGGCACACATAGTGGTTGTTTTTAATTCTCACTTAATACTATTGAGGGGCGTTGAAATTCGTATACCCTCTCCTCCCCCTCCAACCTCCCATAAACTTGAAAGGACTGTAACTTCATAACGTTTAGGGATAGCCATTAGGTGTTTGAACAAATAATATCATAGGCTTCGAAACCTGTCTGGTGGTAGAGGACCTTTCCGGTAGCAGGTAGGTCGACAAGCAAATTGTAGGGTAGTGTTTTTTTAATGAGAGAAGGTCTGAGTTTTTAAATAAGTCTATAGATTATATTAGGGGTTCTTATGGGGTTTCCAAATCTTTAAATTAATTCTGAAGTTTAATTTTATTTTAATATCTTATTTTTATTGAATTAGTTTTCAGAATGTGTTAGGGGTTCTTAAGTGTTTTTATACTGATTTAAGGATTCCTATTGGTTCTCAAAATGTCATAGGGTAAGGAAAACAATTAAAATATGGGAAGGTATCGTTATTCGAGTGATTTGAAGATGCTGATTTAGAATGATTAGAGCTTAATCAAGTGGAAACCTTTAGTCCTTTTGGGCTTTATTTGGCAGTGCACTAGACTTTGAAAAGTAGAAAACTTCTTTTAGGGTCATTTTTGAGAATTAATATTACATTTAGGGGTTTTACAAGTGAACGAAAAACTACCACCACCACTAGCACGCGAGCTGCTTGCAGCTCGCGCAGCACGCAACAACTAGTTTTATATTTATATTATATAAAACTGCAAGACCACTCACTGACTCACTGACATGCCGTTTCTCGGAATGGGTGAGAGATGGGTTAGGGGTTAGTTTTGGAAAAATATCAAGTACTTCCGGTCGAGTAGAGGAAAATTATAGAGGAGATTCAAATCCAAGATGGCGGCCGAGTCCATTTCCGGTCTCGGCGAGGAAAGGACTTGGGCCAATTTCGATTGGTAATTTTTGTAGAAGGGCTAAAGTGATTTGAAAGTAAAGCAAAAAAAAAAAAAAAAACAAGATGGCGGCCGCGCTGGGACGTTTTGAAATTTGCGACTTTTTTCACTCGACTTTGACCAATTGTTTTGTTCTAACGATTTTAAAAGTCGCCAACCTCGACATTGCCAATTTGTAGGCGATTTCAATGGCAATTGAGAAAAATTATGACATTTTGAAAATCCAACATGGCGGACGCTATGGCGGCCATTTTGTTAAGAGTTGGAATTTACGACTTTTTTAAAATGGATTTTTCGTGTAGTTGGCAACATCTGACGGATTCGAGTTGTACCGAGTGGTTGTGTGTTTTGTTGAGGAGTGTTGCCTGGTGCAAAAATTTTCCCCGTTTTTAGGGTACTTTCCCAGATTTTCCCCGAAAACATGAAAAGTAGAAATAACGACATTTTGAATGGAGACTTTGTCTAGCTGGCAACTTTGGGGTGCCCCAAATGACATTTGACCATTTTCATCACTTTCGACTGGCAACCCCAAAAAATATTGAACTTTTTCATTTTTGGGACTTTTTCACTTTGGCAAATTACTTTGTTCTACCAAACTCAACAGTTGGCAACACCGAGCACACCGGTCGGTGGCCTGTATCCTTGAGATTTCCAGAAAATTATGACTTTACAGAAAAACAAAATGGCGGCTGGTGTGGCGGCCATCTTGTAAAAACGACGAAAAATCTCAATTTTCGACACGATTTTTCGGGTAGTTGGCAACATGTGACGGGTTCGAGTTGTACCGAGCGGTTGTGTGTCATGTCGAGTAGTGTTGCCTGGTGCAAAAATTTTCCCCATTTTTAGGGTAATTTTCCAGATTTTCCCCAAAAACATGAAAAGTAGAAATAACGACATTTTGAATGGAAATTTTATATAATCACCAAGAATGGGACGCTCCCAATGACATTTGACTATTTTCATCACTTTCAGCTGGCAACCCCGAAATCCATTGGGGTTTTAATTTTCTGGTCAGACCTGACTTTGGCGAATTACTTTGTTCTACCAAATTCAAAAGTTGGCAGCACCGAGTACACCGGTCGGTGGCCTGTGTCTTTGAGATTTCAGGAAAATTATGACTTTACAGAAAAACAAAATGGCGGCTGGTGTGGCGGCCATCTTGTAAAAACGACGAAAAATCTCAATTTTCGACACGATTTTTCGGGTAGTTGGCAACATCTGACGGGTTCGAGTTGTACCGAGCGGTTGTGTGTTATGTTGAGTAGTGTTGCCTGGTGCAAAAATTTACCCCATTTTTAGGGTAATTTTCCAGATTTTCCACAAAAACATGAAAATTAGAAATAACGACATTTTGAATGGAAATTTTATATAATCACCAAGAATGGGACGCTCCAAATGACATTTGACCATTTTGATCACTTTCAGCTGGCAACCCCGAAAGCCATTGGGGTTTGAATTTTCGGGTCAGACCTGACTTTGGCGAATTACTTTGTTCTACCAAACTCAAAAGTTGGCAACACCGAGTACACCCGTCGGTGGCTTGTATCCTTGAAATTTCAGGAAAATTATGACTTTACAGAAAAACAAAATGGCGGCTGGTGTGGCGGCCATCTTGTAAAACCGACGAAAAATCCTTATTTTCAACACGATTTTTGGGGCAGTTGGCAACATCCGACGGGTTCGAGTTGTACCGAGCGGTTGTGTGTTTTGTTGAGGAGTGTTGCCTGGTGTAAAAATTTTCCCCATTTTAAGGGTATTTTCCCAGATTTTGCCTAAAATCATGAAAAGTAGAAATAACGACATTTTAAATGGAAATTTTACATAATCACCAAGAATGGGATGCTCCAAATGACATTTGACCATTTTCATGACTTTCAACTGGCAACCCCGAAAGCCATTGGGGTTTGAATTTTCGGGTCAGACCTGACTTTGGCGAATTACTTTGTTCTACCAAACACAAAAGTTTGCTACACCAAGTGCACTGATTTGTAGCCTATATCCATGACATTTCAGAAAAATTATGACTTTTTAGAAAAACAAAATGGCGAACAGTGTGGCCATCTTATAATAATGACGAAAAATTCAAATTTTCGATACGATAAATGGGTCAGTTAGCATCCCCCGACTGGATTATGTTATATGAACCGGTTATGTTCTGTGTTGACGAGTGTTGCCTGGTGCAAAAAATTTCCCCATTTTTAAACTATTTTCCCATGTTTTGCCCAAAAACATGAAAACTTGAAATGACGACATTTTGAATGGAAGTTTTACATAATCACCAAGAATGGGATGCTCCAAATGACATTCGACCATTTTCATAACTTTAAACTGGCAACCCCGAAAGCCATTGGGGTTTGAATTTTCGGGTCAGACCTGACTTTGGCGAATTACTTTGTTCTACCAAACTCAAAAGTTGGCAACATCGAGTACATTGGTTGGTGGCCTGTATCCTTGAGATTTCCAGAAAATTATGACGTTTCAGAAAAACAAAATGGCGGCGTGTGTGGCGGCCATCTTGTAAAATTACCAAAAATCCCAACTTTCGACACGATAAATGGGATAGCTGGCATCCCCCGACTGGATTGTTATATACGCACCGATTGTGTAGTTTATTAACGAGTGTTGCCTGGTGCAACATTTTTTCCCACTTTTGGGGTATTTTTCCCGATTTACCCCAAAAACAAGAAAAGTAGAAATGACGACATTTTAAATGAAAATTTTGCATAACCACCAAGAATGAGGTGCCCCAAATGACATTTGTCCATATTCATCACTTGCAGCTGGCAACCCCGAGAGCCATTGGTTCATGAATTTTCGGGTCTGATCCGACTTTGGCGAATTCTTTTGTTCTACCAAAGCCAACGTATAGCCACCGTTTTTTTACTGACAGGTAGCTTTCATTATGGTTAGTTTGGAAAAATTGTGACATTTCAGAAATTCAAGATGGCGGCCGTGTCATTTCCGGTTTCCGAAACCTTGTCCGATTGGGGTCGTTCAAGTGGTTCACATCCCACTGATGAGTTTTTTTAGGTTTTTCAAGGCTTTCAAGGATATCTACTTGACTGAAGACGGCTGTAATTCAAAATGGCGGCCACGTTACTTCCGGTTTCCCAAAAATTTACCGATTGAGGTCGTTCAACCGATTCATCCAACTGAGGTGTAAGAGTTTTTTTCAAATTTTAGGATATTTAAGGGGTTTCAAGGGATCTTCACTGATTTTAGGGCTTTGCCCCTACAGGAATATTTTATAGACGCGAGCCAATAGTTTACGATCCTTCAAACGGTTTCGACCGAATGAGGATTGATTTCGTACATTGAGGGGTTTATTTATTTGGTCGATTTTAGGGTTCCTTTGGAGGTGAAATTTGTGTACCCTTCCCACCTCTCCCCAACCTCCCCTAAAATAGAAAGGGCTGTAACTTCATTACGGTAAGAGATAGTCGTCAGGTGTTTGAACAAATTTTATAGTAGGCGTTGGAACCTGTCCGGTGATGGTGGTGGGGAGATGGCGAGCGAAGCGAGCGGGCGACCTCGTAGCGTAGGCGGCGTAGCTTAGGCGGATAAGGTCACGATAGCATTCCGGTGGTAGGAAGGTCTTGAGTGGAGCAAAGTGAGGAGGTGGCGAGCGTAGCGAGCCGGTGACCGAAAACCAGTCCGGTGGTGGTACCGGTAAAGTGAAGGGGGAGGTGGCGAGCGAAGCGAGCCGGTGACCCCTTTTTTTTTTTTTTTTTTTTAGGATGGGAAATCATCAAATGACTTCTCCCACTCTGGGCGGAGCGGGAGGGAGTGTCAGACTCTTACTGACTAAAACCCATCCATGTTCCTTCCTCGCCCTTTACGTTCCGGGGCCGCGGTATCTCTTTCGAACAGTCCCGCAACCCCGGCAGGCTTCGGCCCTTGCGGGCCCCTCTCTGCTGCTGACATCTCTTTGAGGCGCGCGTGGAACACGAACGCGCCGTCGACACGGCCTGTCGTCACTAGACGGACGGACGGCTAGCTAGCCCATAGCTAGCAATATTTAGTTTTAATACCGCTAGACATGCCCGCTGTCCGCTGTCTAGCGGTATTAAAACTAAATATTTTTCATAGCATTTAATGCCATGGATTTCCGCAAAGTAACGCCTGACTCCATAACTTAGCCCATAGCTAACCGTCCACAGGCCCGCATCTACGGTGGTCGGTAGCCACCACGTGGCCCCCGACGCCCGGTGCGTCTCCCGCGGCGGCCGGGAAGAGAGGCTCTCTCCCTCTCTCGTTCCGCCACCTCCTTCGCCAGCATGACTGCTTCGCAGAAGGAGGTGACGGCTTCCCATTCCGTCTCGCTCCGGACCATGGATTGAACCAGGGCCGGACGCGAGAGGTCGCCGCCGCCGATCGCCGCTACGAGGACACGGCGGTGCTCCGCCCACGCAGGGCAGACCTCCACCGTGTGCTCCACCGTGTCCTCCGGTCGATCCTCGCAGTGGAGACACCCGGGCGTTTCCTCCCGCCCGATTCGGTGCAGGTACCTCCCGAAACATCCGTGTCCGGTGAGGACCTGCTTCAGGCGGAAGGTGAGGACGCCGTGGCGCCTCTCTAGCCAGCCGGTGACCCCTTAGCGTGGGGATAAGGTCACGGTAGCTTTCCGTCGGTAGGCAGGTCCTGAGTGGAGCGAAGTGGGGAGGTGGCGAGCGTAGCGAGCCGTCGACTGAAAACCTGTCCGGTGGTGGTACCGGTAAAGCGAAGGGGGGAGGTGGCGAGCGAAGCGAGCCGGTGACCCCATAGCGTGAGGATAAGGTCACGGTAGCTTTCCGGTGGTAGGCAGGGCTTGAGTGGAGCAAATTGGGGAGGTGGCGAGTGTAGCGAGCCGTCGACTGAAAACCTGTCCGGCGGTGGTACCGGTTAAGCGAATGGGGGAGGTGGCGAGCGAAGCGAGTTGGCGACCCCGTAGCGTGGGGATAAGGTCACGGTAGCTTTCCGTCGGTAGACAGGTCCTGAGTGGAGCGAAGTGGGGAGGTGGCGAGCGTAGCGAGCCGTCGACTGAAAACCTGTCCGGTGGTGGTACCGGTAAAGCGAAGGGGGGAGGTGGCGAGCGAAGCGAGCCGGTGACCCCATAGCGTGAGGATAAAGTCATGGTAGCATTCCGATGGTTGGCAGGTCCTGAGTGGAGTGAAAAAAGAAAGTCGCGAGCGTAGCGAGCTCTGGACCGAAAACCTGCCCGGTGGTGATATCGGTAAAGCGAAGCGGGATGTGGCAAGCGAAGCGAGCTGGCGACCCCGTAGCGTGGGGATGAGGTCATGGTAGTTTTCCGGTTGTAGGCAGGTCCTGAGTGGATCGGAGTGGGGAGGTGGCGAGTGTAGCGAGCCGGCGACCAGGTCGGCGACCAGGACCGATCCAAAGTTGGTTTGGCTATCAGACTATTGTACTGTCCTTGATCTGTTTGTTTTAGGTGTTAGTCTCCCATGTTATTTTAATAAATAATGAAATCAATTTTCAAAACTACAGTTCTCCCCCCCCCCCCCCGCCCCCTCCCCCTCCCCCTCATCGTATCTCGGCAACTAAGAGATCCGTGTTCTGTTTTTTTTTACGGATTCGTATAGAGGAAGCTCGACAAAGAAAAACAATTTTTAAAGCTGCCCCCTTTGCCCCCCCCCCTCTCCCCCCTTAGCCGGTTTTTAGACCTTGAGAGATTTGGAATATTTTTTTTCACATTCATAAACAGCGACCCCTTCTCCCTTCCCGTCACCCCGCCCCCCATCGTATCTTGGAAACTGGCACACATAGTGGTTGTTTTTAATTCTCACTTAATACTATTGAGGGGCGTTGAAATTCGTATACCCTCTCCTCCCCCTCCAACCTCCCCTAAACTTGAAAGGACTGTAACTTCATAACGGTTAGGGATAGCCATTAGGTGTTTGAACAAATATTATCATAGGCGTCGAAAGTAAACCTGTCTGGTGGTAGAGGACCTTTCCGGTAGCAGGTAAGTCGACAAGCAAATTGTAGGGTAATGTTTTTTTTAATGAGAGAAGGTCTGAGTTTTTAAATAAGTTTATAGATTATATAAGGGGTTCTTATGGGGTTTCCAAATCTTTAAATTAATTCTATAGTTTAATTTTATATTAATATCTTATTTTTATTGAATTAGTTTTCAGAATGTGCTAGGGGTTCTTAAGTGTTTTCATACTGATTTAAGGATTCCTATTGGTTCACAAAATGTCATAGGGTAAGGAAAACAATTAAAATATGGGTAGGTATCGCTATTCGAGTGAATTGAAGATCCTGATTTAGAATGATTAGAGCTTAATCAAGTGGAAACCTTTAGTCCTTTTGGGCTTAATTTGGCGGTGCACTAGACTTTGAAAAGTTGAAAACTTCTTTTAGGGTCATTTTTGAGAATTAATATTACATTTAGGGGTTTTATAAGTGAAAAAAAAAAAACAAGCTACCACCACTAGCACGCGAGCTGCTTGCAGCTCGCGCAGCACGCAACAACTAGTTTATTTATTTATATTATATAAAACTACAAAGCCACTCACTGATTGACATGCCGTTTCTCGGAATGGGTGAGAGATGGGTTAGGGGTTAGTTTTGGAAAAATGACAAGTACTTCCGGTCGAGTAGAGGAAAATTATAGAGGAGATTCAAATCCAAGATGGCGGCCGAGTCCATTTCCGGTTTCGGCGAGGAAAGGACTTGGGCCAATTTCGATTGGTAATTTTTGTAAAAGGGCTAAAGTGATTTAAAAAGAAAGTAAAAAAAAAAAAAAAACAAGATGGCGGCCGCGCTGGGACGTTTTGAAATTTGCGACTTTTTTCACTCGACTTTGACGAATTGTTTTCTTCTACCGATTTTTAAAGTCGGCAACATTAACCTTGCCAATTTGTGGGTGATTTCAGTGGCAATTGAGAAAAATTATGACATTTTGAAAATCCAACATGGCGGACGCTGTGGCGGCCATGTTGTAAAATGGTGGAATTTACGACTTTTTTCAAATGGATTTTTCGTGTAGTTGGCAACATCTGACGGGTTCGAGTTGTACCGAGCGGTTGTGTGTTTTGTTGAGGAGTGTTGCCTGGTGCAAAAATTTTCCCCATTTTTCGAGTATTTTTCCAGATTTTCCCCGAAAACATGAAAAGTAGAAATAACGACATTTAGAATGGAGACTTTGTCTAGCTGGCAACTTTGGGGAGCCCCAAATGACATTTGACCATTTTCATCACTTTCGACTGGCAACCCCAAAAAATATTGAACTTTTTCATTTTCGGGACTTTTTCACTTTGGCGAATTACTTTGTTCTACCAAACTCAAAAGTTGGCAACACCGACTACACCGGTCGGTGGCCTGTATCCTTGAGATTTCCAGAAAATTATGACTTTTCAGAAAAACAAAATGGCGGCGTGTGTGGCGGCCATCTTGTAAAAACGACAAAAAATCCGAATTTTCGACACGATTTTTCGGGTAGTTGGCAACATCTGACGGGTTCGAGTTGTACCGAACGGTTGTGTGTTTTGTTGAGTTGTGTTGCCTGGTGCAATTTTTTTCCCGATTTTTGGGGTACTTTCCCTGATTTTCCCCGAAAACATGAAAAGTAGAAATAACGACATTTTGAATAAAAATTTTACATAATCACCAAGAATAGGATGTTCCAAATGACATTTGACCATTTTCATCACTTTCAACTGGCAACCCCGAAAGCCATTGAGGTTTGAATTTTCGGGTCAGACCTGACTTTGGCGAATTACTTTGTTCTACCAAACTCAAAAGGTGGCAACACCGAGTACACTGGTTGGTGGCCTGTATCCTTGAGATTTCAGGAAAATTATGACTTTACAGAAAAACAAAATGGCGGCTGGTGTGGCGGCCATCTTGTAAAACTGACGAAAAATTCTTATTTTCAACACGATTTTTCGGGTAGTTGGCAACATCTGACGGGTTCGAGTTGTACCAAGCGGTTGTGTGTTTTGTTGAGTAGTATTGCCTGGATTAAAACATTTCCCCAGTTTTAGGGTAATTTCCCAGATTTTCCCCAAAAACATGAAAAGTAGAAATAACGACATTTTAAATGGAAATTTTGCATAATCACCAAGAATGGGATGCTCCAAATGACATTTGACCATTTTCATCACTTTCAACTGGCAACCCCGAAAGCCATTGGGGTTTGAATTTTCGGGTCAGACCTGACTTTGGCGAATTACTTTGTTCTACCAAACACAAAAGTTGGCTACACCAAGTGCACTGATTTGTAGCCTATATCCTTGACATTTCAGAAAAATTATGACTTTTTAGAAAAACAAAATGGCGAACAGTGTGGCCATCTTATAAAAATGACGAAAAATCCAAATCTTCGATACGATAAATGGGTCAGTTAGCATCCCCCGACTGGATTATGTTATATGAACCGGTTGTGTTCTGTGTTGACGAGTGTTGCCTGGTGCGAAAAAATTCCCCATTTTTAAGGTATTTTCCCATGTTTTGCCCAAAAACATGAAAACTTGAAATGACGACATTTTGAATGAAAGTTTTACATAATCACCAAGAATGGGATGCTCCAAATGACATTCGACCATTTTCATAACTTTAAACTGGCAACCCCGAAAGCCATTGGGGTTTGAATTTTTGGGGTCAGACCTGACTTTGGCGAATTACTTTGTTCTACCAAACTCAAAAGTTGGCTACACCAAGTACACCCGTCGGTGGTCTGTATCCTTGAGATTTCCAGAAAATTATGACTTTTCAGAAAAACAAAATGGCGGCGTGTGTGGCGGCCATCTTGTAAAAACGACTAAAATTCCGAATTTTCGACACGATTTTTCGGGTAGTTGGCAACATCTGACGGGTTCGAGTTGTACCGAGCGATTGTGTGTTTTGTTGAGTAGTATTGCCTGGATTAAAAAAATTTCCCATTTTTAGGGTATTTTCCCAGATTTTCCCCAAAAAGATGAAAAGTGGAAATAACGACATTCTGAATGGAAATTTTATAAAATCACCAAGAATGCGATGCCCCAAATGACATTTGCCATTTTCATCACTTTCAGCTGGCAACCCCGAAGCTATTGGGGTTTGAATTTTCGGGTCAGACCTGACTTTGGCGAATTACTTTGTTCTACCAAACTCAAAAGTTGGCCACACTAAGTACACCGGTTGGTGGCCTGTATCCTTGAAATTTCACGAAAATTATGACTTTACAGAAAAACAAAATGGCCGACAGTGTAGCGGCCATCTTAATAAATACGAAAATCCCAGTTTTGGACACGATAAACGGGAAAGCTGGCATCCCCCGACTGGATTGCGTTGCATGAAACGGTTGTGTGTTCCGTTGAGGAGTGTTGCCTGGTGTAAAAAATTTCCCCATTTTTTGGGTATTTTCTGAGATTTTCCCCAAAAACTTGAAAAGTAGAAATGATTACATTTTGAATATAAATGTTGCATAACCACTAAGAATGGGGTGCTTCAAATGACATTTGACCATTTTCATCACTTTTAACTGGCAGCCCCGAGAGCCATTGGAGCTTGAATTTTCAAAAGTTGGCAACGTAAAGTACACTGGTCGGTGGCCTGTATCCTTGAGATATCAGCAAAATTATGACTTTTCGGAAAAACAAGATGGCGGACAGTGTGTCGGCCATCTTGAAAAATTGACAAAAATCCAAATTTTCGACATGATAAATGGGACCGCTGGCATCCCCCGACCGGATTGTGATGTATGAACTGGTTATGTTCTTCATGGACAAGTGTTGATGGGTACAAAAATTCTCCCCACTTTCAGGGTATTTTTCAGATTTTCCCCGAAAACAAGAAAAGTAGAAATGACGACATTTTAAATGAAAATGTTGCATAACCACCAAGAATGAGGTGCCCCAAATGTCATTTGTCCATTTTCATCACTTTCAGCTGAACTGGCAACCCCGAGAGCTACTGGGGCTTGAATTTTCGGGTCAGACCCTACTTTGGCGAATTGTTTTGTTCTACCAAAGTAAACGTATAGCCACCGTTTGTTTACTGACAGGTAGCTTGTATCCTGGTTAGTTTGGAAAAATTGTGACATTTCAGAAATTCAAGATGGCGGCCGTGTCGTTTCGGTTTCCGGAACCTTGTCCGATTGGGGTCGTTCAAACGGTGTAAGAGTTTTTTTCAAATTTTAAGATATTTAAGGGGTTTCGAGGGATTTTACTACTTTACTGGTTTTAGGGCTTTGCCCCTACAGGAATATTTTGTAGACGCGAGCTGCTCGCGAACGAATAGTAGTAGTAGTTTACGATTGGGTTCCTTCAAATGGTTTCGACAGAATGAGGATTGATTTTGTTCCTTTGGTGGTGAAATTTGTGTATTCTTCCCACCTCTCCCCAACCTCCCCTCAAATAGAAAGGGCTGTAACTTCATTACGGTTAGAGATAGCCGATGGGTGTTTGAACAAATATTATAGGCAGGTCCCGATTGGAGCGAAGTAGTGGTGGCGAGCGTAGCGAGCCGTCGACTTAAAACCTGTCCGGTGGTGGTACCGGTAAAGCGAAGGGGGGAGGTGGCGAGCGAAGCGAGCCGGTGACCCCATAGCGTGAGGATAAGGTCACGGTAGGTTTCCGGTGGTAGGCAGGACTTGAGTGGAGCAAAGTGGGGAGGTGGCGAGCGCAGCGAGCCGTCGACTGAAAACCTGTCCGGTGGTGATACCGGTAAAGCGAATGCGTGGGGATAAGATCACGGTAGCTTTCCGGTGGTAGGCAGGTCTTGAGTGGAGCGAAGTGGGGAAGCGGCGAGCGTAGCGAGCCGTCGACTGAAAACCTATTCGGTGGTGGTACCGATAAAGCGAAGGGGGACGTGGCGAGCGAAGCGAGCCGGTGACCCCATAGCGTGAGGATAAGGTCACGGTAGGTTTCCGGTGGTAGGCCGGACTTGAGTGGAGCAAAGTGGGGAGGTGGCGAGCGTAGCGAGCCGTCGACTGAAAACCTATCCGGTGGTGGTACCGATAAAGCGAAGGGGGACGTGGCGAGCGAAGCGAGCCGGTGACCCCATAGCGTGAGGATAAGGTCACGGTAGGTTTCCGGTGGTAGGCCGGACTTGAGTGGAGCAAAGTGGGGAGGTGGCGAGCGCAGCGAGCCGTCGACTGAAAACCTGTCCGGTGGTGATACCGGTAAAGCGAATGCGTGGGGATAAGATCACGGTAGCTTTCCGGTGGTAGGCAGGTCTTGAGTGGAGCGAAGTGGGGAAGCGGCGAGCGTAGCGAGCCGTCGACTGAAAACCTATCCGGTGGTGGTACCGATAAAGCGAAGGGGGACGTGGCGAGCGAAGCGAGCCGGTGACCCCATAGCGTGAGGATAAGGTCACGGTAGCTTTCCATCGGTAGGCAGGTCCTGAATGGAGCGAAGTGGGGAGGTGGCGAGCGTAGCGAGCCGTCGACTGAAAACCTGTCCGGTGGTGGTACCGGTAAAGCGAAGGGGGGAGGTGGCGAGCGAAGCGAGCCGGTGACCCCATAGCGTGAGGATAAGGTCACGGTAGCTTTCCGGTGGTAGGCAGGACTTGAGTGGAGCAAAGTGGGGAGGTGGCGAGTGTAGCGAGCCGTCGACTGAAAACCTGTCCGGTGGTGGTACCGGTAAAGCGAAGGGGGGAGGTGGCGAGCGAAGCGAGCCGGTGACCCCATAGCGTGAGGATAAGGTCACGGTAGCTTTCCGGTGGTAGGCAGGACTTGAGTGGAGCAAAGTGGGGAGGTGGCGAGTGTAGCGAGCCGTCGACTGAAAACCTGTCCGGCGGTGGTACCGGTTAAGCGAATGGGGGAGGTGGCGAGCGAAGCGAGTTGGCGACCCCGTAGCGTGGGGATAAGATCACGGTAGCTTTCCGGTGGTAGGCAGGTCTTGAGTGGAGCGAAGTGGGGAGGTGGCGAGCGTAGCGAGCCCTGGACCGAAAACCTGCCTGGTGGTGATATCGGTAAAGCGAAGCGGACGGTGGCGAGCGAAGCGAGCTGGCGACCCCGTAGCGTGGGGATGAGGTCATGGTAGTTTTCCGGTTGTAGGCAGGTCCTGAGTGGATCGGAGTGGGGAGGTGGCGAGCTTAGCGAGCCGGTGACCAGGACCGGTCCAAAGTTGGTTTGGCTATCAGACTATTGTACTGTCCTTGATCCGTTTGTTTTAGGTGTTAATCTCCCATGTTATTTTAATAAATAATAAAATCAATTTTCAAAGCTCCCGTTCTCCCCCCCCTTCCCCTCCCCCTCATCCTATCTCGGAAACTAAGAGATCCGTGTTCTGTTTTTTTACGGTTTCGTATAGAGGAAGCTCGCCAAGGAAAAACAATTTTCAAAGCTGCCCCTTTTGCACCCCCCCTCTCCCCCCTTAGCCTGTTTTCAGAAATTGAGAGCTTTGGAACATTTTTTTTCACATTCATATACCCCTTCTCCCTTCCCGTCACCCGCCCCCCATCCTATCTCGGAAACTGGCACACATAGTGGTTGTTTTTAATTCTCACTTAATACTATTGAGGGGCGTTGAAATTCGTATACCCTCTCCTCCCCCTCCAACCTCCCATAAACTTGAAAGGACTGTAACTTCATAACGTTTAGGGATAGCCATTAGGTGTTTGAACAAATAATATCATAGGCTTCGAAACCTGTCTGGTGGTAGAGGACCTTTCCGGTAGCAGGTATGTCGACAAGCAAATTGTAGGGTAATGTTTTTTTAAGGAGAGAGGGTCTGACTTTTTAAATAAGTCTATAGATTATATTAGGGGTTCTTATGGGGTTTCCAAATCTTTAAATTAATTCTCAAGTTTAATTTTATTTTAATATCTTATTTTTATTGAATTAGTTTTCAGAATGTGTTAGGGGTTCTTAAGTGTTTTTATACTGATTTAAGGATTTCTATGGGTTCTCAAAACGTCCTAGGGGTAAGAAAAAAAATATGGGTAGGTATCGTTATTCGAGTGATTTGTAGATGCTGATTTAGAATGATTAGAGCTTAAACAAGTGGAAACCTTTAGTCCTTTTGGGCTTAATTTGGCAGTGCACTAGACTTTGAAAAGTAGAAAACTTCTTTTAGGGTCATTTTTGAGAATTAATATTACATTTAGGGGTTTTAAAAGTGAAACAAAACAGCTACCACCACTAGCACGCGAGCTGCTTGCAGCTCGCGCAGCACGCAACAACTAGTTTATATTATATAAAACTGCAAGACCACTCACTCACTGATTGACATGTCGTTTCTCGGAATGGGTGAGAGATGGGTTAGGGGTTAGTTTTGGAAAAATGACAAGTACTTCCGGTCGAGTAGAGGAAAATTATAGAGGAGATTCAAATCCAAGATGGCGGCCGAGTCCATTTCCGGTTTCGGCGAGGAAAGGACTTGGGCCAATTTCGACTCGTAGGTTTTGTTAAAGGTTTGGAGTGATTTAAAAAAAAGTAAAAAAAAAAAAAAAAACAAGATGGCGGCCGCTCTGGGACATTTTGAAATATGCGACTTTTTTCACTCCACTTTGACGAATTGTTTTGTTCAACCGAATTTTAAAGTCGGCAACATTGACCATGCCAATTTGCAGGTGATTTCAATGGCAATTGAGAAAAATTATGACATTTTGAAAATTTAACATGGCGGACGCTGTGGCGGCCATTTTGTAAAGTGGTGGAATTTACGACTTTTTTCAAATCCATTTTTCGTGTAGTTGGCAACATCTGACGGGTTCGAGTTGTAGCGAGCGGTTATGTGTTTTGTTGAGGAGTGTTGCCTGGTGCAAAAATTTTCCCCGTTTTTAGGGTACTTTCCCAGATTTTCCCCCAAAACATGAAAAGAAGAAATAACGACATTTTGAATGGAGACTTTGTCTAGCTGGCAACTTTGGGGAGCCCCAAATGACATTTGACCATTTTCATCCCTTTCAACTGGCAACCCCAAAAAATATTGAACTTTTTCATTTTTGGGACTTTTTCACTTTGGCGAATTACTTTGTTCTACCAAACTCAAAAGTTGGCAGCACCGAGTACACCGGTCGGTAGCCTGTGTCCTTGAGATTTCCAGAAAATTATGACTTTTCAGAAAATCAAAATGGCGGCTGGTGTGGCGGCCATCTTGTAAAAACGACTAAAAATCCGAATGTTTGACACGATTTTTCGGGTAGTTGGCAACATCCGACCGGTTCGAGTTGTACCGAGCGGTTGTGTGGATGGTCGAGTAGTGTTGCCTGGTGCAAAAATTTACCCCATTTTTAGGGTAATTTCCCAGATTTTCCCCGAAAACATGAAAAGTAGAAATAACGACATTTTGAATGGAGAGTTTGTCTAGCTGGCAACTTTGGGGAGCCCCAAATGACATTTGACCATTTTCATTACTTTCAACTGGCAACCCCAAAAAATATTGAACTTTTTAATTTTTGGGACTTTTTCACTTTGGCGAATTACTTTGTTCTACCAAACTCAAAAGTTGGCAACACCGAGTACACTGGTTGGTGGCCTGTATCCTTGAGATTTCCAGAAAATTATGACTTTTCAGAAAAACAAAATGGCGGCTGGTGTGGCGGCCATCTTGTAAAAGCGACTAAAAATCCGAATTTTCGACACGATTTTTCGGGTAGTTGGCAACATCTGACGGGTTCGAGTTGTACCGAGCGGTTGTGTGTTTTGTTGAGTAGTATTGCCTGGATTTAAACATTTCCCCAGTTTTAGGGTAATTTCCCAGATTTTCCCCAAAAACATGAAAAGTAGAAATAACGACATTTTAAATGGAAATTTTACATAATCACCGAGAATGGGATGCTCCAAATGACATTTGACCATTTTCATCACTTTCAACTGGCAACCCCGAAAGCCATTGGGGTCTGAATTTTCGGGTCAGACCTGACTTTGGCGAATTACTTTGTTCTACCAAACACAAAAGTTGGCTACACCAAGTGCACTGATTTGTAGCCTATATCCTTGAATTTTCAGAAAAATTATGACTTTTTAGAAAAACAAAATGGCGAACAGTGTGGCCATCTTATAAAAATGACGAAAAATCCAAATTTTCGATACGATAAATGGGTCAGTTAGCATCCCCCGACTGGATTATGTTATATGAACCGGTTGTGTTCTGTGTTGACGAGTGTTGCCTGGTGCAAAAAATTTCCCCATTTTTAAGGTATTTTCCCATGTTTTGCCCAAAAACATGAAAACTTGAAATGACGACATTTTGAATGGAAATTTTACATAATCACCAAGAATGGGATGCTCCAAATGACATTCGACCATTTTCATAACTTTAAACTGGCAACCCCGAAAGCCATTGGGGTTTGAATTTTCGGGTCAGACCTGACTTTGGCGAATTACTTTGTTCTACCAAACTCAAAAGTTGGCAACACCGAGTACATTGGTTGGTGGCCTGTATCCTTGAGATTTCCAGAAAATTATGACGTTTCAGAAAAACAAAATGGCGGGTGTGTGGCGGCCATCTTGTAAAATTACCAAAAATCCCAACTTTCGACACGATAAATGGGATAGCTGGCATCCCCCCACTGGATTGTTATGTACGCACCGATTGTGTAGTTTATTAACGATTGTTGCCTGGTGCAACATTTTTCCCACTTTTGGGGTATTTTTCCCGATTTTCCCCAAAAACAAGAAAAGTAGAAATGACGACATTTTAAATGAAAATTTTGTATAACCACCAAGAATGAGATGCCCCAAATGACATTTGTCCATATTCATCACTTGCAGCTGGCAACCCCGAGAGCCATTGGTTCATGAATTTTCGGCTCTGATCCGACTTTGGCGAATTCTTTTGTTCTACCAAAGCCAACGCATAGCCACCGTTTTTTTACTGACAGGTAGCTTTCATTATGGTTAGTTTGAAAAAAATGTGACATTTCAGAAATTCAAGATGGCGGCCGTGTCATTTCCGGTTTCCGAAACCTTGTCCGATTGGGGTCGTTCAAGTGGTTCACATCCCACTGATGAGTTTTTTTAGGTTTTTCAAGGCTTTCAAGGATATCTACTTGACTGAAGACGGCTGTAATTCAAAATGGCGGCCGCGTTACTTCCGGTTTCCCAAAAATTTACCGATTGAGGTCGTTCAAACGATTCATCCAACTGAGGTGTAAGAGTTTTTTTCAAATTTTAGGATATTTAAGGGGTTTCAAGGGATCTTCACTGATTTTAGGGCTTTGCCCCTACAGGAATATTTTATAGACGCGAGCTGCTCGCGAACCAATAGTTTACGATCATTCAAACGGTTTCGACCGAATGAGGATTGATTTCGTACATTGAGGTGTTTATTTATTTGGTCGATTTTAGGGTTCCTTTGGAGGTGAAATTTGTGTACCCTTCCCACCTCTCCCCAACCTCCCCTAAAATAGAAAGGGCTGTAACTTCATTACGGTAAGAGATAGCCGTTAGGTGTTTGAACAAATTTTATAGTAGGCGTTGGAACCTGTCCGGTGATGGTGGTGGGGAGGTGGCGAGCGAAGCGAGCCGGCGACCTCGTAGCGTAGGTGGCGTAGCTTAGGCGGATAAGGTCACGATAGCATTCCGGTGGTAGGAAGGTCCTGAGTGGAGCAAAGTGAGGAGGTGGCGAGCGTAGCGAGCCGGTGACCGAAAACCAGTCCGGTGGTGGTACCGGTAAAGTGAAGGGGGGAGGTGGCGAGCGAAGCGAGCCGGTGACCCCGTAGCGTGGGGATAAGGTCACGGTAGCTTTCCGTCGGTAGGCAGGTCCTGAGTGGAGCGAAGTGGGGAGGTGGCGAGCGTAGCGAGCCGTCGACTCAAAACCTGTCCGGTGGTGGTACCGGTAAAGCGAAGGGGGGAGGTGGCGAGCGAAGCGAGCCGGTGACCCCATAGCGTGAGGATAAGGTCACGGTAGCTTTCCGGTGGTAGGCAGGACTTGAGTGCAGCAAAGTGGGGAGGTGGCGAGTGTAGCGAGCCGTCGACTGAAAACCTGTCCGGCGGTGGTACCGGTTAAGCGAATGGGGGAGGTGGCGAGCGAAGCGAGTTGGCGACCCCGTAGCGTGGGGATAAGATCACGGTAGCTTTCCGGTGGTAGGCAGGTCTTGAGTGGAGCGAAGTGGGGAGGTGGCGAGCGTAGCGAGCCGAATATTGAAAACCTGTCCGGTGGTGGTACCGGTAAAGCGAAGGGGGGAGGTGGCGAGCGAAGCGAGCCGGTGACCCCATAGCGTGGGGATAAGGTCACGGTAGCTTTCCGTCGGTAGACAGGTCCTGAGTGGAGCGAAGTAGGGAGGTGGCGAGCGTAGCGAGCCGTCGACTGAAAACCGGTCCGGTGGTGGTACCGGTAAAGCGAAGGGGGGAGGTGGCGAGCGAAGCGAGCCGGCGACCCCGTAGCGTGGGGATGAGGTCATGGTAGTTTTCCGGTGGTAGGCAGGTCCTGAGTGGATCTGAGTGGGGAGGTGGCGAGTGTAGCGAGCCGGCGACCAGGTCGGCGACCAGGACCGATCCAAAGTTGGTTTGGCTATCAGACTATTGTACTGTCCTTGATCTGTTTGTTTTAGGTGTTAGTCTCCCATGTTATTTTAATAAATAATGAAATCAATTTTCAAAACTCCCGTTCGGTTTCCGAATCTTTAAATTAATTCTCAGTTTAATTTTATTTTAATGTCTTATTTTTATTGAATTAGTTTTCAGAATGTTTAGGGGTTCTTAAGTGTTTTCATACTGATTTAAGGATTCCTATTGGTTCTCAAAATGTCATAAGGGGAAGGAAAACAATTAAAATATGGGAAGGCATCGTTCTTCGAGTGATTTGATATGCTGATTTAGAATGATTAGAGCTTAATCAAGTGGAAACCTTTAGTCCTTTTGGGCTTAATTTGGCAGTGCACTAGACTTTGAAAAGTAGAAAACTTCTTTTAGGGTCATTTTTGAGAATTAATATTACATTTAGGGGTTTTATAAGTGAAAAAAAAAACAAGCTACCACCACTAGCACGCGAGCTGCTTGCAGCTCGCGCAGCACGCAACAACTAGTTTATATTATATAAAACTACAAGACCACTGACTCACTGACATGCCGTTTCTCGGAATGGGTGAGAGATGGGTTAGGGGTATGTTTTGGAAAAATGACAAGTACTTCCGGTCGAGTAGAGGAAAATTATAGAGGAGATTGAAATCCAAGATGGCGGCCGAGTCCATTTCCGGTCTCAGCGAGAAAAGGACTTGGACCAATTTCGACTCGTAGGTTTTGAAGAAGGTTTGAAGTCATTAGGAAAAAAAGTAAAAAAAAAAAAAAAAACAAGATGGCGGCCGCGCTGGGACGTTTTGAAATTGGCGACTTTTTTCACTCGACTTTGACGAATTGTTTTGTTCTACCGATTTTTAAAGTCGGCAACACTGACCTTGCCAATTTGTAGGTAATTTTAATGGCAATTGAGAAAAATTATGACATTTAGAAAATCCAACATGGCGGACGCTGTGGCGGCCATTTTGTAAAATGGTGGAATTTCCGACTTTTTTCAAATGGATTTTTCGTGTAGTTGGCAACATCTGACGGGTTCGAGTTGTACCGAGCGGTTGTGTGTTTTGTCGAGGAGTGTTGCCTGGTGCAAAAATTTTCCCCATTTTTAGGGTATTTTCCCAGATTTTCCCCGAAAACATGAAAAGTAGAAATAACGACATTTTGAATGGAGACTTTGTCTAACTGGCAACTATGGGGTGCCCCAAATGACATTTGACCATTTTCATCACTTTCAACTGGCAACCCCAAAAAATATAGAACTTTTTCATTTTTGGGACTTTTTCACTTTGGCGAATTACTTTGTTCTACCAAACTCAAAAGTTGGCAACACCGACTACACCGGTCGGTGGCCTGTATCCTTGAGATTTCCAGAAAATTATGACTTTTCAGAAAAACAAAATGGCGGCGTGTGTGGCGGCCATCTTGTAAAAACGACAAAAAATCCGAATTTTCGACACGATTTTTCGGGTAGTTGGCAACATCTGACGGGTTCGAATTGTACCGAGCGGTTGTGTGTTTTGTTGAAGAGTGTTGCCTGGTGCAAAAATTTTCCCCAGTTTTAGGGTATTTTCCCAGATTTTCCCCGAAAACATGAAAAGTAGAAATAACGACATTTTGAATAAAATTTTTACATAATCACCAAGAATGGGATACTCCAAATGACATTTGACCATTTTCATCACTTTCAACTGGCAACCCCGAAAGCCATTGGGGTTTGAATTTTCGGGTCAGACCTGACTTTGGCGAATTACTTTGTTCTACCAAACTCAAAAGGTGGCAACACCGAGTACACTGGTGGGTGGCCTGTATCCTTGAGATTTCAGGAAAATTATGACTTTACAGAAAAACAAAATGGCGGCTGGTGTGGCGGCCATCTTGTAAAACTGACGAAAAATTCTTATTTTCAACACGATTTTTCGGGCAGTTGGCAACATCCGACGGGTTCGAGTTGTACCGAGCGGTTGTGTGTTTTGTTAAGGAGTGTTGCCTGCTGCAAAAATTTTGCCCATATTAAGGGTATTTTCCCAGATTTTCCCCAAAAACATGAAAAGTAGAAATAACGACATTTTAAATGGAAATTTTACATAATCACCAAGAATGGGATGCTCCAAATGACATTTGACCATTTTCATCACTTTCAACTGGCAACCCCGAAAGCCATTGGGGTTTGAATTTTCGGGTCAGACCTGACTTTGGCGAATTACTTTGTTCTACCAAACACAGAAGTTGGCTACACCAAGTGCACTGATTTGTACCCTATATCCTTGACATTTCAGAAAAATTATGACTTTTTAGAAAAACAAAATGGCGAACAGTGTGGCCATCTTATAAAAATGACGATAAATCCAAATTTTCGATACGATAAATGGGTCAGTTAGCATCCCCCGACTGGATTATGTTATATGAACCGGTTATGTTCTGTGTTGACGAGTGTTGCATGGTGCAAAAAATTTCCCCATTTTTAAGGTATTTTCCCATGTTTTGCCCAAAAACATGAAAACTTGAAATGACGACATTTTGAATGGAAGTTTTACATAATCACCAAGAATGGGATGCTCCAAATGACATTCGACCATTTTAATAACTTTAAACTGGCAACCCCGAAAGCCATTGGGGTTTGAATTTTCGGGTCAGACCTGACTTTGGCGAATTACTTTGTTCTACCAAACTCAAAAGTTGGCAGCACCGAGTACATTGGTTGGTGGCCTGTATCCTTGAGATTTCCAGAAAATTATGATGTTTCAGAAAAACAAAATGGCGGCGTGTGTGGCGGCCATCTTGTAAAATTACCAAAAATCCCAACTTTCGACACGATAAATGGGATAGCTGGCATCCCCGACTGGATTGTTATGTACTCACCGATTGTGTAGTTTATTAACGAGAGTTGCCTGGTGCAACATTTTTTCCCACTTTTGGGGTATTTTTCCCGATTTTCCCCAAAAACAAGAAAAGTAGAAATGACGACATTTTAAATGAAAATTTTGCATAACCACTAAGAATGAGGTGCCTCAAATGACATTTGTCCATATTCATCACTTGCAGCTGGCAACCCCGAGAGCCATTGGTTCATGAATTTTCGGGTCTGATCCGACTTTGGCGAATTCTTTTGTTCTACCAAAGCCAACGTATAGCCACCGTTCTTTTACTGACAGGTAGCTTTCATTATGGTTAGTTTGGAAAAATTGTGACATTTCAGAAATTCAAGATGGCGGCCGTGTCATTTCCGGTTTCCCAAAAATTTACCGATTGAGGTCGTTCAACCGATTCATCCAACTGAGGTGTAAGAGTTTTTTTTCAAATTTTAGGATATTTAAGGGGTTTCAAGGGATCTTCACTGATTTTAGGGCTGTGCCCCTACAGGAATATTTTATAGACGCGAGCTGCTCGCGAAACAATAGTTTACGATCCTTCAAACGGTTTCGACCGAATGAGGATTGATTTCGTACATTGAGGGGTTCATTTATTTGGTGGATTTTAGGGTTCCTTTGGAGGTGAAATTTGTGTACCCTTCCCACCTCTCCCCAACCTCCCCTAAAATAGAAAGGGCTGTAACTTCATTACGGTAAGAGATAGCCGTCAGGTGTTTGAACAAATTTTATAGTAGGCGTTGGAACCTGTCCGGTGATGGTGGTGGGGAGATGGCGAGCGAAGCGAGCCGGCGACCTCGTAGCGTAGGCGGCGTAGCTTAGGCGGATAAGGTCACGATAGCATTCCGGTGGCAGGAAGGTCTTGAGTGGAGCAAAGTGAGGAGGTGGCGAGCGTAGCGAGCCGGTGACCGAAAACCAGTCCGGTGGTGGTACCGGTAAAGTGAAGGGGGGAGGTGGCGAGCGAAGCGAGCCGGTGACCCCGTAGCGTGGGGATAAGGTCACGGTAGCTTTCCGTCGGTAGGCAGGTCCTGAGTGGAGCGAAGTGGGGAGGTGGCGAGCGTAGCGAGCCGTCGACTGAAAACCTGTCCGGTGGTGGTACCGGTAAAGCGAAGGGGGGAGGTGGCGAGCGAAGCGAGCCGGTGACCCCATAGCGTGAGGATAAGGTCACGGTAGCTTTCCGGTAGTAGGCAGGGCTTGAGTCGAGCAAAGTGGGGAGGTGGCGAGTGTAGCGAGCCGTCGACTGAAAACCTGTCCGGCGGTGGTACCGGTTAAGCGAATGGGGGAGGTGGCGAGCGAAGCGAGTTGGCGACCCCGTAGCGTGGGGATAAGATCACGGTAGCTTTCCGGTGGTAGGCAGGTCTTGAGTGGAGCGAAGTGGGGAGGTGGCGAGCGTAGCGAGCCAAATACTGAAAACCTGTCCGGTGGTGGTACCGGTAAAGCGAAGGGGGGAGGTGGCGAGCGAAGCGAGCCGGTGACCCCATAGCGTGGGGATAAGGTCACGGTAGGTTTCCGGTGGTAAGCAGGACTTGAGTGGAGCAAAGTGGGGAGGTGGCGAGCGCAGCGAGCCGTCGACTGAAAACCTGTCCGGTGGTGATACCGGTAAAGCGAATGCGTGGGGATAAGGTCACGGTAGGTTTCCGGTGGTAAGCAGGACTTGAGTGGAGCAAAGTGGGGAGGTGGCGAGCGCAGCGAGCCGTCGACTGAAAACCTGTCCGGTGGTGATACCGGTAAAGCGAATGCGTGGGGATAAGATCACGGTAGCTTTCCGGTGGTAGGCAGGTCTTGAGTGGAGCGAAGTGGGGAGGTGGCGAGCGTAGCGAGCCGTCGACTGAAAACCTATCCGGTGGTGGTACCGGTAAAGGATAAGGTCACGGTAGGTTTCCGGTGGTAGGCCGGACTTGAGTGGAGCAAAGTGGGGAGGTGGCGAGCGTAGCGAGCCGTCGACTTAAAACCTGTCCGGTGGTGGTACCGGTAAAGCGAAGGGGAGGTGGCGAGCGAAGCGAGCCGGTGACCCCATAGCTTGAGGATAAGGTCACGGTAGTTTTCCGGTGGTAGGCAGGTCATGAGTGGAGCGAAGTGGGGAGGTGGCGAGCGTAGCGAGCCGTCGACTGAAAACCTATCCGGTGGTGGTACCGGTAAAGCGAAGGGGGGAGGTGGCGAGCGAAGCGAGCCGGTGACCCCATAGCGTGAGGATAAGGTCACGGTAGCTTTCCGGTGGTAGGCAGGACTTGAGTGGAGCAAAGTGGGGAGGTGGCGAGCGTAGCGAGCCATCGACTGAAAACCTGTCCGGTGGTGGTACCGTTAAAGCGAATGGGGGAGGTGGCGAGTGAAGCGAGCCGGTGACCCCATAGCGTGAGGATAAGGTCACGGTAGCTTTCCGGTGGTAGGCAGGACTTGAGTGGAGCAAAGTGGGGAGGTGGCGAGCGTAGCGAGCCATCGACTGAAAACCTGTCCGGTGGTGGTACCGTTAAAGCGAATGGGGGAGGTGGCGAGTGAAGCGAGCCGGTGACCCCATAGCGTGAGGATAAGGTCACGGTAGCTTTCCGGTGGTAGGCAGGACTTGAGTGGAGCAAAGTAGGGAGGTGGCGAGCGTAGCGAGCCATCGACTGAAAACCTGTCCGGTGGTGGTACCGTTAAAGCGAATGGGGGAGGTGGCGAGCGAAGCGAGCCGGTAACCCCATAGCGTGAGGATAAGGTCACGGTAGCATTCCGGTGGTTGGCAGGTCCTGAGTGGATCGGAGTGGGGAGGTGGCGAGCGTAGCGAGCCGGCGACCAGGTCGGCTACCAGGACCGGTCCAAAGTTGGTTTGGCTATCAGACTATTGTACTGTCCTTGATCTGTTTGTTTTAGGTGTTAGTCTCCCGTGTTATTTTAATAAATAATAAAATCAATTTTCAAAACTCCCGTTCTCCCCCCCCCCGCCCCCTCCCCCTCCCCCTCATCGAATCTCGGAAACTAAGAGATCCGTGTTCTGTTTTTTTTACGGATTCGTATAGAGGAAGCTCGACAAAGAAACACAATTTTCAAAACTGCCACCTTTGCCACCCCTCCTCTCCCCCCTCAGCCGGTTTTCAGAACTTGAGAGATTTGGAACATTTTTTTTCACATTCATAAACAGCGACCCCTTCTCCCTTCCCGTCACCCCGCTCCCCATCGTATCTCGGAAACTGGCACACATGGTGGTTGTTTTTAATTCTCCCTTAATACTTTGAGGGGCGTTGAATTTCGTATACCCTCTCCTCCCCCTCCAACCTCCCCTAAACTTGAAAGGACTGTAACTTCATAACGGTTTGGGATAGCCATTAGGTGTTTGAACAAATATTATCATAGGCGTCGAAACCAGTCTGGTGGTAGAGGACCTTTCCGGTAGCAGGTAGGTCGACAAGCAAATTGTAGGGTAATGGTTTTTAACGAGAGAAGGTCTGAGTTTTTAAATAAGTTTATAGATTATATTAGGATTTCTTATGGGGTTTCCAAATCTTTAAATTAATTCTCAAGTTTATTTTTATTTTAATAAATTATTTTTATTGAATTAGTTTTCAGAATGTGTTAGGGGTTCTTAAGTGTTTTCATACTGATTAAAGGATTCCCATTGGTTCTCAAAATGTCATAAGGGTAAGGAAAACAATTAAAATATGGGTAGGTTTCGTTATTCGAGTTAGAAGATGATTTAGAATGATTAGAGCTTAATCAAGTGGAAACCTTTAGTCCTTTTGGGCTTAATTTGGCAGTGCACTAGACTTTGAAAAGTAGAAAACTTCTTTTAGGGTCATTTTTGAGAATTAATATTACATTTAGGGGTTTTAAAAGTGAAAAAAAAAAGCAAGCTACCACCACTAGCACGCGAGCTGCTTGCAGCTCGCGCAGCACGCAACAACTAGTTTATATTATATAAAACTACAATACCACTGACTGACTCACTCATTGACATGCCGTTTCTCGGAATGGGTGAGAGATGGGTTAGGGGTTAGTTTTGAACAAATGTAAAGTACTTCCGGTCGAGTAGAGGAAAATTATAGAGGAGATTCAAATCCAAGATGGCGGCCGAGTCCATTTCCGGTCTCGGCGAGGAAAGGACTTGGACCGATTTCGACTCGTAGGTTTTGAAGAAGGTTTGAAGTCATTTGGAAAAAAAGTAAAAAAAAAAAAAAAAACAAGATGGCGGCCGCGCTGGGACGTTTTTAAAATGGCGACTTTTTTCACTCGACTTTGACGAATTGTTTTGTTCAACCGAATTTTAAAGTCGGCAACATTGACCTTGCCAATTTGCAGGTGATTTCAATGGTAATTGTGAAAAATTATGACATTTTGAAAATCCAACATGGCGGATGCTGTGGCGGCCATTTTGTGAAAAGGTGGATTTTTTGACATTTTTCAAATGGATTTTTCGTGTAGTTGGCAACATCTGACGGGTTCGAGTTGTAGCGAGCGGTTGTGTGTTTTGTTGAGGAGTGTTGCCTGGTGCAAAAATTTTCCCCATTTTTCGGGTGTTTTTCCAGATTTTCCCCGAAAACATGAAAAGTAGAAATAACGACATTTTGAATGGAGACTTTGTCTAGCTGGCAACTTTGGGGAGCCCCAAATGACATTTGACCATTTTCATCACTTTCAACTGGCAACCCCAAAATATATTGAACTTTTTCATTTTTGGGACTTTTTCACTTTGACGAATTACTTTGTTCTACCAAACTCAACAGTTGGCAACACCGAGTACACCGGTCGGTGGCCTGTATCCTTGAGATTTCCAGAAAATTATGACGTTTCAGAAAAACAAAATGGCGGCTGGTGTGGCGGCCATCTTGTAAAAACGACGAAAAATCTCAATTTTCGACACGATTTTTCGGGTAGTTGGCAACATCTGACGGGTTCGAGTTGTACCGAGCGGTTGTGTGTTATGTTGAGTTGTGTTGCCTGGTGCAATTTTTTTCCCGATTTTTGGGGTACTTTCCCTGATTTTCCCCGAAAACATGAAAAGTAGAAATAACGACATTTTGAATAAAAATTTTACATAATCACCAAGAATGGGATGCTCCAAATGACATTTGACCATTTTCATCACTTTCAACTGGCAACCCCGAAAGCCATTGAGGTTTGAATTTTCGGGTCAGACCTGACTTTGGCGAATTACTTTGTTCTACCAAACTCAAAAGGTGGCAACACCGAGTACACCGGTTGGTGGCCTGTATCCTTGAGATTTCAGGAAAATTATGACTTTACAGAAAAACAAAATGGCGGCTGGTGTGGCGGCCATCTTGTAAAACTGACGAAAAATTCTTATTTTCAACACGATTTTTCGGGTAGTTGGCAACATCTGACGGGTTCGAGTTGTACCAAGCGGTTGTGTGTTTTGTTGAGTAGTATTGCCTGGATTAAAACATTTCCCCAGTTTTAGGGTAATTTCCCAGATTTTCCCCAAAAACATGAAAAGTAGAAATAACGACATTTTAAATGGAAATTTTGCATAATCACCAAGAATGGGATGCTCCAAATGACATTTGACCATTTTCATCACTTTCAACTGGCAACCCCGAAAGCCATTGGGGTTTGAATTTTCGGGTTAGACCTGACTTTGGCGAATTACTTTGTTCTACCAAACACAAAAGTTGGCTACACCAAGTGCACTGATTTGTAGCCTATATCCTTGACATTTCAGAAAAATTATGACTTTTTAGAAAAACAAAATGGCGAACAGTGTGGCCATCTTATAAAAATGACGAAAAATCCAAATCTTCGATACGATAAATGGGTCAGTTAGCATCCCCCGACTGGATTATGTTATATGAACCGGTTATGTTCTGTGTTGACGAGTGTTGCCTGGTGCAAAAAAATTCCCCATTTTTTAGGTATTTTTACATGTTTTGCCCAAAAACATGAAAACTTGAAATGACGATATTTTGAATGGAAGTTTTACATAATCACCAAGAATGGGATGCTCCAAATGACATTCGACCATTTTCATAACTTTAAACTGGCAACCCCGAAAGCCATTGGGGTTTGAATTTTCGGGTCAGACCTGACTTTGGCGAATTACTTTGTTCTACCAAACTCAAAAGTTGGCAACACCGAGTACATTGGTTGGTGGCCTGTATCCTTGAGATTTCCAGAAAATTATGACGTTTCAGAAAAACAAAATGCGGCGTGTGTGGCGGCCATTTTGTAAAATTACCAAAAATCCCAACCTTCGACACGATAAATGGGATAGCTGGCATCCCCCGACTGGATTGTTATGTACGCACCGATTGCGTAGTTTATTAACGAGTGTTGCCTGGTGCATCATTTTTTCCCACTTTTGGGGTATTTTTCCCGATTTTCCCCAAAAACAAGAAAAGTAGAAATGACGACATTTTAAATGAAAATTTTGCATAACCACCAAGAATGAGGTGCCCCAAATGACATTTGTCCATATTCATCACTTGCAGCTGGCAACCCCGAGAGCCATTGGTTCATGAATTTTCGGGTCTGATCCGACTTTGGCGAATTCTTTTGTTCTACCAAAGCCAACGTATAGCCACCGTTTTTTTACTGACAGGTAGCTTTCATTATGGTTAGTTTGGAAAAATTGTGACATTTCAGAAATTCAAGATGGCGGCCGTGTCATATCCGGTTTCCGAAACCTTGTCCGATTGGGGTCGTTCAAGTGGTTCACATCCCTCTGATGAGTTTTTTTAGATTTTTCAAGGCTATCAAGGATATCTACTTGACTGAAGACGGCTGTAATTCAAAATGGCGGCCGCGTTACTTCCAGTTTCCCAAAAATTTACCGATTGAGGCCGTTCAAACGATTCATCCAACTGAGGTGTAAGAGTTTTTTTCAAATTTTAGGATATTTAAGGGGTTTCAAGGGATCTTCACTGATTTTAGGGCTTTGCCCCTACAGGAATATTTTATAGACGCGAGCTGCTCGCGAACCACTAGCTTAGGATCCTTCAAACGGTTTCGACCGAATGAGGATTGATTTCGTACATTGAGGGGTTTATTTATTTGGTCGATTTTAGGGTTCCTTTGGAGGTGAAATTTGTGTACCCTTCCCACCTCTCCCCAACCTCCCCTAAAATAGAAAGGGCTGTAACTTCATTACGGTAGGAGATAGCCGTTAGGTGTTTGAACAAATTTTATAGTAGGCGTTGGAACCTGTCCGGTGATGGTGGTGGGGAGGTGGCGAGCGAAGCGAGCCGGCGACCTCGCAGCGTAGGCGGCGTAGCTTAGGCGGATAAGGTCACGATAGCATTCCGGTGGTAGGAAGGTCCTGAGTGGAGCAAAGTGAGGAGGTGGCGAGCGTAGCGAGCCGGTGACCGAAAACCAGTCCGGTGGTGGTACCGGTAAAGTGAAAGGGGGAGGTGGCGAGCGAAGCGAGCCGGTGACCCCGTAGCGTGGGGATAAGGTCACGGTAGCTTTCCGTCGGTAGGCAGGTCCTGAGTGGAGCAAAGTGGGGAGGTGGCGAGCGTAGCGAGCCGTCGACTGAAAACCTGTCCGGTGGTGGTACCGGTAAAGCGTAGGGGGGAGGTGGCGAGCGAAGCGAGCCGGTGACCCCATAGCGTGAGGATTAGGTCACGGTAGCTTTCCGGTGGTAGGCAGGACTTGAGTGGAGCAAAGTGGGGAGGTGGCGAGCGTAGCGAGCCGTCGACTGAAAACCTGTCCAAAGCGAATGGGGGAGGTGGCGAGCGAAGCGAGTCGGCGACCCCGTAGCGTGTCGCTTTCCGGTGGTAGGCAGGTCTTGAGTGGAGCGAAGTGGACAGGTGGCGAGCGTAGCGAGCCGTCCACTGAAAACCTGTCCAATGGTGGTACCGGTAAAGCGTAGGGGGGAGGTGGCGAGCGAAGCGAGCCGGTGACCCCATAGCGTGAGGATTAGGTCACGGTAGCTTTCCGGTGGTAGGCAGGACTTGAGTGGAGCAAAGTGGGGAGGTGGCGAGCGTAGCGAGCCGTCGACTGAAAACCTGTCCAAAGCGAATGGGGGAGGTGGCGAGCGAAGCGAGTCGGCGACCCCGTAGCGTGTCGCTTTCCGGTGGTAGGCAGGTCTTGAGTGGAGCGAAGTGGACAGGTGGCGAGCGTAGCGAGCCGTCCACTAAAAACCTGTCCAATGGTGGTACCGGAAAAGCGAAGGGGGGAGGTGGCGAGCGAAGCGAGCCGGTGACCCCATAGCGTAAGGATAAGGTCACGGTAGCTTTCCGGTGGTAGGCAGGACTTGAGTGGAGCAAAGTGGAGAGGTGGCGAGCGTAGCGAGCCGTCGACTGAAAACCTGTCCGGTGGTGGTACCGGTAAAGCGAATGGGGGAGGTGGCGAGCGAAGCGAGTCGGCGACCCCGTAGCGTGTCGCTTTCCAGTGGTAGGCAGGTCTTGAGTGGAGCGAAGTGGACAGGTGGCGGGCGTAGCAAGCCGGCGACCAGGTCGGCGACCAGGACCGGTCCAAAGTTGGTTTGGCTATCAGACTATTGTACTGTCCTTGATCTGTTTGTTTTAGGTGTTAGTCTTCCATGTTATTTTAATAAATAATAAAATCAATTTTCAAAACTCCCGTTCTCCCCCCCCCTCCCCCTCCCCCTCATCGTATCTCGGAAACTAAGAGATCCATGTTCTGTTTTTTTTACGGATTCGTATAGAGGAAGCTCGACAAAGAAAAACAATTTTCAAAGCTGGGCCTCTTTGCCCCCCCCCTCTCCCCCCTTAGCCGGTTTTCAGAACTTGAGACATTTGGAACATTTTTTTCACATTCATAAACAGCGACCGCTTCTCCCTTCTCGTCACCCCGCCCCGCATCGTATCTCGGAAACTGGCACACATAGTGGTTGTTTTTAATTCTCACTTAATACTATTGAGGGGCGTTGAAATTCGTATACCCTTTCCTCCCCTTCCAGAACCTCCCCTAAACTTGCACAGTAACTTCATAAGGGTTAGTGTTCGCTCCCAAACCAAGGGGAAGTTTGGGACGAGATGTCCGCGATCCGCGGAGACAATTCAATCAAGATGCCCTTTAATTATAAATATATCAACTCACCTAGGCGCTGGTGAAGTCCTGCTCCGAGGCCATGATTCAGGTCCAGGTTTGATGGGTGTCTGTAGGTATGTGTGTGTGTACGTGAATAGTGTTATGATTTTGTAGTCGATTTCAAACCTGACCGGCTATCAACTGGCGACAGGTTCCAACGCGTTAGCAGGTCACAACAACACAATAGTTCCAGTCTGTTCAATTGTTCACACGGCACGCGACGGGTTCGACCTAACCTCAAAGGGCGCGTGGGTGCTTCAACGTTCACAAAATATACACAATTACTCGGTTCCCAAATCAATGGCGAGGCTTTAGTCAATTTATTTCAACCAAATGGTCCCTGTTTATACGGGATTCAAAGGGATTTATCAATATTACGCCCAACAAACAATAGCCGGCGAGTTCAAGCAATTTTAAAGACAAGTGATCAATGACAACTAGATGACAGGTCACGTCAAACCAAAGTGACGGCCGCCATGACAGTCAGCGCGTTCCATAGTCCGCGCGGGACGAAACATCTACCCCCCCCGGACGGGCCTACCCGTCCGCTAATCAATTGGCAGTCTCAAAATACCCCCCCAATGGGGGCGGGCTGGTGAGTCAAACAACCAAGTGACTCCTCGGCGAGCCAATTTGTTACCAATGTCAACCTGGCTCTCATTAAGGAAGGCGTATACTTCCTTCAAATAGTTACTTGTACCCTTGTAGTTGGTACCGCAATCAAACTGATCAAAGAAGGTAACCCTAGGCGAGACAAATCTATCCAAGGTCGCTACAAAGGCCTCTGTCGAGAGGGAGGTTAACAGTTCCAAGTGCACTGCCTTCATTGACAGACAGACACATACACAAGTAAGCCTTGACAATTTTAGAATGGCCAACAGCGCATTGCAACCGGCATGCGAGTTCCCAATGTGACGATCGGTCACCAACAAATCAAATCAAATGGCCCTCTTTGGGCAATAAGGGGGGTGACGAGTCCCATAGGAAGGCTAGAGTGCCTCAACCGTCCTCCAACAAGCAAAAGACCCGCATTATCCAAGAAGGGGCTCAACTTACTCACAGCTCCCGAGCTTAACCCTGCCAGACTTCAAGATCTCGATCTCCTTTTCAAAGTGCCCAGCCTGCACAGAGCGGACCCAATGAGGAGTGACTCCTGTTGCTCTTGAGGAGAGAGAATCGGTGATAGGCGCTTGTCCCCTGGATTCCTAGAATTGTGACCAAGACGCCTGATCCACGAGGTAACGTTCAACAATTGTCGAGGGAGCTGTATCTGTTCAACAAACAAATCAAACGGAGGGTCCTTTGTCCCAACAGCGAGCACCTCAAGCCCGGGCAAAAGGACCGACATCAAGACTGGCGTTCGAGGCCAACCATCCTCGAAACTTGCCTGAAAGGTCATTCACCTTCAGGCCCACTTAACCCGCTAACCAAGACGACAAAAGGCAACTCTGGACGCCGTGTCCAAAATAGCACGGACCACAACAGAGTCACCCAGGGGGCCTGTAGCGGGGCAGACGCCAATTTTCTAACAATGCCTGGGCGGCGACTGATCGCCGCATCCAGGCTGCCGTCGTTCACGACGAGGGTAGCACTCAAATGCTTCGTCCGCGCGGTGTCCCGGGCCGCTCGCCATCGCTGGAAGGGCATATCCCACCGGATGCCTGAATGGCGGAGGGCGCGACTCCAACCGGGGGCGTTCCGCCAGCGGAGGTGAAAGGTAGCGGTGCTGATCTGGCCATTGTTGCCCAGCAGCCGCCGTACAATTGTTCATACGAGGGGAGGCCAAATGGCGCGCACGCGGCTCCCGTTTACCATTACGAGGGGAGACCAACTGGCGCGCGCGCGGCTCCCGTTCAACTTGCGCGGGGGGTGGAGTGCAGCCATCAAAATTGCGGGCCTCTACCCGGTTCTCGACCGGCGTACCAGAGGCCCGGTGCTCGTCTCCGTGGTACCCCCCCCTGCGCGAACCCTCATCAGAAGCTGATCTGCCAGAGCGGTTCGCGTTGGCGCACAAAATCTCAAGATGAGCCCCTTCACAAATTCCACACGGGCGGGGCTTGGGGCAGTCCCGGTGAAAGTGAGCCCCCAAACAAGAGAAGCATAGGCGGCGTGCGTTGGCAATTCGGCGGCGGGCACTAACGTGCAACTCCAAAAAAGCCGTGCAACTTGCCATGCTATGCCCCGTGGCCTTACAAAAAACGCAATCAGGACTATTCTGGGTGCCCGCAAAACGGGGGGCGGGGCGACTATCAACCGGCCCCTTAGCCCTAGTCCGTCCCTGGTCTCTTGGCCGAGAAGGTGGTGGGCGCGACCCCATTGCGCCACAAGTGTTGTCCAAAAGGCGACACTCATCCTCCAAAAATTTGATGAGGTCGTCAAAGGGGGGAAGGTGGGTGGCACTGTCCCCACCATACCTCTGCTCGAAGCGGGACCTCAAGTCCGCGGGGAGCAACTGCAGTACAATGTGCACCAACAAGTAGGACCAATGGTCCACCGGCAACTCCAAACGTCGCAAAGCGTTGGTTGCTGAAACCAACGGGTTCAGCAGATTAGTGCGCAACGCCGACGTGTTCTCAATGGCCGGTAACCCCAAAATCTGGCCGATGTGAACATCAGCCAAGCAGCGCTTATTCTGATACCGTCGGGATAGGAGTTCCATAGCGGTAGGGTAGGCGGAGTCCGTCACAGGAAAGTGCTGCACCAAGGCTCGGGCCTCACCATCCAGGACCGACAATAGGTAGGCCAACTTTTGGGCGGGTCCGAGGTCCGAGCGGGAGTCAACCAGACTCTCAAATTGGTTTAGGAAACTCAGCCAGTGGTCCAAGCGACCATCAAAGTGTGGAAGTTCCAACGTGGGAAGCCTACTCAATAGACCGGGGCCTGAAACAACCGAGGTCTCCGGCTTGACCTGGTCAGGCGCTCGGCTCCTCAAAATCTCCCGGGCTCGCTGACTGACTGCGTCCCCCAATTCCAAAATCTGGTCGTAGTCGGCAACGACCTTATCTCGAGCTGCCTGGCCCCAAGCTTCCAATTCCAAATCAACAACAAACTCGTTGAACCGGGTGAACAACTTATCCACATCACCGAGTCTTACATCCAATTGTTCGGACCGAGCAAGTGTGATCTCCTCCAAATCCAAGCGCTCAACCGTGGCCGCAGCTGAGGTGAACCATCTTAGTTGTGAGACCAAACCAGCGGCCGCCTCCTTTACAGCCTTCAGTGAGGCCATTGCAACCAAATTCAACAATAACACTGTATGTCAAAAAGAAACAAATCAAACAAATCAAATCAATAAACTGTTTCAACAAATAACCCATAAATAAATCTCAATTAGAACCTAGAACAATTTACATAAACCTCTAGTTAACCAACAAATACCACTCAATATCAGTAAATATCAATTAATATCAAGTTACAATTAAATGACAACAATAATTTCAATCACACATGTGTCCAATACACAATACAATATTTCACACTGCAAGTACAATCGACAAGGGGACATATGATGCAATTAATTCCAATCAAACAATTATGTTCCAACTTGAGCCCGGCTGACAAATAACAAATTAGCTCTTGTTCAAACTTCCAATTGACCAGGCACTAAGTAAGTTGTTTTTTCAATTTTAACCACGCTCTGCTACCATTGTTCGCTCCCAAACCAAGGGGAAGTTTGGGACGAGATGTCCGCGATCCGCGGAGACAATTCAATCAAGATGCCCTTTAATTATAAATATATCAACTCACCTAGGCGCTGGTGAAGTCCTGCTCCGAGGCCATGATTCAGGTCCAGGTTTGATGGGTGTCTGTAGGTATGTGTGTGTGTACGTGAATAGTGTTATGATTTTGTAGTCGATTTCAAACCTGACCGGCTATCAACTGGCGACAGGTTCCAACGCGTTAGCAGGTCACAACAACACAATAGTTCCAGTCTGTTCAATTGTTCACACGGCACGCGACGGGTTCGACCTAACCTCAAAGGGCGCGTGGGTGCTTCAACGTTCACAAAATATACACAATTACTCGGTTCCCAAATCAATGGCGAGGCTTTAGTCAATTTATTTCAACCAAATGGTCCCTGTTTATACGGGATTCAAAGGGATTTATCAATATTACGCCCAACAAACAATAGCCGGCGAGTTCAAGCAATTTTAAAGACAAGTGATCAATGACAACTAGATGACAGGTCACGTCAAACCAAAGTGACGGCCGCCATGACAGTCAGCGCGTTCCATAGTCCGCGCGGGACGAAACAGTTAGGGATAGCCATTAAGTGTTTGAACAAATATTATCATAGGCGTCGAAACCTGTCTGGTGGTAGAGGACCTTTCCGGTAGCTGGTAGGTCGACAAGCAAATTGTAGGGTAATGTTTTTAATGAGAGAAGGTCTGAGTTTTTAAATAAGTTTATAGATTAAATGAGGAGTTCTTATGGGGTTTCCAAATCTTTAAATTCATTCTCAAGTTTAATTTTATTTTAATGTCTTATTTTTATTGAATTAGTTTTCAGAATGTGTTGGGGGGGTTCTCAAGTGTTTTCATACTGATTTAAGGATTCCTATTGGTTCTCAAAATGTCATAAGGGTAAGGAAAACAATTAAAATATGGGTAGGTTTCGTTATTCGAGTTAGAAGATGATTTAGAATGATTAGAGCTTAATCAAGTGGAAACCTTTAGTCCTTTTGGGCTTAATTTGGCAGTGCACTAGACTTTGAAAAGTAGAAAACTTCTTTTAGGGTCATTTTTGAGAATTAATATTACATTTAGGGGTTTTAAAAGTGAAAAAAAAAAGCAAGCTACCACCACTAGCACGCGAGCTGCTTGCAGCTCGCGCAGCACGCAACAACTAGTTATATTATATAAAACTACAAAGCCACTGACTCACTCACTCACTGATTGACATGCCGTTTCTCGGAATGGGTGAGAGATGGGTTAGGGGTTAGTTTTGAACAAATGTAAAGTACTTCCGGTCGAGTAGAGGAAAATTATAGAGGAGATTCAAATCCAAGATGGCGGCCGAGTCCATTTCCGGTTTCGGCGAGGAAAGGACTTGGGCCAATTTCGATTGGTAATTTTTGTAGAAGGTCTAAAGTGATTTGACAAAAAACCAAAAAAAAAAAAAAAAACAAGATGGCGGCCGCGCTGGGACGTTTTGAAATTTGCGACTTTTTTCACTCGACTTTGACCAATTGTTTTGTTCAACCGAATTTTAAAGTCGGCAACATTAACCTTGCCAATTTGTGGGTGATTTCAATGGCAATTGAGAAAAATTATGACATTTTGAAAATCCAACATGGCGGACGCTGCGGCGGCCATTTTGTAAAATGGTGGAATTTCCGACTTTTTTCAAATGGATTTTTCGTGTAGTTGGCAACATCTGACGGATTCGAGTTGTACCAAGCGGTTGTGTGTTTTGTTGAGCAGTGTTGCTTGGTGCAAAAATTTTCCCCGTTTTTAGGGTATTTTCCCAGATTTTTCCCGAAAACATGAAAAGTAGAAATAACGACATTTTGAATGGAGACTTTGTCTAGCTGGCAACTTTAGGGAGCCCCAAATGACATTTGACCATTTTCATCACTTTCAACTGGCAACCCCAAAAAATATTGAACTTTTTCATTTTTGGGACTTTTTCACTTTGGCGAATTACTTTGTTCTACCAAACTCAAAAGTTGGCAACACCGAGTACACCGGTCGGTGGCCTGTATCCTTGAGATTTCCAGAAAATTATGACTTTTCAGAAAAACAAAATGGCGGCGTGTGTGGCGGCCATCTTGTAAAAACGACTAAAAATCTGAATTTTCGACACGATTTTTCGGGTAGTTGGCAACATCTGACAGGTTCGAGTTGTACCGAGCGGTTGTGTAATTTGTTGAGTAGTATTGCCTGGTGCAAAATTTTTCCCGATTTTTGGGGTACCTTCCCTGATTTTCCCCGAAAACATGAAAAGTAGAAATAACGACATTTTGAATAAAAGTTTTACATAATCGCCAAGAATGGTATGCCCCAAATGACATTTAACCATTTTCATCACTTTCAGCTGGCAACCCCGAGGGCCATTGGGGTTTGAATTTTCGGGTTAGACCTGACTTTGGCGAATTACTTTGTTCTACCAAACTCAAAAGTTGGCAACACCGAGTACACCCGTCGGTGGCTTGTATCCTTGAGATTTCAGGAAAATTATGACTTTACAGAAAAACAAAATGGCGGCTGGTGTGGCGGCCATCTTGTAAAACTGACGAAAAATCCTTATTTTCAACACGATTTTTCGGGCAGTTGGCAACATCCGACGGGTTCGAGTTGTACCGAGCGGTTGTGTGTTTTGTTAAAGAATGTTTCCTGGTGCAAAAATTTTCCCCATTTTAAGGGTATTTTCCCAGATTTTCCCCAAAAACTTGAAAAGTAGAAATAACAACATTTTGAATAAAAGTTTTATATAATCACCAAGAATGGGATGCCTGAAATGACATTTGACCATTTTCATCACTTTCAGCTGGCAACCCCGAAAGCCATTGGGGTTTGTATTTTCGGGTCAGACCTGACTTTGGCGAATTACTTTGTTCTACCAAATTCAAAAGTTGGTCACACCAAGTACACCGGTCGGTGGCCTGTATCCTTGAGATTTCAGGAAAATTATGACTTTTTAGAAAAACAAAATGGCGAACAGTGTGGCCATCTTATAAAAATGACGAAAAATCGAAATTTTCGATACGATAAATGGGTCAGTTAGCATCCCCCGACTGGATTATGTTATATGAACCGGTTGTATTCTGTGTTGACGAGTGTTGCCTGGTGCAAAAAATTTCCCCATTTTTAAGGTATTTTCCCATGTTTTGCCCAAAAACATGAAAACTTGAAATGATGACATTTTGAATGGAAATTTTACATAATCACCAAGAATGGGATGCTCCAAATGACATTCGACCATTTTCATAACTTTCAACTGGCAACCCCGAAAGCCATTGGGGTTTGAATTTTCGGGTCAGACCTGACTTTGGCGAATTACTTTGTTCTACCAAACTCAAAAGTTGGCAACACCGAGTCCATTGGTTGGTGGCCTGTATCCTTGAGATTTCCAGAAAATTATGACGTTTCAGAAAAACAAAATGGCGGCGTGTGTGGCGGCCATCTTGTAAAATTACCAAAAATCCCAACTTTCGACACGATAAATGGGATAGCTGGCATCCCCCGACTGGATTGTTATGTACGCACCGATTGTGTAGTTTATTAACGAGTGTTGCCTGGTGCAACATTTTATCCCACTTTTGGGGTATTTTTCCCGATTTTCCCCAAAAACAAGAAAAGTAGAAATGACGACATTTTGAATGGAAGTTTTACATAATCACGAAGAATGGGATGCTCCAAATGACATTTCACCATTTTCATCACTTTCAGCTGGCAACCCCGAAAGCCATTGGGGTTTGAATTTTCGGGTCAGACCTGACTTTGGCGAATTACTTTGTTCTACCAAATTCAAAAGTTGGTCACACCAAGTACACCGGTCGGTGGCCTGTATCCTTGAGATTTCAAGAAAATTATGACTTTACAGAAAAACAAAATGGCAGCTGGTGTGGCGGCCATCTTGTAAAACTGACGAAAAATCCTTATTTTCAACACGATTTTTCGGGTAGTTGGCAACATCCGACAGGTTTGAGTTGTATGAAGCGGTTCTGTGTTTTCATATGAAATGTTGCCTGGTGCAAAAATTTACCCCATTTTTAGGGTAATTTTCCAGAATTTCCCCAAAAACATGAAAAGTAGAAATAACGACATTTTGAATAAAAGTTTTACATAATCACCAAGAATGATATGCTCTAAATGACATGTGACCATTTTCATCACTTTCAGCTGGCAAATCCGAAAGCCATTGGGGTTTGAATTTTCGGGTCAGACCCGACTTTGGTGAATTCTTTTGTTCTACCAAATTCAAAAATTGGCAACATCAAGTACACCGGTCTGTAGCCTGTAGCCTTGAGATTTCCAAAAAATTATGACGTTTCAGAAAAACAAAATGGCGGCGTGTGTGGCGGCCATCTTGTAAAATTACCAAAAATCCCAACTACGACACGATAAATGGGATAGCTGGCATCCCCCGACTGGATTGTTATGTACGCACCGATTGTGTAGTTAATTAACGAGTGTTGCCTGGTGCAACATTTTTTTCCACTTTTGGGGCATTTTTCCCGATTTTCCCCAAAAACAAGAAAAGTAGAAATGACGACATTTTAAATGAAAATTTTGCATAACCACCAAGAATGGGGTGCCCCAAATGACATTTGTCCATATTCATCACTTGCAGCTGGCATCCCCGAGAGCCATTGGTTCATGAATTTTCGGGTCAGATCCGACTGGCGAATTCTTTTGTTCTACCAAAGCCAACGTATAGCCACCGTTTTTTTACTGACAGGTAGCTTTCAATATGGTTAGTTTGGAAAAATTATGACATTTCACAAATTCAAAATGGCAGCCGTGTCATTTCCGGTTTCTGAAACCTTGTCCGATTGGGGTCATTCAAGTGGTTCACATCCCACTGATGAGTTTGTATCGAATTTTAGGTTTTTCAGGGCTTTCAAGGATATCTACTTGACTGAAGACGGCTGTAATTCAAATGGCGGCCGCGTTACTTCCGGTTTCCCAAAAATTTACCGATTGAGGTCGTTCAAACGATTCATCCAACTGAGGTGTAAGAGTTTTTTTTCAAATTTTAGGATATTTAAGGGGTTTCAAGGGGCTTCACTGATTTTAGGGCTTTGCCCCTACAGGAATATTTTGTAGACGCGAGCTGCTCGCGAACTAATAGTTTACGATCCTTCAAACGGTTTCGACCGAATGAGGATTGATTTCGTACATTGAGGGGTTTATTTATTTAGTCGATTTTAGGGTTCATTTGAGGTGAAATTTGTGTACCCTTCCCACCTCTTCCCAACCTCCCCTAAAATAGAAAGGGTTGTAAGTTCATAACGGTAAGAGATAGCCGTTAGGTGTTTGAACAAATTTTATAGTAGGCGTTGGAACCTGTCCGGTGATGGTGGTGGGGAGGTGGCGAGCGAAGCGAGCCGGCGACCCCATAGCGTGGGGATAAGGTCACGATAGCATTCCGGTGGTAGGAAGGTCCTGAGTGGAGCAAAGTGAGGAGGTGGCGAGCGCAGCGAGCCGGTGACCGAAAATCAGTCCGGTGGTGGTACCGGTAAAGTGAAGGGGGGAGGTAGCGAGCGAAGCGAGCCGGTGACCCCGTAGCGTGAGGATAAGGTCACGGTAGCTTTCCGGTGGTAGGCAGGACTTGAGTGGAGCAAAGTGGGGAGGTGGCGAGCGTAGCGAGCCGTCGACTGAAAACCTGTCCGGTGGTGGTGGTGGGGAGGTGGCGAGCGAAGCGAGCCGGCGACCCCATAGCGTGGGGATAAGGTCACGGTAGCTTTCCGTCGGTACACAGGTCCTGAGTGGAGCGAAGTGGGGGGGTGGCGAGCGTAGCGGCCGTCGACTGAAAACCTGTCCGGTGGTGGTACCGGTAAAGCGAAGAGGGGAGGTGGCGAGCGAAGCGAGCCGGTGACCCCATAGCGTGAGAATAAGGTCATGGTAACATTCCGGTTGTTGGCAGGTCCTGAGTGGAGTGAAGTGGGGAGGTGGCGAGCGTAGCGAGCCGTCGACTGAAAACCTGTCCGGTGGTGGTACCGGTAAAGCGAAGGGGGGAGGTGGCGAGCGAAGCGAGCCGGTGACCCCATAGCGTGGGGATAAGGTCACGGTAGCTTTCCGTCGGCAGGCAAATCCTGAGTGGAGCGAAGTGGAGAGGTGGCGAGCGTAGCGAGCCGTCGACTGAAAACCTGTCCGGTGGTGATACCGGTAAAGCGAAGAGGGGAGGTGGCGAGCGAAGCGAGCCGGTGACCCCATAGCGTGAGGATAAGATCACGGTAGCTTTCCGGTTGTAGGCAGGTCTTGAGTGGAGCGAAGTGGGGAGGTGGCGAGCGTAGCGAGCCGTTGACTGACCACCTGCCCGGTGGTGATATCGGTAAAGCGTAGCGGGAGATAGCGAGCGAAGCGAGCTGGCGACCCCGTAGCGTAGCGATGATGTCATGTTAGGTTTCCGGTGGTAGGCAGGTCTTGAGTGGATCGGAGTGGGGAGGTGGCGAGCGTAGCGAGCCGGCGACTTGGTCGGCGACCAGGATCGGTCCGAAATTGGTTTGGCTATCAGACTATTGTACTGTCCTTGATCTGTTGGTTTTAGCTGTTAGTCTCCCATGTTATTTTAATAAATAATAAAATCAATTAGCAAAACTCCCGTTCTCTTCCCCCCCCCCCCCTCATCGTATCTCGGAAACTAAGAGATCCGTGTTGTGTTTTTTTTTACGGTTTCGTATAGAGGAAGCTCGACAAAGAAAAACAATTTTCAAAGCTGCCCCCTTTGCCCCCCCCCCTCTCCCCCCTTAGCCGGTTTTCAGAACTTGAGAGCTTTGGAACATTTATTTTCACTACATTTATTTATAAACAGCGACCCCTTCTCCCTTCCCGTCCATAGTGGTTGATTTTAATTCTCACTTAATACTATTGAGGGGCGTTGAAATTTGTATACCCTCTCCTCCCCCTCCAACCTCCCCTAAACTTGAAAGGACTGTAACTTCATAACGGTTTGGGATAGCCATTAGGTGTTTGAACAAATAATATCATAGGCTTCGAAACCTGTCTGGTGGTAGAGGACCTTTCCGGTAGCAGGTAGGTCGACAAGCAAATTGTAGGGTAATGTTTTTTTAATGAGAGAAGGTCTGAGTTTTTAAATAAGTCTATAGATTATATTAGGGGTTCTTATGGGGTTTCCAAATCTTTAAATTAATTCTCAAGTTTAATTTTATTTTAATATCTTATTTTTATTGAATTAGTTTTCAGAATGTGTTAGGGTTTCTAAGTGTTTTTATACTGATTTAAGGATTTCTATGGGCTCTCAAAACGTCCTAGGGGTAAGAAAAAAAATATGGGTAGGTATTGTTATTCGAGTGATTTGAAGGTGCTGATTTAGAATTATTAGAGCTTAATCAAGTGGAAACCTTTAGTCCTTTTGGGCTTTATTTGGCTTTTCACTAGAGTTTGATAAGTGAAACACCTCTTTTAGGGTCATTTTTGAGAATTAATATTACATTTAGGGGTTTTATAAGTGAAAAAAAAAAACAAGCTACCACCACTAGCACGCGAGCTGCTTGCAGCTCGCGCAGCACGCAACAACTAGTTTATATTATATAAAACTGCAAGACCACTCACTCACTGATTGACATGTCGTTTCTCGGAATGGGTGAGAGATAGGTTAGGGGTATGTTTTGGAAAAATGACAAGTACTTCCGGTCGAGTAGAGGAAAATTATAGAGGAGATTCAAATCCAAGATGGCGGCCGAGTCCATTTCCGGTCTCGGCGAGGAAAGGACTTGGGCCAATTTCGATTGGTAATTTTTGTAGAAGGGCTAAAGTGATTTGAAAAAAAAGTAAAAAAAAAAAAAAAAACAAGATGGCGGCCGCGCTGGGACCTTTTGAAATTTGCGACTTTTTTCACTCGACTTTGACCAATTGTTTTCTTCTACCGATTTTAAAAGTCGGAAACATTAACCTTGCCAATTTGTGGGTGATTTCAGTGGCAATTGAGAAAAATTATGACATTTTGAAAATCCAACATGGCGGACGCTGCGGCGGCCATTTTGTAAAAAGGTGGAATTTACGACTTTTTTCAAATGGATTTTTCGTGTAGTTGGCAACATCTGACGGGTTCGAGTTGTACCGAGCGGTTGTGTGTTTTGTTGAGGAGTGTTGCCTGGTGCAAAATTTTTTCCAATTTTTCGGGTATTTTTCCAGATTTTCCCCGAAAACATGAAAAGTAGAAATAACGACATTTTGAATGGAGACTTTGTCTAGCTGGCAACTTTGGGGAGCCCCAAATGACATTTGACCATTTTCATCACTTTCAACTGGCAACCCCAAAAAATATTGAACTTTTTCATTTTTGGGACTTTTTCACTTTGGCGAATTACTTTGTTCTACCAAACTCAAAAGTTGGCAACACCGAGTACACCGGTCGGTGGCCTGTATCCTTGAGATTTCCAGAAAATTATGACTTTTCGGAAAAACAAAATGGCGGAGTGTGTGGCGGCCATCTTGTAAAAACGACGAAAAATCTCAATTTTCGACACGATTTTTCGGGTAGTTGGCAACATCCGACGGGTTCGAGTTGTACCGAGCGGTTTTGTGTTTGGTCGAGTAGTGTTGCCTGGTGCAAAAATTTACCCCATTTTTAGGGTAATTTTCCAGATTTTCCCCAAAAACATGAAAAGTAGAAATAACGACATTTTGAATGGAAATTTTATATAATCACCAAGAATGGGACGCTCCAAATGACATTTGACTATTTTCATCACTTTCAGCTGGCAACCCCGAAATCCATTGGGGTTTGAATTTTCTGGTCAGACCTGACTTTGGCGAATTACTTTGTTCTACCAAATTCAAAAGTTGGCAACACCGAGTACACCGGTCGGTGGCCTGTGTCCTTGAGATTTCAGGAAAATTATGACTTTACAGAAAAACAAAATGGCGGCTGGTGTGGCGGCCATCTTGTAAAACTGACGAAAAATCCTTATTTTTAACACGATTTTTCGGGTCGTTGGCAACATCCGACGGGTTCGTGTTGTACCGAGTGGTTGTGTGTTTTGTTGAGTAGTGTTGCCTGGATTAAAACATTACCCCATTTTTAGGGTAATTTCCCAGATTTTCCCCGAAAACATGAAAAGTAGAAATAACGACATTTTGAATGGAAATTTTACATAATCACCAAGAATAGAATGCCCTTAATGACATTTGACCGTTTTCGTCATTTTCAGCTGGCAACCCCGATAGCCATTGGGTTTCGAATATTTGGGTCAGACCTGACTTTGGCGAATTACTTTGTTCTACCAAACTCAAAAGTTGGCTACACCATGTACACCCGTCTGTGGCTTGTATCCTTGAGATTTCCAAAAAATTATGACTTTTCAGAAAAACAAAATGGCGGCTGGTGTGGCGGCCATCTTGTAAAAACGACGAAAAATCTCAATTTTCGACATGATTTTTCGGGTAATTGGCAACATCTGACGGGTTCGAGTTGTACCAAGCGGTTGTGCGTTTTGTCAAGTAGTGTTGCCTGGTACAAAACATTTCCCCATTTTGAGGGTATTTTCCCCAGAAACATGAAAAGTAGAAATAACGACATTTTGAATGAAATTGTTCCATAACTATCTTGGATCAGGTGCTCCAAATGACATTTGACCATTTTCATCACTTTCAACTGGTAACCCCAAGAGCCATTGCGGCTTGAATTTTCGGGTCAGACCTGATTTTGGCGAATTACTTTGTTCTACCAAACTCAAAAGTTGGCTACACCGAGTACACCGTTCAGTGGCCTGTATCCTTGAGATTTCACGAAAATTATGACTTCACAGAAAAACAAAATGGCGGACAGTGTGGCAGCCATCTTAATAAATACGAAAAATCCCACTTTTGGACACGATAAACGGGACAGCTGGCATCCCCCGACTGGATTGCGTTGTATGAAACGGTTGTGTGTTTTGTTGAGGAGTATTGCTGGTGCAAAAATTTCCCCATTTTTTGGGTATTTCTCAGATTTTCCCCAAAAACTTGAAAAGTAGAAATAATGATATTTTGAATATAAATGTTGCATAACTACTAAGAATGGGGTGCGTCAAATGACATTTGACCATTTTTATCACTTTCAGCTGGCAACCCCGAGCGCCATTGGGGCTTGAATTTTCGGGTCAGACCCGACTTTGGCGAATTCTTTTGTTCTACCAAAGCCAACGTATAGCCACCGTTTTTTTACTGACAGGTAGCTTTCATTATGATTAGTTTGGAAAAATTATGACATTTCAGAAATTCAAGATGGCGGCCGTGTCATTTCCGGTTTCTGAAACCTTGTCCGATTTGGGTCGTTCAAGTGGTTCACATCCCACTGATGAGTTTGTGCCGAATTTTAGGTTTTTCAGGGCTTTCAAGGATATCTACTTGACTGAAGAAAGAAAGAAAGAAAGAAAGAAAAAATATTTATTTGACGTCAGTATTAAGCACACACACAATAATAATAACAAAATTACCAAAAGGACAAAAATACATAGTATGTACTGTGTGCCTCACGGCTGCGCCAAAAAGGTCCATTTCAGCATTCATGCCAGACAGGTTATGCTGTCTGACGCTGGTCTTCCAATGAACCTTGACGGGGGAAGGGACAAACAGAAAACAGTTTCAAACATTAAAATATATAAATAAATGGCTATCTGTACAATAAAAAAAAATATATATTTATAAAAATAGGGTAAATTGATGAAATGTACGAGTTCGTGCTTATGAAGAAAATGTATGTAAAGTAATAAGTATTTAATTGTGTTAGAAAGCAATACTGGTAACAATAAATAAATAGGTACACAGATAAGATATTATACCGTATACTTACTTAATGTCAAACAACTACCCAGGTATGGATTAATTTCATATTTGTGCAATGCTATGAAGACCAAGCGTGTTTTGCGTCTGTGTCTTGCTCCCACCCCACCTTCGCGTCCCCTGCTCGCGCGCCACACATCATACGACCAAACGACTTCGTCACACGACGCATTGTTCCTCTGGAACTGCTAGCGCGATGACGTACTATGCACGGTGGCGCGGCGCAGCGCCCGCCGCCGCCCGCGCCGCACGAGTCTTCTGCGCTCACGCGACGGGTCTCGCTCACGTGATTCGTTACCTACCTACTTATATCTGCTCGACGCTTAGTAACAAGTAAACATGATGCTTTCTCGGAAATAGTGATACATAGATTGATTATGCCTTGCAGATAGATGATAAACCTTAGGTGAGTGTTTGTCATTAATAGGTACCTAACGTGTTTGTTGTTCATACTTTTGTTTTGTTAAAAAGTGGTTTTTTTTTTTTTTCAAAGTAAATTTAAATATTTTTTTATCTTTTTAAGGATCTTAATGGGAGGTGGCATAAAAACTCAACAGAGAGTAGCGGCATACAACATACTTGAGACATCCCCTGCAGGCTGTTGTCTTATGATGAGGACTGTAACGGATTGGCGTGGAACAGGCATAGCTGTGGTACTAGCTGTATTAAGTTGGTGTGGCGCTCGGAAGATTATGGTACGCTCGGAAGACGGCTGTAATTCAAAATGGCGGCCGCGTTACTTCCGGTTTCCCAAAAATTTACCGATTGAGGTCGTTCAAACGATTCATCCAACTGAGGTGTAAGAGTTTTTTTCAAATTTTAGGATATTTAAGGGGTTTCAAGGGATCTTCACTGATTTTTGGGCTTTGCCCCTACAGGAATATTTTGTAGACGCGAGCTGCTCGCGAACCAATAGTTTACGATCCCTCAAATGGTTTCGACCGAATGAGGATTGATTTCGTACATTGAGGGGTTTATTTATTTGGTCGATTTTAGGGTTCCTTTGGAGGTGAAATTTGTGTACCCTTCCCACCTCTCCCCAACCTCCCCTAAAATAGAAAGGGCTGTAAGTTCATTACGGTAAGAGATAGCCGTTAGGTGTTTGAACAAATTTTATAGTAGGCGTTGGAACCTGTCCGGTGATGGTGGTGGGGAGGTGGCGAGCGAAGCGAGCCGGCGACCCCGTAGCGTGGGGATAAGGTCACGATAGCATTCCGGTGGTAGGAAGGTCCTGAGTGGAGCAAAGTGAGGAGGTGGCGAGCGTAGCGAGCCGGTGACCGAAAACCAGTCCGGTGGTGGTACCGGTAAAGTGAAGGGGGGAGGTGGCGAGCGAAGCGAGCCGGTGACCCCGTAGCGTGGGGATAAGGTCACGGTAGCTTTCTGTCGGTAGGCAAATCCTGAGTGGAGCGAAGTGGAGAGGTGGCGAGCGTAGCGAGCCATCGACTGAAAACCTGTCCGGTGGTGGTACCGGTAAAGCGAAGGGGGGAGGTGGCGAGCGAAGCGAGCCGGTGACCCCATAGTGTGAGGATAAGGTCACGGTAGCTTTCCGGTGGTAGGCAGGACTTGAGTGGAGCAAAGCGGGGAGGTGGCGAGCGTAGCGAGCCGTCGACTGAAAACCTGTCCGGTGGTGGTGGTGGGGAGGTGGCGAGCGAAGCGAGCCGGCGACCCTGTAGCGTGGGGATAAGGTCACGGTAGCTTTCTGTCGGTAGGCAAATCCTGAGTGGAGCGAAGTGGAGAGGTGGCGAGCGTAGCGAGCCGTCGACTGAAAACCTGTCCGGTGGTGGTACCGGTAAAGCGAAGGGGGGAGGTGGCGAGCGAAGCGAGCCGGTGACCCCATAGCGTGAGGATAAGATCACGGTAGCTTTCCGGTGGTAGGCAGGCCTTGAGTGGAGCGAAGTGGGGAGGTGGCGAGCGTAGCGAGCCGTTGACTGAAAACCTGCCCGGTGGTGATATCGGTAAAGCGAAGCGGGAGATAGCGAGCGAAGCGAGCTGGCGACCCCGTAGCGTGGCGATGATGTCATGTTAGGTTTCCGGTGGTAGGCAGGTCCTGAGTGGATCGGAGTGGGGAGGTGGCAAGCGTAGCGAGCCGTCGATTGAAAACCTGTCCGGTGGTGGTACCGTTAAAGCGAATGGGGGAGGTGGTGAGCGAAGCGAGCCGGTGACCCCATAGCGTGAGGATAAGGTCACGGTAGCTTTCCGGTGGTAGGCAGGACTTGAGTGGAGCAAAGTGGGGAGGTGGCGAGCGTAGCGAGCCGTCGACTGAAAACTTGTCCGGTGGTGGTACCGGTAAAGCGAATGGGGGAGGTGGCGAGCGAAGCAAGTCGGCGACCCCGTAGCATGAAGATAAGGTCATGGTAGCATTCCGGTGGTTTGCCGGTCCTGAGTGGAGTGAAAAAAGGAAGTCGCGAGCGTAGCGAGCCGTGGACCGAAAACCTGCCCGTTGGTGATATCGGTAGAGCGAAGCGGGAGGTGGCGAGCGAAGTGAGCTGTCGTCCCCGTAGCGTGGGGATGAGGTCATGGTAGTTTTCCGCTGGTAGGCAGGTCCTGAGTGGATCGGAGTGGGGAGGTGGCGAGCGTAGCGAGCCGGCGGCCAGGTCGGCAACCAGGACCGGTCCAAAGTTGGTTTGGCTATCAGACTATTATACTGTCCTTGATCTGTTTGTTTTAGGTGTTAGTCTCCCATGTTATTTTAATAAATAATAAAATCAATTTTCAAAACACCCGTTCTCCCCTCCCCCGCCCCCTCGCCCTCCCGCTCATCGTATCTCGGAAACTAAGAGATCCGTGTTCTGTTTGTTTTTTACGGATTCGTATAGAGGAAGCTCGACAAAGAAAAACAATTTTCTAAGCTGCCCCCTTTGCCCCCCCCCCTCTCCACCCTTAGCCGGTTTTCAGAACTTGAGAGATTTGGAACATTTTTTTCACATTCATAAACAGCGACCCCTTCTCCCTTCCCGTCACCCCCCCCTCCATCGTATCTCGGAAACTGGCACACATAGTGATTGTTTTTAATTCTCACTTAATACTATTGAGGGGCATTGAAATTCGTATCTCTCCTCCCCCTCCAACCTCCCCTTAACTTGAAAGGACTGTAACTTCATAACGATTAGGGATAGCCATTAGGTGTTTGAACAAATATTATCATAGGCGTCGAAACCTGTCTGGTGGTAGAGGACCTTTCCGGTAGCTGGTAGGTCGACAAGCAAATTGTAGGGTAATGTTTTTTAATGAGAGAAGGTCTGAGTTTTTAAATAAGTTTACAGATTATTTATGGGGTTCTTATGGGGTTTCCAAATCTTTAAATTAATTCTCAAGTTTAATTTATTGAATTAGTTTTCAGAATGTGTTAGGCGTTCATAAGTGTTTTCATACTGATTAAAGGATTCCTATTGGTTCTCAAAATGTCATGAGGGTAAGGAAAACCATTAAAATATGGGTAGGTTTCGTTATTCGAGTTAGAAGATGATTTAGAATGATTAGAGCCTAATCAAGTGGAAACCTTTAGTCCTTTTGGGCTTAATTTGGCAGTGCACTAGACTTTGAAAAGTAGAAAACTTCTTTTAGGGTCATTTTTGAGAATTAATATTACATTTAGGGGTTTTAAAAGTGAAAAAAAAAACAAGCTACCACCACTAGCACGCGAGCTGCTTGCAGCTCGCGCAGCACGCAACAACTAGTTAAAACTTATAAAATTGAAATCGTTTTAAAACTTAAAATCTAAATTGTTAATCTAACTTTAACTCTTTTGCAATAAAAACGGGCAGTTTATATTTCTTTCTCTACTTCAATGAAGAAGAACAAGAAATGGGTTTTATTAATTTGACGATGTACTGGCATGTTATTTAAAGCATCCTAGCATTTAACTTCTATCAGGCCAGATAAATTTCATATAAAAACTAGCCATGACAATGTTAAACTTAGACTGAAGCTTCAGCCTAGGGACCTTAGATTTCGGCGAAACTTAGCTCACAGAATAATACTTTAATCATGTTACCTTATATATAATTTTTTACCCTTTTTATATATAAGACTAATTTTAATTCCTTTTAATTCAATTACATTATTCTTGTGGTGTTAGTGTATTTTTTTATTTTAAATAACCCTACAGAGTGTTATCGGAAAGTACTGATAGCACGCACCTAAGCCAAATTATCAGCTGAAGAGTAGTAATAGGTACAACACGGTTTCGCGTTGTGGCTTGAAAGAGAGATGAGGATTTTATTAGTATTGTGTTGTCCTAATAAATAAAACCAATCAAACAATTTGAAGAGGGTAGAATCAATTCGCACATTTCATTTCCCCTTATAAGTTAATAAAAAGACATTAGGGAAGATTATGGGTTGGATAGATGTCTACCCCGAGAATTAAACCTCATTTCGGCCTTTTTCTTACAATTTAAAAGTAAATAAAAATGTTTTCGTTGTCCAATTAATTGTTACTATGTGTAATTCACCTTCTCTATAGTTCAAAACCATGTAAGTATTGTTTGTAAACTTTGCAATATTGATGAAACATTTATAACCTTATACAGGGTGTAATGCATCACAAAGCCGTTAACCAGCATTTTGTACATTAAACTAAGTAACTTTACGCAAAAAATATTGCTGGGAAACCAGTTTTTTTTAACGCACTCAAAACGTTGTGCTGATGGATGGATTGAATAAGGACGGGGGTCGTGGAGGTGTTAAAAGTTAAAATCTTACAAAAAAACTTGTATTTAAAAAAAAAAATTGTATTTGAAAAAAAAACTTGTATTTGAAAAAAAAAACTTGTACTTACTATTTAAAAAAAAAACTTGTATTTAAAAAAAAAAACATGGTGTAGAGCAAAAAAATGATCGCAATGATGGGGAAAACAAGTACCTTTCGGCTTCGTGAAGAGGTGTTTTACACCCTTTATATCAGGCCTACTCTTACAGATTAACTACTGTAAGGAGTTCTTGCCACAAAGCCAGTCAATAATAATCCCTTAAATATACCCCAAAGTTCATATTTTACTACACAAACTCACATTTAGGTGTTGTTGTCATATAAATATAAAGGAGTTTTTAATACCGTGGGCCTACAAATTTTATGCCAGCATTATGGGACCGAAGTGTACTTGTACACATTTTTTACGCCCCCCAATGTGAGCATTAAACGGAATGTCGTGACAGGACAAGCGTACTGCGTATAATACGTGAATGTTTCTTGAATATTTCAATGGGACATTAAAAATGTGGGTCAATATGAACTGAATAATTATGTTAGCAGGCCATGTTTACGCGTAAAAAAAAAAACAGTCATTAAATCTGTACCTTGAGTTTATCATATCAGCTGTAGCATCCACATCCATAAATTGCTACTTATTAATTTTACTGACTATGTTTTTTTTTGTTTCTCGTGACCTAGATTACGTACTAATCTAGGTAAGGTAAACACTAAATTTCTGAAGAGTCAAACGCGACCATTTCGTTTCCAAAACTTATATTCAATTGCAGAGAATATTCATAATGCATGAAATAAAACCATAAATGATTGAAAAATGTGGAAATATGAAATACTTCAAATTTGGATTTTTTCTGCTGGACTTTTGTGTTTCGAAATTGGATTCAAAGAAAAATTGTGACACTCCTTACCAATTTGTTTTGTCATTCGCCTGTGAGACACGTCATCTAGAACTTTACCATATTATCATCATCAGCATTATCTGCCTAGGCTTTTCCCAACTAAGTTGGGGTCGGGTTCCAGTCTAACCGGATGCCAACCATCATTATGAATCATTTTTCCCATAATAACAGTTGTACAAAATTACGAGTGCAGAAAAAGGCACCTTAGGTTTAAAATACGCAAATATAATTTAATTCACCCAGACACTGCATACCTTCAGAAAAATATGGCCACAAAATGGTGATATCGCAAAGACTAGTGGACGGACGAGAAGGGTTGCCAATAGTGTAGGCGGAGCTAAATTGATCTCCACTCCAACGACACTTGAAAATGTGGTCCGCATTTATCATAAATAATAAAGGTCCAACCTTTCTCGGTAACACTATCGTGGCATTAGAAAAGGATCCTTTAACAGCATGCATGGTTATCAGCAACAGAAGAATGTTATAGGAAAGACCAGGAAAATGTTGATTAATGAAAATATGATGGCAATTTGGGCACAGTGGTTTTTAACATAAACGATGAAATTAATTAAAGGCGCAAATATTTACATGAATTTAGTTCACCTGGTCTGAAAATGCTCAGTTTTAAATGCATAGAAATCGATTGCACTTGATCAGACACGACTTTTAAAAAAATACCTCGAGTAAAGACGTCTCGATTAAACTTTCGATTTAACTTTGAGCAGTTGACTTTCTAAGGAAGGTCATGATAATTTAAATTGAGCATCTAGAGAATATAATTACCCTAGCACAAGCATCAGTCATGAAGTTGAGTTGAATTACGCTTACCAATTAAATGAAGAAATTTGAACTTGTATGCAACAGGCTTCTCTAAAATCCTGCAGGGTGAGTATGACCATCTAATTGTGTGACTGCAACATTCTAAAACTTTGGGATACCACTATACTTTTATATATGTAAAATGTGTATGAAATTATTTCGTCTATGCAGTGTTCCTCTGCATTTAAGCCTCTATGGTTAAAATCTTTAAGCCTTATTTAATACTAGCTGTTGCCCGCGACTTCGTCCGCGTAAACCACCCTTGTCACCTAGAGGTATAAAAGTAGCCTTCAACTTGTTCTCTGACCTACCAAAAATACACAAAAAAAAAATCGGTGTAGTCGTTTCGGAGGACTTCGATAACAAACAATGTGACACGATATTTTTATGTATTAGATAGCTTTGTCTGCGGCTTTGCTCGCGTTGAATTTGGGGTAATTTTAATTAAAAAAAACCGGCCAAGAGCGTGTCGGGCCACGCTCAGTGTAGGGTTCCGTAGTTTCCCGTCTGTCACAATAAGTGTTCAATCCAATCCGATTTTAATAATTATTTTTTTGTTTGAAAAAAGATACGTTCAGGATAATAAAATATGTTAACGAAGTTAAAAAAATGCCTTCATATACGATTGTACTACGAACTTAGTCCAGAGATTATTTTGTACAACTTTTTGTTTTTTTTTTGTACAAAAACTTGTTTCCATCCAAGTTCAAAATAATTTTCCTAGAAAGTCCTTATAAAGTTCTACTTTTCAGATTTTTTTCACATTTTCTAAACTTATGGTTCAAAAGTTAGAGGGGGGGACACACATTGTTTTTTACTTTTGGAGCGTTATTTGCGAAATTATTGACATTATCAAAAAGTGACTTTAGTAAACCCCTATTCATTTTTAAATGCCTTTCCAAAAATATATCACACGTTAGGGTTGGAATAAAAAAAAAATCACTTCCCACTTTACATATAGGGGGGCTACACTAATAAAATTGTTTTTTTCAATTTTTATTTTACCACTTTGTCGGCGTGATTGATACACATATTGGTACAAAATTTCAGCTTTCTAGTGCTAACGGTCACAGAGATTAAGCGAGGACGGATGGACACACAGACATGGCGAAACTATAAGGGTTCCTAGTTGACTACGGAACCCTAATGAGGGAATTTCATTGCGCAAAACAAAGAGTAAGTAAAATTCAAGATCGAGCAGTATTTTAAAGATATACATATCTGGGTTGCTCATAAATTAGTTGGTTTCAAAGCAGAACAGAGGAAATTTGCAGAAGTATTGTGTAAAATCTTAAATTATTGTCTAGGATGGAATTACTATGGCCGGTAAATTACATAACGATACGTAGCTACGAAGACAAACAAAATTTAAAGAAAACTTAGATTTGTGTTCAGTGAAAACCATAAAAACGACACCCATGAAGGAAAAAGGAAAAAAAAATCATAGGTGCGTTTTTGGATTTTTATTTCGATCTCATTTTTGTAATCAGCGACCTCGAAAACCATGTAAACGACACCCGAGATGAAAAAAAAATACTTTTCCTCGGCGCTATCTTGGATTTATCAATAGGAGTACTCTTGTGAAGTTTCGAATAAAATAGTCTAACTAATCTTTTTTCCCCATACAAACTTTCGGGACCCGTTTCACCTCATTAGAGGGTGAATTTTGAAAAATCCTTTCTTAGTGCACCCCTAGACTACATAAGAAACTTACTTGCCAAATTTGGAATCTGTAGACTCAGCGGTTGGGGCTGTGCGTTGATTTTTAGACTTTGTCACCCCATTAACCCCTCTTAGGGGTTGAATTTTGAAAAAACCTGAAACCCATTTCTACTGATTTATCAATAGGAGTACTCTTGTGAAGTTTCTTATGAAATAGTGTAACTAATCGTGTTTCCCCATACAAAATTTAGGGGCCCGATTCACCCCCTTAGAGGGTGAATTTTGAAAAATCCTTTCTTAGTGCACCCCTAGACCACATAAGGAACCTACTTGCCAAATTTCGAATCTGTGGACCCAATGGTTTGGGCTGTGCGTTGATTTTCAGACTTTGTCACCCCATTTACCCCTCTTAAGGGTTGAATTTTGAAAAAAACTGAAACCCCTTTCTTCTCATTTATCAATAGGAGTACTCTTGTGAAGTTTTGAATGAAATAGTCTAACTAATTTTGTTTTCCCATACAAACTTTGGGGGCCCGTTTCACCCCCTTAGAGGGCGAATTTTGAAAAATCCTTTCTTAGTGAACCCCTAGACCACATAAGGAACCTTCTTGCCAAATTTGGAATCTGTAGACCCAGCGGTTTGGGCTGTGTGTTGATATATCACCCAGTCAGTCAGTCAGTCAGTCAGTCAGTCAGTTTACCATTTTATATATATAGATATGTTTCAAATGTTCTTCTTAAATTAAGGCTTAGTAATACAACCCCTACACAGGGTATGTGCGAGGATTTAGGCATTTAGCACTAATATATTTTTTTCTCGTACCGAGGCGTGATAGTTAACATTGGCCAATGATTTGATTACCGCTAGGTTCGCTTAATTTTTTCTCTGAGTTTCAAGATTTTGGTTTTACCTGTGTAAATTCCATTGATTCGTACATGCTTTGTTTAACCTGACATAATTGAATCTTAATTGAGGTTTTTTTTTATTTTTGTGTGTGACCTATTTTATACATTTCAAACTTTATACTTTGGATAACTCGGCACAATCGCATTCCGACTGTTTTTTTGTACAAATTTACTGTAATCAAAATTATACGTGTTGAATAGCGGAAAAGTGTTTTCTTCAAGAATCCCGCTACATGTGTTTCTATAGAAGTCCTTGAGTGACAACGTATCACTCCAAATAAAAGAGCAAACAATGACGAATTGGAAGTTACGAAGAAAATGGATAAGATTGCTTCTTCAGTAAGATGGTCAGTGCAATGTTAATTTAGACTTACCAAAATGGAAACTACAGCAAAATACCTGTTTCATGAGCTAGACCAGCTGCACGATCGTTAAAACCTTTCGACTCCCAATGGAGAATCTAAAAGAGACTTTTGTCACTACAATCAACTAGGGGGTTTCAAAAGGCATGAGACAGAAAGCCTATTAAAAGAATGTGAGATTAACGGGGAAATCATGAGGCAGGGTAACAACCAGGTGACCACTTAACCTTAACGGAAGAACAACAACTTGACCCTTTGAAGTATATTAAAATGCTTGTTTCTTAAAAAAATATGCAAGAGTAGACTTCTGGAGTTGGACTCTTGATCATCTCTTCACCTGTGGGGGTTTGAAACATAAGACTTGATGACAGATACTTATCCCAGATATTAACGAGGGATTCCCGGATGTCAACAAAGGATTCCCGTCAATCCACTCTTATATGACGAAATCAACCTGCACTGAGAATCTTATGAGAAACAGTATTTCTTCAATAATACCATTTTCCCTTTATTCTTTAGAATTAGGTAACATCAAGAAAGAATGTTTTAAGAATTTTCCTTACAGTGTTACTCAATCAATCATCCATCAATATTTGAGGGACCAAAACCCTATAACTCACTGGCTTCAATTCTGGAATATAAAAAGGCATCGGTACACCGAGATATACAAAGAAGGATCACTAGACCCTGTGCCCTGTGTTCCCTCTCATAGAGAGGATGCCTGTGTACCAGCAGTGGGAACATAAATAGGTTGAAGATGAGACCCAGTGAGATTAGTTGATGATGTGTAGGTTGAATAAAAAAAGTCTCCCCAATTTCGAAAGAGAAGGTCGAGAATTGGTCGAGAAGTTCCTACCAGGATTTGTAACTAATCCTCAAATAACGAAGCAAGAGACAAGAGATGACTTGTACAACCTCTACGAACAATTATTAACAATGAAGCCTTCAATCGCAAATTTCGCCCACGGGTTGCTTAAGAATTCTGAATAAATAAGGACACCAAACCTGATCTATGACGAGATGTCTATCTACTCTTTCAGCACAAATCCAGGTGTGTCTCAATTCACGCCCCCTTTATCAAATGGCCGCTTACTCCAGGGATTTCTTTAGTTGACCAGCCCTTGGTTTCGGTTCCTGATACATGTTCCGAGTACCCAGTCTTTGAGTTTTTTAACGTGGTTGCAAATTATTTAGAAAATGACAGTATTTTAACGTGGTTGCAAGTTATTTAGAAAAAAACAGTATTTTAACACGCTCCAACAAAGACACAAATGGCAAGTGAAGGTTGAGCCTGTTGTTGGAGATATTCTAAAGATTTCTATTAAAGAACATATTCTGCCCCGCCACGAAATTGTTATTAGGACGGGCGAAACAAATAGAACCCGGAAAGGAAAAACTCGTAAGAGTGGTTACCAGTTGCAGCGTTTCAATAACGCTACATTTTTGAATATCACCTTTTTTGTGGAGTTTGTCATGCAACCTGTTTTTTTGGAAACCTTTAGTCAATATTTTTTCTTTAAGTATTAAATCTTTTCGAATTTGGAGCGAGTTTTTTCTTGAGACAGTTCGATGTCGATTGTTGCCGGATGCGGTATTGCTGACGTTTTATTTTGTTAATAGCAGTTTTATTTTTGAAAATGCTTTAAATTAGCTGTGTCTGCTTATTACTATTCGCCGGAATGGCGTTAGCTGAACGTGCTCTGTTGGTTCGGTAAGTTTTTACAATAGTTTTTTTCCCTGCAAATTTCCATGGTCAGTGCTTAATTTTTGGTCTCATGCCGCCTGTTTTTCTTATCTACGTTGGGCAGGAGGCGCTGAGTACGGCATCACCATCATCCTCAACCAGTTTTTTCAAGAAACGATCCACCTCGCGCCTGGTGTGGTCGCGTACAACCAGCCCGGTTCCTGACGATCCACCTCGCGCCTGGTGTGGACGCGTGCGACCAGCCCGGTTCCTGAATTTGTCAGGCTCTCAAGCCAGCCAATGTGACCAAGCTTGCAATGATTGGAGACCTGGTTCTGTAGTACTAAGGTCACCGGCCTGATGCTCCGTGGCCGACCTGCAGCGTGTCACTTCGTCTCGTCTGGTTCAAGCTGAGGATTTCCAAAATTTACTTATTTATTTCTTAATGTTTAAAATGTTCTTCTTAAATTAAGGCTTAGTAATACTACCTCTTCACAGGGTATGTGCGAGGATTTAGGCATTTAGCACTAATATTTCTTTTCTCGTACCGAGGCGTGATAATTTTACATTGGCCAATGGTTTGATTACCGCTAGGTTTCGCTTAACTTTTTTCTCTGATTTTCAAGAATCTGAATATAACCATATAAATTCCATTGATTCGTACATGCTTTGTTTCAACAGATATAATTGAAATTTAATTGAACTTTATACTTTAAAAATTTTTGAATATCTCGGCGCAATCGACCTATTTTTTATTTTTATTACAATTTATTTTATCAAAATTATACGTTTGTGTTTAGCGGAAAAGTGTGTTTTCTTCAAGATTCCTGCTACACAGTCCAGACTATGGGAAACAAGGAGTTAATAAGGCCCCTATTCAAATTGATACCGCTTCCCAGTCAGTGAGCTAAGTGACATGATAAAATTAAGATAATATTTAGATAAGATGTACTGTAGCGTTCCGCTACATGAATCTTCCTTTTTGCTTTTTTTTAAATATTGTTAATTGAACCTTTCTTGACTTAATTTTTTTTGTACTTGGCGTTGTGATTTTTAAAATTAGAAGGAAGAAAAAAATTGTGACAGCCCTTGCCAATTGGTTTTTTTTCATTCACCTGTGAGCTACCAAAGATAAATGTTTAATTGGCAAATATAATTCAGAATTTTATGTGAAATACGTTTTTCCTTAGTCATTTAGTGTTACATAGGTGTTAATTTCATTTATCCTGGTACGTATTTCATGCATGTTGGTTGGTTGTTTTTTTCTTCTTTTCTGTTCCTGGTATCTGTTCAATAGTCTTATCGTATCTTTCCGTTTTGCTTTAGGTGGTCACCACCAACGGGTAACGGAAGGCTATTTGGGCTCCACCCTACACCCCAGAGGATTCAGATTGGTTCAGTTAAATCTATTTTTTGAACTGCTGCATGTTGACGTATTGCGAGGTTCTGATTATGTGCATGTAATTACCACGATCAGATAGAACGAGCTGCGACAAGGTTTGTTGAGAGCCATTATTTTCGTTTCTTAAGAGAAGATTAAACTGCCTTTTGACGGGAATCGGTTCCGGATGAGATGAGATGAGCCACGTCAAGGTTTCTTAGGAACCATTATTTTCAAAGTCCTTCGAGTGGATTGAACTACGTAAACCGACGTGTTGGAAGATTTTGGGTGCAAAATTCGACGATTTAACATATTTTATATTTAACGATTACCTTTTTTATTTTAAATTCATGTTCATGTTCCATGTAAGAAAAATCTTATCAAAATTTTACAAGAACCTCGTCTGAAGCTTCAGGTTAGGGATTTAAATAGCTCTGGGTGGTCTCACAGTGAATCGCTTTTTTTTCTTTTAGAAATCCTAATTCAATATCATGTTAACTAGTTTTTAATCAACTTTAATTATTTAAGACTTCTTTAATTGTTATATTTTTAATTTTTTCATACATATTCTAATTATATTATTCATTTGGTGTTATTGTGCTTTTTTTTATTATAAATAACCCTACAGTACCTATAGCATAATTGAAGTTTAAAATATTAAAGACGTTTGTTATTTTTATAAAACACCGTTCCATTGCCGCAGAAGAATGTGAACCCTAACATAAACAGGTTTTTTTTTATTATTGTTTTTAAAATTCGCTACAATACGTAACCTACGTATTATTATAGGTACACGCTAATATAAAAGATGACACCACTGTTCTACGGGAGCTAATGATATTTTACTCTTTGTGACACCAAAACAGTCCCATTCATTAAAAAAGTCGCGACACCAAAGGCAAAGGCAAAAGTAAGTCTCAAAAGAGGTGCGATCGCAATAAGGGAACAATAACGCATCGTACGACACGATGCCTCTTACCAGGAAATTGGAAAACGTGAGACGCTTACCTCCTGTTTATTTAGAACCATCAAGATTTGGGACCATTTTGCTTTGTTTCTGTATTGATTCAGCTAAAACATACAGTTATTCTCCGTGTGAAATGTATGAATGAAATGATCTTCTTTAAGCCAATACTTCTTCAAAGAAAGAGTAGGGTACCCGTGAAGTTTCTAGCGAGAGGAAGGTTATTTTAGTTTCGTGTTTTAAAATCTGAGGCAAAACAAACTATTTATTAGTCCCAAATAATTCATTCTGTTGATAATTCGCAATTTACGAAAGAAAGTAAAGAAAGTTGGTTATCCGCTGAAATGAACCAATCTTAATCAACATTTTTAAAAGATTATAGTCAGACGGAAATAATTTCAAGGTGGTTTTGATGTGTTCTTTTGGCGTACTGTAAAAATCTGAAATGTTCTTGTTTAGGCATGTCGATAAAAATCAACAGAAACTAGCCAGTCCAGCTAGGGTGAGCAAACTCGACCAGCCATGGCCGGTTTGCTAATGGTGTGGTTATTGAAACTTACCCTGATTTTCGAATATTAAGTAACTTAAGTAACTTTGATCTGGATCTTTGACAATCGTTTCTGGAACTTCTGGAACTTATTACCTGGGACAACCATAATTAATAATAATAATAATAAAGCTTGATACAGAAAGCGGTACTCCTTGACACGGCTCGTATTGTTAGGAGGTTCCTCTCTCTGGAGCCCTGACAGCCGCGCCGGTAGCTTGGACCCTGTTCCCGATACCGGTGGGCTACAATTTTTTATATTTTTAAATGTTTTTTATATTTTTTGTTAAGTTAATATTTAAAAATGTAAAAAGTTTGTAAAAAATTGAATAAAGGAAATAATAATAATAAACCATTTATTTCAGGTAACAAAGACCCATACATAAAGCAGCAGTCGCTCGCATGTTAAACACTGTGTAGCATTCGGCTACATGAATCCTCAGTTTGTTTAATAAAAAGTATAAGCTTTATTTGATTTGGTGCTAACCAGTTAGCGGAGGGCTAATTTCGCCCTCACCCAGTACCCGGGAGCGGCTGAGAGGTACCACCTACATTAGACTGTAATTTGATCTACAGTAAAGAAGACATGCGTTAAGGTGCCATTTATTCATGCCCTTGAGCACCAGATAAACTCAACCAAGGTTTGCTAAATATACCAAAGTATGAATTACTCCTTTCTGATTTTGGAGCGACGTGAACGTTTGTCATCTACATTTAAAAAGTTTCCCTTGGATTTTGCCTAGGTCCTGAATTATTAACCACTCTTCATTGTGACGCGCCCCGCGTGATTAGTCATCTACCTATTTGTATCTGGTCGACGCTTAATAACCAGTACATAACGCGTTTTCTTGGGAATCATAATAGCCAAAGAATACATAGGTCGTCTCGAGTCGCTCGGATAGATATGCCCTGCCGATGGAATTGGTTTTGGTAAACCTGCCTGCCTTTAGCCTGCTTCCTTAAGGCGCTACCCCAGGCAAAATTAGCAACTCTATTTGTGGTGATTCAAACTTCGTTTGAAATACTATTAGAATAAAGTTCTAATCAGCTTGCACTACAAAGTGGTTTTTACGTCAGTCACTGCGGGTCGAATAGTGCGAAATTAGTGATTTTTACAAATTTCCGTCTTTTGAAAAAAAAAAACTAGCATTATGTTCATTATTAAATTGTCTATCCATTAGTATAAGAAGCAAATCAAAATAATGTTAACTTTACGAGAAGAAGCATGTTATAAATATTTTTTTCTCATTTTTGTGGTTTCATTGTGAGGGGATTTATTACACATTATGAGACTTAAAATAAAAAATAAAACTACCACTTTGCAGTCTAAGAATATGTAGAAATTTAATGTATTTTTATTACTTGGTATTTCTTTTGGATAAAGAGGAGTTGGCTCCAAAAAACTGCACAAAAAACGGCTTTTGCTTGGGGTAGCGCCTTAATAACAAGATGAGCAACTCACCGTGAATGTTCTTTTTATTTAATTGTTCTTTAATTTGATTGCTATTTTTTTTAGAATTCATAACCTGTAATCATGATATTCTAGTAATATATATTTCAAGATTTTTTAATTTATTAGGTTTATTTTTTAATTTATTAATATAATATTTCGTGTAGTGGTGCCTGCATTTTTATTTAAAAATCCTTTGGTATTCAGCCGCATCGCCTGGCGTTGTTATAATGGAAGGCGATTGGAAGGCGATTTTAACACAATTAGGAAGGTTCTGAGTATGTGTGTCGGTAGTTTTTTCAGTTTTTTGATAAAAAAATAAATAATAAAAAGAGTTTGTGATAAAATAAGCAAGTTAACGAGTTTTGTTTAGCCGCACAGAGACTGTAATAGTAAGACGCACTATCGTATGTCAACCTTTTAGATTTATTTATGTACTCGTCACCAGATGGCGTTGTTGATAGTGTTAAGAATACTTGGCAACCATTGTAATATTTCAAGTTGTAATTACTACATCTGCAAATAAACCAGGGTGTCGGAATTGTCGGTCCGCACTCCCAAGTATTCGGAGACGAGACGCGGTCCGTGTTGGGCGCAGCTGGACCGGGAGCTCCTCCTGGAAGCCTCGATCGTGCAGACTTGGGCGACATCACCGGACAGACTTGCCAACGTTATCAATGAGGCAGGGACTTCCAGGACGCCATGTCCGACATTCGTGCACACTCACCATTATCAGTTAGACAAGGGATGAAAATGACTGAAAACCTAGGTGGAATAGTCGACAACCTAGCAAATGTATCAATAAAATCAGCAGAAATAGATGGAAATGGACAAGCAGGAGGATATTATTAGAAGATTATTATTTGAAGATCATCCTGTCGGTTGTTATCAATGAAGTTTTATACGTCTTGACCGACTACATTTGTCAGGTCAGATGATTATATGGCTGCAAAATCGAAAATTTTAAAAAAGAATTCAAAAACAAAACGTGGTGCGTGGATCCGCGGAGAAGTTCGTGAGGACAGAATGAGTTTTGAAGGAGAAGATTCAAAAAAAGTGAATAAGTGAGGGGGTCACCGACGCTCTGACGTGACCCTAGCCTCCCTGAATATCGTCTCATTTTTACGGACTTGATATAATCCTATAATGTGGAGCTGACGCTGCCCTGACTCCTGTACCACAGCGCTGACCTGGCCTGTCGGCCGTTCTTCTGTAATGCCTTGCCGCCTGATCTTCGGATCTGCCCGACTCCTGAACTACAGGAGTTGCACGGCCAAGTATAGACTATCTCCCATAATTCTCCCCTTGAGTGCGTTTTAGGCAGGACCTTTTATACATATTATTATGTAATCACTGTATTTTGTAACCCCACTAAATAAATTGAATTGTTCGGTTTACCTTTTCATTTTTCTGGAATAGGTAGACGTGACAATATGACACGGTAATAGAACGATCTGTCAAAAAACATAGGAGGCCATGATGAAATTAGTAGATACAAAGAGGCATGGAGTTCAGTCATCCTAAGGCCACAACTTCCCAGCATGCCAAGAACGTCGTCCGGTCATACACACACTCCAATTCCTGGGATGATAACATACACACCTGATTCGGTTTTCAAGAGCATCTATGCAATTCGTGAGACTGCTGCAACCTAACGGTACAACCAACAAATAGCAGTGGATCGCCATATCGTCCTAAGCATGGCGATGTTAGAATGTGGAAAATAAAGGTGTCTATTCTTAAGTCTACAACGTAAATCATGGCGATGTTAGAATGTGGGCAAGAAAGGTTAATATTCTTTAGTGACAAAAGTCTACAACGTCGAGCATGGCGAATTGGCGATGATAGAAATTGGAAAAGAAAGGTTTCTCTTTAGCGACAAAAGTAAGTCTACAACGTCGAGCATGGCGATGTTAGAATGTGGAAAAGAAAGGTTCCTATTCTTTAGCGACAAAAGTCTACAACGTCGAGCATGTCGACCATTTTTTGTCTACTTTTGACACTGGTTGTAGGAATCGTTTCAAGTCAACAAAATATGTCAAAAAGGTCATAACACATTAGGCATAAACAAGATTATTTTTACAAATACATATCATTTATTCATTTATTTGTACTACCGTCGCCTTCTCCTCAGTTTATATGCTAAGAAAAATGAAATGAAGGCCAAAAGAAACGCTGTACGAGCTCTAACTGGAGCTTTCGATGTCCCGTAAAACGAGTTCCTCGAAAATTATAAAGTAGGTAACCAAAGAGATGGTGCAATATTTGTGCCAGGAGCAGAGCGAAGATCTGTCTCCTAGCACATCACAAGGTCTCTGCCTGTTCTCGTTAAAGTAAGTTCAGTCCAGGTTAAGTACGCTTTCCAACCATAAATAATAGGCAATCTTATTAGCGGATCTAACAATGAATAATAATTTTCAGGTTCTTTGTTTAATAAAAGTTCTGCTGACAGGACATTACCAAAGGTGTATTGGCCAAGAACAAAACATTTCTTTTGGCCAAATTACCCTCATAAAAACAAATTTTGAGTGGCCTTTAAGAGGCTTGTGTTAGCTAGTTGGATAGATATCTAACTTCTGTTGTTTTAGACTGAACCGCAATGGATTCTGTTTCCGAACCCTGAGGCAGGAAGGCAGACTGTGTCAACTGGGTACCAGCGAAAATTGGGCCTCCCAGACATATTGGGAGCCGTTTACTCAAACCACATTGAAATAATGCGAAAATAAAACCAACTACATCTTTTCAATGTTTCATTAATTATTTTGTTATCAAAAATAATTCACTTTGCCAACAATCAACAATTATACTCGTAGTTAGCCGACGCCACTAAACCTAGTCTAGATGATATACGTAAAATAATTAGCTTCGTTATCAATAGGGGAGACATGGGGTTATGTTTGGGGGTTTGAATTCAATAAACATAATAAATATTACGATATTTTTTTATTACGACCTTATTCGACACAAGACAGGAGAACACTGCTGGTCACTTGAGTCCCGATTGCTACTTGACAGAATTTGTCATGTTTTTGTCACGATATAAGTTAAAAGTTTTACGAGTCTTCTGCAAGAAAAAAGGGTGAACTTTCATGGGCACAACTGAATACTGAAGCAATACATTGAATACTGAAGCATACATTAAATACTGAAGCATACATTAAATACTTCGAGCTTCGCTAAGGCGGTAAAACTTTTTCTCGTCGAACTTCTAGGGGTTTTAATTTTTTCAAAGTAAAAATCGAGACTGAGAACAGACAACTAAATTGTTTTGATTAAGACAGTATTTTTTTATTTCAAAGGAAATTATGCACGGCCTTTTGAAGTTGAGATTCCCTCTGTTCCGCAAATAATCAGAACTTTTATTGAAACTTTGTGTTTACATAATGCGTTTTGTGTAAATGGTTCAAATCAGTTGTGAAGAAAACGAAAAAAAAACAATGAGGTGAATGAAAATCACAAAAAAAAATTGAATAGACCAGTAACTGGCGCTTTTGAATAGTCGAAGACAAGATGTGACTGACCAAGATATGAAAACTGTGGATGTTCTAAGAAAACATTTTATGAACACTTTTTTAAACCACATAACCTGCAATCCTGTCATATTCATAATGCTTACTATTGTCATCCGACATTGCATCAAATACCTGGCGACAGTCGACTCTGTATTATTAATAGTCTAATTTATAACCCGTAACCGGTTGTGGGGCCGGCAATGTATCGATGTATATGTAGACGGATGTGCGGATGTGGCGTCCGATCTGTGATTTGATAAATAATAATTGGCGGAGGAAATCAGGTCACGGGTATTTTGTTTAGAGTGTTTAATGATTCATCAAACAAAACAGAAGTTGGTAATGGCCAATTTGAGACTGAGGGAGATTAGAGTGACAGGCATCCATACGTTCCGCCTTAAGTTGTTCTCATCTTAGAACAAGAAGGGTAAGTATATGTAAGTATATGTAATAAATACTTCGAAACGAGGGGCAACATCAAATTCTATTGCACTTGATTAAGTTACAATTTTCTTGAGTTTTCTGATTTTCTTAGAGGAGTTTGCCAGATCCAGTAAGAACGGACACGTTGCCTTCGCCCGGTAGTGTGCGTTCAAGTACCACCACCATTTTAGACTGAACATTCTAAAAAAATCAATCTGAAAATGAATATATTAAGTTGAAGGTCAATTTGCCAGTACGGGAAAAGCAGGTAAACTCACGAAATTTAATTCCGTGATTGGGCATCTTGACAATCAGTAATAGGTTCTCTCACTTGTGCATATTCCTGTCCACACAAAGCAATTTTTTTTTTTTGTGGAGTTTGATTTCATAAATTAATGATTCTACCACTAAAAGCCCTTTCACGTTACTGTGCCGTGTCACTGGCTTGATGTATAGCGCAACAAAGGTTACGCCTACAAGTATCGCTCTCACTTTTACTCCATGGATTATAAATAATAAATAATAATAAATATCGCTGGACATTAACACACAGCGCCACCTATTGCCACACTAAGCAAAGCTTGTGTCGTGGACACTAAATAGTTGATATACTACATATATTATTTTTTGTTTGTAAATACATACTTATTATACATATAAACATCCATGACTCGGAAACAAATGTCCATGCTCGTCACACAAACATTTGCTCCTACCGGGATTCGAACCCAGGACCCTAAGAACGTAAGGCAACGTCACTACCATTACGCCATTCGGGTCGTCAAAATTATATTAAGCGTAACATGAGACAATGTGTGGGGGTAACGCTCTATTTACTTTGAAAATATATTGGAAGAAGGAAATAGTGCATGAAGAAAAGTTGGAAGTTTTAAAAATTGGAAAACGGCAAACTATGTATTTACTATGGAAAACGCGAAGTTTTGGTGTTGGAATTGCTGTATTACAGGAACCACAATTGGATATAATGAAGGAATTAAACCTTATTGAGGACCAAAGATGGAAGCGAACATGTTTGATGATGAAGATCAGAGTTGGCGACGTCATTCAGCAAGGCGTAAGATCTTTTTTACCTGTCTCCAGAAAGGGCAAATCCAGGAAGGCATCAGAAGAAGGACAACTAACACAGAAAAAGATGGCTAGGACCTGAAAACCAACCAACTCACTTCCCGAACTTCCCGAAGAGTTCTATTACATAGTACCAACCTACATGAACAATTGACGTGGAGTTGAGTCAGAAATTAAGAAGCCCTGACGGCTGACGGCTGACAGCAGGAGGCCTGTGGGGAAAAAAGAAAATATATTTTTTTAAATTAATTTGCAAGTCTACGTGCGTTAATCTAACATATTTTTCGGGATGATTCTTCTATTCAAAAACCGGCCAAGAGCGTGTCGGGCCACGCTCACTGTAGGGTTCCGTAGCTTCCCAGACCATTAAAAATACCAACATTTTTCGTCAGCAAAAATAACTTTGTTTTTCATAGTATTTGTATAAAAAACAAAGTTATCATTTGCGTTTTTTTGAAAAAGTGCTATATAACTCAAAAACTATTCAACTCATCAAGTTGAAAATAATTTTCCTAGAAAGTTCATATAAAGGTCTACTTCTGTGATTTTTTTCATATTTTTTAAACTTATGGTTCAAAAGTTAGAGGGGGGGGGACACATTGTTTTTGACTTTCGGAGCGATTATTTCCTAAAATATTAATATTATCAAAAAATGATTTTAGAAAACCCCTATTCATTTTTAAATACCTATCCAACAATATATCACACGTCAGGATCAAAATTAAAAAAAAAATCGCTCCCCACTTTACGTCTGGGGGAGGTACCCTAATAAAAATGTTTTTTTAAATTTTTATTTTTGCACTTTGTCGGCATGATTGATATACATATTGGTACCAAATTTCAGCTTTCTGGTGCTAACGGTCACTGAGATTATCCGCGGACAGACAGACAGACAGACATGGCGAAACTATAAGGGTTCCGTTTTTTGCCATTTGGCTACGGAACCCTAAAAAGGAATTAAAGTATTACTTACTTACTATATTCCTTTCTATCCTGTTTTTTTTGTATTCTTTGTAAAAGAATCTAACCAGCTGGTCGATAAAAGCTGCCGATTAATATCCAATCAAATATCCTTCAGGTTAATCCGGATAAACTACTACATCCAGCACTGATTAAGCCTCTGTTATTCATTTCCGATTTTTCCTTGTCGAGATATTTCCGAATGCAAAATTTCAGTGCCAAAGTTTCAAAATGGTTTTTAATATTTCATGAATGGTGAACGATTTGCAGGTTTGCAGGCGGTCTTTAATTAAAATCTGGATTCGATTTGTATGTTCGGTTTATATTTAAGCATCGAATTCTTTTACCTCAGTCTTAGCAATGATTACTCAATACTAAGAAATGTCATATTAGCTCGATAAATTCGACGCTTTCAAAGACACATCACTTATATTGAATTCCACATTCTATTACCTATTTGAGATGATACCAAAACTTTTTAATCTACATCGCACAAAAGTTTCTAAGAGAAAACTTTAGTGGACGGTGCGAGAGGTAAAAAAATCATATTATTATAGTCCCAAGTTCTGAGATAAAAGTTTTTTTACATGGACATTATATTTACTTTGGACCCTTTGAAATAAAAGTTTTACTTTTCATACAGTATATGGAAGCGGGTAAATCGACTGTATACCTCCTTTAGTTTTCTTATGTACTTTTGCTGTCATATAAAATAAGATCGTATGAGGTCGCATATTCTTTTGGCGAAGTAAGTACTTAGCCGCATTTTTAGAAAAGTTCCTGCGTTTTCATTTAAAATTCGTGGTTCAAGAAGTCACAATTTTTTTTTTACATGGACATTATATTTACTTTGGAACCCTTTGAAATAAAAGTTTTACTTTTCATACAGTATATGGAAGCGGGTGAATCGACTGTATACCTCCTGTAGTTTTCTTATGTACTTTTGGTGTCATATAAAATAAGATCGTATGAGGTCGCATATTCTTTTGGAAGTACTTAGCCGCACTTAAAAGTTCCTGCGTTTTCATTTAAAATTCGTGGTTCAGTAAGTCACAAAAAGGCCCTTCAGTCTACGAAAGTTTTCCAGAAGTAAAAAAAAAAGTAGTTTTATAGGTTTAGAAAGTTTTCCAGAAGTAAAAAAAGTTAGGTTTAGTAGGTGTTACAGAAGTAGTTGCAGGTAGGTTTGTCTTACAGGAAATGATGGAAAAGTAAAGGATTACACAGTATGGTGTAGGTACTGACTGGTGCCAGCTTCAGAACATTCAACTTGTGTAAAAAAAGATAGAGAAATTTGAACGTAGTCCTCATACAGGATATGCTTTAAAAGGCGTGTCCTAGTCGTCACACTTTAAAACCTTAAAAGGTTGCGAATTTCTCAGACAAGGCTGGCATTAGAGTGACAAAAGGATGACAATGTCCATAGATCGGGCAGAGCCCGCATTTCTATTTCTACATCTTGGATTAATATCGGTCGATTTTGATAAATAAACAAAATTTTGGGTATAGTACGAGTTTAATTAAACACATATTTTGATACCAACCCATACCACTTACTTTTTCAAAATGTATCAACTCGTGAACAGGTACCAAACAACAGCTTTTAGTTAATTTGAGATTTAGACAATACCAATACTGGGTGTATTGTACACATCTGCGTACCCCCTCAAACCTCTAGGTTTGAGAGGGTACGCATCAGGCGTGATATTATGTCATGATGTTGTATAAACAATAAACATCCAAGCGATTGCACCAATCACGATAGATTTGCCGTCTATTTCTGAAGAGTAATAACGAAATCCGAGAAGTATCATTCAAAAACTTCATCGTTCACGAGATCAAGCCCCTCAAGCACAGCTAGGTGAGGAGCTGATCTTGGTAACTGAGATACTGTACTTATGCGTCTATTAATAGCAACAATCTTGAGGTTCTGATGACGTCATAATGGCGTATCAAATGATAACGCACTTGAGTACGGAGTTACGGGACGTTTATTAATACGGGCCCTAGACAAAGTGGCTTAAAAATTTTGCGACTTCTTCTTGCGCTGACCCCAGTCATTCTGATACCAACCCACTTCCTTAAGTCAAAACCATAAGTCAAAACCAATCCCGACACTAACAATTATTATTATTTTAAATATAAAAATTGCATTTATACAGACGACAAAATAAGAAACCTGTGAAATAATAATCGCTTTGTTTAATTCTTTGTATCCCTTTGACACAAGATATTTCCCCGTCCGTTGCGAGAAATTTGGCACGCCCTTTTAAATTACAGAAACAGTTCCTCGGTCATGGCACGAAGCCAATACTCGTACTTTACAATCGCCCCTTCAGTCTTGGCGCATTTTCATAGTTCACGTAGTTCAGTACATTCATTCTGTTTAGTTCAACACAGATTTTTCAACACATTCCTTACTATTAGGTTGAATAATGCTCAGTTGCTTACCATGCTTTACTTTAGATCTTGTACGGAATTCAAATATTTAAATTTTTCGGTTTAAATCTTTTTGAGCTGTCGATCGTAAACATCACAGGCACGTTATAAGATATGGTAATTACACTCTGAAATCACCGGTAATTGTTGAGAAAGTTTCGTAGTTCATGCTCATTGCCGCCTCTATGTTAAAAATAATAATGTAATAATAATGTAATAATAATGTAGCCTGACAATACAAACAAAACAACTAAATTCAAAATACAGCGTTAGGTTAGACGCACGGGCAGATCTTTAGGTTAAGCCGTGCTAGCCTGGGTTGGTCTGTAGACGGGTTACCACCCTTACACCTAAGTGACTCGAAAAGCACGTTAAGCTGTTGGTCCCGGCTGTCATTTGTCCTTCTATGGCAGCCGTTACAGGTAGTCAGTGGCCCAAAAAGTCTGACAACCAGTCTTACCAAGCGGTATCGTATTACACAGTATTATCTGGGTTGTGGAGGTCAAATAGGCAGTCGCGCCATGTAAAATACTGGTATTCAGCTGCATCCAGTTAGACTGGAAGCCAACCCCACCATAGTTGGAAAAGGCTAGGCAGATGATGATATTTTATGTGGTATGTGGTGAAGTTCGACTTTCATCTTTAAATGCCACAATGGCTCTTAGGTGACATTTTATTCCGCACAAAATATATTAATGCCCCATCATTAAATATCACACGATCAATCTGATCTCATGTTCCACCGTCGACCATCGCATTACGTCACTCATCATTCACGGCGACCACGCTTAGCTCTGGACTTTGATGAATATCGCTATTGGATAGACCAATTGTTGCCAATTTGTTAGTGGTCGGATCCATATTACATTGTTTACTGAATTAATGGCAGCAACAAAGCCTCCGTTAAACCTGTGCCTGATGTTGAAAATGATTTACTGATGGCGGCAAGCGGTGTTCGTGAGACGACAAATCATTTTAATAGTTTTGCGTGTAGATGAAATTTTTGAACGCAGCATCGATTTTTTAATGCATTTGCATGTGCGATGACAGGTATTTGGCTCTGAACCACGGACGACTGGATGCACGACCCTACATAGTGCAGTGTTTCCCTGCATTTAAGCCTGTATGCTTAGATGTTTCTTTTAATGATAATTTAAAATTGGAAGAAGACTTTTGAGTGACTGAGATTGAAATTCGTGGATTTGTTAATGTAGGTACTGAAAAGATGAAATACTTTTAAGATAAAAACAATCAAATGTATTTAACCTTAAACTAAGATGTGCAAAATTGTGCTTACATGGTTGCTGAATACTGTTCTATTTGTTCCTGATTTTTAATGTAGTTTTTATCGCATGTCATAGCCTTTTAACCGTTTTTTTTGCATTTACCTTTGTTTGAAACCAATAGAAACGAAATATTTCAAACTGACAAGAACCTACTCTACTACTAAACGGTAATACAGTTTTATTTGTAAGGAGTAAGTAGAACCGACAACCTGAGTTAAGTTGTTTAAGTTCACTTGAAGTATGTAACCAGATAGTGAATGCCCTAATTTGCAAAGAGCATGGGTGCCATAGGGTACGCCACGATAGTGGCGATAAGTCCCCTGAGAGGCGCCACGGCATCCTCACCTTCCGCCTGACGCAGGTCCTCACCGGACACGGATGTTTCGGGAGGTTTCTGCACCGAATCGGACGGGAGGAGACGCCCGGGTGTTTCTATTGCGAGGATCCATCGAGGACACGGTGGAGCACACGGTGGAGGTCTGCCCCGCGTGGCCACGCGGCGTACCGCCGTGTCCTCGTAGCGGCGATCGGCGGCGGCGACTTCCCACGTCCGGCCCTAGTTCAATCCATGGTCCGGAGCGAGACGGAATGGGAAGCCGTCACCTCCTTCTGCGAAGCAGTCATGCTAGCAAAGGAGGTGGCGGAACGCGAGAGGGAGAGAACCCCCGCCCCAGCCGCCGCGGGAGGCTCACCGGGCGTCAGGGATCACGTGGTGGCCCTCGGCCACCGTAGGCACGGCCTGTGGACGGTGAGCTTTGGGCTAGCTCGCCGTCCGTCCATCTTATGGCGACAGGCCGTGCCGACGGTGCGTTTGTGTTCCACGCGCGCCAGAGATGTCAGCACATTGAAGGGGCCCCCGCAAGAGCCGAAGCCTGCCGGAGCTGCGGGACTGTGCAAAAGAGATACCACGGCCCCGGAACATCATAGGGCGACGAAGGAACATGGATGGGTTTTAGCCAGTAGTCAGACACTCCCTCCCGCTCCGCCCAGAGTGGGTGGGAGAAATCATTTGATGATTTCCGATCCGAAAAAAAATCTCCCTCGACTACAAAATAATCCGACAGCCGTCTTAACAACAAAGGAAGAAAATAAAAAATAAAGAATCATATTAAAATGTTTTAAAACTGCTAATCAGCAATGGTGATTTATTCCCTTGTTCGATAATTGTCAAGAAAAACTGCCACTCGAAACTGCTTCGTTACAAAAAAATCAAACAAATATCGAAACAAAATTTGCTAACATCCGCTGTGCCACGGATACTCAGTAAATAATCGGTGTCCACATAACACAGCCCGCTCATTATGTACAATTATGTACATATCATTATTGCGACCGCTGACAGCCAGCATGGCACAATTGCATGCCAAATATTAACCGTCGTAATTATATAAGATAGGGCCAATTTATAGTTAGGTTGCTGTCCAAGTAATAGATGGACACGGGCGGCGGGTGACTATTTTTTTTCAGACATTATTATAATTAAATACATATCCATCCTCTACAGGAGGATGGGTAAAAATCCCGAAGTAAGAGATCTCGTGAAAGTCTTAAGTCTTTGTTTATGGACTATAACCTGTTGGCACTGGCAATAAACTCGCTCGATCTTATCGCAAAAACAATAAAACACAAAAACTCATCGAACGACAATAAAACCAGGATAATCAATCAAAAAATGACAGACAGACGTCTTCAGATCCCAAACCGCTTACGGCTTAACGGAATAGGGGAAAAAAAAAACAAAAAATGATATCATCCAGTATATAAAACCGTTCTATCCATCGATTCGTGAAATCACACAGCCGTAAAGATGTTATCTGTCACCGGTGCGGGTGTGCTTAAACGCTCTAGAATTATTCCATCATTATTTGAGTTACTTTATTTGGGCACGCCGTCCATAATGTTCGTCTATAGATATATGATTACGTTTCATACCCTCTGTGTCGTGTATTATGTGGTCGGGCAGCATGAAAAGGGTGAGTTTTTTTTAGTTTCGATGTCAACCAGTTCTGGAGGAACGCTGCTTAGCGTTTTGACGACTAAAAATTATTACTTGTATAATATATATCTGACGAACTCGTAGGTGTAGTGCCTAACACTACTCACCACTATGAACGCCGTGAAGCTGCGACCAAGGAGGTGGCGTTCGTTTGTCACTGGCCGGTGCTGCGACACTATTTTTGACCTGACATTGTCTGTCACTTCTCAATTTTTTTCATGTTGTATTATAATATTTCTTGTTAAGTTCATAACAAGTAACAAGTTCATAAGTTGTTACATTTCTATTACAGTACGGACTTTTTATTTCTGTTCTCCGAACAACTATCGCCCCGGTAGCACCTATACAGGGTGTAAACCACCTCATCACAAAGCCGTCAAGCATTCTGTACATCAAATTAAGTGACTTTACGCAAAAAACATTGCTGGGAAACAACTTTTTTTTTGAGGTTATAAATCATGTTTTGTGGTAGGAACTCAATGTAACGCACTTCAAACTTTGTGCTGATGGATGGATTGAATAGTACGGGGGTCGTGGAGGTGTTAAAAGTCAAAATCATACAAAAAAAACTAATATTTAAAAAAAAAGTTACAAGTTTTGCTAAAGCATCTTCCATTACTGACTCAAAGATAGAGTAGTTCAGGTAATTACGGGGTCTGTAAACGCACACTATTACATGCATATCTAGCTCAACACAAGACAATTCTATGCTATGTTCAACCGAAAGATCGACAATATCATTACGACGCTTAAAGGAGATAGTTTTTTTTTGACCCACCAGGTCATTGCATTTATTATTCATAATAACACCAAAAAAAGTAACCATTTTACTATGGTAGTAAACGAAATATTAAACTTTTTTGAAAAACTTTTTTTAGTAAACAGAAAAAACGTAAGTATTTGTTCCTGTTTTTAATAATGATGAAATCATTTTAGAAAGTAAGTTTGGCGAGATAGTGAAGAGGACTGTGATAGCAACAGCGCATACCTGCATGGACCAAGTTAACGCTACTACCCATGACTTGGAGAGCCTTCGCGAAGAGCCTCCTTATCCAGAGACGTCGGCTTGTATCGTCAAGTGTTTGCTGGAAAAGGTCAGTTGCTTTTGTTTCTATTGAGTACAGGTGGCTGGCTTACCATGACGTTTTAAAGCAGGATTGTTTTAATCTTATTCCGGAGTAAGAAAGAGATGGAGCTAGACGTTCTCTATAGCTGTCACTTTCCCACACTGAAATGACATTAAAACAATCCTGCTTTAAGACGTCATGGTAACCCCCCTGAGATTTTATTTTTTCAGATCAGGCAGGAATAGCACAGGAGTAGTTTTTTTTTAAATGTAGCAATCAAAGTTAATTGACGGAGCATCACTTAAAAACGGCTCGACCGTTTTGTTTTTTTTTTTGTTGTGTTTGTATTTTTAAGGAACAAGGTTTGTGTCAAAATGACATTCAAAAGTTTATTTATTAGTCATTGTATATTCACTCTACGCTAGACTAAATAAAATAACAAAAAACACTTGTACAACGTCTGAAAATATCTTGCATAGAAATAAAGGCAAGGGTGTGATAAATACATATAACTTTTTATTTTATATACTCGTAGTTTGCTTATAAACATATTTTGTAAGAAAGTAAGTAAATAAATAAAAAGCGCTTCTATGCACCGACGTTGAATGAAGTTGCCGTTGTGGTTTCCATTGTGGTTGCTGGCGATTTGAGGACTCGCGATATTGTGATTCGACGGCGTGATGATGATGGGACTATAAGCCCGTTTTTTAATCAATCAAGATGATACTCGTAATAGCGATCATCACGACATTACAGCACGAGTATTCAAGCAAAAACTCAATGTAATCAAGATCTTCATGCGATGTTGGACGAAAGCGAAGTTAATATGCGGCTGTGGATGATCTAGAAAATAAGACGATCAAATTGACTCCATTAAATGCACAGAAATTCTAGATCATGAAACATCTGTTATATGAAATTGTGACAACAAATACGATTCATGGACAAGTCAAAAACACTTTCTAGAACTCGTCCGTGTCTATCAGATCCTTTTTTTTTTACTTATTTTCTCTGCTTTGATGTGCATTTATGTGACGTTTGTTTAAAAAATATGAAATAACACTGAAATCAAATCTGATTAGCATTCATTTATTTCCTTTAGTAACGAAAGAAAACTATCCTAAAAATACCTAGGTATTGCAAGTGTTACAAACTCGTTTGTATCATAGATTTACATTTGTTGTTTTAAAACATATGTCATCAGTTTTTTACCTGGACTTATGTCTTGTAGAGAATTGAAATAAAATATTAACTATCATCATCTCTGCTTATCCTTTTCCCAACCATATTTTGCCGACCCGAACAGCGCAGCGGTCGTGAGGCTGCCTTACATTCTTCGGGTCCTGGGTTCGAATTCCGGTAGGAGCAAATACTTGTATGATGAGCATGGACTTTTGTCTTTACAAAAGAAAAGCTATCTGGTGTCCACAACAATAGCCTCGTTGCTTAGTGTAGCGCTAGATTGCGTTAATCATTTGTTTATGTTGAAGTCAGCTTCCACTCTGAATACCAGTATTTGAAATGGAAGGAGAGTGCCTGTCTAATCACTACAACCCCAGTTAGTATAATACGCTGGTTTTTAGACTTTCAGGTCACTAATGTTTGGCAAAATTGCATACCTAAATGTGATCACATTTCCTTCCAAATCGAAGTCGAAGTAAAAACTTTCATTTCTTTAGATCGGCGTAGTGAAGAGCAACAAATATTCCAAGTTTGGTTTCATGACCGCGGTGACGCCCCTTGTGTTCACAAACAGAAAGAAATTGGAACACATGAAAACAGTGTCGGAGAATTGCGAACGAGAGGTAAATATTTATGACGCAAATACATAAGTCTTGGTACACAGCTTTATCAGAAAGGGGTTTGTGTTTTTTTATTAATAACTGGATGAGTATGGATGATAAGTATGCGGTAAGCAAGACGGTATTTCAATCAAGATACCTACACAAACATTTTTTTAAGATTATGCGGTTTTAATTTTTAACTCTACAACCACCCAGTTTTTTAAAATAAGGCTGTCCCTCCCTCCCCAAGTATGGGAATACATACAATTTTTTTTAATGAAAACGTCTGAGTGAACAAAAATCATGGAACTCGCGTGATCGTCACGTACGCTTTTTGTAGCACTCGTTAGCAAGTGCGAGTCGAGTTTTCACTTCAATCGGCACTCCTCAAAGACTACCCCTGCTTTTTAGGGTTCCGTAGCCAAATGGCAAAAAACGGAACCCTTATAGTTTCGCCATGTCTGTCTGTCTGTCTGTCCGCGGATAATCTCAGTGACCGTTAGCACCAGAAAGCTGAAATTTGGTACCAATATGTATATCAATCATGCCGACAAAGTGCAAAAATAAAAATTTAAAAAAACATTTTTATTAGGGTACCTCCCCCAGACGTAAAGTGGGGAGCGATTTTTTTTTTAATTTTGACCCTGACGTGTGATATATTGTTGGATAGGTATTTAAAAATGAATAGGGGTTTTCTAAAATCATTTTTTGATAATATTAATATTTTAGGAAATAATCGCTCCGAAAGTCAAAAACAATGTGTCCCCCCCCCCCTCTAACTTTTGAACCATAAGTTTAAAAAATATGAAAAAAATCACAGAAGTAGACCTTTATATGAACTTTCTAGGAAAATTATTTTCAACTTGATGAGTTGAATAGTTTTTGAGTTATATAGCACTTTTTCAAAAAAACGCAAATGATAACTTTGTTTTTCATACAAATACTATGAAAAACAAAGTTATTTTTGCTGACGAAAAATGTTGGTATTTTTAATGGTCTGGGAAGCTACGGAACCCTACAGTGAGCGTGGCCCGACACGCTCTTGGCCGGTTTTTTTTTTAATTACAGATTATGAATGACAAAACTTTATAAAAAGGGCTACTTTATAAAAAGCAATCATAAGTAAAATACAGGCAACGCAATTTTTCAGAGCTCAGAAATAAATTAAGAAACTGGAATTGTGTTTCTGATCTACTGCTTTATGCCCAACAATATTTTAATGTCACACTGTTATGTGATACAATTTTAAAAGGAACAATAAAATTGGACGATTAAAACCAATTCGGCACTAATCATTTTACAGGAGTTTTTGCTTTTCGCTAAACAACAACACATATCGAACAGGCATTTGGTTTTGCCGTAATCGGCAACAAAATTAAGCGTTAAAATGTAGCGTTTTAGTAGAGTCTGTTAAAATGTAGCGTTTTAGAGCCTATTTAGGGTTGGAAAAAGACACTAGTCATGCTTTTCAGAATTACCTATTAAAGAGAAAAATAGAAGATATGGATGATAGCTCCAGTAGTGAAAATAAAAGGATGAAACTATGGGATGCTTCTTCGGTTTCCTAGCATATATTTACTCCCCTACTTATAACATTGTTTTTCTTGCTCTAACTGTTTATTTTTTGTTCAACCTATATTGTAAATTAGTCTTATAATGGGCCTTTTTGATGTGACCCGGGCTAAAATAACGAATCGATTGACACTTTATTCATAAAAATCGAATGAACAGTTTAGACGCTATCGAGGAACATGCGAAAATACATACATGCCATACATACTGTTAAAATCATAAACCTTTTGGTTTTACCTTAGGTAAAAAACAAGTTGATGAATGTAAAAATCATCCGTGTGATATCATGGACAGCACGAAATTACTACATCATAATAAGCTTAAGTAAGCATAAATAATATCAGTCATTAAATGTACTGTTTTTGAGAATATTATCCAGTATCGGTTTGTTAAGTTCTTTAATTTTCAAACCCTAACTTGACCCTTATTTTTAAAACCATAATATTTCAGCAATATTAAGATACAAATTCGCTAAAACTTCCTAAGAGGCTATTAGTTCAGTACACTTGAAAGATAAATAAATATTCCATCGCTATTGCAAGGGTCGAAATGGGTTGATTAAATAGAACCCCTTCCGATATTAACCCAGTTTGACTAAATCATTAAGGACTGATACCAATAAGTCTACCTGAAAGTACAAGACAGTGTTCACTGGGATAGTGTTGTTATAATAAACTTAGCTTTGGTCGTGTGACTTCACCCGCGCTTATGACTAGATAAAAAGTTTTACATTTAGCCCACATTTAACAGTCTCTCCGTGTACGTTGTTCATCGAAATCTGTTCAGCCATTAAGGTGCGGAATGGTAATAGCTCAGACAGACTACAGATTATAGGCTTGTTTCGACCATCAATAAATTGCAAATCTATTTAGTCCGTCAATTAGAGTATTGGAAAATAATGGACACGTATTTTTTGTTTTTGTAAATCAACGAATATTGACAAAGATAAAACGCATCAAAACTCGTGACGTCACTGTTCGGTATCAACTCACTAAGAATGATACCGAACAGTGACGTATTGGGAATTTTAAAAGCGTCGTATCTTCGTCAATTTTGGTTTATGTGACAAAAGAAAAAATACGGGTCAAATATTTTTTGATAATCTAAGTGACGGACTAATTAGATTTTTTCAGTTAACAAGCCTATTAGTTTAGTTCATTCCTCAAAGTTAATAAAAGTTTTTAACTTTGGAGGTAAGGTTAGAAAATTAATCGTCGAAACTGGATCTGATTCCGAAAATTCTTTCACCCCAAGAGAAGCTATACATTGGCCCCAAGTGTCAGAGGCTGTCAGGGTTTCAAAACGTACGTCTGTGGGGCGTGGGGGATGAGCCTTCGAGTACAGCTTGTAGGTTGTTGTGTAGGCCTCGCAAAACTTCAAGGGTTAGCTGGGCGTTCTGCAAGAATATTAGTCCCCATAACAAAGCAAAATTGCCTGAAGAATTAACTAATTTATACGTTTTTAAACTGACATGGTGTAAACATATTAAATATCCCGTTATCAGTGTAAAAGTGTAAATGATTCCTTGTTTAATTTTCAGGTAAATCACAAACATGAGACGCCATGCCAACTTGGGAATGAGATCACCACATGCATTTTTAAATACGCTCCCGAGCTGCATTTTAGGTCTTAAGAATCACGAGCGAATAAGATTTTAAGAAAAAATGTAATAACGACTACAGAAGTGGAATTAAACATGACAAATTATTATAGATTTTATTTCCTAGTTTCCCCTAACAAGAGTTTTTTTAGCAGCAATTTTTGTACTAGAATGATGACGCCCTCAATTAAACGACTTTTCGAAAGGTGGATATACAGTTAACCACACCACCCTACATTTCTTAGGCTCATTTTTATTACAGCCTCGCCGAATTTCGACTAAACGCAAAAAAGGGACTTGTAGCTTTGAGATTATGGGCTACATCTAATGAAGCACTGATTTATAGGTGTAAAGTTGAGGATCCGTGATGCCATTGCGAGCCATCACAGCAGCCTGCCTGATAACCAGGCTTTTTTCCAAGGTTTCAAATTGGCAGTGAACTTCCGTCTGATGAATTCACGAGGTACTTTCTCTACTTCAGTTCTCAGTGTACTTCTTTTGTATTATACGCCTATAATTATTGTCCCACTGCAGGGCAAAGGCCTTCATTTGCCCTGCAGTGTAGGCCAGAGGACTTTATCATTATTAAACTCCTTCTGGGCCTGCCGCGTTGTCGTTTCCTGCTACTTGGTATCCACTGAGTAATTTAAATAATGTAATTTTTGCTCATTGCTCCTCCGACATGCGGCAGATGTCTCCAGCCCAGTTCCACTTCAGCCTAGCAGCTGTAAGGCAGGCCAACATCAGCTATTTGGGTTTTGGAGCGAAAAATGGAGTTTCTGACGCGGATTTAAATCAAGGTAATGGAGCATCCAGTGGAAGGAATCCCCAAACAAAGTAACAATAAAACCATGGCGATATATAAATGTTTCCTAGTGTGATCTTTCGGTAGTAGCTTCTTTGACCTCTAAAAACCACGACATCGAAATAAACTCCAAAAATAATATTAATAAAAGTTTATTTCGCCAAGAATGTAATGAAAATGTAAATTCGTCACGTGACGTGTAAGCTGCGCGTGACAAGAGTGAAGATTTTTAATGCCCCGAGAATATTTTGTTAATGGCCTTCAAGAGGGAATACTAAACAATGTTTACTCAGACTCTGAAGTTAATATCACTGTGGGTCGTGTACTCAATATTTATTATTATAGCCACACAAGTGAAACTCAATTTGATAGAGAAGGTTTTTGTTATTTCTGAAATTAGTGTTATGAATTAAATTTGCCTTTATAGACGATTACTAAATATGTTTTACTAGATAGTGTAGCCCTGCACTATGGGCAGAGAAAATCCCTTGTGATCTATGGTGTTGACCTTTCACATAGTAAAAAAATCGAGTTTCCAAAGATAAACCTTTTTACTTTTTTAGCTTTGCACTTGCACTTTAGGAGCCCCATATAAGGATTGCCTAGAATTTGAGAGAGTCGCTATCAGATCAGGCCATTGGAGAGGAAACTTCACCACTGGGGCCACTGTTAGTTTCCTCTAAAGCGCGCGGCCTTTTTTATTTTCCAGTCAAGCGCGCTAAGTCACGTGACCTTTGAACTTTTATTTGACCCCTTCCGACCTTTGTTGGAAAAAAATCTGACGATCGCAAACTACAAGACTTAGACCAAAATAAAATTTACAGTGAATAGCTGAATAGTTAAGGAATCTATTTAACCAAAAACCAAGAAATATAATATTAATTTAATACTCTAAAATAAATGTTGAGTTTGAAAAACAGTCACGTAACGGCTACTTCGCGATTAAAAATATTTTTTTTACGAAAAACTATTAAATCCTTATCAATAAAAAAAATCTAACTAAATAAACTAGATTATATTCCCTTTCCAATAAGACCAAAATCTTATTAGATTCTAATTGGAATGTAGATCTAATTAGAATCCAAAGTTACTGGGGATGTAGGTTCCCCAGTAGCGTACGGGCCGCTGGGGCTTTTTAACAAACATGTTTACGTAACTTTTTAACTCTACGGGTCCTCTTTTTGTTGTTTCTAAAATTCTAAAATATATACTCACCATACTCAATTATTGATATTTCTCGGATAATACACACGTTTTAATCACATAAAATTATATATTCAATGTTTACATAAAGCACGTTAGGTATACATACCTATCACTTTTTCACAGGAAAATGACTGCAACTTTGAGATTCCGAAACTAAATTGCTTAGCCACTATATTGTAGCACGGTTCTTCACCTTCATTTTGATGTGTAGTACTATACTAAAATACGACTATTTCGATAAGAAAACAATTTAAATACTTTCGTATTTAAACCGGCGCCGGCGCAACACGGAAAACATGGCCGGATTTGTTTACACTAAAGTTTATTATCTTATTTTGACGTCTGTCGATGCATTTGGGCACAGATAATTATTATAGAGTTGGGAAATATTGTAGAGAATGTAGTGGAGACCATAAATGCATGGCCATAGTAAGTACAGTCGAGTTTTAATGCAATTTTTGAAGGCGGGTAGTTTAAAATTCAACTGGGGCAGTTACTGCCCCAGACGCGGTTCACTTTAAAATACAGTGGGGCAGTGGCTGCCCCAGAGCGCGTTTGAGAGGATAGTGGTTTATTGCCCCATAACAAACTTCTGTTGTTGACAAACACTTTTAAAAGTAGCCATTTATTGTATATGTCACCGTAAAATTGTAAGAAACACGTTATATTACAATATAACGTGTTTCTCTCTAGCGATATTGTAAACTCTCGAAATATTGTCAACTGAACATACGGAAGTATCTCTGCGCCCATAATCGGGACTTGGGGCGCCCATAATCGGGACTTGGGGCACCCCCCCATTAAGTTAGTTAGGTTCCTTTAAACCCTGCACTCGAAAATAGGGGGCCCCGCGAAGCGGGGCTCCGTCGACTACGCTTTTTAGGGGAATATGAAGTGTTTTTAGGTTAGGTTATATTAATCGGTATTTCTCAGGAAAGGTACATTATCTTTTCATGAGAGTTGTACCACTGGGCAAGGGGGACCCCCCTCCCCTCTACACCTACGTTGACTACCATCGCAAGCATTTCACGAAAAATAATGCGTTTTGTTGTAAGCAGTATGTTCGTTTGACTTTTCGAGATTTTACAATATCGAGATATTACAATATAACGTATTTGTCAATTTTACGATGACATATACATAATTACGACAACACAGATTGTAGATATAATTAGTTAGTTATAAAGGGTGTAGAGGAAAAGAAGTGCGTTTCGGCTTCCTTCAGAGGTCTCTGAAGGAAGCCGAAACGCACTTCTTTTCCTCGTTATTGCATCATTTTTTGTTCTACATCATACCTGGGAACCGTCTAGTAAGAGTATTAAGGGTAAGTTACAACGTTTTGTCATGTTTTTTTAAGTTTTATTGTAAGATTTTAACTTTAAACACCTCCACGACCCCCGTACTATTTTATCCATTCATCAGCTCAATGTTTTGAGTGCGCTACATTGAGTACTATCTCAAAACAAAAAAAAAATACTAAGTTTGATGTACAGAATGCTTGTGATCAACGGCTTCGTGATGAGGTTGTTTACACTCTGTATGAGCATGATCCATTTTTTTAAACCAATAAACGCTACGAATTAATGAAGATAGTTTACAGAGGCAGACGGCAGTACGATAACGTTGCGTTCAGAAATAAGTATTTAATCTTTAGGTAAACTTGTATGTGACGTCGCAGACTAAAGCCGAGACTACCAATAGTTTTCTTAATGATATCTTCGGACAATACAACAACGAACTTACCAGGCCCGGCAGTCTTGACAGAGATAACGACATAATCGCTAACTTTCGATCGCTGATTACTAACGAATTAATTCGGGTGCTATAATTATGCTTACGAGAAACGCATCAAGGATGTAGAGACTTTCATTACTGGCAGGCATCATTATTGCCACCGAATTTGTTCGTTAGTAATTAGCAATCGAAAGTTCGATTTTGTCGTTATCTCTGTCGAGACTGGCCTGGTAAGTTCGTTTGACAATTCAATTAAGAAGATAATAAACAGACAGACCAACCAATATATTTTTTAGCATCTGAAACAACATCATTCAATAGAATGTACGGAAAACATGACAGACGAAAGAAAATTCTTCGTAAAATATACATGAAAGATAAAAGATAAATAAGACTCCAAAATCTAAGATGACATAACGCGCATGAAGCGTGACACAGCGTCTGGCGTGAAATGTTTCACGTCTAACTAGCTATTCTGACGACGAAGCGAACGGTCGGAAAAAGATTTTTTGGCAAAGACTTGTGAAATTACATTATTTCATACATCTTCTGTAGTATAATCTAGTCTTTTAAACCTACATAAGTATAAAAACTAGAAAAAAATAAATGGTTTTCCTACTTATCTTTCTTTGTGTCAACTTGTCAACATATATTTTTCAGTAAGTACGAGTATAAGAAAGCCTTTACGATAAATGCTATGCCAACAACCACCATTTTTTTTTTAAAGACGAAAACAGGATGGATACGAACTCAATTTGCTCCCGCTGTCTTTACGCTTACACTTAGAACTACGCAACAGATTTTAATGCAGTTTTCAGCAAAAGATAGTGATTCAAGAGGAAGGTTTTATATTTATCTACACTGCACTCATGCGAAGCCGGAGGGGATAATTTAAAATAAATAATCAGTTTACTAACGATTACATTTCTTCAACTTCGCTGAACACAAAAATAACTTGGTGATATTGATGTTCTCGTATTAAGCTTGACTCACGCTAGACCTTGGCGGGTCCGAGACGAGTAGTTATCATGTAATTTTGTATGGACAAACTCACGCTTCCGAGCCGCTACCGAGCAACATACAATGGATTGTGCTACGGCCGACACTCGGCTCGGACCCGGCTCGGAGAGCGTGCGTCATCCTTCACACAGTATACGCATACAGTGGGCGATATACGAGTAGTGCGTTTACGGTGGTGTATCTATGACACTTTATACATTATAATCTTTTTTTTTGCATGTGTTTTGGCTTTGGCACCTAGTAACGTAGTCAGTTCAATGCCATCTGCAGAGTTCTTGGAAACTATGTTTTTCTAATACTCAAAAAGAAAACCTCTCATAGGATGGAGTTAAGACTAGTAGCGCATCCCTCCACTGATTTTACTATCCTGGCTTTTGTACTAGTTTCATGTGGTCGGCGAAGGTGCCACGTGTTTTGCTTGTTTTATTAATGGCGACGTGGTTTTGAGTTTTTAAGATGGCCCAAAAGTAAGTGCGGAGATTTATAAAGTTTGGACAGCTGAATCACTGAATGTCTGTGATACGCCACCCTACCAAGTTATAAAAACAAGTCTAAACGTGATTCAACATTACAAATGTGTGGCGAGACTACCAAACACGGAAAAAATAAAACAAATATTTAAGAGCAACATAGAACTAACAAAAATCGATAAATCAACCCTGTCTGGAGCAGTTTCTGAAGAAGAATATAACTTTCAGTCGATAGTGATTTTGTTTTTGCATGCAGTTAGTTTTGGACAAATGGTCACCTCAGTCACTGCACTGTAACATTAAGCTAGATTATTTTAAGCTAGTAATATTGATTTCTAGCTTAAAATAATCTAGCTTCATATAAACAGAACTAACATGTTTCAAGCCAGGTCAGCAAGCTAGTACAATAATAGTACAGAACTAGGTTGCCATCCTAGCTTAAAAAGCTAGCCTCTTGCAGCCCGGGCATTACTGAGTGATCGAAGCTATCTTTCTGGCTATCTGAAGCCTATACAATCCTTTTACTTTTTGACCCAGTACTTCAGGAAAACGTAATTGTTTATCTTACAACCATACCACTTTTGTGTACTATTAAAACGAAGTCGCAAGCCTACTGGATCTTGTATTTTTTACTTCTAGATATAAAACCAAATAACAGCAATTATTGACAACTCATGCGATAACTATCGGAATTTTTGTAGAACCATGAACAATATGAAACCTTACCAACACTAAAAATAGCAACAATACTGTATCAACTCCCAAATACCTACTAGAGTTTGGACATTGATTCAACAACCTTACGTTTTTCGCCAGACCAATATAACATCGCAATTATTGAATTGGGAAACTTCGATATAAAACTATAATGTTATTGATCGATCGCTCCGGCTCTTTACAATTATTATCAAACGTTTTGCTAAATCGATCTAAAGAGAGAAAACAAGAACTAAACACTGTCTTCCTCAAAAAAACGATGATATAAAAGAAAATCCAATTAAAAACGGAGCCTACTAAAGATTTCAATTCCTTTCTCGCCATTTTGTTGTAAAACAAACACATTTTACCCAAATTTTACTAACAACTACCACGAAACTCGAAAACCAACAAAAATAACCTTACGATTACACAATTTTTTTCCACTGATGCGATGAAAAAATCATTTTGCTTTCAAAAAATAAAAATTATATTCAGTATCACAATCGACAGCAAATTGTCAATCAAGCGTTCCCATTGAATGACAGTTTGAAATTCGAACGTCGTTTCGATGATTACATTCGAAAAAAAAATCGCGGAAATTGTATTGTTGAGGTAATAAATTCTCCTTGCTTGCTTTTTATTGTTAAGTGGCCAGTGATATTATTTTTTTAGTTGCATTAAAGAGGTTGCTGTATATATTTGGATATTTTTCTCTTAGTTTTATAATAAACGAAATTTATTATAAACAGAAAATAGGAACTAAAGCCACTCGTGTTGATCTTTAGGTTAAGCCGTGCTTGCCTAGGTTGGTCTGTGGATGGGTGATCACCCTATAATACAGGGTGTCCTCCGTGCCTCGGAAAGCACATTAAGGTGTTGGTGCCGGCTGCTATTTTTTAATCTTCGACAGTCGTTACAGGTAGTGAGTGGCCCAAAAAGTCTTACCAAGTGGTATAATTGTCCACCACGACCCAGCACTAACTGGGTCGTGGTGGTCAGATAGGTAGTCGCTCCATGTAAAATACAGGTATTCAGCTGAAGCCGACACCAACTATAGGTGAGAAAAGGCTAGGCAGATGATGTTAAACAGAATAATGTCTGCCACTAGCTCATAATAATACTATAAATAATTTTCAGTAACAGCCATTCACAACATCATTACTAGATATGAAATAATTTCAACGCGATCAACGTGATACTTAAAGTCGTGTCATCTCACTGCTGGACAAAAGCCTCTCTGCATGACTCCCATATATTTCTAAACAGGGTTAATATGGACCACTAGTCATTGGTTTTGTACAACTCGTTCCGCGATCATCTACGAGGTCTGCCGTGACGTGTCGGCTGCTGGCTGCGTCGGGCCTCCGCATCGTATGAACATTTTCAGGATCGATTTTTTTTCATTTACGTATAATTATGTGATAAATAATGGGGTTATTTAAGGCAGTGGAATAGCATCCACTTATCTTGAAGCGTGATGGTTAATGATAGGTATAGGCTTGGTATAGGTAATAGGACTTTACCCCTTTTATTGTTTATTTACGGTTAGCTACGCAGATGATCATGGGATATCTATAATTTCTGTGAAAAGTACAGTATGGCTGTATTGTGCTCTTTAATTTAATAGCCCATGTTCCCAGCCATTACCGCAATAACAAAATTAGAAAACTCAAGTAGGCACCTCAGTGTATGAGATGTTATTCTTTCAAACTCAACTCAAACTCAAATCATTTATTTCAATTAGACCATTACGGCTTTCTCATTAATCCACGCAGTGTAACCTCGACCTTCTTACTCGAGATCTAACAAATTGAATTTCCTGGCCCATATATTTTATAGTGCGTGATACGTAGCATTTATTTTTCCCGCGAAGTAAACAAATACATAAAAAATAGAATAGATGAGACTTCCGGTGTTCAATATCGCAAAATAAATTAATTAGGTTCTACTTAATGATCGGTACTTAGAGAGCATTGAGGATTTATGGACTAGGACATAATAAAGTGGTTTGCGTCTTTCGTAAATAAAGACAGTCAGGCTAACGAGTAAAGGAAGAAATGAAGTAAAAACTGGAATGCTGGTCAATAATATTCGATTCCTAGTTATGTTTGTCGCATCATGGGTGGCCTAAGTGGAAAGAATCGGGCATTGTCGTGGGGACTCGAACGAAAGATAATCAATTAAATTAAAATAAATAACGGTATTACAATAAAAGAAACAAACACCTGCTTTGGTACTGAGCATCTGCCAAGGCTGTTGGAGCTTGACTGTCGCACACTCGGTCCCATCTCCAGCCCTCGCTGCATCCCCTCTACCGACGATCATGTCCAAGCGATAGGGCGCGCTTGCGTTTCAGGATGATGGCAATAGACTCGCTCCTTATTTCATGTGACTTATATACACATAACTGGTGAAATTTGGGAGTACTATACCATCGTACACCTCCGCCTAACGATTCAGGGAAAATCAAAAATCAAAATTGATGATGGCGCTGCGTGTTGCACTATGGCGCGATGAATCCACGTCATGTATAATCAAGTATAATGATTTATCCAATATAGAATGGTGAATACCATATTATAGCTTTCAAACAATATGGTGTGATTCTACTATATCCTCCGAGTCGATTATTGTTTACATTGGCTGTTGAGATAATACTACAGGCTAATTATTTACCCACCCTGGTACATGTTCAGCCTATAACATGCCCACGAGTGGGTCGTCAACCACGCGGTCCATTGCGGGTTGGTAGATGTTCGTATTTTGACGTTCTAGGACTTTTAGGCCATGCCGATAAATAATAAATATCGCTGGACATTAACACACAGCGCCACCTAGTGCCTCACTAAGCAAGGCTTGTGTCGTGGACACCAGATAGTTGATATACTACATAATATATACCTACTTTTTTGATTTGTAAATACATGGTTATTATACATATAAACATCCATGACTCGGAAACAAATGCCCATGCTCATCACACAATCATTTGCTCTCTGACCCTAAGAACTTAAGGCAGCCTCACTACCACTACGCCATTCGGGTCGTCATGAATGGTAGAGAAGTAAGAAAGAAGACGTTTGGGGACAGCATGGTGGCTATCCACTACAATTTGCTTTACACTTAAGATTGCAGACTGTGGTTACGTGAATTTGGTCTACCTTCCAGCAAATATAAATAAATATGTAGCGGCACTACAAAAAGTACTACAGCACCATCTATCGCAATGATTATGAACTAAAACATCGAAACTTACATCGCGCAAGCAAAGTTATCCGCGCCTAAGACTATAAAGGGTGTAAAACACCCCTTTGCGAAGCCGAAAGGCACTTGTTCTCCCCGTCATTGCGATAATTTTTTTGTTCTACAATATACGAGTACCTGGGAACCTTCTAGTTTCTGAAATATTGGGGGTAAAATTTCTAACTTTTTGACGAGTATTTTTTTAATACAAGTTACATCCGAAATGTTGAGATTTTGAATCGTTGGTCTTATGTTGTTGATGTTTTCACTGCTGATATTATGGCTGTTGATCTAGAAGTATCAAACCCCATCAGCACAATGTTTTAAGTGCGTTACATTGAACTCTACCACAAAACGTGATTTTACACCCCAAAAAAAAGTCGTATTCCAGCAATAATTATTGCGTAAAGTTACGTCTTAGTTTAATGTACAGAATGCTTGGTTGACGGCTTCGTTATGAGGTGGTTTACACCCTGTAGGTATAGAAGAACTCGACAACAACTCACCAGGTATAATGCGCAGGCATCTGGTTGGTCCTTTTCTATGGGCGATGAAGAACTTTAAACCCTGTTCTTCATACCCCAAAAATACATACTTTTGCATTTATCTCCACACTAACTTGATACAAAGCACCTACCCGACTATAATTTAAACTGTTTCCATGGCAATGCTATGATAAAACGATAGATTTATTGTTTTCCCCGCCAGACACGGAACAAATGTGAGTAAATTCAATTTATACCCAGTAAAATGTACATCGCGAACGTAAAGCAGCAGTTAATGGTAATAAAAACATGTAACAGAACAAAACAGATTTATTTTATATTGGCATTTTTCATACACGCATTGCAGAAGCTTGTATGCGAGAGTTGTCGTAGAGCTTTACCTAGGTCATCATCTGCATAGCCTTTTCCCAACTATCTTGGTCGTCGGCTTTTAGTTTAACCGGATGCAACTGAATACCAGTATTTAATACAGAGCGAGTTCCTATCTGAAATCCGCAGCCCAGTTAGTACTGGCAATACTATACCCCTTGGTGAGACTGGTCGACTATCTGACTACCTGTAACGACTGTCAAAGATCTATAAATGCCAGTTTTAACAATTATTGAAAAAGTACTAATACCTGAACTCAATTAATTCTTCTTCGTCTTGTCGACGATTCCTTTAGTGTTAGGTACAGCTTAAACCTCAATAGCATTATCAGTGGCCTCGGACAAATCCCTCAAAGTGCAGGCAGAGTTGCACAAGGAGCTTAAGGCACGAGGTAGGCCATCGTAATTAATTATATTATCTAAATACAAGAAAAATTGAGATATTTATTTTGAGCACTCACTAGAAAAATAATCAAACTTTCGTGAGCATTTTTCATTTTTAATTTTGTTGCCTTTTCTAAGCCATATTTCACACATTTTAATTCTCCGATGAACGTCGCGGGCACAGCTAATCCTACATAATTATCATAGGGATCAGGAATCTCCATGGCTTTTTCAAGTCAAAGGAACAGTGTGGACATAGGAGCGGTTCGCTAGTATTTTTATTATATTTTAAGTTGTTCAAACCAAACCTCCATTTTTCAGTACGCAATTTCCAACGATCCCTTACTTTACCTTTCAAAAATCTCCGCTCAGAAAATGCGCAATGAAGTGTGGCCAACCACAAAGAATCGTTTATCGTATTTCATGGCCGTGGAACAAAAGAAAATACGCAAGGAGGAGTAAATATTTAATATTTAAACCTCCTTTGTAGATTAATCTTGAGTTTCGAGATTTCCATCGAAATGTGTTTAGTGAAATTTACTGAGGTGGTAGGTAATAAGGTTCGTTTTATGAACTCGGTTCATTAATGTGTGGACAAATGATCTGCGTTTTATGGGTAAGTTTTGGTTAGTCATTAAAGAAGGGTTAATTAAAAGGTTTACGGGGGAAGTGCCTGAGAAATTCAAAATTTACTTAGGTTTTTTTTTTAATTTCAAATTTTCGGAATTTTCAATAGGTAGACAAAACTATGTCCACCCGTTCCTGAGAAAATCGGTGGTGACAGACGGACAAGAAAGTGATCTTACAAGAGTTTCTCTTTTACCTTTTGAGGTACGGATCCTTGAAACAGTGACTGTAACATGATAAAACAATGAGGTTCTTAAGCACGGATCTATAAATAATCGACGAGTACTTACTACTTCTTTCAAACTACAAGATCGCGATGTGAATAAGTCTAAGCTAAATTACATGTTAATGTAACCATATAGATCTCTGACCCTAATGACATTCGGAAAACTTAATATTTTTTGATCAATTATTCAAAGTCCTTGTGAATAATTGATCAAAAAATGTGGCTGTCCCCTGCTAGACATTTGATTATAATAAATGCCATAACTTAGCTATCAGGTTATCGTATCCAGTCATCACCTGGCCACAAAACGTCATAGAAGACTATTTTACTCTTTAGGAGAAAAAAAATTGGCAAAAAGCAGACGGAAAACGTTAGTGTTCATAAAAAAGCAAACTAAATTTTAAAATTGTATTCATGGTTTCAGCTTTTTTAGTCTGTTTCATAACACCATTAAATAGTAGTTGCCATGTTATTACGTCATACGGTTATAATTAAACTTAGAAGTGTCAACTGTCAACTATTATGATAATTGAAACATTTTATTTTGTGTGTTTAGATCCTTTATGATCATGCTGACTACAAATCAAAACGTCTAAGCTAAGTATTGCCTAAACCTTATATTGACTAGGAAGCACAATGCCTACCTTGCAATATGTCTATACAGTATTTGAACTAAACCTTATTCTGACTATGAACCAAAGTGCCTACCTTGCCATATGTCTATACAGTATTTGAACTAAACCTCATTGTGACTATGAAGCAAAATGCCTACCTTGCAATATGTCTATACAGTATTTGAACTAAACTTTATTCTGTCTGTGAAGCAAACTGCCTACCTTGCAATATGTCTATACAGTATTTGAACTAAACCTTATTCTGACTATAAAGTAAACTGCCTACCTTGCCATATGTCTATACAGTATTTGAACTAAACCTCATTCTGACTATAAAGCAAAATGCCTACCTTGCAATATGTCTATACAGTATTTGAACTAAACTTTATTCTGTCTGTGAAGCAAACTGCCTACCTTGCAATATGTCTATACAGTATTTGCACTAAACCTTATTCGGACTTCATAGTCAGAATAAGGCACCAAAGTGCCTACCTTGCAATATGTCTATACAGTATTTCAAATAAATCTTATTCTGATTATGAAGCAAAATGCCTGCCTTGCTGTGCAGGCTAATATATCCTTTTCTTTTCTTTCTTTCTATATATTCGACTGTAATACAGCCCCATATACATTTCAGCAGCTGAGTGCAATTTCCCAAAAGGGGTTACCAAGTACAGTATGATGACTACGTGGATCCTCGACATATCGTTCGTGTCACTTTTCCACTTTTAGGTGTTTTCGGATCTCTCAAGGGAAAAAGAAAAGGAATGAGACAAAAGTAAAATATTTTCGCTAAACGAATTTGAACTCTATTAATGTCTAAAGGAAAGGGGTGATGATAATGTTAAGAGTATAAGTGTGAATAACGTTTGTGCATTTTTACCTTTGCGTTTCTTGTACTCATTTATAAATTGCAATCATGGCGTGGGTGGGAGTGACTTGTGATTTATTTGTAAATATTAATTCTTGCTGTTTATGGTAAAAAGTTATAAATTAAATATACAGGGTTACTGATAACTCGACGTATTCCTTGCAAGTCCTCAATTTAGGGTTTACATGCAACAAATTAAAATAAATGCAGGCTTTTATATAAGAAAATAAAATGAGGGTACCATACAACACGCTTGAAATTGTTTACAAGATCCGATTTAAATATGGAAGTAACTCATTATCATCATCATCGGCGTATTAATGTTTCCACTGCTGGGACACGGCCTCCTCTCAATGAGAGAGAATGAGCTATAATCCAACACGCGGCCCAAGTACCTACGGATTGATAGATCTCACATTTCTTCGATTTTTTGTTGGTTCTAGGACATGCCGGTTTCCTCACGATGTTTTCCTTCACCGTTTTGAGAGCAATGGTGTTGAAAAGAATTTCGTAAAGTAATGCGCCTATCTGGATTCGAACCCACGACTTACTGGCTAATTTTTAAAACAAATAATTTAACTCGGCCGACAGTTGCGGGGCAGAACTACGTAAAAAAAAAATCTTTGAGATTATTCAATTGAATTTATAGGTAGGTTCTAAAAAACGCATTTTCTTTCTTTAATGTTAACTATGTAGCTGATTCAAGATCGTCGCTCCACCTTGCCAGCCTGAAGGAGGTAGCCTAATGCATGGCAAGGTATTAAAATTCTTGCCAATGGACATTCAAACGTATTGATAAAGAAATACGACCGTGGCGCGTCTTTCAATGCAAATCCCTTTCGATGCCATGAAACGCCACGGCATCGTTTTTAAGCATAGCATCATGTCGTATTTTTATATAAATACGTTTGAATTTCCATTGGAAAAAAAAAAATCCCTTTCCATGCCGTCCCGGTCTACGTGGGTCTTTAGTTCACCAACTACTTGCCAAAATCAATCAGAAACAGCCCTAAACTCTGCACCTTCTGTTGATTTGCGAGCATATCTCAAGTTTAAGCAAATGTTTGACTCATGTCAATATCAATCATCATCTGCCTGGACTATGTTGGGGTCGGTTTCCAGTCTTACCGGATGCAGCTCAATACCAGTATTTTACAAGGAGCGACTGCCTATCTGACCTTCACAACCAAGTTAGTACTGGGTAATACAATACTTCTTGGTAGGACCGGTTGTCAGACTTTTTAAGTCACTCAAAACCTATAATTACAAAACTTATACTGTCACTTACGGGATATCTTCCGTGACTATTTACTATTTTGAGCTCCCGATATTTCGACGCTGTTGCAAGCGCCATGATCGCGGGTGGACCTATAATTACTATCAAAGATCCAGAAATAACATCCGGAACCAACGGATTAACGTGTTTTCCGAGAAACGGAGGAAACTCGGTGTGTAATGGGTGGTCACCCATCCACAGACCAACCTAGGCAAGCTTGGTTTTACCTTAAGACCAACCCGAGCGGCTGTTATTATTTAGCCACGAGCTTTTCCTGTTTGAATCATGTAAGAGATCCCATTAAGTCAATTCAGCGGTTTGACTAACTTCAGAACAGTTGGTTCAGTTTGTTTAAAGGCTAATTCTGTTACCGCTAAGTAAATTCTTGTATGAATATGTAAGTTTATTCACTTAGAACTTGGAGGAGGTCGTGGTTAAACAATAACAGCCGCGCGGGTCGTCAGACGTCTCTCCAAGGGATATCCCCAGTATTAACTGGGTTATGGGTTGTGGATGGGCAGTCGCTCCATGTAAAATACCGACCGCCGAAATAGTTGGGGAAGGGTTTAAACTATGACTTCGAGCCAGGAGAAGTTATCATTATTGTAAACAAAGAATTTTTACCAAGTTACGTAGCGACAATTCAATCAACAACAAATAATCCCAATTTCCAATTTCAATCAACTCAAATTATCGTATGTGTAATACGAAACTAACGAGCAATTTCACTTGGTCGGATTATATTTTGGCGATTTAAAGCGCTGTCGTTTTAGGTTTTGTGGTACTGGAACGCATCTGACATCATGGAACGTAAACATTGGGTGGACTCACGTAGATCATAAGTTACTAATAATAAGCTTAGTTTAATGTAACGTGTCCAATGATGGAGCACGATCGTAGTTTTAATTTTTTCTTTTAAATTCATCAAACAATTAATAAAATGTAAACAAGAGCACGGACCCCCACGTCTGCGGTAGAAAACTAATTATATAAAAAAAAAAATACTGAAAAGATTTTTTCAAATCGTTCCAGTAGATTTTTAAGTTTGTTCGTTACATACAAAAATATAAAACAACAAATCTTTCCTCTATGTAATATTAGTATAGATTAATAGAAACGGAACGATTTTAACATACATACATACATAAGCTTATCACAAAACGAATTTAGTAATTTCTTAAGGCGACTAGATGAGTTAAATTAGCAACTCTATTTGTGGTGGTTCAAACTTCGTTTGAAATGCTGTTGGAATAAAGTTCAAATCAGCTTGCACTTCAAAGTGGTTGTTACGTCAGCCACTGCGGGCCAAATAGCGCGAAATGAGTGGTTTCGATCGATTTACAAAACATCTATTGATTGGACTAAAAAACTAAAACACTATGATGCTAATATATTGCATGTAGAATTATTTGCCAAAAAATCAGAATGATCGCATGTATGTTTTTTTTGGTTGAAATAAATTATTAGAGTTATTTTAGAGAGTCAAATTAATTGTATTATGTTTTCAACACTATCATACTAGCATAATTATATCCTGAAGAATATCATTTATTTTTCTGGTTTTGTTTATTGCCGTGAATCATACACTTTTAGGCATTATAAAGCACGTGTTTAGCTCATGTAGTCGCCTTAAACTCAACCACAGGTTTATTCTCTACCCTAGTTACGTATGAACACTACCAAGATAATGACGTCACATCCTAGTTTCCTCAAATATGTCTCCTCAAAGAGAACACTGTTTCCTTTATAGTATAACAAGTCCTTAGTTTGCATAATATAAACTGCATACCGTATTCAGAATATTGTAAGCTCCTGTGCATGTATAATATGTAGATACTAGTTTCTGCCACCGGCTCCCTCAGCGTGAAGTTTGATAATTGTCCCATGGAATCTTACTATCGATATAAAAAGTATAATATGTGTTAATTCAGATTATAAGCTACCTGTGTGCAAAATTTAATCTAAATCTGTTCAGTAGTTTTTGCGTGAAAGAGTAACCGTGCTTGTATTGGCCTAGGGGTCATCAACTCAACATTGACATTTTTTATAAACATTTCCCTACACTTTTGCCAGTATGTTTAAGGTTCAAGTAATAGGGAACAAACCTATTGCCTGAGAAATTCCTGTTCTTAGTTTTTTCTTGTGGTTTGTGCCCTTGGTGTCACAGTTTTTATGCCACCCATGGGCTTCTGTCTTGGCTTTACATGCCGTCGAGAAATATCCCTCTGCAGTACGTGTCTTGAGTTCGAACTCGAGATCTATGACTTGACAGTTCGACGGTCACACCATTAAACTATGACTGCTGTAATTAAACTATGACTTCTGTAATTAAACTATGACTGCTGTAATTAAACTATGACTGTTGTAATTAAACTATGACTGCTGTAATTAAACTATGACTGCTGTAATTAAACTATGACTGCTGTAATTATACTATGACTGCTGTAATTAAACTATGACTGCTGTAATTATACTATGACTGCTGTAATTCCTGATGGAAAAACTCAACACTTCGCCTGGCCTTGGAATCGAACCCGGAACCTTATGCTTAGCTTTGCTGTTAGCAGTCGCACTTGCGACCACTAGATCAAATTATGACTATGTAATCAAATTGTTATTAAGTATACTTAATCTAAGTACTTACACAGGTATTTTAGCTTTACTTTGTTTGGTTTGGTTCCTAACATTGTCAAACAGTTCGTTTTACCGCAACACCAAGTATAAAAGTAATCCAAAGTTATATCCGTGGAATGCATTGCAAATATAAATGTTAAGAAAACAGCGTTGTCCCACATCCGTTACGCCACAGAGCATTTTAAACATAGATATGACCAAATATCCTTAGAGGGCCTATACAAAATGGAATTTTATTGAGCTTATAATTAATTAAGACTAACTGCTACAGAAAACCTTGCATCAATCCTGTTTATGGTTCTAAAATCTATGATTTTTCCGTTGAAAATTCCGAAATATTTTAAATTGTGCAGTAAGTACAATTTATCTGAATTTATTAATTTTGTATTATTAAAAATAATTTTATTGTAGTATAAACTGTTTTGGAACTTCTTCTTATCTTTTAAGCTAAGCCATCTCCATTGTTTTAAGTGTTCTGTGGTTAACGCAATGCAGAAGGCATATGGTAAGCGTTTGTTAAACCTTTGTGTCCTGGATCAATAGTATTTTGTATAAAAGCGAGGCTATTCTTTAACAATATTATAACATAACATAAGATATGTATACTGCGGAGCTCGTGGCTAAATAATATATCAGCCACTTGGGTCGATCTTAAGGTTAAGCCGTGCCTACCTAGGTTAATCTGTGGATGGGTGACCACCCTTACATACCAGGTTTCCTTCGAGCCTCGGAAAGCACGTTAAGCTGTTCCCGGCTGTTATTTGTAGATCTTTGACAGCTGTCGTTACAGGTAGTCAGTGTTCCAAAAAGTCTGACAGCCAGTCTTACCAAGGGGTATCGTATTACCAAGTAATAACTGGGTTGTGGAGGTTAGAGAGGCAGTCGCTCCATGTAAAGTAATGGTATTCAGCTGCCTCCGGTTAAACTGGAAACTGACCCAAACATAGTTGAGAAGAGGGTAGGCAGATGATCACGCCTGTCACTGTTGGAATATTGAACGCTATGTAGGTATTAGTACACATTCAACTGGTCTATGAGACTGAGATTATGCTAAGGATTTATGAACAAATCAATGCTATTGATCTGTCAATGTCTTCTCGATGACACTGACAGCTCGACTCTCTAAACCGTTCACTGTCTATTGCAACGAACGTTCTTCTTGTCTTCTCTGCTCTGAATAGCCCACACATGTCTAATTAGCTGATTTTCTGTATCCCATATTTTAATGTAAATCATAATGTAATTTTCTTCACTGGACAATAATAAGTATAGTAACAAGTGATCCTGTTCGTTTATTGCTTCGCTTGCAACCTACCAACCTAACCTCCATTGTGCATCCACTGCGTGGGGCTGACATAGACAAAGCTAGGCCTCCACACCGCCAGGCTGGCTCTCTGCTCAACAGTCACCTCCGAAGGGTTAGCCAGAGGTGGTGATCCTAATACGAGTAGTACACCCATATTTCACCAGTTATGTTTAAGTTCCATGGAATAGGGGCGACCCTATTGACATTAACCGGGCACAATCCACGTGGCTAATTTGACAGCTGTCAGCTGTGCGATTTCTTAGTTCGGTCACACAAAGGCCTAGACGAAATCTTTGTGTGGTGTAAACACGAAAATAATTATTATATAGTAATATTTTACCTACCAAACCTAGTTAATATGCATAATCCAATCATTCTTGTCACATCCATAACCTTACAAAATAAATTTACTTGAACTACCACTAGGCTGAGTTTATTACATCTAGATAAAACTATAGGTCTAGACCAAAATATAATCCTAGAGCGAAATATAATACGACCCCAGGACATGGGTAGTGTGAGTAAGGGTAGAATACTAATTCTGTTTAGTTCGCAAAAAATATAAGAGGCCAAGTGTGAGAATGTTTTAAAAATGAAGTTTTCTGAACTTTTTTATATGAATCGAAAATAAATTATAGCGGTGTACCCAATTATAGTACACCCACATTAAGCCAGTTATGTTTATGTTCCCCAGGTAATAGGAGCGATCATATTACCACCAACCGGGCACAAATTCAGACTCAATTCAGACTCCTGCTATGCTACTGAGAAAACTCCCGATGGAAAAATCCAAAAACACTTTGCCAGACCCGGGAATGGAACCCACGATCTCATACCAGGACGTCGAGCGACCACTTAACTACCAAATGAAGCAGTTATGTACCTAATTATTAATTATCTATACTAATATTATAAATGGTATTATACAACGTGTAACGTTAAATGCGCAAAACCTCAGACACCCCAAATTATTTCTAATTCAATTGACATAATTCTGAGAGAGAAAAAAGACTTAAAAAAAAAATTAAAGGTTTTATGTGCTGTTTTAGTTATACTGGCAAGAACTATTAATATCCCGCGCATGAGAAAATTTAAATTGGACGACAACCATTTGTGTTTGTTTGTTTACCTATTTTGGCGGGTTTGCGCACGTGATGGCTTGACCTATTAATAAATAGACAGGGCAACATTTTTCATGAAGATTTTTTGAAAAAGGGGACCTATTTTAAAAAGTGGTTCAATTGATTCTGCTCGTGATTCTGATCAAACTATTTTCAGGTTTTGCGCATTTAACGTTACACGTTGTATATGGTAATAATATTATATATGGTAAGAAAAGAAATGTCTGATAAGATGACGAGTAATAGAGGAGTATGGAAAAAGAAGACATGCTGCGCCGACACCAAATGAATTGGTATAAGGGCAAGAGAATGATGTTGACTAATATTATAAAAGGGAAAGATTTGTATTATTGTATATAACGAATAAACTTAAAAACTACTGAACCGATTTGAAATTTTTTTTCAGCAATGGATAGATACATTAATTATCAGCGAGTAACATGGGATATATTTTATCCCCGTACTCCCACGGAAACGGGAACTATGCGGGTGAAACCGCGTGACCTCCGCTTGTTGTTAATATTTTGAATTCCCATGTTGTAGGTACTTATTATTTTTGGAGGCTACGCTCAAGATGATACCTATATTATGTAAGTTTTGAACATTAACATAATATCTATACTAATATTAGGTACAAGGATATTTTTTCACAATAATAAAAAAGAGGTAATTTCTTAGATGTCTCTGAAACTTGAAGCTTGAAGCTACTTTGCTGAACACTCGTGGATCCCTAAAAACTAGGACATTGGTTTTTTGGAGTAACATTTTGTTGCTTTATTTGGAGGTTATTTTATATTCGTACGTAATTTATTTTGTTCTACCAAAACAGAATTGTATATTTTTTCATACAACTTCCTATAACAAGTTCGTGGGATGGTTTTCATGGTAATGGGGATGATTGCTGACTAAAAAAAATATGATTATATTTAGTTCGTCAGTAAGATTATCGACAAATATCGAATACGTGTTTTCTGTTTTGTAAAATTAATCAAAATTGACAAAGATAAACCTTGTGACGTCACCTTCCAGTAAAAAATGTACTCAAATGTGAACACAGACGATGTCTTCATTTTTATCCGACTTTCAAAAGGAGGAGGTTCTCAATTCGTCGGAACTTTTTTTTTTAATTTTAGTTTTTTTATGTATGTTCTCTCCCCGATTACTCAAAGATGGCTTGACTGATTTGGATTATTTTTATTTTGTTTATTTTTCTTTTGTTCACACGTGGTTCCATAATCATCAAGTCAGGATCAGGTTATAGGCACACATGAAGCGATTTGGGTAGTTTTCAGAAGAATACTTTTTCGGAGTAGTCTCAATTTAATTTAGTGAAGATTTGATGAATAACTTCGGATATAGGCAATGGAACTCCTCAATAAATAATAGCAAATGGACTGGGATTGCTCATATCTGTCTATTGTTTATAACAGTTCATAACATAACATCACGCCAGTACGCTGTTAAGGGGTAAGCGCATGTGAACCATTAAAAAGTGAAAAATAAAAACAAAAAAACTAAACCAATCAAACAAAGGTCACCGACTTCTGAAGCTAAAGTTATTTTTATTTTTTTGTGTTTTTAGAAGTCGGTTTTATTTATTGCAAAAAAGTTTTTAGCTTACGTGGAAAATGATGTGTCCAACATTTTTTACAAATCTATGTGACGGACTAATAAGATTTTTTGGCATCTAAGATTGGTGAGAAGAGGTGCGACATTGAGAAAAGTGGATGGAATCCCCGGGTAACGGCTTTTTATTTTTTCAGAAATCATATCATGAATAATGTGTTGTCTCAGTGGTTCTGACACAAAATGAAATATTATTATCAATTTTGACACACTGCACTGGAATTACACGTACGGTACGGGCAACGTTGAAAAACCATACCAAGAACAAAAAGTAAAAAATAAATGCATTTATTTACCTACACATTTTTTAAATAACTTCTTAGAAATTATATGTTGAATGTGGCCTCCGTTCCGATCAATACATTGGGAAAGTCGAAATCAGAAGAGTTTTCGTCCACTTTACAATCAAATTACTTAAATAGAGGGTGCAACAGCCACTCGGATCAATCTAAAATCAATCGCTTGCCTGGGTTGGTCTGTAGATGGGTGGCTACTGACTACCCATTACATACCGAGTTTTCTCCATGCCTTGGAAAGCACGTTATGCCGTTGGTCCCGACTGTCAATTGTAGATCTTTGACAGTCGTTCCATGTAGTTCGAAACTTCGAAAGTCTGACGTTATTGCCCAGTACTGGGTTGTGGAGGTCAGATAGGCAATCACTCCATGTCATCATCATCATCATCATCATCATTTCAGCCGAAAGACGTCCACTGCTGGACATAGGCCTCCCCCAAGTGTCGCCACATTGACCGGTCCCGTGCGACTCGCATCCAACGGATTCCAGCAACCTTCACCAGGTCATCGGTCCACCTAGTGGGAGGTCTTCCAACGCATCGTCTTCCGGTTCGCGGTCGCCACTCCAGAACTTTTCGACCCCAACGGCCATCCGTTCTGCAAGCAATGTGCCCTGCCCATTAGCAATTCTTCGGGCTATGTCGGTGACCTTGGTTCTCTTGCTATTCATTTCTGATTCGATCACGCAAGGAAACTCCGAGCATAGCCCTCTCCATGTAAAATACTGGTATTCGGCTGCATCCGGTTAGACTGAGAGCCGATCCCAACATAGTTGGTTAAAGGCTAGTCAGTTGATGATGAATGTTACTAATGGAAGTTGTCACATTGTCAACTCAAAAAATCTTGACAACTCTAACTTAATTAAACTTCTATTCACAAAGCCTAATAATAACTTAATTCAGTAACCTTATTAGTTGTCACTACAATTAGATTGTTAATGTCGCTGTGCTAGTAAGAACAGTGGCGATATAATTTAATATTGTTGAAGGCTTAATAATTATCTTGTCAGATAGAATGTCAGCGGGACATTTTCCAGATGGAGGACGGTCTATCTTAATTCCTTTCCTAAATGTTGTCGGTGAAGTTAGGTCATAGTTTTGACCTTGTTCTTGTTTAAATGTCGTGATGGCCCAGAGTTTAAGGCCTAGCCTCTGATGCATGAGTTTCAAATCCGGGCAAGTACCAACATGACTTTTACAATAGACTTGTGTGCTGCAAAAATCGAATTGGTCCGTCAGTTACATTATCAAAAACTATTTAACCCGTATTTTTTCTTTGGTTACGTAAACCAAAATTGACGAAGATACGACGCTTTTAAAATTCTCAATACGTCACGCCGTGGTATATACTCGTATTTTAGTGCGTTGTGACATCACGAGCCCCCACTCCCTAGTTTTAATGCGTTTAATCTTTGTCAGTATTCATTGATTTACAAAAACATAAGATACGTGTCCATTATTTTCCAATACTCTAACTGACGGACTAAATTGAATTGCAATTTATTGATGGTGGAAACTAGCCTATTTCTATGTTTATCTTGGACATCACAGACATTGAAATTATACTGAGAAAACTTGGTCTTATAATTGATATTATTCTGAAATCACCAACCCGTCTTGAACAAGGTGATCAATGCTCGTGCCTTCTCTGTATGAGAAGAGGCCTTTGACACTAAAAAACCCATGTAAATAATATAAATATATAGATACTAGCGGACGTCACGCGGTTTCACCCGCGTAGTTCCCGTTCCCGTGGGAGTACGGGGATGAAATGTAGCCTATGTTACTCGTGGATAATGTAGCTTTCGAATGGTGAAAGAATTTTTAAAACGGTCCAGTAGTTTTTAAGCCTATTTCATTACAACCAAACAAACAAAGTTTTCCTCTTTATAATATTAGTGTAGAAACGAGTATAAAGGTAAATAATATCTCATGGGCTTTGCAAAATTATAAGGTTTCCCGTTTGTATATGGAACGCTAAAAACGAAGTAATTTAATAAAAGATTTTCTTGTTGAGTTGAAAGGGCACGCTAAATGCCCAGCTTTAATGATGGAAAACAAATTGCATTTACTTACAGCAAAGACGACATAATTTATGACTTATTTCTAAGGCTTCTAATTGAACGTGTATTAAGATTGCGAGTTCTTTTCGTGAAAGTAATATTGAGAGTTGTTACTTAAATAATAAATATAATTATTTTGTTCTAAAAAAAAGAGAAATTTTCGAATTCCCTATTTCTGTTTCGGTAAGTAGTGAATAGTTTACACGTACTTGTTCGTGCTTAAATGAGTAAATATAGTAATACTTTAAAACATACACATACCATCACGCCTGCAATCCCAAAAGGATTAGGCACAGGCAGTGAACCTATAATATCGTTAGTTAAGTCCCATGAGGCGAGCCTAAGCCCATCAACCGGGCATAAACTTAGACTCAATAGTTGTTACTGAGAATTATGAAAAAACTCAAAAGACTTTTCTCGACCTAGAAATCGAACCCAGGACCTTATTTTCAGCAGTCGCGACTTGCGTCCACTAGACCAACGCGTCTCACTGAAATAGAACGAAGCAGTCATCGGTTTATTACGAGTACCTAGGTAAATGGTTTGTAATAAACAAGTATATTAATCAATAGCTTCCGCCCGCGACTTCGTTCGCGTGAAGTTTTGATATCGCATCGCCTGCTCAACGGAAGCTTTTTCCCCCTGTCAACATTTCTTATTGCTGCTCCGCTCTTATTGGTCACAGCGTGATGTTATGTAGCCTATAGCCTTCCTCGATAAATGGACTATCCAACACAAAAATATTTTTTTCAATTTAAACCAGTAGTTCCTGAGATTAGCGCTTTCAACCAACCAAACAAACTCTTCTGCTTTATAATGTTAAGTATAGATTATGTCGTCGGAATCGAACCGAAATGAAGCAAATTACATCTTTTTGTATGCACGTTATTTTCGTTCAGTCCAACTCAAGCCGATTTCGCGTCGACATTTGTGTAGTCATCCCCTGATACGGGTACGAAAACCCATTCAAATTTAATAATTTTATTATGTTTAAACAATACTATACATACATAATCTTACTACGGAACCCAGGCTCACGTGCGTGACTTGATACGTACTTGACTCGTCTTTCAATTTTCTTAATGAATCGCAGTAACTTAAAGTTTCAAATGAAATTCTTGAAACCTTAACAACTTGAAGTATTTATCTAAGTTCAGAAGTATTCCTACGCAAAAAGCAATGTTTTATTCAAAAACAAGTTTTTGTTATAAAGTTGTGAGCAAAATGCTTGCTTTCAAATGAATACTACGTTGTGTACTTTTAGGGTTCCGTAGCCAAATGGCAAAAAACGGAACCCTTATAGTTTCGCCATGTCTGTCTGTCTGTCTGTCTGTCTGTCTGTCCGCGGATAATCTCAGTGACCGTTAGCACCAGAAAGCTGAAATTTGGTACCAATATGTATATCAATCATGCCGACAAAGTGCAAAAATAAAAATTTAAAAAAACATTTTTATTAGGGTACCTCCCCCAGACGTAAAATGGGGAGCGATTTTTTTTTTAATTTTGACCCTGACGTGTGATATATTGTTGGATAGGTATTTAAAAATGAATAGGGGTTTTCTAAAATCATTTTTTGATAATATTAATATTTTAGGAAATAATCGCTCCGAAAGTCAAAAACAATGTGTCCCCCCCCCCTCTAACTTTTGAACCATAAGTTTAAAAAATATGAAAAAAATCACAGAAGTAGACCTTTATATGAACTTTCTAGGAAAATTATTTTCAACTTGATGAGTTGAATAGTTATTGAGTTATATAGCACTTTTTCAAAAAAACGCAAATGATAACTTTGTTTTTCATACAAATACTATGAAAAACAAAGTTATTTTTGCTGACGAAAAATGTTGGTATTTTTAATGGTCTGGGAAGCTACGGAACCCTACAGTGAGCGTGGCCCGACACGCTCTTGGCCGGTTTTTTATTCTGTGGTTGTATACAGGAAGGAGGATTTACGTTATTTTTTAAATTAACCCGATTTCAAAGGCTGGTAGCACTTCGTTATTGAAATACCATTATTAAAGGGTATAAAAACCTCTTAACAAAGCCGAAAGATACTTTTGTTCTCCCCGTACGTCTTTGCGATATTTTTTTTGTTTTATACCAAACCTGGGAACCGTCTAGTTACAGAGATATTGGGGGTCATAGTTCTTTTTGACATGTTTTTTTAATACTTACAAGATTATAATGTAAGATTTTTACTTGTCACCTCGAGGACCTCCGTATTATTCAATCCATCTATAAGCACAATGTTTTGAGTGCGTTACATTGACTTTTAAATAAACATGATTTTTCACCCCGAAAAAATAAAGTTGTTTCTCAATAATAATTTTTGCGTAAAGTAATCTAGTTTGATGTACAGTCAGCAAAAGAGTTAGGAATGCAGGCTAGCAATGTTCTTACGACTATTATAAATGTAAAAGTCTGTAAAGATTGTTTTTTGTTATTCATTCACGCAGAAACTACTGAAAGGATTTGGATGAAATTGCAAACAGATTAATTATAACCCTTTTCCATTTATAATAGTAGTAAGAAGATTGCGAGCCTGTAAACCTAACTGTTTTGCTGACTGTACACAATGCTTCTCCAAGCATTGTGTACAGTCAGCAAAACAGTTAGGTTATCAGAATCATTGAACATCATTGAACTCCTTCAATGATGTACACTTTGATGTACACAATGCTTGGAGCCAATCTCAGAGTTTCCTTCTTGCCTCAGAGAGCTCATTAAACCCGTGGTCCCGACTGTCATTTGTAGATTAATATTTGACAGTCGTTACAGTCATGAGAGGCCGGGGCACGAAAGTCTGACAACCCACAACACAAACTATTGTCTAGTACTAACTGGATTGTAGAGCTCCTAACATAAGCTGAAAGCAAAATGGCTTTCAAAAGAACAGTTCGGGAGTACTATTTAAAGTCAGACTAAATTGCTCACAAGCTAGCCATAGTAATATTATTATAAAACAGTTTCACTTATTTTAGACTATTTTTAATATGTATTAGTTTATTTAATTGTATTTATGTGTGTTAGTATGTACTAGTACATACCTATTATGTATTTCAATTTATGTTATAATTTTTTTGTACTCTATCACAATACTGTCCTATTTGACCCAAAGGTTCACTGGTAGAGAATGCCTTGTAGCATTAAGTCCGTGAGCATATTGTACCTTGTATATTATATGAAGTTTAAACAAATAAATAAAATTATCCGTCATTAAGGAGGATGCTCCAGAATAGCCCGCGAAATTCAAATCTTACTTTTTTTTTTGCAATTTGCAGGCTAGGTTGTATCTTGATGAAAATATCGTTCGCTACTGTTAATAATCAAGTCGATGAAAAACTTTTGAACTTGGAGGGTTGTTTTGATGATTATAATTCTGTAGATACTTACGTCTTACAGTCGCGAACAATATTTTCATCAACATATAACCTAGCGCTGGCCTGCAAATTGCAAAAATCGTAAGAAAATTTGAACTTCGCGGGGTACTCTGGAGCATCAGCAATAACTACTATATCGTGTTAATCAGCCATTTTTTTTAAGTGGACAAAAGCTCATGGGCCGGCACAGAATATGTCTTGAGTACCGCAACATTAAAGCCAACTCCGCACTTTCATTGCCAACATAGATTTTTATTTTGTTTACTTTTGTTACTGCATTTTATGCCAAACTGTTATTTGTGTGTTGAAATGTTTTCGATGGTTAAACGTTGATGGAAAAGTAATATCCGCTATACAACGAATACAATGTAGTTGAATAAAAAAAACGTATAACTGTACTTTATTCAAAACTGGTTTAGACAAACAAAGCTTTTTGATTTGGTTATTAACTTCACCCTTAATGAACAACTTAACATCTGAATTACATTCAAACTTCGTTAAGTAAACAACAGTCCAACTTAAATGTTACGACTTCACGAGCAATAATAAGTATACACAAAACTACATTTAAAAGTGATTTTCAGTCAGTCTACAAGACTTGAAAGAAAAACGTAACTAAACTTCGTTGACCGATCGTTCCACGAGTAAATTATTTAGCCACGTGCCCCCCTAATGCGTTTAGTAATTTCAGTCTACCTAACTCTTCAGTTCCTTGGATCTCAGGTTAACAATAATATAAACATCCCTAAGCCAGTTAAAAGTTCAAACCTAATAAACTCTAGGCATACTTACTACAAAGCAGGTCTAGACTCGAATTACCATCCAGAACCAAGTTACAAACACAAACTTAGATCGTATCTTAAACCCAGATTTAGACCAAAAACAGTTTCAAAGTTGGATTCACCTTGCGATTTACATTTAAGAGAACGACGTAGGTATTGGCACAAATAACGTTATTCGTTTTTTGTGGTTGGGTTCTTCTTTGAAAATATCGATATAGAGATTTTTAAAAGGGTGTTTCTATCTCGTAACTATAGGGAAATCACCCAAAACGTTCTTATGCGGGCTGTATTCAAGTGATGTTCAAAGTTCATTTTGAAATATCTTTGTGGTGTCTGATTTCGTAATTCGGTTAGATTTAAATGTACAAAAATTTTTGTTCACACACTCTTAACACGTGAACCTCAATGCGGGCAGTAACAAAAATCGTACGCATCCCGCATCCGCATCGTTTGTTATATAAACGAGTCGCAGTACTCGTGGAGGAAAACGGACTCGGTTTCAACCATCATAAATCCGGCCATTTGGAGGAATCAACGGCCGCTTTTCGGTAATGATTTCAATTATATAGAACTTCAGCTTACGATCTCATTTTGAACGGGAATGAGATAATTTTTCTACAACTGGTAATGACGCCGAATGGCTCCGGTTTAAGACTTCGAATGTAACTCCCAAACGTTGGTGATTTCGGAAGCTTAAATAGCCATTGGAGGAATCAAACGCCCGTTTGGAGGAAGGGACGAAAACATAAACATGAACTGAGTACAATTTGAATTGGCGGCGTTTGACCTAAATATTAAAAGATATTTAGGAGTGTCATCACACTTAGATTCAGGGAAAGATACTCGCTACAACTGTTTGGTCAATTTTGATACTTCGTCATCATTGTCTAAGACTTTATGCCACGCTGTGCTGATCAATTTCTTCTGCTTTCGCCACGCTGTGTTGGTAAATTTCTTCTGATATCATCATAATCATCATCATTTCAGCCGAAAGACGACCACTGCTGGACATTGTCCTGTCCGAAAAGGGACGTTGTTAGAAAAGCACAGAGAACGCTGCTGCCCACTCTCATTACAAATCCCTTAGTCGCCTCATACGACACTATTATCTGCCAGTCTATGTTAAACAAACAACAGAGTTTAGTAAACACGAACACAAGGGCATAGAAGCGGTTACTCAAGCACTATTATCTGATCTCAACCCTGTATCGATGATCTACTTTCGCCAGGATCCTGTAGCAGCAATAAGTCGTTTAATCATTTTTGATAAATTACAAATCTAAACATGTACACCAAATATTATCAACGATACCTTTTTTTTAAAGATAAGCAATATGCGATAAATAATTTATTACTCAAATTGATTGCTCCAAATCTAAAATAGGTCAAACAGATAATACAGAAAACGAATTGTTTTGACGTTTACACCAAGTAATGAATGTTTGTTTATCAAACGAACGATTAAACAATTTACGAGTTGCCCAAAAGTGCTCCGTTGATATATATTTGTATCGTTTTATTTATGTTTTGGACTAATAAATTGTTTTTTTTTTGTTGAAGTTAAACTTTTCTGAATGGTAACGGTTGGTAATGGATCAAATCATGGCCATTACCTTAATATTTTGTCCAAACTTTTAGGGATATGGTCAAATGGGGACAATAGTAATAGTAGTCTTACTTTGCCTGTCTTCTTACTGCTGCAGATGGTTGGCAGCACCCTCTTGTGTTCCAATATCCTGCTGATGTTTCTTCGGCTACGAGAGGTACCAGGTACTTAACAGTTTTTTTCCAGACGCTTATTAGGCAGTCAAAAATAGAGAAAAGTAGAAGGAACTAGCATCACTTCACTAGTATTTAAGTATGTAGTTCGTTCAGAATCTACATTCTTTATTTTTTCTATTTTTGCCTAATCCTAAGTTTTACCAAGTCATGAATGATAAATTATGGAATCGGACATTACTTTGTGTGAATTGATGACATTACATGATAGGCTTGGATGCAGAACGCAGCACCGCCGTCATCATGTGTCCGTCATGCACCCAAATCTATACTATTGATACATTTTTCGCTCATACGCAGGGCATTCTCAAATGAAGTTGACTCGACGACCGCTCAGGAACTCTATTTTACTCCGTTATACTAGGACACCGAGAAGCCAATTTCATTGGTTGAAATGACAATCTTAACTTCGTTGTCCAACTAGTTACCCTTTCAGCTCAATGACTCCAAACGGACTGCGAATTGCCAAAAGTCGTGTGAGCTCTTTTCCTACACTTTAAAGCCCATTTTTCTTTACTTAGATACTTCAAAACCATATCATCACGGAATATGTAATAAGACGTACTTACTCATGCAACTACCTACTTACAAAGCTTATTCCACCCCAACAATGAAAACAAAAACAAAATGCCATTTGCCATATATTATTTTTATAACATCGGTTTCTTATGGCCTTGAGTCTCCTGTCGCTAACATTTGGTCCCTAAGGGAATGTCGGGAGCATTCCTCCCCTTAATATCTCGCTCCATGGATTTCTGCGGCCCTTGTACATGTGTTGGTATGTCGTCATATCCAAAGGTGACTCTTTCAAAGGATAATTGGGGTCTTGCCTCGCGTTGTTGGGACTTTAAGATTCTTGGAGAACTTAAAATTAGTTCTGTCCATAGTTTGCTGTTTTTCAATGAAATCGAATCATGGTAAACTCCTACCACAGCATGGCTGAATCCGTCTGATCCATCCAATTGTTGCTCTCACGTTTTTTTTACGACAAAACTAAAATGGTGCATATTAAGAACAGTTTATAACTATCAAGATATACTCGTACTTAAGTAAGTCTCATCAATTTTGCCCGTGGAAATGATTTAACCGGTGAAACATCTTAGTGGAATGATTTATACATATACACTATAATAAAATTAAGAAATGTTATTAGATTAATGCTCTAGATAGTCAGACTTGTAACACAGGCTAGATAAAATACTTTTTATGTTGATTGAGGATCATTTATATTAGATAGCTATCAAATTCTGTGAGCTCGTAAAATGTAGTCACAAAAACAACCCAAGATATTTTTTGTCGTCGACACTTTACGATCAAGAACGTAAAGGGATATGTCGAGTACAAATTAGTGATGTTAAAACTACTACTTAGATTATAGACCACCAGATAAATGGTACTTGGGACAAAAAGCTTTTTAAACACTGTTTGAAGCTTTCACGCTTTAAAACTAAACTTATGCTGTGACGTACGAGATAATTATCTTCCTCGATTGTTCATTATTATTGTTCGTGATTGTTTATTATTTTCGTTCAGTCATCGTTCAGTCATCAATATTGGGAGCTCGAAATATTAAAAAAAATCACGGGAGATATCTCCCGTAAGTAACAGTTTAAATTTAAAAGATTTTTTTCAACTTGATTATGAGTTATTTTGGAAAAAAATCTAGTCAAATACGAGTACATTGTATTGTTCAAAGAGATATTCTATCTTTATTTGTGGTCGTTCACAAAATAGGTGAGAAAGTAATAAGTTAGTTTGCACACAAGCACTCTAAATCCTACGTTTTGGTGATGATGCATTATAAGGTTCCGTTCTAGTAACAGTAACAAACATTTCTACTTACCCCATAACTGCTAAGTGCCACTAACACAGTATACGGGTACCAGGGGAGCATGAATCATGTAGCGGTGTAATAGTGCGCTCGTATTACACTAACGAGAATTAACCCACTCTTTATGTTGCGGAGTTTCATGGCTGAACTATGCACCCAACATTACAACTTGTTACCAAGTTTAATAAGAACTCGTTTAGAGTGTGCTTGTGTGAAATAAAAGCGTATTATCTTTCAACATTAAAATAGAGTGCATATTACGGTGTTTAGTTGTCTTTATACCGTGTGAGCTACTAATTACTTTGAGTAACACAAAAGAATTAATAAAATGTCCAGAGAATGAAATGAAAAGAGCAGTCGTGGCCCAGTCTGCAGTGGTAACCGTACCACCTTACGAAATGAAAGTCAAGCTAGGCAGAAGCATTGCTTTGTGTTATTAATTTCATCAACACTGCCCTCAAAACGGGGAATGGAAACATCGTGAGGAAACCGGCTTTTCCTTGAACCAAAATTTTCGAAAAAATGTGACATCTACCAACCCGCACTGGGCACGCGTCGTCGATCATAGCCCACTCCCTCTCATAGAGAAGAGGCCAGAGAATTTTAAATATTTTAACATCATACTTCAATCACCAATTCATTTATTTAATAGAGATTGGGAGAGTGACTTTAGTTCAGAAAATGCAAGTTTTAATAGAGCGATAAAAATAATACAATTTTCCTTCACCAAAACATGTTTAAAAAGTTATTAATTATTATAAGTTATTCTCCTTATTTCCCCTTTTTTGAGCGTATAGTCGCGCCGGCCGTGTTTGCTGAAAAACTCTCCCGCCAAGAATATTTTTGATCAGCAATGCACATAATTACTCGTAGTAGGTAATTCTAATATTTAGGGTATTTACAATTTTCGTTGGTGATAAAAGTGAAAAAAAGAAAGAAATGCCCATTGTCCAGGCCGATTAAGAAAATGATGAACATAATTCTACGCATTTTTATCTCCAAATCCCAAGTCTAAAGAAAATAGTCCCCATAGAACAATACAAAAACCCACTAATATATTTTCCTCGTTCACAGATTATAACCGAAATCCGGAAGATAAAATTGTGTTGTTACAATCACAAGCAGATAGGCCTTCAGAAAATAACTACCAAATAATATCAGCCAACAAAGGCATACATGAACCAAAATAATGGTTCATAAAAGAAACAGTTCCGACAAAGGCAACACTAATAAAACGACATCATTTCACTTGATCGGTTTATTTTCCTTTACATTAGATATTTTTGCTTTAAAAGAAAAAATATTTAGAAGCTATTCTGGCCGACTAGGTGGTACACAGCATTAACGTTAAAGTTATAAAGAGGTGAAAAACAAGAGAAAAGGGTCAGTCTTATGTTTGGGAAGTTTGTATAATAAACAATACTTACTTTATTTACAAAAGTTCAGCTGGAATATACGGACAGTAACACAACTCTCAACTGAATGTCTGCCAGTAGCGAAGGGTTTATTTTTGTAAGGGATAAGCCGAAGTTCATATCTTTAATGTAATTAAATTATTGGCTATACATAGAATTTCTGACTGTGCTATTTTTCAAAGGGAGAATCCGGTTGGAATCGGGTTGTATGGAATCTTCGCTACTGATCTCTTCTCTCATTTATTTTCATGAATTTCGTTGGTGAATTATTTAAATATTACTGTAAGCTGGATACAGCAATGCTAACATGGAATTTTTATTTGAGACTGAAAATGTTTGAATACTTTTACTTTTTCGAACCGTATAACTAAAGAACAAAATAATATTTTAAAAAGCAATGTCACGTGCTAAAATATATGCTTTTGAATTTCTATGTATGTTATGTTTTTTGTGAGCGTGGTAAAAAACTCTATTGTTAAAATTATGTTAAAACCAAGAATCATTTTCAGTCATATATGGCTGAAAAAATCTGTCCATATATTCCAACGCATAGGAAGACGCTTACTCGAAATACATAAAAAGAATGTCTAGGGAACAAATCAGGTTGACTAATCGCTCTCAATTCATTACCCAACGTATCAACAAGTTCACTTTAAATGCAATATTACAATATTAATATTGATAACAATCTTACGTATTTACCTCACAGATGTCACACATCGTCCATGTCTTATCGTTATAACTATTTACATTTAAATTAATAATCACTTCGAAATTATCATAAAGTACAATTAAATTGGGGAATAGTCTAATTGACTGCGGGGTTTCGGGTACCAGGTCACCTCAACGCTGAGGCGTCCAGTACCAGAGGCCTGGGCTAAAGGGAGACGAACTCGGGCGGTGGAGGCGGTAAGGTCAGAACTGGTGTCTCTGATACCTCAACATTCTCCGTGCTAGCTCCTGGTAACGACCAGGTGGAGCTGCCGGTAGCCGTCACTCTGGGGCCCATGTTATCATACGCTGGGGCAGCCGCGCAACATGTTCTATTCCTTCGAGGTAGCGTTGCGCCACCACTCAACAGATCAGGGTACTTTGCAGGCTCTCCCCGGCCAGCTACTTGGACAGATATGAATATATTACCATACGGAACAGGTACCGCAAACTCCGCAGGTGGCGGTGGAAACGCACCCGGTGTACCTTCTATAGTTATATGAACAGGATCGAAGCCGCAACCTCTAGGAGGCTCATCTGACATCCGTTCTGTCATTTCAAAATCACACGGTGAGGCCATATCTCCGATAGATCGGTCACAACTAACGACAACAGATGCATCTATTAGTCGTTTTTCTTGGTCAGTGAAACTTCTGCTCGGGGGAACCGTTCGTCTCCTGAGATGCCAGCAGGCTACTGCCCCAATAAAACCAAGAGTTGCTAGAATTCCCAGCGCTCCAAAAACGACTCCTAATAAATGTGGGATCCCAGGTGCTGTTCGAGCCGTCGCTGTCTGTGACCTCGGTAGAACAAGACTTACAATAGCCCTCGCCTCACCCGCCACACTTCTAGCTACGCATGTCCATTCCCCGGCCGCACTTGACGTCACATTTAAAAGGGTCACGTTGACCCATCGTACACTACCCGGCACTCTATCTTCCGAGTCGTCTTCGACACTCGTCTCTGTCTCTTCCATATCGCAATCCACTGAACTATTATGTACATCGACACCGTCGAAAAGCCACGTCACTTTAGGTTTCGGCACTCCATGCACCCAGCATCCGAACGAAGTAGGTAATCCAATTTCAGCTCTGACGACTAAAGTACTTGATTTTATTTCGGGCGGACACGACATGCTCTCACCCGTAACGTGTCGCCACTTGTTTCCAGCTTGCGTGGAAGGTTCTACACAAAGCAAATCCTCTGTACCCAACTTACTCTCCAGAAACCAATCCTTAAATTCCCTTAGCCGACAGTCACATCTCCACGGATTACCAGACAAAGAGACCGTCTTCAATGCAGGCAAAGAAAACGTGATCAAACGGAGAAATGTAAGCTGGTTCCTACGCAAATCGATAGTCTCTAAAGACTTTAAATTCCTCAAAGCGTTTGTGTGTATCGACCTTAATCTGCATCCGTCTAACAAAAGCATTCGAAAATGCGGTAGAGGTGGGAACTGATCTGCTATGAGTGTCGTCAACGGATTGTTGCTAAGCACAACTAGTCGTAATCGTTCGTTGCCTCTGAAAATGTCCCTCGGGAGATGGGATAGATCGTTGTCTCCTAAATCGACTTCAATTAATATTCTTAGTTCTAAGAACGCATCGGGGTGTATCGATCTGAGGCTAGTCGCTCGGAGGTTTATTCGTTGTAAGTTGAGGAGGCCAATGCTAGCGAAGACTTCCTGCGGTAGGTTCCTGAGCGGGTTGTCGTGCAGGTCGAGAACCTGTATGTCAGATGAGAGAGCTGGCGGGCGGCGCAGGTCTCCGGAGGCACACGTCGCAGTCTTCTTGCCGGAGGACCATTTGCACTTGCAGGTGGAGATGTGGGCGCAGTCGAGCCAGTCGCTGGCGGTCCTCGCGGCGCACGTCGTGAATATAACGATCCAGTACCACCTGGCCCACGCCACACGCATACTCATCTCATTTCGACTTTGTGTTTACATCGGCGGACTGCCTGAAACAACAAACGGGAGCGTTAATCAAACTAGATTAGTTAAACAATGCGGGACCTAAAATACAATGGTTGCCTATCGTTCCGTTGCAAAATCATATTTGTGTTCCACAAACAGGTGGCTTGCATCAAACTGGACATAAAGCTTTTTTGTATCGAGTAATTTCGGTCAAGGGTACGGTATCGTAAATTCCGAGAATACACGGATCCCGTAAAACAAAGTCTAACGCAATTCCCGTGAGTTCGGAACATCATAAAGATGCTGTGGGCATTTTATTCATTTATGTAACGTGTTATACGCGATAGTAAAGATGATGAACTTTTATACAAGTTATGTCAGTTAATGTAAACCTTTTTGTAATAACATGATGTGTAGGGTATAATGTTTACATTGGGTGTGAGGTTATGAACGCCAAACTAGTAAATTCTAAAATAGGAGGATATTTTTCTAAAATAAAGAGAAGAAAAGAAAATCAGCCTCATTTACTAGAGGTTTAATACGCCAACATGATTATGTAAATCTAGAAAACTAGATTAACTAACGAATGTTATACTAGCTTATGCCTACGGCTTCGCCCGCGTGGAGTTCGGTAATTATACCACAGGATCTTACTGTCGGGATAAAAATTATCCCATATGTTAATCCAGGTTATAAACTATGTATGTGCTAAGTTTAATCCAAATCCGTTTGGTAGATTTTATGTGAATAAGTCATAAACATCCATCTATCCGTCCCCTCTTTTCGCATTTATAATATTAGTAATATTTACAATTAGGCAGGAACAAAGTATGTTCATTAAAATTTATTCATCTAACAAAGAGGTCCACTTTATTAGTAAATACAAGTTCATACTTCCAGATGAATCTATACAACGATAAAGAAGGCCCCAACAACATACAAACATAAGCCATTAGGGGTCTCCGTAGTCGATTAATTGTACCTGTAGGTCATTAAATTAGTTCAGCTACGTTTGGTTTCGGAAACTATTGTGAAGATGGAATACCTATAACAATCGTATATATGCTACTAGATGACTCACGCAACTTCATCTGCGTCACATAAGAGAAAAAACTCACAAAAGAAATAATTTTTCCCCGTTTTTGCAACATTTTTCATGTATGCTCCGCTCTTATTGGTCGTAGCGTGATGTTATATAACCTATAGCCTTTCTAAATAAATGGACTATCCAACACAAACAGAATTTTTCAATTCCAACCAGAAGTTCCTGAGATTAGCGCGTTCAAACAAACAAACAAACTCTTCAGCTTTTTAATATTAGTATAGATATGGTGAATAGGCTAGTTTCCACCATTAATAAATTGCAAATCATTAATAAATTGCAAATCTATAAAACGCATCAAAATTCTGGACTAGGGGCTCGTGAGTGACATCAGAACGCACTAAATAATCATACCACGGCGCGGCGTGACGTATTGAGAATTTTAAAAGCGTCGTATCTTCGTCAATTTTGGTTTACGTAACAAATGAAAAAATACGGGTCAGATGGTTTTTGATAATCTAACTGACGGACTAATTCGTTTCAGTACACATACACAAGCTATAACAGTAATGCTTAGTTAATTATTATTATAGTCTTCAAGATTCCAGTAGATCATTTTAATAAACTAATTGTTTTTGTTACTAGGACTACATCGGATCTGTTAATCTGTAATAGCTCAAAGATAAAAAGTTTCAAGTAATTTTTTATCATTTCAAACCTTTACTTATCTTTTCAAATATCCAAGTATTTATATAATTTTAACACAAGGCAAGTGCTACAATACAGAATATTGTTATTGTATCTACTTCGTTACATTATTTAAGTATCCTAGAAATAATTAAATGTTTATAATTTTTATTCACTGAGATATTAACCGAAAAAATTTACTTATTGTTGGTAACGCGATATTTTCCTTTGGCAGTAAAAGTTTGACTGATTGAATCAATCAACTAAATTGAAATACAAACCGATACCAGGAAAATATCACAGAAAATCCTATTTAATAAATCGTTAAATGAGCTTGTTCATTTCAAAGAATTTAAAGACCGATTTCCTACGGTCATTAACTTATTTGAAAATTGGTAGTATTGCACCATCAGCCTGCCCATTTTTCATATGGTATATTGATCCCATATCAATACACAAGGAATACAATGAAGGGTATGAAAAAAAATGAAGTGAATTATTGGATTCACCCCATTTTTTTTCATACCATTCCTTGTACTTTCTTTTCATCTTTTCTTTGGTCATCCTCTCATTCACCGTCATCTATCAACATTTATATTCTTAATTCTTATAGTTACATGACTATGTTTCATCTTTCCTCATCACATACCAATACCAATACCAAGACAGACGACTGACTGCCTTTCCTCTTTTCTGTAGCAGACGCCTCTTTTAACTTCCTCTTAAATCCTCACTCGCTTGTGTTCGTGGCTTCACCATTGTGCAGTTCGACAGGATCGTATAACCGGGATAAAAAATATCCTAATACACACAATCCTCGCGCATCTATGCGCTATATTTGATCCAAATTAATCAAGAAGCTTTGCGTGTAAGAGTAACAATTATCCTTACACCCATCCACACAAACTTTCGCATTTATTAATCGTAGTATCATTTCATAGTTCCGCCATTTTAGTCACTCCACAAAACCATTTTTGATTCCCAAACAAAGACCGTAATATCATCGTCACAAAGTAAGTAATTATTTAGTACTAGTGATCGCCAGTGGGCGAAATTCGATCATAATTGATTAAAGGTTTTCTATGACTAGTGGTCACCAGTGGTCGAAATTCGACCATAATGAATTTAAGGAATTTTAGATAAAAAAAAAAGCCCTGTACCAGGGGGGGTGTTTTGCTTCACATAATAATAAATTGACAAACGTCAACAAAGTCGTTGCCATGACGACCAGTATGCTTAGTGCGAGTTTTTTGTACGTATTGACCGTGTCGACGTTTAACGCAAATATGTATGGCGCTGAGTAAGCGCCACCTAGCGTAATACGTGAGAACTACATATTGTGAATGTTATTTCTAAACGCATCGACAATTGTTAACTTGCGAGTGTGAGATTCTAGAATACGTTCGTTCGTTTCACGTCAATTCACTGCAAGAAGTGGCGCGTACATTAGTAACCGGCCAAAATAAATTGACAGTCGTATTTTGTGTTCATAACAGAAGCGACTGCCTATTCAACTAGTTGTGGTTATACAACGAAGTTAGACGATATTATTTATCTGTGGTCACTGGTTTAGTTTTGTTTGTGTTTACGAAAGTTTGTGTTGTGATTTGCATACTTAGTTTTGAATATTATTGTTAAAAATAAAGACTAGCCCGTCCCAATTTGAAATGTTGGTAATATAAACGGAGCAGTTAGTGTAATTTATATCTTTTGGTGTGTGGTGAGTGACCTTGATCCATCTGTGAAGTTTGTAAAACTAAGTTTGTTACTTTTTAGGCACGGAGATCTAAGCAAATGATCTAATAATGCCCGAGTGGCTTGTAGTGGAGCTCTCTATCATTGTTTACGTGAACGTGTTTACGTGTTTTTTTTTGTGGCGTTATATTACGCTTATCTTGTGCTTTTGCGGTCTCAAACATTCTCCAAACGAAATAATACGAGATTCCATTGTAAGTTTTATTCACAATATGAAATTAAATTAAATTACTTTGTTATTATGACCACTCTCACGATGCTCTCACCACAAAATCTTAAGTGACAACTTTTGCGCTCGCAAGTGACTGTGTTTCGTATTCAAGCTGTCAAAACTGTCGAAATTGTAACTTGCACTCGCGTTATACGCGTGCTCGAAACGGTCCTTACTTTCTTAGAGGCACTGGATTGTCACTATCGACGAGGTTAACTCGATCTACACGATACAGACGTTACTCGAATTTTAGTATGAAACTCGCACTCTTATTTTGTTTTTGAGTTGTATTTTGTTTTGTTTTGCTATGGACACTTTTAACGTGCACATCTTGCTACATTGTTCTCACATAATATAACATCTCAACATGAGTGATGTAACCAAGATTTTGTAACAATTTTTTGATTTAAAAGAGTGTCCATGGAGTTTCTTGCCCGTTCTTCTCCATAGAGATCTACGCTAGGGAATGGGCAACTACAGTACTTTCACAGTTTTTATGTCTTGTGACTGGGACTGTAGCTACATTTGATTTTCATCTTTGTTTCGACAATTCAAAAGTGCCTGTTATTGGCCTACTTGAAATAAATGCTTTGATTTTGATTTTGATTTTGCACTAAGCATACAGGTCCTTTAATTTACGAAACGTCCGCACGTATGCGTGTGCGTCAACGTAGTGTGTGTAATGTTTTATTTATCGATTTAATGTATTTTTATGCACAATTAAATAAAAAACAATTATAATAGCATTCTGCACTCATCTGTATAAACTATATGGCAAATGTGCGACATTTCATACTCCTCCATCCGCGCAATTTTCGTAAAAAGGAGTACAAAGTTTTTTCTTCACGTATTAATATTATGATAAAACGAAATAACATCTACGGAACGCATTACACCTACATTTAACAAAGCCCGTTTTAGATTGACTGTGCCCGATTAATCGCTCGTCTAATTGAATTGCCTAGCCACTCGGCCGGCTGATGAAGGGAAGTGTAAACATCATCATTGAACCACTCATGATAGGCTTACGATCTACCTGAGTGTGCTAGAGTGTAAACAAAGTCTGCACTAGAGTTTTAGTTTCATTTTATACTGTAGATGTAGGGAAAATGATCTTTTAAGAGGCTGAATGCGATTTCTGATGGTTAAGACGAAAAATTTTATTGAGGGCGAGAGAATTGAAAAATAGGTACATGTATTGCTGTCGCACAGTGCCCAAGCGACCAACTAAAAACTGCACAAAAACTGAAAATATCAATTAAAAGTGCACAAAAACAACGTTTCGTAGTCTCTTGATTTATAGTTCTCCAAAACTTGACCGATTTATCTACTTTTTTCATTTAAAAAGAAAGGTTTGGCCGTGTTCCTGTGTTTTTCTTTTTATAATTTAGTCAAATTTGTCTTTTGGATGTTTGAATATACTTAGTTGAAAATCTGGCCAATTTTTGAGGATTTTAAAGGTATTTTTTTTTTGTTTTCGTTCATATCTTTTTTAATAATTAATTAAGATAAAGAAAACATATTTTATGGGCATAATATAATATATACATATATGACATATAACCAATACTGGTCATAGATTATTTGGTAAAGAAAATATTCCTCCACTGGCATTAACCAGGGAGGAATCAGGGAACTTCATTTAAATGGAAAAACCGTGATGTTTCCTCTTAAGGCTGTGGTATCTGCTAAATTAGCAACGCTGTTTGTGGTATTGTGTGGTAATACTGTTAGAATAAAGTTCTAATCAGCTTGCACTACAAAGTGGTTGTTACGTGCCGAATAGTGCGAAATGAGTGGTTTTAATTTAATTGTAGCCTAATAAATCATTAGATCAAAATTCCAATTGTACACTTTGTGAAGAAAATAGCGACAAATATTTGTGTGTAAAAAAAAAACTAAAACTTAATGCTATTTAGGAGTAGTTACGAAATTTCAAAGAAAAAATGCTTTACATTGAACATTTTTTTCATATAGTAATAATAAAGTTAGAATTATTTCAATTGTACAAATTAAAGTTAAAAGTCTAATAAGCAACACATATTTTTTGCACATTTAACATTCACTAATCAAAGAGGAGTTACATGGGGAAAACCTCTCGTTAGCAGATAGTGTACCTACCGATCAATTACTAGTCAACTCGTACCAGTTTCGCTCAGTGACAAACTTTCAACCCCTATTTCACCCGCTTTAGGGTTGAATAGTCCAAATATCCTTTCTCAACGGATGCCTACGTCACAATAGCTATCTGTAGTAACGCCAAATTTTAGCCCAACTCGTCTTAGGGTTTCAACTGTGTGTTGATAATCAGTTAGGATAAACGAGTAAATAAGCATACAGGATAAAGTATTATTTAAGTGAATTCTTTTAAAATCTATTGTTAATACAATTGTGGACAAATATCTAACAACCTTAAAAAAAAAGAATGTGTTTCAATTATTTAACGTTTTTGAATGTTCGCAATTTCATCCATTGTTTGTTTCTTTGTTACTTTTTCATACCTAAATCACTGAACCGATCATTCTGATGTTTTGCATGTACTTTGTCAGAAACGGAGATAGGGTGCCTTTTATCCCGAAAAAAAGTTGCTCTCGAGGAAAACAACAATGACGATTTTATGAAAAAAGATGGCGCCGCGTGATGAATCATGATTGAATTATATTATTACAAGCAGAGTAAAGCCCGGACTGATTGTCAAAATTTGAATTAATGTGAGGGAAGCCGCGGGCAAACGCTAGTAATCGATAAACGATGAATATTCAATGGATCTTAAACTTAACTTGACCTAAGTTAGGACGTCCCAAAAACCACAGTTCACCTAAAACAGAATTTATAATGAACCATTCCACGAGTATTAAAACCGCAAGTCTCATTGAAAGCGAAGCGATAGCAGTAGAGAGGCGAATATAGCATTGACAGTTGTAACATAATTATGTGGAAGTGATGAACTGTGGCAGGTCTTCACACTGACAAAAAAACCGGATTCGTCGTGAATTCTTGAAAAGCTCGAATACATGTCACTTGAAACTTAATTGATATTCGGAATATATCAAGCCTTGGTGTTTGTGAGAACATTCTTAGGAAACTTTTCAAACACATTAGTTTGATTAAATGCCACATATTTCTGTGAAAACCTCACTTGCGTAGTGTGAAATTAAATGCAAATGAATTAATGGTTGATTACTAACACATCGGAGCAGTAATTTCCGTTGCGGTATTTTTGTCGTTGATTTTTCCAAGTTTATGAAAATAGAGCGCGGTTTGGGAGCAAGTAAAGGTCTATTTGGTCAAAATGTCAAACGATCATTTCAAAATTTGCTTTAATTTATCCTCATTACAACATAACATCACGCCTGCCATCCCCGAACGGTATCGCAGAGGTGTACCTAAAATAACGTCTAAATTTCGTCAATCATGTACAAGTTCTAATGTAATTGGGGGATTCCGCTTTCTCGTGTGGTTAGTGCCTAACCTGTTGTCAGAGTTTTTTATGCCACCCACGGGCTTCTGACTTGGCTTTGCATGCATTGCTCAAACATGCTGTTCATCACGACGTTTTCCTTGACTGATGCAAGTGATCATAAAACATATAAAAACGGGTATTTACCACGGCTGGTGCAATCCGGTCGAAACGTCGGGCTTAAATTAAAGGTAAATTCGCGATAAATACCCGTTTTTATATGTTTTGTGATGTGTTCTGATCGTGAAAGTTTAAAAAAGACAACTGATGCAAGTGATGATTACAAAATACGCACATGAATCCGAAAATCGTGACGTGGCAGTTCTACGGTCACACCACTAGATGATAAATGTTGTTTATTTTGCAAATAGATTTTTACAAACACTTTTCAACGTCATTTTTAAACTAGATGGGACCGGTTTTTCGTACCTGAATATTCAGAAACAGCTGAAACAAACTCAGAAATCAAATCAAATCAAAAATATTTATTTGCAAGAAATACGTCATACAACAAGGAAAGATCTTATGTCCTAAAAGTCATAGTATTCTGCCTGCAAGCAAGCGTGCAAATTAGTATCATCATTTAGTAACATTTCAGTAATTATTATCATGCAATTAATATTATTACAATTATTATAAAATCAGTATTATTCATTTACATTCATCACTAAATTATCTTTTAAATTCCATAAATTCCTTAACGCTATAGAAACAACAATTTAGTAGCCACTCGGTCAATTTTTTTTTAAATAAATTACCCTGCAACATTTTTAAATCATTCGGAATCTTATTATAAATTACTATACACAATGACATGTCATGTTAAACACATTTTTCTTATAAATATCTTTATGACTAGGTGGTTGATGCAATAGGTTGTGAAACTTAGCCCTTTTTTGTCTTGGTAGAACCTCACTACGCTGTTTGAAGTAATCCATGTGATTCTTTACAAAAACGCAGATATCTCTTAAATACATACACCCTAGTGGATAATGTTACATTTTTGGAAGAGAGGTTTACAACTATCTAAGAACCATGCTTTGTTTATAACCCGGATGCAACGTTTTTGAAGCTTGAAAACTCTTTCAGAATCGGTCGAGTTGCCCCACATTATAAGTCCATAAGTCCAGAAGTCATTGTCTCTTTTAAAGTCCAGACATAATCTTGCTCAACTCACATGAGATTAGTGAAGACCATCTCAGAGATGGTCTTTTGAAGACAGAACCATACAGATTTGAGTGGACCTGTCCAGTCAGTGATGCAAGCATTTGTCAGTTATCGTGTAACTCGACTTATAACTCAAAGAGCTCAACGAAACGACGAACAATACCAAAGAAAGAACATTTGGGTAGGTCGTCTAGAGTACGCAAACTGCCAGACAGTTATGGGAAAAAAAATAAAAAATGTGACCCACATGGTCCTCACATTCACAACAATAAAATGAGCTAACTAAGCTATCATGCTTTTATAGCCATCAACCGGGCTTAAAACCTGACAGACTCCGTAGCTGCTAACAAGATGTTACTCGATATGCAAAACGCGACATCACAATTCAGTGATGTCAAGTCACATCATGTCGCTAGCGCTCTGCCTTCCATGTGACGTTGTCCCAAATCCAGCGTCTAATGAAATTAGTTGCTACACTGGCTCGCTTGATGACAGGAAGTGTACACACTGCAGTACACTTCCGAAGCCAGGCCTACAACGCGAATTAATTACTCTCAGTTAATGGAAGGTGCAGGTAACGACCACTTTAGGGTCACTTTGAGGACATTTTGAGAGGGGTAGTAGTTTATGGAAAAGTTTTGGGACAAAATCGAGTTGTTTCTAATATTTTAATTTAGTTTTTTAGACACGATATATTATTATAATGGTTATGTTTGACAGAGTACGTTGCCTATTTTTCTGCTTTTTAAGGCAAGAGTTGGTCGTAGTCAGACAGTCTGACAACCAATCTTACCAAGGGAGTATATGTATTTTACTCTAGTAACTGAGTTGTGGCTTGTGGAGGTCATATAGGTTCAGATTTAGACTCCAAGCCAACCCCAACATGGTCGAAAACGGGCTATTCAGATGATGAAAACCTGTTCAAGACATTAAAACCACAGTATTCACCAACGAATAAAAAGGCAGTCCAGCAGTAAAGAATATGAGTTTTATTTGTCCTAGTGAAATTACGCCATGCCTTCTATCTGCTAGGTTGGGGGCTCATTACCAATGTGCATGCATAAGCAGCACATCTACATAATAGAGGCAGACATAAACGTCTCTAATAACAAAATGAAGGCCTGTTTTCTTGGTACTTTTTTCATGGGGTTATATTTTTTTGGTCTGGTATGGTAATAGGAGCTTTTTGTTATTTTCCGCAAGTTATGTAGTCAGGTAATTGTTTTTACCTTCTGGACATCCGATGACCTTTGGTAATCTATATCATCTACTAATATACAAAAAGCTCTGTCAATATTTGTTATCGAACTCCTCCGAAACGGCTTGATTGATTTTCATGTTTTTCTTTTGGTGTATATTTGATAGTTCTGACAATAGGCTATTTTTAGTCTCACAAATAAAACATCAAAATTTTCACGCGATAACGAAGTCGCCATCAACAGCCGGTGGGTGCATATTATTTTAAATTAAAATCACTTTTGTGTCTTTCTGTATGTGTTATAAACTATACTAATAAATATTATAAAGAAATCCTCGACTGTTTCGTTGGGTTACTAGCCGGAATCGCGACTACTGAGCGTGAGGTCCTGGGTTCAATTCCCGGGCCCGGCAAAGCGTTCCTAAGACCGTTGTTAAGGGCCGAATCCAGCCGGGGCTGCGGGACTGTTCGAAGGAGATACCGTGGCCCTGGAATATAAAGGGCGAGAAAGGAACATGGATGGGTTTTAGTCGTAAAAGTCTGACACTCCCTCCCGCTCCGCCCAGAGTGGGAGAAGCTATTTGATGATTTCCCAAAAAAAAGGCCAAGCGATACTGAGTTTTTCCAACAGAAACTCAGTAGCAGCCACGGAGTCTCGATTTGTAGCCAGTTGATGGAAATAGCCTCGCCCCTCATAAATGGAACTTAAACATAACTGGCGAAATTTGGGTGTAATATAACTACGATATAAGTATATATCGTAGTTTCCTCTGTGCCTCGGAAAGCACGTTAAGCTGTTGGTCCCGGCTGTCATTTGTCCATCTTTGACAGTCGTTATAGGTAGTCAGTGGCCCAGAAAAGTCTGACACCAGTCTTACCAAGTGGTATCGTATTTGCTAGTACTAACTGGGTTGTCTAACTAAAATCGTGATAGCTTTAATCATGCCTGTTATCTTCGAAGGGTTGGACAGAGATATACGTTATCATTATCATCTGCCCAGCCTTTTCCCAACTATGTTAGGGTCGGCTTCCAGTCTAACCGGATGCAGCTGAATACCAGTATTTTACATGGAGCGACTGCCTATCTGAACTTCACAACACAGTTAGTACTGGATAACGATACTCCTTGGTTGTCATACTTTAGGTAAACTATGAAGATCATCTAGATAATAATTTAAGACTAAAATCCTAAAGATTGGATTTTGTTCAACAAATCGCGCCTTGAGACTAACATCTTCATATATTTCAATGTTTTTGCATGGTGTAGTTAGTACTGTGTGTACTTCTAATCCACACTAATATTATAAAGAGGGAAAAATTTGTATTTTTGTGTGTGTGTATGTTTGTAATGAATAAACTCAGAAACTACTGTGCCGATTTCATAAATTCTTTCACCATTGGAAAGGCACATTCATCCTGAGTAACATAGGCTATATTTTATCCACGTACTCCCACCGGAACGGGAACTAAGCGGGTGAAACCGCGTGACGTCCGCTAGTTTATGATCAAGAAACAGTTTATCCTGGATGCTAGAAAAGCCGTAGAAAACAACTAGTTTCTAGCAAAACCTTCATAATAAATTACAAAGTCTATGTAATATTAAATTTAGGCAGTTTACTACGTAGCAGAACAGTTCTATTACAATGTATTCAATACATACTCATTTGAGTATTCATGTACTCCTGTTTATTTCCTGTAAAGAAGATTTATAGCACCCAACGGTAGTAAATGGTATCGCTTAATGTTTCTCTGACATTTATACGAAGAATTTGTATTAAAAGCTGTTAGTTAGATTGAATTTATATTCAGTTAAAACGCTAATATTTTACTTTTGAGAGGAAACAGCACGGCCGTTTTTCCATACAAACGTAGTCCCCTGTTTCCTCCCTGGATAATGCCAGTAGAGCAAAATTTTATTTTCCGAAAAATCTATGACCACTGTTGATATATGTCCCTATTTTCTTTTTTTTATATAAATTATTTATTAGGAGATATGAACCTTCAAAACCCTAAAAGATTGGCCAGATTTTCCGCCGTGTTCAAAAAAATCTAAAAAAAAACGACAACAAGTAATGAAAAAAGTAGTTCAATCGGTCAAGTTTTGGAGAAGTAATCAGGGGACCACGAAACGTTGTTTTTGTGAACTTTTAATTATTTCCTGCTGTTGTCTCTTAGATTTCGTGCTCTGTGCGCGGTGATCTGTATGCTTAATTCGAGTTTTTTGTACGTATCGACCGCGTCAACGTTTACGCAAATTGTATGGCGCTGGATAAGCGCCACCTAGCGTAATACGTGAGAACTACATAATGTGAGTGCTAATTTTAAACGCATCGACAATCGTTAACTTGCAAGTGTGAGATTCTAAAATACACTCATTTGTTTCGCGTTAATTCACCGCAAGAAGTGGCGCGTACATTAGTAACCGGCCAAAATAAATGACATTCGTAAATTGTATTCATTAAAGAAGCGACTGCCTACCTATTCAACTAGTTGTGGTTATACAACGAAGTTAGACGACATTACTTATCTGTGGTCAATGGTCATTAGTTTTGTTTGTGTTTACGAAAGTTTGTGTTGTGATTTGGATACAGTTTTGAATATTATTATTGTTAAAAATAAAGCCCGTCCCGATTTTAAATGCTGGTGACATTAAAGGAGCAGCTAGTGTAATTTATATCTTTTGGTGTGTAGTGAGTGACCTTGATCCATATGTGAAGTAGTAAAACTAAGTTTGTTAGTTTTTAGGCATGGAAATCTAAGCAAAAGATCTAATAATGCTCGAGTGGCTTGTAGTGGAGCACCCTGTTTTTGTTTACGTGACCGTGTTATATTACGCTTATCTTGTGCTTTTGCGGTCTCAAACATTCTCGAAACGAAATAATACGAGATTCCATTGTAAGTTTTATTCACAATATGACATTAAATTAAATTACTTTGTTATTTCATCACTCTCACGATCCTCTCACCACAAAATCTTAAGTGACAACTTTTAACGCTCGCAAGTGACTGCGTTTCGTATACAAGATGTCAAAGCTGTCGAAATTGTAACTTGCACTCGCGTTATACATGCAAATGTTAGCAATGTGCTCAAAACGGTCCCTACTTTGTAAGAGGCACTAGATTGTCACTATCGACGACGTAAACTCGATCTACGCGATATAGACATTGCTCGAATTTAAGTATGAAACTCGCACTAAGCATACTGGGCACTGTTCGACAACAATAAATTTTACAAATACCTATTTTTCAAATCTCTGGCCTCTTAACGGCTGCAATAAGTGGTCAGTGGTTCCACGAATACACAAAAAAGCCACAGTACGGGACAAATGGCAACGGATTGTCAAGAGTGTGGCGAAGAAGAAAAGAAGAAGAACTTTGCAGCAGCGACTGACAAGTAAGGTCCCAAGTTTGTAGGTGGATTCGTTCAAGAATTATTTATTTGCATTAATTTAAGGACACGGTGGTCGTAAACGCGACTGCTAAGCTATTGACACCGCACATGCCAATGACCGATGACCTGGTGAAGGTAGTCCGATGACCTGGTAAAGGTTGCGGGAATCCGTTGGATGCGAGTCGCACGGGACCGGTCAATGTGGCGACACTTGAGGAAGCCTATGTCCAGCAGTGGACGTCTTTTGGCTGAAATGATGACACCGCACACAGTAATTATATAGGGTGTAAAAAATCTCTTCACGAAGCCGAAAAGCACTTGTTTTCTCCGTTATTGCGATCATTGTTTTGTTCTACACCATAACTGGGAACCGTCTAAAAAACATTGTTCTCGTCAGCATAAAAATGTTTTTTTAAACATGTATATGGTTTACTGCATCTCAAACCGATGAATAAACATGAATGGAGAGAATTGGGGTTCATGAAATATATCTAAAAATATAGTGGGCTGTGAGGCAATTCGGAAATATACTGGGAATGGTTTTTCACTTTGTTTTTTTCAGACTTCCGAACGGATTAGACCTTTTGTTTGTTCATTTAACCGCATGATTTGCTTTATGTAAATTGCCGAACCTTACCGGGTTCAACTTATGACTGAAAATCAAAGAATACATTGTCAACGTTATGAATTTTTGGTCAGTGGGTCGTCTTAGGGACGGAATTCATCACATGACCATTTTAACACTCTAAAAGAGTAATCATGGAGTTTCTTGCCGGTTCTTCTCCATAGAACACTACCAACCCGAAGCGTGCACCTTTTTGTCGACGTTTTATAAGTGCTCATGCAGGCTGTGGAGTAAAATATTTTGGTTCTGTTTTTTGGGTTAGTTCAGTTGGCTTAGGCCAATGAAAAACTGCTAAATAGCCAGTCTACAGGGGTAGGGGTTACTTCTGTGGTTTTAGAGCAATAGAGACTGTTAGTGAGCCCTAACTGTTCCCTAAAGAAAGCCCTGCTTTTAGCTTCGCCATAATCTGGTTAAAAAAACGAGGTATTCCTCAGAGCGCACCTATTTCTAAGCGCAACCATCTGAGCGCAACTAAATCGTTCCACGGAACGCAATTATTAGTTGCGCTCAAAAATTCAAATTAAAATTATGACAAACCCCTTCAATCAACATGTGACTCTCAAAATCAACCAAAACTTTTACAGCTTCACCGCGATGAAACAATAAGAACATCTTCATAATATCATTAAGCAAGCAGTTCGAATCAGTGTAGCTGCCCAAGATTTGATAAATACCTTCACACCGCCGTCTATATAATTCCCCGGAGGTTTTCTGTCAAGATTAGAAGGATTAATGGCACGAGTAGGATATTTGTCTTGTCTCAAACGCACTACTCAATGGACTGCCCAGAGGCAGAATGATTCATGACCCGCGCCAAAGAAAAATAACTAAGATGGATTTTTGTTAGCATTACGTGAATGGAAATTATCGAGACTTAGGTCCATTTAGGCATCGGGAGACGTCGAAGAGCGACGATAAAGTTTATAAGAGTTTAAAAAGGGTTTGCCTTGAAACGATTTATGTCGTCGATGTAAAAGTAATGAGTTTCTTTCTTATTTGTTGGCTCAATTTTATTTCTCGTGTTACAATGAAAAATATGTTCATAAATAACTAAACAAATATCACAATATCACTGGACATTGCACACACCACCATCTAGTGCCACACTAAGCAACGAGGCTTATGTCATGGACACTAGATCATACTTCTCCATTCCCACGCATAATCTGAACGCGGATTTACAAGATGTTATAATTTGATTAACCGATGACCTGGTGAAGGTTGCGGGAATCCGGTGGATGCGAGTCGCAAGGGACTGGTCAATGTGGCGACACTTGGGGGAGGCCTATGTCCAGCAGTGGACGTCTTTCGGCTGAGATGATGATGATGATGATAATTTGATTTGAAACGATACCATTGTTTCTTTTGTTCATCTAAGGTAAATATTAACGTATTTACATTTCTATTTTCCGTAAGAAAATCTGAAAACAAAGGTGAAAACCGGTTCAAAATTGGGCTGTTACTCAGACGGACACGAAAGCCACAATATAATGATTGTATCCTCATCCAGATCACGGTCAAACTGATACCCAGCTGAGACCTATGTGCCCAATTTCATCAAAATCCGTCCAGCTGTTAAGACGTCAAATGGTATAATTATAAATTGTAGACACACTTTAAGCCTATCTCATTCTTATGTGGTTAACTGACGACAATATAAAAACGTGCAGGCCAGTCCTTGAGCGCACGCTTAAGGCTACGAGTGATAATAAGAGGAGTTACACCGTAGCGGATCGTGCTACGAAAAGCGTACTTGACGGTCACGCGAGTTTCAATTTTTGTCCACCCAAAGAGTGCTCAATGCGCCAGAATTTTTCACTTTAAAACACTTTCTAACTCTTGATTCAAAAACTCACAGGTTGCGCCTTTTAGTACTACCCCTGATAGTTTACCAGTTAGAGGGAAAGAGTGAAAAGTGCAAACACAACTAAATCGTTTGACAATACACTACGTACCCACCGACGATCTCAAGAAAAATATTTGTGTTTAAAGATTGAGGAACAAATGATGCGAGCGTTCTCAACTTGGAGACTTTGCTCGGGGTACCTGAGTTTCGAGTACCTTTCGAGTTACTTTTGAAAAAGGAAGACTTTACAATGAAAGACTTTGGTCTTGTTTTATGATTCGAAAGCTATTTTATGTTTGAATTGAATCTCTTAAAATTGTTTGTTTATTTGTTGCCAGTAAATGCTTTTTTATTCATTTTAAATGGTCATTTACTTTGACGGTTTTGAGTAGTGATTAAAAGTTTTCAGGTGAGTAGTTGTTGTCAAAATAAAACTCTCAACTTTTATTGTTATTGGGCTTTTGTTTGTTTATTTTGTATCATCTATACATTTAAGATTAATTTAATTCGAAATGTCAATATTTCTTGTCCACATTTTCAGACCTAAAAATCAGAACCCAATAACGTTACGGGCCGCATTATAAAATAACCATGTTTTCAGAAATCATTGAGATTCGCTCAATTTCATGCATACTGGCTTTGATGCTCATATCGCATTTAAACGGTGCCCGGACCTCTCAGGAGGTTTGAAGCCCCCTGAATAAGTAAATTTGTTTTCGACTGAATCCCGCGACACGTAACTTTGATCAGACTGAAAAGCAGGACAGAAGTTCATTCATGAGATTTATTATTTTAATGCCATTGACAATTTAGATTGTTTGTTATTTTGTTTATAATAAATTTAAATGATATTAATTAGGTTTCTACACCAATAATGAGTAAAGTTCGTAAGTTTGGATGTGATCTCCGAAACTGCTCACCAAATTTCCAAAAAACTACTCGTACTCTTAGGATAGCACATGTCATGTGACATTGGCTAGTTTTATCGATTGTCAACATAAAACACTTTAAGAAAGTTTTCGCAGACTCACAAGGTTTATATACGGTTATTTATTATTTAATAAATATTACATTACATACGTACACACTACGTTAAATTTACGTTTTTGCATGTTACTTTTAGCATACTCGACAATTGTTGGAACCACTAAATAAATAAAAATAAATCCGTGCAAATAATTTTTGTTTAAACTTGAAAATGATCCGGTTTTTATTTTATGTATAAACCAAATACAAAGTAAACAATTTGTTTCCAAAAATAATATTTGTATACAATCACTTTGCTAAAATAATTGCTGCAAATATCGTTCCAACTAATATTACGATTGCTACACAAATATATTAATATAATAGCTTAATATTTGAAATGCTTTACTGTACGCATGTTTTTGACTGTTGTACAATTTAAATTTATTTGGAAATTATTAGGTGCATTGTTAGCATGAAGCAATACAGTTTGGAAATGTAATTAGTTTATTATTTTAATGTTTGTCCTTCCCACAAACACACTGCTTTATTCGTGTGTGTTTTCCGGGTGGATTATATTAAGAGAAAATGTCTGAACAGCATGAAATGTGGAAAGCATTAATTTTTATCATATTTTTGGGCATATTAATCAATAACACCTGTGTAATCTGCTTGTGTATAATCCGCCTGGGTATCTACCAATCCGCACTAGGCCTGCGTAGTGGATTTTAGCCCATTCCCTCTCATTGAGAGGAGGCCGTGTCCCAGCAGTGGGAACATTGTAGGCTGATGATGATGATGAATTTGGTTATCTTGAAATGTTAGTCAGAGGTGTACCCAGGTAGTACATCTACATTTCGCCAGTGATATTTAAGTCCATCTAAAGGGGCCTATTTTTAGCAACTGGCAATTAATGTGTCCAAATGATCAACTTCAAAAGTACAAGTCTCCGGACTTTCTAAATAACCCTCAATAGAAGGAAGGAACACGAATTCACATAAAAATAAGCTATATTTCCCCCTCGAGGTCAATGTACCTCATTTAGCACAACAGAAGTTAGCAAACGGACAAAACATTTAAATAAACAACTATAAAAACTTTACAAATGTACTGCGCAATACTCTAACGTTCATTTTGTGTTAAGTTTCTTATTTTTTAGGGAAACACTGGGGAGGATGTTTCGAAAATATAGTAGAACTTTCTTGATGAAAAATTGATTATGAAATGCAAAACTGTAGGATGTAGGTATTAGTTTAAGAATTTATAGGTGTATATGTGATTCGATTCCTTACAAGGCGACATAATTATGGAGTTCACATTCCCATAATTTTGTGCAATAATAAACTGGGCTGCACAGTGCACATAGTGCAATTAATGAAATGGGGTTACTAAAAACCAACTGTAGATTATATTATAACCTGAAATTTATGGACCGTAGACGCCCAATTGTCTGCAGGAAAAACTAAAGATTATTCAAGAGTAACAAGGAATGCACCAAAACTGGAATCGCTAATGCCCTACATCAGCGATATTCCAGTTTTGGAGCATTCCTTGTTGTACAAGACTGCTGGGTTGAAGTGGGATTGGGCGAGCCAAGTCTTCAGGGAGGCCTAGAAAACGTTGGCGTGACGACCTAGACGCGTTTATAAGAGATTGGCCAGAGAAAACTGCATGGAGAGAAGATTGAAAGGCTATGGGGGAGGCCTTTTTCCAGCAGTGGGACAAAATAGGAAAAGTAAAATAAAAACAAGGAATACGCACACAAACGGGACGCACAGAACCGGGATTTGTAGCACAAAAAGCGGAGACATATACCCCCCAGTGGGTGATTCCGGGCTGAAATGATGATGATGATGAAAATTGTTCTAGAAAATTGACTTTGAAGCACGTTTTGAAACATTTGATAGAACTATTGATAAAAATGTCTTGGCTACACCAATGTGTTAGTTTCCTATAAAGACGTAAAAAAGACGTCATTGCCCTCTATATTCGCATTTCTAGAAGCCATTTTCCAGGCTACATTCTATATAAGTCGCGAAGGATCGTCGAGTGCAGAAATTGGTTGCACGCAAGTATTCCAGATTCCTCGTCGCACGAAATAGAATGCAATAATGTGGCTCCGTGGCGTCGCGGTGATTTCTTTTAGAGTGAGTTATCTGAAGTTATTAAGTTTACTACGCCACTTTTTGATAAGCGAATGTCTAGTTCTTTTGAAATTCTTGATGTTTTATGAGTCATAATTGTCGTTAAGGCCAATGGCCTGATGGCCTAGAGCCTTGACGATGATCTCTCGAGGTTCTAGCTAGGCGGTATGATCAAGGGCCCGATTCAGAAGGTAGGTTCTTCGACACGGCCTGCATGCATTGTTGAGAGGTTCTTGTCTATGGTGCCTTAACCGCCGGTAGCTTGAACCCTGGTTCTGACAGTAGCAGACCACTATTTCTGTGTTTTATTTATATTTTTGAAAACGAAAAGAATGTGTACGAAAGAAAAAAAAACTATCAACCGGATTTATTGTAACTTGACTTCAAAATCAATGTGTTGTAAGATACATTCTTTGCAGCTCTAGACATCAAACTTTCTTTCATGATCTTAGAAATAGGACTGAATTAGAGCTCCTGCACAACGCATTAAGATCTACGATGTCAAAGAGCTGTCTGAGCCAATCTTATATGCTATAGACAGGTTGAAAGCTAGGCTGAGCTTACAATACATTATCAATGAAGTAAGAAAATACATGCTGATATTACCATGTGGGCCATGGTTGTCTCAGAGAACTTAAATTTAATTCATACCAATCGACCTTTAGAAAATAACCAAAATGTGTGTTTTGGTAAATATACAAAATTCCCGTATTCATGAATTCTGCACACGAATTTAGACGTCTTAATATTCTCATAGCCAACACTGCTGAGTCATGCACCACTTGCGCGTCGATGTCAAATCTATACTTATAATAAATCTGTACAGAGGTCAATTCTGTACATGAAATATATTTACAAAATAACTAACGGGGGGTGATTAGTGATCGATACTGATGCCAAAAATGCAATCAGTAAAATTTTTGTCTGTCTGTCTGTCTTTCTGTCTGTCTGTCTGTCTGTCTGTCTGTATGTTATTTATAGAAAAAAAAACTACTCGACGGATTTTAACGAAACTTGGTACAATTATTCTACATACTCCTGAGCAGGTAATAGTATACTTTTCATCACGCTACCATTAATAGGAGCAGAGCAGTGAAAGGAAATGTTGGGAAAACGGGAGAAGTTACTTGGTTTTTTTAGCTTCCGTCGCGTGTGCAGCCTTAATGGTTAAAGCTACATAGAAATCATGTATAACGGAAATATTCCACATAAAATTATATAAAAAATATCCCACGACAGCATATGTCTATCTTTTATAGTTGACTCACAATAACACGTGTAACTCCCGATAGCTTAGCAGTTCGGAGAATAAATGTGAATGTAAGTTTGTTTGTTGCGCTTTCACGCGACAACTACTGAACGGATTTGGATGAAATTTTGCACACAGATAGTTTATAACCTGGATTAAAACATAGGATACTTTATATCCCGGCAGTAAGATTCCATGGGACAATAATCAAACTTCACGCGGGCGCAGCCGCTGGCAGAAGCTAGTCTATAATAATATTATAAAGCAGAAGAGTTTGTTTGTTTGTTTGGTTGGTTGCACGCGCTAATCTCAGGAACTACCGGCTCGAATTGAAAAAAATATTTTTGCGTTGGACAGTCCATTTATCGAGGAAGGCTATAGGCTATATAACATCACGCTATGACTAATAGGAGCGGAGCAGCAATAAAAAATGTTGCAAGCGGGAAAAAAAGCTTCCGTTGCGCAGGCGATGCGTTGCGATATCAAAACTTCACGCAAACGAAGTCGCGGGCAGAAGCTAGTTATTAAGCCAGAGTGAACGTGAAGTACTTCCAATTTAGAAAGCAGAGATAGCCTAGTGGTGTGGCTGCCATGTCATAGGTCTCAAGTTTGAATCCAAGACACGCACCTCTGATTTTCAGTTTCATATGCGTATTGTATAATTATCAACTGCTTTCAGGAAACCAGCAAATTCTCGGTGGCATTTAAAACTAAGTCAGAGGTACATGGGCGGCATAAAAACTCTGACACCAGGATATGCGCTAAAGAAAGACTTCCATGTAGTAATAGACAATGACATTCAAATTCACCACAAATAAAACAATATTGTCAGTCCAACGACAGTCTATCTCTACAAATTGTTTCAATACACTGTCAAAACCGTGTAACTCCCATACGTAAGTTGGTCCATACATTTGTAACTTCAACTTCATTTCGGAGTGATAAGCGGACTCCATTGAAGTTTCTAACTTACCATGTGCTTATACTTATGTAGAGATACTTCCTTCCCAGTTGCCGAGCCTGCCAACTAACTATGTAACTTTTTAAATACTTCAAATTCTGACTGTTCACTTGTTCAGTTTTCTTTCAAAGAAACTTTTCTTCGGAAACCGCATAGTCAAGGAATCTTGGTTAAGGAAAAAGATTAAAGTATTCTTTTTATCATAGCATCTTCTTAACTTTTACTTTGAGAGAGTGGTTGTTATTTCAACCGTGAGATGGTGTGTAAAAAGGTACCTGTATCTGCAACCGAAGGCAATACGTCTACCATACCTGTAACATTTTTCCCATTTGGCATGGTCGGCCATGTTTTAGCCAACTTCACATATTTAGATATCAGTTTGAAACCCATAAAAAATAAAATGGCGCGCGTACCACATACCCGTTCGTAGCCATCTGCTTCATTCATCTTTAACTCAAATAAAAATTCTCCCATACCACATCTGTATAATATAAATAACATAAATGGCTTACTCTTTTGATCTGAAAACCACTCGATATTAAAATACATTCGGAAACATTCACACTACTGGCAATATTGGCAACATCTATTACATAAATATATTATAGCACTCACAGTTTCGCCTTGATCGAGCAAGAAGTAGGTTCACGACCCGACCTTCGGCTTCGGAAGTCGGTCGCATAAACAAATGTGGTTGTATGTTTACCTTTACATTGCGAATAGGAGTGTTGAATGAAATAGTAAATGCTAAGAGTCAAAGAAACGAAGCAGTGATGGGTTAACCTTGATGAAATTGAGTTGTGTTTAGAACGAACCCTTTAGATTGTTATGTGACTAGTGATGTGTTTATCAAAAATTTACGACGCATTTTTCCGGTATAAAACTAGAAGCCATAAAGTCATTGTAACAGATTATGTTATCTGTGACATCAATCGTAATATGTAATATTATCTGTGGTTTTTATTAAAAGAATAGAGACTCTCGTATCTCGGTCATCACCACACGTCCGCTCGTTGTTTTAATTAATATTCCCTAATCCTGGAGTCCCACGATCCTCTACATGGTGTCAGAAGTTTAATCGGAACCCAGAAGAACCGAAGAAAATGCCGGAACAGGTACAAAATATCATTCTAGCTAATAACTTAAAGCCGTTAGTTGTAAATGGCGGCAAAGATGGCAAAAATGCTGCCGAGTCATGGAAGCTGTGGAAACAAAAATTCAAAATCTTCTTTGAAGCAAATGATTTACAGAAAGTCTCAAAGTCAAAACAAATTGCCATATTGTTAAATTCTATCGGTGATGAAGGCCTAGATATTTATAATTCGTTCAATATTCAAAATGAAACGGACGAAACAATAACGACTATTATTGAAAAATTTGATGGAAAATTCAATCCATGCAAGAATGTCACTGTGGAGCGATACAATTTCTTTACAAAGTACCAAAATAGCGAATCATTGGACGAATATGTAACAATTTTGAACAATTTAGCATCAGGCTGCAAGTTTGAAAATTTGAAAGAGTCATTGGTAAAGGACATGTTTATCATAGGAATAAGGAATACTCAAATAAAGGAACAAATATTGCAAAATCAAAACATAACGAATGTTGACGAAGCTGTTCAATTTGCAAAAAATATGGAATTGTCTCAAGAAAGATCTAGAAAATTACAGAATGGAAATGAAGCTAATAATAATTCTAGTTCACAAGTGCAATCAATTCGTCAAAGCAGAAGTACATATTTCAAGAACCAGCCATCAAAAAGAGAAAATTCAAAGAAAAGGTCAATAACTCCATACAGAAAATCGTTGGAAAATAGAAGTTGTAGTCAAAATCGATATAAGTCCAATCCAGCACAATCTTTTTCAGCCAATTCCAGGTCAAACAACAATATTAGAAATAATTCTAACTGTAATAGATGTGGTCAGCTGCATAGGTACAAGTGTCCAGCACAAGGCAAAATCTGCAATATATGTAAGAAAATGAACCATTTCGCCAATTACTGTTTCTACAAAAATCAAAATAGCAAGAAGAATGTAAGTACAATTAGTAGTTCTGAATGTATACAAAAGTTGCATAGTCATGAAAATGATATTCATAATAATGTTATTCTGGATTACCCTCAAAATGATTTTATTATTAATTCAATTAATTGTAATTCAAATTCACAAAATTGGAAATTAGAATTGAATGTTCATGGCAATATTATAAGATGTCAAATTGACACAGGTGCTGATATAAATGTAATTTCACTAAATACTTTAAAAAGTTTAGAAAACATGTGTAAGAAAAATTTTTTCATTGAAAAGTCAAACAAAAAAGTATTTTCATTTGCAGGTCAATTGATTGAAAACTTGGGTTCTGTCAGACTTGAATGTTCTTTTGATCACAAACTATTTAAGCCAATCAATTTCATAGTTGTTAAATGTGACTGTTCTACAATTTTGGGTTGGAGGACATGTGAAGAATGTGGCATTGTAAAACGTATTTTCGAACTATCCCAAAACAATTCTAAAATAACCACTAACAAAGAACAAAAGTCAGTACAAATGCTTATTAACAAATATTCAGATACTTTTGAAGGATTGGGTTGCTTACCAGGTAGTGTTAATTTACAAGTAGATACAACCGTCACACCAAAGATTTGTCCAGTTAGGAGAATACCATATGCTTTACAACAAAAACTCAAAAATGAATTAGAACGAATGGTGCGACTACAAGTCATAGAAAAAGTTATTAAACCTACTGACTGGGTAAATTCCATAGTACCTGTAGAAAAACCCAATGGTGACTTACGTATTTGTCTAGATCCTAGGAACTTAAATAAAGCCATAAAAAGACCTCATTTTCCATACCCTACATTTGATGATTTGCGGTCAAGGGTAGTGAATGCGTCAGTATTCTCAAAGTTAGATGCTAATTCAGGTTACTGGATGCTAAAATTAGATCCAGAGAGTAGTGATCTTTGCACTTTCAACACACAGTTTGGTAGATATAAATTTTTAAGACTTCCTTACGGAATAAATTCAAGTGGTGAAATTTTTCATAGAGTAATGTCCGAGTTACTTGGTGACCTTCCAGGTGTTATTATATTTGTCGACGATATATTGGTCTATGGTTCTACGCAAAGTGAACACGATGAAAGATTAGAAAATGTTTTAAAAAAAGCTAAAGAAATCAATTTAAAATTTAATAAATCAAAATGTCAGTTCGGACAGTCTGAAGTTTCGTATGTGGGTCATGTTTTTAACAAAAATGGTATTTCACCGGATACGTCAAAAATCGAAGCTATAATGAAAATGCCAAGACCAGAAAACATAAAAGATCTTCAACGATTTCTTGGTATGATAAATTACCTTGGTTCATATGTACCTAACTTAGCTCATGAAACTACTTTACTTAGAGAACTCCTTAAAAAACAAAATATGTGGCAGTGGACTCCTAATCACGAAAAACAATTTACTAAATTAAAATCTCTTATTTGTCAATCACCTGTCCTAGTACATTATGATGTAAACAAACCTGTACGATTGTCAGTAGATGCTTCAAAAAATGCAGTTGGAGCAGTAATTTTTCATGGACAAAATCCTATTGCATATGCATCTAAAACTTTAAATAAGTCTCAGGAAAACTATGCCCAAATAGAGAAAGAATTGTATGCTATAGTTTTTGGTTGCAAGAAATTTCATCAATATATTTATGGAAAAACAACTTTTGTTGAAACTGATCATCAACCTCTTGTAACTTTGTTCAAAAAATCACTTTCTGATGTCCCGCCTCGTCTTCAAAGAATGATGATAGCTATACAGTCATATGATCTTAACGTTTCATATACAAAAGGTACTGAAATGTATGTCTCTGATACTTTGTCCCGTGCACCCATATCAAAAACTAATATAGAAAAATTTAATTTTGATGAGTTGGATAGTAATATAGTTTGTCAAGTAAATTTACTAACTTCTAATTTAGCAATTACTAAAGAAAAACAAGAAAAAATCATGTCTCATACAAAATCTGATATGTCACTCCAAAAACTAAAAGAATACTTTATGTCAGGATGGCCTAATTGCAAGCAAAAATGTGATTCAATTGTTTTACCCTATTGGAACATTAGAGATGAGATTCATGTTGTAAATGATCTAGTTTTCAAGAATCAGTCTGTCATTATACCTAAATCTCTACGTTCTGAAATTCTCTCAATTTTACATGAAGGACACATGGGCATAGAAAAAACTAAAAATCATGCCCGTGGAACTGTTTTTTGGCCTAATATTTATCATGACATTGAAATGAAAATAAAACAATGTGAAACTTGCATGACATTTAGTTCAAATAAAACAAAGGAAACTTTATTATCTCATGAACAACCTTCTTTACCATGGCAAAAAGTAGCTACAGATTTATTTGATTACAAAAGCAAAAAATATTTAATAGTTGTTGATTATTATTCAAATTACATCGAAATAGCACAATTAAATCAAGATTCTAGAAGTTATACAGTCATTAATCAAATCAAGTCAATTTTTTCACGACACGGTATTCCATTGCAATTAGTAAGTGATGGTGGCCCTCCATTCAACTCTCATGAATTTCAAAATTTCACAAAAGACTGGGATATTCAACATATCATGTCAAGTCCTCACTTTCCTCGATCAAACGGTCTTGCGGAAGTATCTGTAAAAATTGTCAAAAATATTCTCAGAAAATGTGAACAGTCAGGTACAGACTTTTATATTGGTCTGTTACAATACAGAAATACCCCAAGAGGTAATCTCAAATCACCTTCAGAATTACTTATGTCAAGAAAACTGAGAACAAAATTGCCTACTACAACAAGTAATTTAAAGCCAAAAGTAGTTCAATTTTCAAGTCATTTAAAAAATAAGTCACAAAAATTGGAAAATAGAAAATTATATTATGATAGAAATGCTGTATCTCCTCAACAATTTCAGTCAAATGACATAATATTTTTCAAGAGAAATCCCAAGGATGCAACATGGTCTAAAGGTGTTATTTTATCAAAAACTAACTTTCCAAGATCATACTTAGTCAAAGATAGTAATGGAACAATCTATAGAAGAAACTCACATCATATTAAGCTATTTAAATCAAATCTGTCACAGTCAAGGTCACAAAATAGTTATAAATCGTCACAGTCAAAGGAAAATACCAAAAATATATTGGAAAATAACAATGATAATGCTAATCATTCTGGTCACAAGTCGTCCAAGTCTTATAATAAATCGTATCAAAAATCATACAAGTCAAGTCTAATAGAAAAGGAGGATACAGAGATACATCATTATTATATTCCTGAGTATCTTTATTGTAGAAGAAAAAGTAATGAAGAACAAATTGTAAATTTAGATGATTCTTATGCATCTGCCGAGTCAAGTCAGTCATCTAATGATGAAAATCCAACACAATTGGATAAGTCTGTCAAGTCAAATGTAATGAATAAAAGTAGGATACAGTCTCCTATATTTGTAGAAGTTAATGATGATGTACAAAATAATGAATATTTGTCAGAAAATGAAATGTTAAGTCAGTCACAGTATAGTAGTCAAGACTTACCTGAAATGTTAGATATAAGTATAAGTTCAAATACACCGGAGTTAAGATACTCATCCAAAGGGAGATTATTAAAGTCAAGAAAAAGACTAGATTTATAAAAATGAATGTATATTTATTATGTCAATTTAATGAGTCAATTAATTCAATTTTTAAGGTTAAGTTATTTAATTTGTCCTAATGTTTATTTACGTTTTAATAGAAATGTCAAATGTCATTAACGTCAATGTCAAGTCATGTCATAATTAGTCGATGTCAAATTTATGTCAACTAACAGGTTCAGTGTTGCCTTTTTATCTTTAAGAAAGGGCATGTAACAGATTATGTTATCTGTGACATCAATCGTAATATGTAATATTATCTGTGGTTTTTATTAAAAGAATAGAGACTCTCGTATCTCGGTCATCACCACACGTCCGCTCGTTGTTTTAATTAATATTCCCTAATCCTGGAGTCCCACGATCCTCTACAGTCATAATATTAAAAGTGAGAGCAGCGGTGGCCCCCGACTTACGAACAGTAAGTCGTGGTTTCAAACCCAGGCTGGCACATTACTTTGTGTAATTAATTTCGTCACCACTGCTCACAAAAACGGTACAGGTACAGGTGAGGACGCCGTGGCGCCCCTCTAGCCACTCCTCAAAGAGGGGACTTACCGCCACTATCGTGGCGTGCCCTGCACGGGGTTGCGACAGTCGCTCTCTCCATGTTCGCATGAGATCGCGCCGGAGGTCTGTCCGCTGAGCGGCAATTTGCCGCGGCAGCGGAGTTTCCCCCCGGCGGCGGCGTAGTGCCTCCGCGCGCCAGTCGTGCAGGCGCGCGAGTACTATCGCCTCCAGATCCCATGGCGGCAATCCGGCAAGCAGGCCCGCCGCCTCGCGGGAGATCGTGCGGTACCCACGGACCATCTTTACGGCCACCACTTTTTGGGGCGCGTTCAGATAATGGGCGGCTCGCCGCCTCAAGGAACGCGCCCACACTGGGGCCCCGTAGAGGGCCATGGACCGCACGACCCCCGCGTAGAGCCTGCGGCAGGAGGCGTTTGGCCCCCCAAGGTTGGGCAGGAGCCGCCTGAAGGCAGCCCCGGTCCGTTCCAGCCTGGGGGCCAAACGTCGGAAATGTTCCACGAAGTTCCATCGGCTGTCGAGTACGAGTCCCAGGTACTTCAACGTCGGCTCGACGCCGATGGATACCCCTCCCACCGTCAGCGTGGATCCCGATGGTGGTGCATTCCGAGGCCCATGAAAGCACATGGCCTCGGACTTGTGCAAAGCCACCTCGAGACCCAGTTGCCGGATCCTCTCAACGACTATCGCAACCCCGCGTGTCATAATTTCGGCCGCCGCCTCGTGCGACCTCCCCTGTGCCAGCACCACACTTGTTCTCCCTGTCATTGCGATAAAGACAGACTTGTGAAAAAGTTGGAACTTTGACCCCTAATATCTTCGTGACTAGAAGGTTTTCAGGAATGGTCTAGAAAAAAAGTAAAAAAATCATTGTATTTGCAAGAACAAGTGCCGTTCGGCTTCGTGAATGGTGTTTTTACACCCAGTATTGTTATTGGACATTCACCTATCTTAATATTCGTAAAACTAACAAAAAATCATTCATAAAAGCACCAAAAAACCGTTACAAAATATAACAATTAATAAAAAAATACCATCAGCCCGTTGTCAACTGTAATGAAACTCAAACTCAAACTCAAACTGAAACTCAAATCATTTATTTCAACTAGACCATTACGGCACTTTTGAATGTCGATAAAACGAAAAATAAAGCGAAGCTACAGTCACAGACACAAGGCATAATAACTTGAGAAAGTACTGTAGTTGCCCATTCCCTAACGTAGATCTCTATGGAGAAGAACGGGCAAGAAACTCTATGGACACTCTTTTCAATCAAAAATGTTGTTACAAAATCTTGGTTACATCTTTCATGTTGAGATTATACATATATGTGAGAACGATGTAGAAAGACGTGCACAATAAGAGCGTCCAGAGTAAAAATAAATAAATCAACAATCTATATATATATATACATATAATAAAAGAGTAAAAAAACTGTGTCTGTACATTGAATATATTAAAAAAATAATAATTGAGGGGGGTTTAGAAACAGTAATAGAGCCCGAATCCAAAAAAAAAAGTCTGTCTGTTTGTCTGTTTATCTGTTTGTCTGTTTGTCTGTTTGTTTGTACACGCTAATCTTCGGAACTACTGGACGGATTTGAATGATTATTTTTTTGTTGTATAGATATTAAGTCTGTGCAACATATAAGCTATAATTTATCTTCGAAACTGGAACACCTGATGCAGAACCGCAACAGACCAGCTAAACTATAAGAGATACAAAAATGACACCATAGCAAAAATTGTTCCACGTGATGAGCATTTTCTGCTGAGAGAATAAATTTGAAGATCTGGAACACCTGATGTGGAACTCCAAGAGCCCAGCTACACTGTAACACATATTGGAATAATGTCTTAGCAGACGTTGTTCAATTTGATGAGCACTCTCTGCTGACTTATAAAAATCGAAGATTTGGAACACCCGTTGTGGAACTCTAAGAGCCCAGCTACACCATCACACATATAGGAATAACGTCTTAGCAAAAGTTATTCAATCTGATGAGCACTCTCTGTTGACTTATAAAAATCGAAGATCTGGGACACCTGTTGTGGAACTCCAATAGCCCAGCTACACCATAACACATAAGTATAGGAATGACGTCTTAGCAAAAGTTGTTCGGTCTGATGGGCACTTCCTGTTGACTTATAAAAAATCGAAGATCAGAAACATCTGATGTGAAAATTATTGCAAAGCAATCACTAATTTCACTGTAAGCTGGGAGTACATCCACGCAGTGAAGGCGGTTACAGCTTAGGAATGATTTTCGATGAAGATTGTATATCATTGAAAATTTGACTCTACTGGCCAAAACTCCCATTTATTATTTTATTTTATCGAATTAATATGTCTTCGGGCTTATGTTATTTCAGTGTGTAATTTCCTTTTCCATGTATCTTCGTGACTCGGGAGCCTACCCGGTAACGCAGGGTAGCTAGCAGTCACTTAGATTTTAATTGATCAGGTATCTTCACAACAAAACTATAACCATGTCTAGAAAGAGGTCAAATCTTTCAGATATCATCTGAAGAATTGGATGTGTCTCAAGATATAGCCTTAGGTCATGGCGACCTTCCTTGGATTGATAAGGAACGGAGTGCATTTACGTATACTCCTATGATTGAATACGCCACATATTCCGCCATCGGAGGTATGGTTCAAAATTGTACTTTTTGTGAAGCTGTTAAATGGCAAAAAGAAACAAACGGTATGTGTTGCCCAGGTGGGAAAGATCCGTTATTTTCCCATCCCCGGGCTCTTAGAATTCCACATCAGACGTTTCAGATCTTCGATTTTGACGACCCCGTTGTCGCTGACATAAGCAACAGGATCCGCGTACGAAGTCGCGGGCAGAAGCTAGTTAAAAATAAAGCAATTCAAATGATCCACGGCAGCTAAGAGATGACCAGTCCCGACTGACAGCGCCCGTTCACGAACATGACGCATGAATCAGCGCCATTCAATTCAACCATATTGAAGGGAACTAAATGACCCGACCCACCCGCCACCATCAGCAAGACATTTAAGCGAGCATGACATTCTCTCAGCCACCAAGGCATATTCAAGTCAATGAAACATAACTAAATGCAAATGGTAGCTTTACGGTACATGGTACTCACACATGTGTTATGCAATTATACAATACTAAGAGATGGAATCTATACAATGCAAGAATATTTTTACAATCTTCTGCAGCTACCACAATAATTGTCCAATAAGTTTGCATCTATGGTTGCGGAGCAGGACCAGCATTTAGCCAAGCATTTTTATCCTCAATGTAATCCCCCAGTTTATAATATGCTTGCCTACATAGTGTGCGTTTTACACAAGATTTAAATTTCGTCTCATTCAGTTGTAGAATGTGGGGAGGTATTTTATTGTAACATTTTAAACAGTACCCCATGAAAGATGAATCTACTTTAGCAAGCCTGAAACCTGGCTGAACTAGTTGGTCCCTATTTCTAGTATTATAGTGGTGTCTGTCACCTCTTTTACTGAATAAATGCAGATTTTTCCTAACGTACATGATGTTTTCATAGATGTATTGACAAGGTACTGTCATGATATTAATTTCCTTAAACAGTTCTCTTAGAGAATCGCGTCTACGTAATTCATATATGGCTCTGATGGCTCTTTTCTGCAGAATAAAAATAGACTCGATGTCTGCAGCACGTCCCCATAGTAAAATACCGTATGACATAATACTATGAAAATAACTAAAATAGACTATCCTCGCCGTATCAACATCAGTAAATTGACGGATTTTTCTAACAGCATACGCTGCTGAGCTCAGCCGGCCTGCAAGAGATGTTAAATGAGGACCCCATTGTATCCCGTGGTCAAGCGTAATTCCCAAGAAAACCGTTTTATTGACAAATTCAAGTTTCTCTTGATTCAATACTATGTCACAATCACTACTTTTGACATTTGGTAAAGCAAATCTTATGCACTTAGTTTTTTTCCCATTTAGTACTAAATTATTAGCGGTAAACCAATTATGAACCTGCAGTAGGGCGCTATTTACGTCGTCAAGATTTGTCGCACGTCTGTTTATCCTAAATATTAAAGAAGTATCATCAGCAAACAACACCATTTGCGGATGGTTGTTAAATAAATGGGGTAGGTCATTAATGTATACTAAAAAGAGGAAGGGACCCAATATCGAACCTTGTGGTACACCCTTTACTTGTACATGCTGCTGTCTATCATTCAGATATGATTTTACTAAACTGAGTGCAAGTTTACCTAAACCGTAATGCTCAAGCTTCAAAATCAGGGTTTCGTGATTTACGCAATCAAATGCCTTCGAGAGGTCACAGAAGATTCCTATGGCATCTTGTGCCTCTTCCCACGCAGTAAAAATATGTTTTAATAAAGTGACACCGGCGTCAGTCGTACAACGTCCTTTGGTGAAACCATACTGCTGTTCGTGTAAGATTTTATTGGTGTTAAAATGGTTAAGCATTTGATCGAGCATTATCTTTTCAAACACCTTGCTGAAAACCGGCAACACGGATACGGGCCTATAATTGTTGGTGTCTTTACTGTCCCGGATTTAAAAAGCGGTATTACCTTACTGAATTTCATTAGATCCGGGAAGACCCCTTGATCCACGCACAAATTAAATATTGAGGCTAAATAGGGCGCTACAGTCTCAACAATTGAGGTACAAGCTTTGATAGACATACCCCATAGATCTTCGGTTAATTTGATCTTGATTTGCTTAAAAGCTTTTATGATTGTCATGGGGTTTACATGCTGAAATTTAAATTCATTTGAGCAGGCTGAAACGTTCGCCTTCAATAAATCCATAGAGAGCAAGGGAGAGGAATTTAAGGTTTCAGTAGTTTTAAGTGGGATACTGGTAAAGAAATTTACAAATTCTTAAGCGACTTCATTATTAGAACTCACGAGACCATGTGAGGTCTCTAGTGTTATGTCATTACTTGGTTTTTTAGATCTATTAGTCTCACTGTTGATAATTTTCCAAACCGTCTTTATTTTGTTATCGGCTGATTTTATCTTGTTGCTAATGAAAAGAGACTTGGCTATCTTGCAAGAGTTTTTAAAAATTTTCGAGTAAGTAGCCACATATTTACTAAAAGTTTCTGTGTTGATATAAGGCTTAAGGCCGTACAGCTCAAACAATCGTTCCCTACTTTTCCTAATACCCTGTGTTGCCCAGTCACTGAAAATAAACTTTGGGCCAATAGTCTTAGTTTTCTGTTTTAAAGTATTATTGAACTCGGTGTGCACTACCGAAAAGAATTCTTCATACAATTCATTTACATTGTTTCCAATATGGCCTGGTATATTTAACTTACTAATTAAATTATTATTAAACTTTTCTAAATTGCTGGGTGTTATTTGTCTAGTTTGAATCTGAATTCTTTGTAATTGTTTATTAGACGCGAAAGCAACAGTCTGTCCGCTGTGATCTGAAGGAAGGTAATTTACGATGGATTTATCTAAGTAGTCGCAGCAACAAAAAACATTATCAATACAAGTAGCAGTATTTGTAGTAATTCGGGTTGGTTCTGAAAAAACATTTGACAAATTAAATGATTTAAAGAGATTTAAAAATCTACTGCTGTTTACGTTATTCTCTAAAATGTTGATATTAAAGTCACCACAGATAATTATTAGTTTACTACCAGTTACAAGTTTTGCTAAAGCATCTTCCATTACTGACTCAAAGATAGAGTAGTTCAGGTAATTAGGGGGTCTGTAAACGCACACTATTACATGCATATCTAGCTCAACACAAGACAATTCTATGCTATGTTCAACCGAAAGATCGACAATATCATTACGAGGCTTAAATTTAACACAATTTTTAACTAAGATTAATGAACCCCCACGCATCTTAGACTTCCGGTTAAAGCAACTGCCCACACTATAATTCTCGTAATTAAATTGCATTTCGTAATCCCTCATCCAATGTTCAGATAGACAGATAATATCAAACTTGGTTTTTTCTAAAAATAGTTCGATTTCTAATTGTTTGGAAGAAAAACCCTGAATATTCTGATGAAATAAAGTAAAGGAATTCTGCTTAACCCCTTTTTGACAATTGATTAACTGAGAGCTAGAAGATACCTTAGAGTTGATAAGTTTACCTAAATTATCACTCGTACCTTCCATTGTCTTACTGACTAGTTTAAATCTAAGCTAAAATGTGTATAATTACAATTAGTATAATTACTAATTTCCGTGGAACTATTTACAACAGACTGCGACATACCACATATGTCTGAGTTTAAATTAAAAGCTAATAGCCGAGCTATTTGACGTCTAAAACTAATAGGCAGGTACGCATTATTCCTCGTTGACTTCAATTTCTGGACGAAACTGTTAGTGTCGAAAAACGTCAACTTGTCACAATAGTGACTTACTAGTAAACACATGTGATTATTGAGACTATGAATATAATGATTTTGCCTGCTTGACAACTTTTCAAAGTATGGAAAGGCACACAGAATGATTTTCTTACAATTTAGTTTCAACAGTTGAGTGACATTGTCAGTGATTTCATCAATTTTTACGTTCAAACTATTACCAACAAATATAGTTACAATATCATTAGGATCGAATTCCTTCCGAGTTATGGATGCCATTATCCGGTTGTATGAAGCCTGAGGTGTACAATAATTTTGAGTAGAATGACTCAGATTGTTACTAATCAATTTTCCCAAGCCTTTCCCTAAACTATCAGAAAACATAATAAAGCAACCACAATGTGTACTACAACAAGGGGGAGAACTACATTCTGTTTGACCTACCAGTGATGAACCTTGGACAATGTGTGGTGAATCTAGAATGGGGATACAACCCGGAACACTGCCCAACCGGGTCAAGTCCTCCGTTACCTCAGGCAGGAGAGTGTCCGGGCTGGATTCCCTTTGTGATGTACATTGGGTGTTATTGAAGGTCATCATGTCTTCACAGTCTGCATTACTATTATCCTTATTGACTAATTCGTTTGTAGCAAGGATATGTTCCTTTATTTGTTTTTGAGATTTCACATACATGGAATAACATGATTGAAGTTGATGCTCTAATGTTTGAATCTCAGTCTGTAAGTTTTGAGTGTCTATTTCATAAAAATGTTTACTGTCCTCTAATTTAATTTGATAGTTATTTAACTTTTTAATGAGAAAAACACGTTCTTTTCTTAGTTTATTATTGTTAGAACTATGTTTTTGTTGTTTTTTAAATTTCCTGCATTTCTTTATTATTCTATTAAGTTTTGCATATTTTTTTATTTTATTTTGGCTAACTTTATAACTGCTACAATTATATTTCAGAATAGAATCTTCAGTAAGATCTATTGTTGTTAAAGAATGTGGGTTGCAATTGGAATTTAATAATTGATTATATAGATGATCTGTTTCCCTAATCTGAGTACATTCTCTTTGTTTCTGAAAGTCAATTATTTGTTTATTGGCATTGAGCAGTTCATCTTCTAAGTCCCTAACCTTACATAAAGCTGTTTCATAATAATTACTGCAGTCGTTGAAACCATCTGTGACCACCCGCAGTTTGTCCCGTTCATCGACAACCTCCGTGTATTGTTGGTGCAGCTCCACGAGTTCCCGTTTCAAGCTAGTGTTTTTGTGAACGACTTTCTCGATTTCAACCTCATGTTCCTCTCTATCCAATAACAGCTGCTGACATTTGCTGTTTGATTCCTTAAGTTCATCAAGGGCCGTTCTCAACTTAGCTTGCAACTCCTGGGTAGTAGCTTTACGGGTCATCACAGGCATGGTTTCAGAGAATAGAACTGAAAGTAGAAGTACAAAGAATGGTGAGAACTAATTGGATGGACAAAATTAGAAAAGCTAGAAATGAAAGGAGAAAATGAGAATAGACTGGAATATGTGATTATTAAACTGGTAAATGAGGTAGGCTTATGTGTCTTACAAAAATATTTCAATAAGATGATTAAATGAAGTTGAAATTACACTTATTTATGTCTTTTACTTTTTTTCCTAGAGTGGGTAGGACTCTTGAAATAAAATTACTGGACCTAGCTGACTAAAAACTGCTAAAAATGTATAAAGAATAAGCAATGTTCTCTATTGTTTTGTACTTAGATGATTAAATAGATGGTTACTATATTAACTTATTACAAACTACACAAATACTTATTTAACAAGTGTTAACTGACACTGAACCTAAGTTCAACTACAAAAAAAGTGCCAGATTGATCAGAATAATGATTTTAGTGTTCCATGAAAGCTATTAATTAACTACTTTGAGTTATTTAAACAATAAAAGGAAACAATTATACTCCCCAGATTGATCCACCGGAACAACAGCTGATTGTGATATAGGTTGCCGGGTTGAGGTGGGCAACCAAACACTATGTTTTATGGCGTATTTTTCCGTGAAAACAATAATCCTGGGTATTTATACACTTAGTAGTATTTTAATTACAATAATACATGTTTTTTACACTTAAAAATTAATTAAAACTAATTTTAAATTACGGAGCGAAATTTTGACATGTCACTCAACCAGTGTTGCCAGAACCACCTAGATTGATGGCCGAAACTCCTAGATTGATGGCAATTAAAATTTCTGTACGCGCTCGCAATACGTAAAACAGTTTTCTGCTGAAAACTGATGTATTGCGCATTTCATAAAGGCTTGCTGCCAATCAACGTTATGTTAAGAGCATATTACGTTTGTTATTAATGTCGGAACGATTCGTTTGAGAAATTGTTGCAAGTGGAAATTAAAATTACTGTCGTTGTTATATCATCGGTTGATTTACATAGTAAACCGTTTACATCATTTTCTTTGATATCAAGTTCTGTACTGCAATGACATTTTCGAGTAAAAAAGAGCTTTCGGTAAACGTACCTTTCTTATTATTTACTAGCTTCTGCCCGCGACTTCGTACGCGGATCCTGTTGCTTTTGCCAGCGACACCGGGTTCGTCAAAATCAAAGATCTGAAACGTCTTATTCTAAGAGCCCGGGGACGAGAAAATAACGGATCTTTCCCACCTGAGCAACACATACCGTTTGTTTCTTATTGCCATTTAACAGCTTCACAAAAAGTAAAATTTTGAACCATACCTCCGATGGCGGAATATGTGGCCTATTCAATCATAGGAGTATACGTAAATGAACTCCGTTTCTTATCAACCCAAGGAAGGTCGTCATGCCCTACGGCTATATCTTGAGACACCCGATTCTTCAGATTTTATTGACATTCTGCTCAGAGAATGTCGAAGTTTTCGCGCTCTTCTTCTGTCTCTTCATGCCTTACTCCAGCAATTCTTTCTCTCTCACTTTCTAACAGATTATGAATATTTTGTTGTGTGCGTGTTCGGCGCTCTTCTTCTGTCTCTTCATGCCAAAAACACTCAAATAACAAAAGCTCGAAGACATATTTATTCGATAAAATAAAATAATAAATGGGAGTTTTGGCCAGTAGAGTCAAATTTTCAATGATATACCATCGTAATTGAAAATCAGTCCTAAACTGTTACCGCCTAAACCGCGTGGAGGTACTCCCAGTTTTTGTTATTTTATAATTATACAGTGAAATTAGTGATAGCTTTGCAATAATTTTCACATCAGATGTTTCTGATCTTCGATTTTTTATAAGTCAACAGGAACTACCCATCAGACCGAACAACTTTTGTTAAGACGTCATCATTCCTATGTGTGTTATGGTGTAGCTAGGCTCTTGGAGTTCCACAACAGGTGTTCCAGATCTTCGATTTTTATAAATTAACAGAGAGTGTTCATCAGATTGAACAACTTTTGCTAAGACGTCATTCCTATATGTGTTATGGTGGAGCTGGGCTCTTGGAGTTCCACATCAGGTGTTCCAGATCTTCAAATTTATTCTCTCAGCAGAAGATGCTCATCTCGTGGAACAATTTTTGCTATGGTGTCATATTTGTATCTCTTATAGTTTAGCTGGTCTATTGCGGTTCGACATCAGGTGTTCAGGTTTCCAAGATAAATCATATATAGCCTATTATGTTGCCCAGACATTATACCTATACAACAAAAAAAAATCATTCAAATCCGTCCTGTACTTCCGAAGATTAGCGTGTACAAACAAAAAGACAAACAGACAAACTTTTTTTTGGATTCGTGCTCGATTCTTGATTATTTTTTAAATATATTGAATGTACAGACACAGCTTTTTTACTCTTTTATTATATGTATATATATATAAATATAAATATTTAAATATATAGATGTATAGATTTCATAGGTGAGTGAGTTTGTATGTGGGGGTAATATCCGGAACTTATGATCCAATTCTAAAAATTCTTGCACTGGTAGAAAGCTACAATATCTGTAGGTGCTGTACCTAGGCTACTAAAAGCATTCAAAAATATAAAAATAGTAGCACACCAGCATCGGGAATGGGGTTCGACCTACCCTGGGTGACCTGTCTAGGGTGCTTGATGCATCTGCCAAGCGAGAGTCTCCTCAGACATTGGTCGAAGCGAATGGTTACTAAGCCATTTGCCGACACGACTATTCGTGCAATTACGCTCACGTCCCATATGTCGACAACCTTGCCAGATATTGTATAGATATAGATAGAGAGAGATAGATATATACCTACCTTGCTAGACATTTGAATAGGCATAACGACAGTATCAAAAAATTACAAATCTATTTAGTCCGTCATTAAGAGTATTGAAAAATAATCACGTATTTTTTGTTTTTGAAAATCAATGAATATTGAAAAAGATAAAACGCATCAAAACTCGGGAGTGGGGGCCCATGACGACAGTACGCTCTAAAAATTATACCTAGGCGTGACGCATTGAGAATTTTAAAAGCGTCGTAATCTTCGTCAATTTTGATTTACGGGTCAGATATTTTTTGATAATCTAACTGATGGACTGATTAGTTTTTTTTTGTCGTTTATCTTTTTCTGTAGCTTGGTTATTGTAGGTGACAAAGTGAAAACTTGAGTAAGTAGGTAAAACACTTGACTATTTGGCCAGAGGAGGAATAGGCATGAATCACCTCGCTTGCCCATGGCGTGTTGGCAAAGACCGCATGGCGCCTTTCACGACGTAGATTTAAATCATAGAATCGCCATTCCGCGCCAAAAAATGTTCAAGTTTCTATTCTGTTGCCAGTGAGATTTGAATAGAATTGCCTCGCTCAAGCTCATAATGCATATCGGATGTTTCATGGAATGTGTGACTTCATTTATCTCATTGTAGACACTTTACCATGTTTATGTTTATGTACGTATCTCTATATGGTCGATAATAAAATCGCCGTAAAAACAGCATAATATTAAACCTAAAATGTTCCCACTTCTGGGACATAGGCCTCCTCTCTATGAGAGGGAATGGGCTATAATCCACCACGCGTGCCCAGTGCGTGTTGGTAGATGTCACATGTCTTCGAGTTTTTGGTTCTAGAACATGCCCGTTTCCTCACGATGTTTTCCTTCACCGTTTTCAGAGCAGTGGTGAATAAATAAATTGCACAAAATAATGCGCCTGCCTGGGTTCGAACCCATGACTTACTGTGCGTAAGTTGGGGCCACTGCTGCTCTCAACAACCGCTGCTCTAAAAAACCAGTAACTCTCCAAATTACTCATAAAAGTGACTCTTTTGATAGGCCTAAGTCTAAAAATATCCCTCTTATATGATAATATTTATTGTAAATGTAGGCACATTCACAACATCAGCATTTTTTCCTCCGTCTTACCGAGTAAGCCGAGGCAATCAATCAACTGCTACCATCGGAGGTCGCACTCCATGCTGCCAGATTGCGCGATAACTCAGAACCTACGTGCTACCTAGTGATACCCATCTACGTACTTGTTGGTTTTTATGAAACACGTTGAATCTTTTCAGGGAGTTAGCTGAAAAAAGCCTGCCAGTCTTCCTGAGGGGACGAAAAAGATACACAAAAAAGGTACAACATTTTTTTTAGTCGCAAGAAACGGATGTATGTCGATGTTTCGAACTTACGTAAGCATAAGCAGAAATAGTTGTGTTATATTCTAACCTAATTATGTATGTACGTAGTTGTTTTATTTATTATAGTTATATAATTAAAAAAAAAATTACACAAAAGTGACAAACATCAAGGATTCGAGTGCACCACTTTCTTTCGTTTGGAACTTTTGTTAGCTTAGGTTTTGTTGGGTTTGAATTTGGATATTATATTAGTTTAAATTGGCATTAAACTGTCACTGGATCTTTGTCTCTGCCAAAGGTGCCCTAATAAATCAAAACCCTTTGACGTTATCGTAAGTTAGGTTACGTCCTTAGCAGTTACAGTGGTTTTCTTTATCGACATCGATAACTTTAGAAGTCAGTTTCACCGGGCGTAGGGGGCCACGTGGTGGCTACCGGCCACCGTAGATGCGGGCCTGTGGACGGTTAGCTATGGGCTAGCTAGCCGTCCGTCCGTCTAATGACGACAGGCCGTGTCGACGGCGCGTTCGTGTTCCACGCGCGCCTCAAGAGATGTCAGCATAAGGGGAGGGGCCCGCAAGGGCCGAAGCCTGCCGGGATTGCGGGCCTGTTCGAAAGAGATACCGAGGCCCCGGAACATAAAGGGCGAGGAAGGAACATGGATGGGTTTTAGTAAGTAAAAGTCTGACACTCCCTCCGCTCCGCCCAGAGTGGGAGAAGTCATTTGATGATTTCCCATCAGAAAAAAAAAAAAAAAGGTACGGTGAGTATCGGTGCCTACTCACGGTGAGCAATTATTTCATTGCATGATAAAAGCTAGGTGAACCGATGATCTGGTTAAGGTTGCGGGAATCCATTGGATGCGAGTCGCACGGGACCGGTCAATATGGCGACACTTGGGGGAAACCTATGTCCAGCAGTGGACGTTTTTCGGCTGAAATCATGGTGATGACGATGATGATGATGATGATAAAAGCTGGAAGCCCCCCCACTAAGTGGACACATGCAAATGCTCGAGCACGTATATGCTCTCCTTATTGCAATCCTCAATAGTATATGAATTGCTGTTTCCACGAACTACTTCACTTTGCTTGTATCTTAGAACTCAGCATCCAACAATCTTGAGCACAGTTCTAGAGGCCATTATCTTTGAAATATGTTACTGAACAAGGCTTCAATGTAGGAACTGAATAACTGTATGAATAGCGTTGATATTTCTCAGAACTTTGAAACAATCTGTTTAGTATAATAACACTAGAATCGTATGAGAGGATTTATTAGAAAATCGGGCTAGAATCGAAGTAATATTAGCATAATAACAGACAAAAGAAGTCTATGATAAGCGAAGATTACGGCATTTCATTGTAATGGGCTTTTATTCATTTAAAATGAAATAACATTATCGTATGCCTGTTTTTAAGGCATTGTTAGCAGGGAGATCCTCATAATCACCTCTTGTACGAAAAACTGTGGAACATATTTCAAGTTCGATACTTACCTAAGTCGAACAAAATGTGTGTTATTGGTTTTCCATTAAGAATATCTCATTACCAGCCCGGTTAGACTCGCTTCGTATGATTTGAGACGCAGATACATCTCAACCCAACATTTCGGGGACATTGTGTGCAGTCATTGTCCAACCACGTAAAAGGTTGGCTTCCAGTTTATCCGGATGCAGCTGAATGCCAAAACTGAAACGATTTTTTGTAGAAATGACTTGAAACACCCTAGTTACATAATCAAGGCATCAGAAGAATATAAGAAAATGCAATTGAGTCGGAAAAATGACTCGATTCCTTAAAGGGTGCCTTTGTTGAATCAAAATGACGACTGTGAACACTACTTTAAACTTTATTATAATTATGCTGGTGTCTGCCCACAGAGTCGCTTTTACGACAAGGAGACTGAATCTAAAGTGAGGAACATTTTTTTAAACAAGTATGAATAAATAGTACATGATACATGAAAAGATAAATAACTCATTAGACTGGGGTTCGGTTAGGCCACTTTTAAGTTTATTTTAAAAGTAGAATAATACGAGTAGTTTCGACCACTTTAGCACCAGTGATCACTTTTTAACTGCTAAAAAGTACCAATCTACTTTTTAGCAGTAACTGGTTTAAGTTATGTAACAGATTTCCATCGTCTACGAATGATAGCAGGATACCACCAATAGGGATTGATGCAAGACTATTCAAAGAAAAACGTAAAGCCAACATAAATATAATTCAAACCTTTTTCAATCCCAAGCTCGCAATAATTCCCAGTCGCCATTTCGGCGCAGGAATATAAGGCTCACTTTAAACCAGATCAACATAGGAATGCGGTAACATTGTCATAAAATCACAAGGATTTTCTAAGAAATTTCTACTTGCGTAGTCTCTAGCGAGTCTTCAAGCGTGGTACAGTGCTGCCCTCTATCAAAATACGGCGAAGCGTTGCTTAGGGGCTCCTGAATCATGTTTATTTAGGCGGTACACCGCAGAGCCCAAAATAACCTCTCCTCCTGACTTTTATATGACCCGCTTGTAAACTTAGGAAAGGCTAGAATTTAGGTTTTTTTATTCTCGTAATATTTTTTCTTCAGTAAGACTCAGGTGTCCCGTTTTTCGTGAGAAGAATTTCGTCCAATTTTCTTAGAGGATTAATGAAAATTGGATTAAGAAGAGGTATTGAAAACGTGATCTTTTGAGATGTGCGCCTTTAAAGGTAGTATCTGAGGCGTTATCTTATAACCTTGTTTTGGGTATTACGATAAAGAAGCTTTTTTATGTCTATTATGTAGAAAATAAATATTTTTTAGCTTCGAGAAAGCAACAAAAATGGGACTTTTATACAAAACAAAAAATACTTTTTGGGACATTCATGGTTACTGTTATAAAGGGTGTAAAACACCTCTTCACGAAGCCGAAAGGCACTTGTTCTCCCCATCATTGCGATTATTTTTTTGTTCTACACCATACCTGGGAACCTTCTAGTTACGGAGATATGGGGGGTCAAAGTTACAACTTTTTGACCAGTTTTTTTTTAAATACTAGTTTTCTTTGTAAGATTTTGACTTTGAACACCTCCACGACCCCCGTACTATTCAATCCATCCATCAGCACAATGTTTTAAGGGTGTTCTACCACAAAACATGATTTATAACCTCAAAAAAAAAGTTGTTTCCCAGCAATAATTTTTGCGTAAAGTTACTTAGTTTGATGTACAGAATGCTTGGTTAACGGCTTTATGATGAGGTGGTTTACACCCTGTATACCTACAAATGGTACCATTCGCGTGGCCAGCCAATGGTGCCATTTGCCAATCATTTTAAATGACTAATTTATTCAATCATTTTTCCTAAACAGTTTTTTTAATTCTGAACATTGAGAGGAGCAGTGGCGCAGTAGTGGCGGCCCCGACTTACGAAAACTAAGTCGTGGGTTCGAACCCAGACAGGCGCATTACTTTGTGCAATTTATTTCATCACCACTGCTCTCAAAAACGGCGAAGGAAAACATCGTGAGGAAACCGGCATGGCCTAGAAACAAAAATTCGAAGACATGTGACATCTACCAACCCGCACTGGGCCCGCGTGGTGGATTATAGCCCATACGCAAAATACGCGCTTTGACGTGGAGTTGCGGACACCAGCCCGTTGTATAAACAATACATACATACAATTCTGAACATTTCCCATCACCAAGAGCTGGCTTTTACCTTGACTAGAAGCTAAGTATTGCCCTTCAACGTGCCAACGCCACGTCCAGTCTCATGGGCATAATGGGCATATTACCAGCTGCCAGCGTTGAGGAGGAGTTTTTTGAGGCTTTTCACAGTTTTTTGTTACTTTAATTAAATTTATTTATTCGTTTTTTATTGTTAGTTTATTTAACAAAAAAAATGTGTATTCAATAAATTTTGAAAAACAGTAACCTAACCTCCCAAAAACAGCAAGTTGGCTTGAACTTTCAAGCTGTGTTAGTATGGTCTAAGTCAGAGATCTAAGTTAGTTAGTATTATAACTCTAATGCCTTAGTATTACTAAACCATCTTAACCAATACATAGTACCAATCAATTAAATACTATCAAGCGTCCATGTCACCCCATTCACGGCCTATAATTGTATTATCGATTTGATTCCAGTTGAACTACTAAAACAGCCGTGCGGTAAGTCATGTGTGAGATATATTGCTACTGGAAATTCAACCAGATTTTTAATTGAACAGTGTATTTGAAGGTTGTATGTACATTTATATATGTCACCGTAAAATTGTCAAATACGTTATATTACAATATAACGTATTTGACAATTTTACGGTGACATATATATTAAGTTACGCTTTAATCAATATATTAAGATACACCTTATAATCAGGTGTATCTTAACATATTGATTAAAGCGTTGACAACGTTACAAATAACTATGAAATATCTAACTATTAATATCTCTCTCTTTTAATAATGTTTACGAATTGCAATAACTTTTATCGTAGAGGGGAAACAACACAACTGACAACAGACGTGTTTTTTTCCGATTTGAAGTTTGGTCCGGTATTAGAAGTTGTTTTTAATAATGATCACAATCAGCCTTTATGAGGTTTATGATATTGAAACAAAAACTAAGCTTGTTTAACAACAAAACTAAATAATTCTGTATGTATTATGAATTACGTAATGTTCTGTTATCATCATCATCTGCCCAGCCTTTTCCCAACTATGTTGGGGTCGGCTTCCAGTCTAACCAGATGCAGCTGAATACCAGTATTTTACGTAGAGCGACGGCCTATCCGACCTCCACAACCCAGTAATACGATACCCCTTGGTAAGGTGGTTGTCCGACTTGTAATGTTCTATATTATCTTTAGATTTACTACAATTTTGCGAATTCACTCTACTAGAACCGCCCACAACTTTGTCTGCTGGTGTCAAAACCATTAGCGGTTGACATAATTATAGGCCGGAGCAACTAGAATCTAAACTTAGGCTTGCGAATTCCGCGCACAACACGAATCTAAAGTTTATATAGTTATTAGTATGTAGGTAGTAACTGTAACTTAGGAAACTGTCAAGACTTATCATATTGGCAATAAGCATGACTACAGTATCAATAAAAATACAAACCAAATTAGTCCGTCACATAAATTATGGAAAAATAATGGACACGTATTTTTTGTTTTTGTAAATCACTGGACACTGACAAAGATAAAACGCATCAAAACTCGGGAGTGGGGGCTCGTGACGTCAGAATTAGCTAAAAATTATACCTAGGCGTAAAGTATTGGGAAATTTGAAAGCGTCGTATCTTCGTCAACTTTGATTTACGTAACCCCTACCCTATTTTCATGGTTAAAGCCTAAACGGCTGCCTTTGGTCTAGTGGTTGAAAGCGCGACTGTTGAGCATGAGGTCCTGAATTCGATTCCCAGGTCGTGTTATTGGGAATTTCCATTAGGAATTTCTTAGTAGAAGTCACGGATTCTAGATTTCTGTGAGTGTTTTGTGTGAGGTTGACAGCAATAGGATTGCTACTGATACATGAGACTTAAGTATAACTGGTGTAATATAAAGGGTGTAAACTATAGCCTTAACGAAGGCGAAAGGCAACTTGTTTTCCCTGTTATTTTTTTTTGTTCTGTACCATATATACCTGGGAACCTTCTAGTTACCTGTTTTACCTTCCTGTTTTTTCTAACTATTAGTTTTTCAGGTTATAATTAAATTAATTTACTTTAATTACCTCAATGGCCTGTTTGCTATTGAAAACAACTATCAGCACAATATTTTTTGCGTTTTTAGTTTTAAAAACGCAAAAAATATTGTGTAAAATATGATTTTTCACCCCAAAAATAATGCTTTTCCCAGCAATAATTTTTGCAGTGGGTTACTTGGTTTGATCAACATAATGCTGAAGGCTAAGTTTTTACCCTGTAGGTGTACTATTTCTCTGCCTATCACTTCAAGGTACGCAGGCGTGATGTTACGTACTTAAACGGTCGATAGTTTCTTACTACAACGTATAAGATCTTTTTTTCGACTCAGCGCTTCTTATCCCTTTGTTTTGTCCCGGAAATTGGACTCGGTCTATTTGAGCGCATCCTTGCGCGTTTAACAATAAATGCGTCAAGGAAAATACCCACGTCGTCCTCTTTTCATGTTTTCCAAAGCTCTTGTCACTCTTCCTTATTAATAGAATGCTATCGTATATGTTGTTATGTCTTATTAAAGTCAACTTCTTGTTTATAACATGAGTTTCAGGGGGTCGCAAATGGCCGCTTTATCAGAATCATAATAGAAACATAATACAAATTGCGTTATAATTTTGAAAATGGTCACAGACACTTTATATTCACATTTTTTTTTTAATTTTTCCCCAGTTCCCTGGTACGTTTAATTACATACATGCACAAACTCACGACTTTTTCCCACAAGGTCAGGCAGAAACTAAAGAAGGCCACCAACCACGACCCATATCATCCATTCTCGCCCTCGTCGTTAGACATTCACGTCGGTTGCAAATACTACACACTTTACATTTGGCATAATATAATTTTTTTTTAATTATTGACTAATCGGACCAAAGGAGCTGAACAGGGTTCACAAAGACTCATCAGCTGCCTTTTCCATACTATATCGGGATCGGCTTTCAATCTATCTGGATGCAGCTGAATAGGTGCCAGTTTTTTACATGGAATTTTGGTAAGACTGGTTGTCAGACTTAAGGTCCACGAATGATACTATTACAAGCGAACACAGATTTGTACTACAATGTAGATTAATTCATGATAGCTTCAAAATTATGCCATATCCTAGAGTGTAAGTATCTAATATGTTAACTACGTGCGTACTGAATATTATTTAGTTATTTTCCGTGCAGTAAAGAATAAGAATAGATTTTGATTCAAATGGAATCACTGTTTAAATAAGCGGTCTAATTTATTACACAGCAAAGTGGAAAACATAAAAGCGTTCACTCTATCTAGACTTTTCCGGTGACATTCCAAATTCTGTCACATTTCAGTCTATTGCTGGACAAAGGCGTGTCCTAAAAGGGGAGGAAGTACCAACGTTGAAAGCTCATGCAGATTCGAAACCGAAGAGCCACGTCTAATCCAAAATGCTGTCGAAGCGAGAACACCGACCTCGCTTTATGCTGCATGGAAGAGATAGCCTTGAATTATTTGAATTTAGACGACCATTTTAGGTCTTAACTTAGCCAAATACTTAAGTAGTTTCAAACTAAGATTATGGTTTGGAAGTTGCTTAATAGGAGGTATGTTTTATGAAGATAAATAAAGAAGGACTTTACAGGGTAGAATTGAAGTCATGGGCATTATTTTAAACCAAGGCACTACTGATGATACTAAATCCATTAGGGGTACTAGTAAATCTTAATGCAAAAGACTTGATATTGCAAATAAACACTGAAAGAACTTTTCAAATCTGTTCAGAAGTTTTGACGCTTATTCGTTACATACAAAAATACAAAACCTTTCCTCTTATTAATAATAGTGTAGATAGGTATTTCCGTATTCGAGTATACCTAAGAACGTCTAGAGCTTATCAATTCCGCATACCACAATTGCGTATTGCGTAACACGTGAATCGTATAACGTCCATATTGGCACGTCGCCATACTGCCGACTATTCCGGGCGTCGACCTCCTTACGTGCGTTCAAAACAATGGGGTTTTATAACAATTGTGACATAATATCTTTTCTTACTGGGTAAAAATAGGACAGCCTATTTTGAAGAAAAACTTAAGGTTTTATGGAGCTGACGAAATGACATTTGCTAAAGAAAAGTTACGAGAACATGAACCCCGATTCCGTTTTGTTTGTCGATTCTCTAGTTCACCGTCTTAAATAGGTATGTTTAGCAACAGAATTCGAAAATAATTTCGTTTATTCGACATAATAAAGTAGGTATATTAAGATCATACATGTCAAAATAACGGTGTTACATTATAGTTCTGTTGCTGACCCTAAAGCGCAAGGCCATAAATATGACAAGTCGATGTTTCGGAAAAGCTCCACAAACCAAACTCATCCTGAAGTCAATTTCCTTTTGTACCCTAATATAATGCTATCCTTCACAAACCAGTACAGCAAGAAAGAGACGAAAGATATTACGAACTGTCAAATTAATTTACATTTTAAACCTCAGCGTGTTTACAGGAGGCTTATTTTGAGCTGCCCGTCTAAACTTGTTATGAAGTTTTGATTCAACCGATTTGACAGCTCTATTTAGTAAAATGTGGCAATATTTTGAGTTTTGTTGACGCTTTACTAAATAGGGACAATTCTGCTCAAAGTTCAGGTTCAAATTCTCCTCAACAGGTTTAATGATTGCCAATTTTATACCTTAAGAGCAAATGCTAATGCATTATCGCTTAGAAAACAATGGAAGTCAATTGAAGCATTAAGAAAGTTCATAAAATATTACATTTCCTTGGTAAAGCAATAAATCAGACAGACACTCGTAAAATATTACTCTACGCTTCAATGGATGGCTGGAATTAAATTTATTTGTGAGTCGAGTCCCAAATAGTTTATTGATGTTCATTTTCTAAGAACCCTTAACGATAAAATTAACAACAAAAAGCGGGCTATAACTCGGAAAGAGGGTCTTCAGTTTATTTTCTAATTTTTAGCACAACTATAGCTAACAATGAAGTTTATAACAGTTCCCTTCAGTACTTGAAGTTCCTGATAGGCTGATAAGTCATCATTATATAGGTTTGGAATCGTGAGGAGCTCGTTGCTAAATAATAACAGCCGCTCCGGTCGATCTTTAGGTTAGCCGTGCTTGCCTGGGTTGGTCTGAGGAAGGATGACCGCTCAATACATACCGAGTTTCCTCCGTGCCTCGGAAATCACGTTAAGCAGTTGGTCCCAGCTGCCACTTGTAGGTTTTTCACAATCAGGCCCAAAAAGTCTGGCAACCCGTCTTACCAAGGGGTATCGTACGAGTATTTTAACTGGGTTGTGCAGGTCAGATAGGCAGTCACTCCATGTAAAATACTGGTATTCAGCTGCAACCGGTTAGACTGGTAGCCGACCCCAACATAGTGGGGAAAAGTCTAGGCAGATGAAATGATTATAGGTTCAAAATGGACTTATAGATGATCCGGAGAAAGGCTTGCTTGCAGGGCTTAAAAATCACAGAGACAGTTGAACACATCTGTCCAAGCTGCGGTGTCACTTGTTTATGGCCACAGCCAGCTCCATATTTAAGTTGGCTAAAGAAACGACGCTTTAACCGCAAACCGGCCAAATGCGAGTTTGGTTCGCGCACCGATAGTTCCGCAATTTGTAGGTCGTTTTTTATTTAACTATATATTTACAGTTTTTTTATTTTTTCTTTTACATGTGCCGTAGGAGATCGCTTCTTTTCAAATATAATGATTCTAGGTCAACGGGAAGAACAGGTTTTGATTCCGTCTTCCGTCCGATTTTTTAAACGCGGGGAGCAGTCTTAAGTTTCACTATCACTACATATTATAAAACAATGTCCTCCGCCGCGTCTGTCCGTCTGTTCGCGATAAACTCAAAAACTACTGCACCGATTTTCATGCTGTTTTCACCAATGGATAGAGTGGTACTCAAAGAAGGTTTAAATATATAATTCGGGCGAAGCCGCGGGCATCAGCTAGTTTGATATTTAGTTTGATACCTCCACGCGTTGTCAGAAACGTTAAACCGTTTTTGCCGACCCGGTACAGAACCATAAACGAAAACACTAGATTCTTTTATTAACCTGAAACTTCTCAAGTCAGTCAATAGGTACTAATGAAATCCCACAAAAACATAAGTGAAGTCTATCTTTCCCATACATATTTATTTCACAGTCCGTCCGTCCGTTTGATCTCTTACGTTAGCAGTTACGTTTCTTTTGATGTTCGGTCGGGGATCGTGGCGGCCATTTTGGCATTAATACAGCTGTTAATAACATGGTTAATCGTCTTGAAACGTTCCCGTTACATGAATTATGTATGTATGGTTGTCACGAATGGACTGTGAAAACGCTGGACTATTTAGAAATGGATATTTCTTTCGGGTAAGCTATAAAAGTTTTGGTGGAAAAGTCGTGGATTTATAAATGGGTGTTCGTCGGTGTTTATGTTCTTGTTGAGTTCAGATTGTTTCCGTATGGTTTGGTGAAAGATGTGGCTTTATGTTTACTTGAAAACTTAGTTTTTTTTAGAATATGCAAAATATTTATCAATTTAAAAAAATATCCACAACATCGCTAAAATATTTAAGTACACCATAAACAAACAGCAACTCTAAGTAATTATGTATAGGTATCAAAACGGTGACAGAGCGTCAAAAAAATTGTCCACATCGCTGTGAACAGGAAGAGTTGTAAGTTAAATTAAACGTTGATTTCACTGAGATCTCGATTAATATTTGTATTGTATTGTACAACAGGCTGGTGTCCGGAAATCCACGTCAAAGCGCGTATTTTGCGTACGGGCTATAATCCAAATATTGTTACTTTGCGATCTAAATAAGTATCCTCACAAAAATATTAAGGCGACTACATGAGCTAAATTAGTAACTCTATTTGTGGTGGTTAAAACTTCGTTTGAAATACTTTTAAAATAAAGTTCTAATCAGCTTGCACTACAAAGTGGTTGTTACGTCAGTCGCTGCGGGCCGAATAGTGCGAAATGAGTGGTATCGATCGATTAACAAAAAATCTATTGATTGGACTAAAAAAATAAAACACTGTGATGCGAATATGTTGCTTTTAAAATTATTTGCCAAAAAATCAGACTGATCGCACGTATTTTAGTATGGTTTTAGAGATACGTTACGTACGAGTTCGTGATATTGTATATATTTTCAAAACACTATCATAGTAGTATATATCCTGAAAAATATCATATATTTTTCAGGTTTTGTTTATTGAATATCATAGTAGCTTATAGGTATCCTGAAGAATATCATATATTCTGGTTTTGTTTATTGAAGTGAATCATATACTTTCAGGCATTATAAAAGTCGCGTTTAACTCCTATAGTCACTTTAAACTCTTTTTTCTAATTTTACCACTGATAGACAAGCAACTGTAACGCGAAAAACCTAGTTTCTGCAAGGTATGTACTTAAAAAATATTAAGTATTAGCTCTGACTCGCGGTTTTGTCCGCGTAGAAGTTGGAGATGAGTTCGCGGTCATGTTCTACTTGTGTGCCTTTTATCCATTCCGTTCTGCTGTTAATGAGAGAAAAGAAAAACAGAGTTTACTTTCTTATAACAGTTAGTTAGGTACGGATTAAGAGTTCTATTATCCTTATCACTTTTATTACTTTTGTGAAATAATAATCCTACTTAGGAAGGTGCCAACGGCATAATAGTAAAATAACTTAATGTAATGTACAGAAATGTTGAAACAACCACAGTCGATTTCATCGTTATTATTCATTCTTTTGATAAATTATTCTGTTTTATTTATCTTCCTTTTATCATTTTATCGCATATTCGAGAGTTTTCCTGTCCATTGAACTTAATTAACTTTTCTGATAATTTGGCGTTCATCGTAAAAATATCGTCATAATAATATTATCTTTGTCGGGGCGCGTTTCGTCGGTCGGAAGTTCAGTTTTAAGAGTTAGGTATTATTGATATGTAATGAACAAAATATGTTCTACAGTGGTGTTGATCCGTACCTATCTGTTAGTTATTAAGATAACATAACACCGTTTAATCACAAAAGGTTGGGCAAATGTGTCCGTATCACATCGATGAGTAATGCTGTCATATCTTATTAAATATGATTGTTATTCGCAACCTTTACCAGGTCATCGGTCCACTAGTGGGAGGTCTTCCAACGCATCGTCTTCCGGTTTACGGTCGCAACTCCAGAACTTTTCGGCCCCATCGGCCATCCGTTCTGGGACCAATGCGCCCTGCCCACTGCCACTTAAGTTTGGTAATTCTTCGGGCTACGTCGGTGACCTTGGTTCTCCTGAATAAGAACCAAGAGAAGAAGACTAAGGAGAATCATTATCTGCTTGTAAAAATTATTGCTAAGTAATTAGTGAGTGTACTGCTGCTTAGGACTTATACGGCAGCGAGCACTACAAATTGGCAAGATATCAGTCAGTCCAAAAAATGAAGTTTCCGGTTCCTATTGAATCAAAATATTGATTCACCAGCGTAGTATAGAAGGTTTATTTTTAATATCGCCCACACTAGGAATTTCTCCTGCAGTACGCGGTTAACGCAGCACCCAGTTGCTCAGCCACTGCGCAAACCGTGCCGTGATTACTACATTCAAACTTTAACTGATTGGACTGAACTGGACATTGAAAATATTTTTTACTATCGTCAGTGTAGGATATCTTCTTCTTCTAAACTTCTCTAAAAGTCGACATCTCATCAGACACCTCCTTTCTTATCATTCCATTCTTCGTTTCTGTGCTCTTCCTCTACTTTTACTATCCGTCGTCCACATTCATACTCAAAACTTGACTCTCGACTTAAGGCATACAATAATATGAAACGTCCTGGTAATAACTAGCATCTTAGGTTGCATTTCCAACAGAGGTTGCGTAAGGTGCAGGTCACACAGAAAAGACGTAAGCCGCAGATGGGGCGCAGAGATAAGTCTCTTCCGCATCTCTTTCTTTCATACAAAATGTATAGAAGCGTCGCATCGCAAAACTTAAAGAAAAGGAAGGGCGCAGACACAACGCTTGCAAATCTGCGCCCTGTTGTAGAACAAATAGAAAGGACGAGGTACGGGCGCGAGCGGACGATGGGTGGGCAAGAACGGAGGTGCGGATGGGTGCCGGGAATCGCACGGCGCGCGCGTCTCTCGTCGACTCTTGTAGCGCCCAGGTGTCACGCCCGTGCCTCGTCTTTTCTGTATGTTTTGAAAAGTCGCGTCGGCACCCCGTCTGCGCCCTGTCCGCGCCGCGCCTCGCCTTACGTCTTTTCTGTGTGTCCTGCGCCTAGAGATGTGTGTGTGTGTGAACCTAAACAACATTATCGCTTCTTTTAACAGCTGTTCAAGCTGTGTATTCTATTTATGTGATTGGTTAGTTCCGCACACATACCTAGTTACACTTCCTTATCTGTAGCGGAAACACAGCCTTACTCTCGGGCCAATTTTTCGGAATGTACCTAGTTACTCATACATTTATGAAGATATGTTATTCCCTTTCCATTCACAAGCGCAAAGTTCCTAATTTTCTCATTCATCTCTCGTACACGCGTTCGCAAATAAACTCGGTTACCAATCTAAAAATAGTAACTGTTCAAAATATAACGTCAAACAGTTAAATATAGACGAAAGTTTGAGTTGTCTGAGTTCCTCGATACAACTCTGATTGAGGTTCAATAGAACTTCTTATTTCTTTGTATTTTCTAGGTTTACCAAGAAACTTTAATATTAAGATGAGAATCATCAAGTAAGTGGATTATAACTCTGTTCTATAGTGTTAGTGTTTTTGATTGGGTTGCTAGTTCTCAACAGTTTTCTGCAGGAATATAAAAGGTGATAAATACTCGTGAAAATCGAGTCGTCACCTGAGTTTTCAACGAAAGTAACGAAAACTATGTTTGGGTCTGTAAACCATTTGAAACGTTCAATAAGTTACAGTAAAGTTGATTTTGAAACAACTTCTGAAAATAACTTTTAAAAAAATTATGTAATAATTATGTTGAATTAAATGTTTAGAAAGTTATTTTTCTCTTACTCCTTCATATTTTAGTAATTATATAATAATTATGTTGTGACTTGTGAAACACATCATGAATAATGTTAATAATATCATATAGTACAATCGACCGCACATCTGTCAAAACACTTTGACCTTGAGCTGGCCTTCCGCAAGACGAAGTTTGAATAGAATAAGAGGCCAGTTTTTACTGGATATGTTACTGCTAATTTGTGACCTGTGATATCATAATTCAGGTTGGAAGAGATACCGATGCTAAAATGGTTACCACGCATTTGGACAGAAAATACAAGGTGTTGCTTTCAATCGTGGTCTAAATCAAGGGCATGCTACAAGACCATCAAACTGAACAACTTTGTCCATAGAACCACCATTGTAATCGCAAAAATAATCAACGGCCCACTCCTATACCTACTCGACCAAAAATGTATGAGACAGCCGTTTAATTTTATACGATTACGATGGTGGTCCCATAGAGAAAGTAGTTTAGTTTAATGATCTGTAGCACACCCTTGAATAGGCATGACAACAGTGTCAAAAAACTGCAAATCTATTTAGTCCGTCAGTTAGAGTTTTGGAAAATAATGGACACGTATTTTTTGTTTTTGTAAATCAATGAATATTGACAAAGATAAAACGCAACGCAAAACTCGGGAGTGGGGGCTCGTGACGTCAGAACTCGCTAAAAATTATACCAAGGCGTGACGTGTTGAGAATTTTAAAAGCGTCATAAATCTTCGTCAACTTTGGTTTAACGACAAAAAAAAAATACGGGTTAAATATTTGTTTATAATCTAACTGATGGACTAATAATTAATATTATTTTTTTCGTCTTCCCTATTTCGCGACACCATGTATACAGAGTGGAATTTTTCAATGCCACCTGGGGAGAAAGTACTGTGTGGCAAGTGTTGCAAGCAAATTTCGAAAATCTGTGAATGCAGATTTGTTTCTTTTTAAATAAATAGGAATGCTTCCTTTGAGTAAAATTTGCTATCTCCGGTATTTCGAGTACTTTCCCTCCATTGCATTAAAAAAATCCACCCTATCTAGATACATTTTTTGTCGGTTATTTTAAAACAAATAGCTGTTTCCTACATAACCACATGGCATCAGCGTAACTTCCACCTTACATAAAGTGATGCTAGATAATGGGAATAATGGTAAGTAGATACTTACTATCTCGGATAAGTTGTAAAAATAGTCCTGCTGGTGACGGTCGAAACGGTGCTCCTGAAACAATTGAGGATTATTTTTAGAATCATTATTTATCAAAGCTGTAAAATGATGCTTATGAGTATTCCCTGATAGAGTAGCTTCAGTTTTTAGCACGGTAATATCGGTAATTGATCAATGACCCCTAGTACTATGCCACCTAAATATTTGACGTCCTTCATCTAAAGCTAAACTAATATTATATGGAGGAGAGATTTGATTTCTTGTTTGTTTAATTGTTACGATTTAACTCAAAAATTACTCGACCGATTTTAAAAATTCTTTCACCATTAGAAAGCTACATTTATACCGAGTAGGGAGGCTATAGATTATATCGATGTCATGCATATTAGCCGAGCTATCACAAATTTCGTGGACGAAGTCGCAGGCGCAGTACTAGTTTCTAATACAGCTTTTTAACGTGATACTCAGAATTTTATAAACGAAAAACGATAAATAGTTTCTTTTTTTTGGTTCGTGCAGAGATATAAGGAAAGGGCAATGACTGATATTGTCATGCTAAAATGCAACATCTAAAACAAATGCTTTATTTGGCTTTCTTGCAATCTAAACCAAACCACAGTATAATGATTACCAGTAAACCAAGTAGGTCATTTTTGTGAAATCAAAAGCGATTTTTATCTATTAAACTTCTTATTAAGAAACATAAAACATCTTTTTCACGAGTAATCTGTTACCTCAAACTTGTTACACCTGAATGTGACACGAATCTGATCATTTATTTTGTAATACTGCATTCTAATAATTTTAATGTCTAATTTGACCATGCCTACCCAATATGAAGGTAAGTAATACCCGGGTATATACAGACGGTAGGCAATGTCTATGGCCGGTAATTCCTGTCTAATACCGTCAGCCTTAACCGGATGTAGGATTACTACATCATAATATTATGTGACACGGTTATTAATTTATGAGCCTCGTCGCTAGGCAGACGCGTGTCGCCGCAACACGGTACCACGGGATATATATCACGCTTCGAATTGCTGGGGTTGGTTTGTACAATGCTTTGTTGTTTGATGAAAAGGGCACACCTTTTGACTAAGACAATTTCATGTAGGTAAAAACAAACTATAGAGCTTTATCTACTTATACTAATATTGTAAAGCTAAAAAGTTTGTTTGCTTGAACGCGCTAATTTCAGGATCTACTGGTTCGAATATAAACATTCTTTTATTGTTGTATAGTCCAATCGAGGAAGAAGAATCTCACTTTCTCTCTCTGTCTTATGGGACACAGACGAAGTTGCGCGAGTCAGCTAGTTATACAATAATGTCGAATTGCTGCATGGACTTTATTTTTGGACAAGCCCGCCGCCTTATTCCCAAACCACTGTAACTCCTGAAAGCCAGAATCAACAGTGGTGACTGTCTCTAATAGCGACCACCAGAAAAGCGCCGAGACAATGAAGCTCGACGAAGTCCCAGAAAATAAATTTAACTGTCATGGATCCCGCAAAGAAATTAATCAGAAAGTATAGCGGAGGAGTACCGAAATTACCGAAAAAAACCGTAATTTCCACTACTGCATGGACTGTGTGATAGATGATATGGCTACAAAGGTGGTGACTATTGAGAGAACGGGTAATATCGAGACTTGGCTCAAGAAACGGGGTTTCTTCGAAGAGATAATCGACAAAATCGAAAAAATGAAAACAAGAAATCTGTCATTTTGTCGATTCTTTCTCCGTTTCTCCGGTATGCTACGCGGGATGGTCAATGAGGCGATAATTAGGCGACACCTAGGATGAGACCTTTGTCCAGCTGTGGACGTTTACCGGAATGATGATGATGATGGCAGAAAAAGATATTATATGCTGCGTAGACCCAAAAATGATTTGAGAGAGAATGATGATAAATATCGCATTAAGCACATTATGTTTTCGAACAAAACATTTGAAGAGCAACCCATACATTCTAAAGACAAACTCCGTGTCTTTTAATACCTTTTTGTCGTACTCAGTCAAGCTCAGCAAAGATAACATAGCGTTGAGAGGCAATCCAGAAAAAGCCGTAGGCCTTAGCTCCCGGCTTCGGTATCTAGACTTCATCAAACGACTTCAAACGATGTTGATGTAACAGGCTTTGACATGGCTTGAAGAGCATGATGAATAGAATGTTTGCTGTGAATGTTTTACGTGGGTAGTCGAAAACAATGCGGATATTTTGAAAAAGCGTACGCGTGTAAGTGTATGCTTGGGTTTACAGACTAACGAACTGTACATACACCTGTGTACATAAAAACCACGCTTTTTTCCATGTTGGTAGTTAGAAACTACAGAAGAGCTCGTGGCTGAATAATAACAGCAGCTTGGGCCGATCTTTAGGTTGAGCCCTGCTTGCCTAGGTAGGTCTGTGAATGGGTGACCACCCTTACATACCGAGTTCCCTCCGTGCCTCGGAAAGCACGTTAAGCTGTTGGTCCCGGCTGTCATTTGTCCATCTTTGGCAGTCGTTACAGGTAGTCAGTGGCCCAAAAAAATTTGACAACCAGTCTTACCAAGTGGTATCGTATTACTTAGTATTAACTGTGTTGTGGAGGTCAGATAGGCAGTTGCTCCATGTAAAATACTAGTACTTAGCTGTATACGGTTAGACTGGAAGCCGACCCCAACATAGTGGGGAAAAGGCCAGGCAGATGATATTGAGTTAGAAACCATAGAACGCAACCTACAACGATCCATACATAGTATTTCCACCCCGCCTAAGTTCGTACATGGTCATACACCCACGCTGGTTGTCTCCAATACCTAACGATTTATATAGGCGGGAAACTGAGGAACAACTTCTTACCCACACAACTATAACGCCATGGCTAAGTAATCTGAGTTTATTTTTACGTTTAAGTGATGATATGTGCCTGATACTATTAGATAAAATATAAATAAGGGTAATAAGTATGCTCCTTAAAACATTAAACTCCAACATAACCTACACCTAAAAACATAACATTTCAAAAATTGAAGTCATAAATAACAACTTTCCTTAAATCCCAATATTGTGAACGTAATATTCTGTCCACCCCATAACTCAAAACCAGCTTGAACATACCAACACAGGCAGTTCTTTCTAAAATTCAACACAGTACTCGCGAAGGCGTCTAAGTTATGGCTGCCCAGAGACTCGCCGGTGGGATTACTAGTTTATACGATTAGGTACGTTCTGTTGCGTAGGTACCTACATCTAATATTTATATAGTTCAAAATAGAGGAAATTTGGGAGGCTAATATTACAGTAATTGGGGTCAATTTGTAGGGTCTGAATTAATGTTCGAGACTATGGTTAAACACAGACTGTGTACCTTATGTATTTTTAGTGAACAAACAAAATTTTCAGAAATAATTCAGTGCTAAACGGCCGCCTGCCGGATTTATAAGAAACATGTCCATTGAAAAACCATTCGATTGTAGTCATTGCCAAAATATAAATAAAGGTTTCTGTTAACTACACCGTATCATATCCGTGCTTACGTGTCGTCAGGCACGGAGCGTCAACAATAGTGCAGATGACAAAAAAAAACCAATAAGTCCGTCAGATAGATTTCCAACAATATAAACATTGTAATAATTTAAATATTTAAATACCTACACACATATTTTTCTTTTAAATGAAGACAGTGCGTCGAAAACTCGTGTAACGTCACATTTCAGTACAGTTTTTGCCGGAAAGTGACTCAATCTTCGTCAATTTTTATTATTTTAATTTGATAAAACGAAAAACATGTACTTATCCAATATTTTCCGATAATCTAAAAGTCGGACTAAACATATTCATATTTTTTTTAGTCAGGAGTCATCCCTATTGTGCCGATACACTCCGCGCATGGCACGAGTGATGGTGTTGGTCGCTGACGGAATGGTCTAACGGGCATAGGCTCATCCTTTTCACTACAACATAGGTTACGAACTCGTATGAAGACCGTTCTAAACACTTTATAAACGGGAATAATGTGTGTGTGTGTAGTCAGTGTCATATTTCTTTCCATGGTTGATACGTTCGCGATATGGTACGTCGTAGTGTGCAGACTCCTTTACATTCAACTTGATCGTAATAGGTACATAATTATAATTATTTTAATGGTCAACAAGGCACAAAATGCCAACATAAGCACAAAATAATTGCCGCGCCTCGAATAAATTAATACGAACGTACCAAAAAATAAATTCCGGACAATATTTTTAACAAAATTATTTCATGCTTAGTTATGCCTTGATTTTTTTGTTTCCTTCCCTTGCCGGCCTCTGACCTAATAATTTAGTTATCACGAACGCGGAAGTGAGGCAAAGGTCGCAGCATATTCAACCTAGTCGAATAGCCCGCCTTCTTACATAAGAGCGGGCCTAAAGCAAAATCTTCAATCTTAGATTAGATTTTTAGAGTAGTAAATCATGTTCAAATTAGAAAAAAAAAATATGTCTGGAAACTTCATTATAAATGTGAGGGTTGGGTCTGAGCAAAAACATAATAGGATAAAATTTTCTCGATAGAAAATCGTCACAAAGTTACCTCTAATTTTCAACAATTTTGGTTTGTATTCTATTTTGGTGCATATTACTGAACCATAAACTACATAAATATTATCACTCATGTATATCCTAGGGCTGACTCTGAGATTTTTTTTAAAATATTTGCTATTTTAAGAGATAATAGACTCGAAAGAATCTGGCGCTTACTACATTTTTAATCCGCGAAATGCGCCGTCTTCCGTCTCGCGGGACGCTAGCTTGAGACATCAGTTTGTTTCACCGATCAGTTGCCCTCGCTCTGTTGAGACGGGCAGTCTATGTCACTTTGCTCCGCGCCTAGCCGCCCTTATTATTATCATAATATTACTAATTTTTTGTTGAGTAACATGGCTAACAAGAAAAATACAATAGCAAAACGGAAGAAGCGAGAAGTAAAGCAGTTGAACACTCAATTTATGGCTGATTGCCGTGGTCGAATGTACTTATGTATTTTTTACGTGCCTAAGCGCATAGTAAACTCAAAATAAACGGATGATTGATTTGATCATGCATTGTTTTTGTTTGAAATTATTATAATTACACACAACGTTGGATGCGAGTCGCCGTTGACCGGTCAAAGTGGCGACACTTGGGGGAGGCCTATGTCCAGCAGTGGACGTCTTTCGGCTGATACAACCCGTACGAATTAACTATTATGTTGGTATATTATTATAAATTTAATAAAATTATGGTAGTTACTATTTAAAAAGATTTGTTTTATTACTTGTACTTTATGTTATTACTTGAAAGTAGTGGGTAGGTAGTAGGTAGGTAGAAGGTAGGTCGGGTCGGCTAGTAAAGATTTAAAATAGACGGGTATCCTAAAATGGCCGCTTCAGCAGAATCATAATATGAATCACGTTAAAAATTTAAATTTCTTAAAATGGACTCTATGTTTATGACCGTAAAGTCCATTTTAACAAAAAATGTTTTAATGTGATTCCCAACACTCGCTTGTTTCAGGTATCAGTTCCCAGAAAATAATGTAAATCGAGTGATCGAGTTTGTTGATGGTTCTGTCGGTACTTCGGTAGTACCATCGAGGTCGAAAATAATTAGAATAATGACTAAAATGTATCACTAGAGAAGTACGTTTATCTTTTCCTACTACCGAAATCTCACATACCTTATGTATGCACCTAGGTTTTCATAAAGAATTATGAATACCTATTTACAATACTCTTGCTAAGTATTTTTTTACACTTCCAGTATAACGTGGCCTCACCATGTATATATTTTTGGTACAATGAGAGATCTGCATAAACTGGTTTTGTATAGCTTGACCACCTGTCGTGCTTACCAAAGTTCCTTTATTAACCCCCGACGCAAAGACGACGGGGTGCTATAAGTTTGACGTGTCTTTGTGTGTGTGTGTCTGTCTGTGGCATCGTAGCATCCGAACGGATGAAACGATTTTAATTTTGTTTTTTATTAGAAAGGTGAATTAGTCGGCAGTGTTCCTAGCTATGTTTGATGAAAATTAGTCCAAGATGGCCGCCGACACAAAATGGCGGATTACTTACATATTTTTTCACAATTCCCTCGATATGGGTATCAAATGAAAGGGCGTGACTAGTAGAATACTTCCTATGATAAATTTAAAATCCAAGATGGCCGCCACCACAAAATGGCGAAATACCTTTTTTCAAAATGGGTATCAAATGAAAGATCTTGACTAGTACAATAATGTATACTATATTCAAAGGGAATAAGGAATACTAACTAACGAAATGAGACACGGAAAGTGGAGTGATGACTGGTTCCTAGGACTTAACTATAATCAATTATTTTCTATTTAACTTTTATTACATTATGTGTCGGAGGACTTTTTTAATTTTTAATTTAATTTTACTTGTTCGTATTATATTATTTTCAGTAATGATTTCAAAAACCAAATCGGTGGTTCCTTGAGTAGTAACGTTACGAAGCTTGAGTTGCATAACGACAAGAATGTTGCACGCAAACAGTACGTATTTTTAGGGTTCCGTAGCCAAATGGCAAAAAACGGAACCTTTATGGATTTGTTATGTCTGTCTGTCTGTCTGCCCGTCCGTATGTCACAGCCATTTTTTCCGAAACTATAAGAACTATGCTGTTGAAACTTGGTAAGTAGATGTATTCTGTAAACCGTATTAAGATTTTCACATAAAAATAGAAAAAAATCAATAAACTTGGGGGTTCCCCCATACTTAGCACTGAAACTCATTTTTTTTTCTTCAAACCCAAACGTGTGGGGTATACATGGATAGGTCTTCAAAAATGATATTGAGGTTTTTAACATAATTTTTTTCTAAACTGAATAGTTTGCGCGAGAGACACTTCCAAAGTGGTAAAATGTGTGTTCCCCCCTGTAACTTTTAAAATAAGAGAATGATAAAACTTAAAAAAAATATGATGTACATTACCATGTAAACTTCCACGGAAAAGTGGTTTGAACGAGATCTAGTAAGTATTCTTTTTTAATACGTCATAAACCGTATACCGCAATTTACCTTACATTCAATCAATTCATTATATTTGAGTTGCTGCTGAACCCTTCATGGGCGAGTTCGACTCGCACTTGGTCGCTTTTTTATTAAATTGTAAATATATATAATATGTAATATTTGCTTTCAAGTTTTTAAGTAAACAGTTGCTTGCAATTCTTGAAGGTCAATTATTGCGCTTAAATTATTACATTCAATTATTGCACTTGTATGTCCAAGAAAATGGCCTCATGTAGCTTCAGTCATCAGTGTTTTTGAATAAAACTAATAAACAAATATTATTATGATGATTATACGATATTTCTTACGATCGTTTCTTATTTGTAGCAAAATTAAAAACCAATTTAGAGTTCTGATTATAGAATCGAATGTATGGATACCTGCAATGTTTCTTTTTATTCCGTATTCCGGAATTGATATTTTTTTTAACTTTCTGACTACAGAATCAAATGCTAACTAATGTCGAAAAGTAGATTACCAAAATGGCGTAACAAACGTCAAGATAAGTAATTTAAAAAATGAATTTCATAATTATGTTGTCACCGTAAAATTGTCAAACACGTTAGATTGTAGTCTCTCTAGCGAGGTTGTAAACTCTCGAAATATTGTCAACTGAACATACTGCTTACAATATAACGCATTATTTTTCGGTAATTGTAATCTATCGAAGTGAAACCGTAATATAGAGAAATGCATGCGACTGAAGTATCTCTACCCCCATAATCGGGACTTTAGGCACCCTCACGTTAGGTTAGTAAGGTTCCTTTAAACCCTGCAGACAGAAATAGGGGCCCCGCGTAGCGGGGCGCCGTCGACTACGCTTTTTAGGGGAATATAGTGTTTGGAGGTTACGTTATATAAATCGGTATTTCTCAGTAATGGTAGAATATCTTTTCATGAGAGTGGTACCATTGGGCAAGGGGGACCCCTCCTTCCCTCCCTCTCCTCCACACTGCGCGAGTTGACTTCCATCGGATGCATTTCACAATATTACGGTTTCACTTCGATAGATTACAATCTACCGAAAAACCAATGCGTTTTCATAATTACTTGCCCAAAAATTATAGTAAATAAATGCATCCAACTATCCGATGTCTACAATAAATACCTTATATTAAGAAAACTAAGATGAAATGGAGTACTCAAAACTTTTATTTCACTACATACAAATAACATAGGAATGCATTGAAGGTGTTAAAAAATTAACTAAAAAAAAAAAGAAAAGAAAGTGGTTTCATCTATCTATGTTGCATATACTCAGCTCAATGATTTCAAGTACGCGAGTTCGGTCCCGCGCGTCGCGCATCGTGGCGCCGCCGCCCGTGTTTGACAAACGCACTAATGCGGGTGTGGCGAGACGCGCGGGGGAAATCAGAATTTTTCTTGGCGTTAGGCCCGCTCATAATGTATTGCTGACACCCGACATACTGGCCTGTACGAAAAGTGAAATAAAAAATGTTAAGTACGTGTTTTATATCAGGAGCTGAAGATATATTATAGCAACAAAGTTTCTGCACTCTGCTGTACGGTGCAGTCATTCAATGTCCTTAGATCAGTCAATTTTGGATTCTCACGAGAGTAGTCTGTTTAGAACACAATTATTTTTATTTTTGTTGCAATTGCCAGATAATTATAGACACGACAGTATTGAGGAACAAAATCCATGTACTAATGTCGGTATTAAAGATTCAAGTAACATGGAAATAGCATAAAAATAATCTCTTGGAATTTGATTACGGTCAGCCTTTCTCCGACTTCAAAGTGACTTATAGAAGTCGTAACGTGTGAACCAGCCTTAACCCGGCGAAAAAAGCATTTGAATGTCATGGGTGCTATGAGAGAAACGAATGGCGTTGCAGAGTGGGGAATAGAAAAATCTCGTATTTTAGAGATAAAATCTCGCGTAAAATGTTTGCAGTGGAAGCTGTGTGTTATGATTTTATTATGGGTTCACTGAGGAAGGTGAGAAACAATATGGACGTTTTAAAAGAGGGACTATGGTATTAAAATTGTTCGCGACGAACGTCACCTAATAAAGTGTAAATAGTTTCTTTGAATCGATAGTGTAGAGTCAGTGATATATGGGTAATAACAGTGACGAATAAACAAGTGCGTCAGTGATTAGATTTAGTAAATAAACCGAACAGTAAGCGTTAAACTCATATCGGCTCGAAAGTGGCATTGTATTTAATTAATTTAATAATTTGATGAGATCCAGGTAGCCTAGATTGCGATCTAGGCCTGGATATAGTTTTTTAGTATTAACTTAGCCCTTCAGGAAAGCCACTTGTCGAGGATATGACGGTCTAACGCGCTAATCTGTGTTCATAGCATGTAAATTTGGTCTAACATACCGACAGTTGAAGGATCATTACAGGCTGGATAACGTAGACACGAAAAAGTAAATAGTAGATCTCAATAGGCCATACAACCTCCTTGTATATGGCACTCTATATACTTACAGTACCAACGCCGGTTTTCGTGTAAATTATCCTGAAAGATCCTTCAACCAACCAAGTTTTGGAAAATTCTGTCTTAATTTAGTTATATTTCTTTAATTTCAATAAAGAACTACCTAATTTTCGTGTTAGTATATAGATAACACTATGTACAAACTATGTAACAACTAAAACATAAATAGATATAAGTTCAGAATTGTAATAATACAGAAAACATGTAAATATTAAAGTGAAATTACATAATAAAATATCCTAAAAAACAGGAAGCGATTCGCGGCTCTCGTTACAGTCAAGTTCCGTAGTACGTTAGTAAAATCAGATTGTACCAAAATTGTAGTCATCAGTACGGCAAATATTATATTATAAAGTGAGTAAATCAAGCAGTAAAAAGTAGTGCGCGAAAGTCATGCCAATCGCTTCCTGAAAAGTTATGAAAGTTTATCAGTGTTCTTATTCCCAGTAACCCCTTTCCCTGTTAGTAAACGACTGAGGTATCTACAACCTACAGGTGTAAGACGTCAGCGCCGTCTAGGTTCGAAGAGTATGCGTGTATAGTACCAATATTATCGTAGGACCAAACAGGCACACATACACCCCCGAGTCTAGCGATCACGCCCGTCCGGCACATTTTTTGGTCCTTCAGAGCCGGATATCCTCAGTTCGTCAGTGATAGTGTAGTTTCTGGTTGTACCGGTCCACATAACTTATGTGAACAGTGCGTCAACGTTATATACCTCAGTTATATACGTAAACTTAAATAAACAGTGCGTCCAGGTAACTTATGTGAACAGTGCGTCAACGTTATATACCTCAGTTATATACGTTAACTTAAATAAACAGTGCGTCCAGGTAACTTATGTGAACAGTGCGTCAACGTTATATACCTCAGTTATATACGTTAACTTAAATAAACAGTGCGTCAAGTTAAACCTATGTGAACAGTACCTCAAAGTTATATACCGATAACTTATGTAAACAGTACATAAGTGACAGTAAATAGTGGAAGTATATAACAATAGTACATAGGGAAGTATATAACAATAGTACATAGGGAAGTATATAACAACAGTACATAAGTGAAAGTATATAACAACAGTACGTAAGTGAAAGTATATAACAACAGTACATAAGTGAAAGTATATAACAACAGTACATAAGTGAAAGTATATAACAACAGTACATAAGTGAAAGTATATAACAACAGTACATAAGTGAAAGTATATAACAACAGTACATAAGTGAAAGTATATAACAACAGTACATAAGTGAAAGTATATAACAACAGTACATAAGTGAAAGTATATAACAACAGTATATAAGTGAAAGTATATAACAACAGTACATAAGTGAAAGTATATAACAACAGTACATAAGTGAAAGTATATAACAACAGTACATAAGTGAAAGTATATAACAACAGTACATAAGTGAAAGTATATAACAACAGTACATAAGTGACAGTAAATAGTGAAAGTATATAACAACAGTACATAAGTGAAAGTAAATAGGGAAGTATATAACAACATTATATAGTAAAAATACATAGTGAAGCGTATAACAAGTGCATAACTGAGAAATAAAACGCGTTTTAAAGCAAATAACTACTTATTTACATGGATAAAACTTATAGTGAAGTAACAGTGAAGTTTACACGCTGAAGACTTACGTTAACAGTGAAAAATAAACAGTAGATCGGTTCGAATAATACAGTGCGGTTTATAAATAAATCAAGATGCGAACAAGATCGCAAGGCAGATCTCCCGCAGAAACACAGGCGGTCGAGACGCGTCAGGACACAGCCATCCATCACCAGCTGCCACCCCGTTCACCGTCCTCTACCGAGGGGTTGGAACAGCTGGCCAACCGCCCCTCTGCTACGCGGGGGGGTGAAGACGCAGCCGACTCACCATCTGCTACTAAACGGTCAGACGGTCAGAAGGTAATTCAGATAAAACTATTAAGCCTGCAAATACGACGAGAAAGCCTTCTACGTGTAAGCCTTCAGTTAGATCTTCAGCTAAGCCTTCAGACAGAACGAGGATTACTCAACAAATTAATACTGATGCCGTACCGATGACTACCCGGGGTGACGCCCGTATCGAACATAGCAGATCGCCGTCGCACAAGACGACGCGATCTAACAGAAAAGTTTCACAAGCACGTGAGGCTTTATTAAAAATTAGGTTGGAGCTTGCACAAATAGCACTTCAGAGGGCCGAAGAAGACAACTCTGAAGCTGAATATATGGATGACAGAAACTCAAACGATGAGTACGTGCGTTCCTGGTTGGAAGAAGCGCCCGAAGAAGCGCCGCTTCCAGAAGATGACGCCGCCGAGGGGAATACAGATAGACACCACACACCCCCCCCTGCGGACATCAACAGTAAAGAAATAGGAAACCGGGAAAGGGCACCATCGTTACATCCTACAGTGAAAAATGTGCCAAGAGAAACAGTACCAACACAGAAGCCCGAACAGTGCAGGGGGGAGGATTCATTACGTCCATTCATAACGGAATTGACATCCGCTATAGCGTCGCTCGCCGACAGGAAAATAGAAACAGGGACAGCGAACCAACCCTCGGCGTCGAAGGTCATCATGACCCTACCAAATTTCAGTGGGTCACATACGGAATGGCTTTCGTTCCGCGCCATTTACGAAACAACTCGGACGTACTTCAATGACGTTGAGAATACAGCGAGACTCAGAAGGAGCCTTCAAGGAAGAGCATTGGAGACAGTGAGCTCAGAACTCATCGGTCACGCCAGGCCAGATGACATCATGCGGGAACTCGAGTTACAGTTCGGCCGTCCAGACTCGATAGCCCAAGCCGAAACAGATCGGCTAAGAGGATTGCCGCGTTGCAGCGAAGCACCTAAAGATATCTGCACGTTCGCAAGTCGTGTCAGAAGCGGAGTAGTGACTCTACGAGCATTGAAAAAGGAGCACTACCTCATCAACGCCGAGCTGATGCGATCCCTCACGGAAAAGCTGCCGAACTCCCTGCGTGTACAGTGGTACAGGACTTATACAGAAAAGTACCAATCACTGCCGGACCTGTCGCTCTTCAGCGAATTTATAACAGAACAAGCGCGCTTCTGCAGCGCCTTCGCTCCTCCTGAGAACATACACTCATCCGAAAATGCAACAGGCAAACGGAGTTTGCAAAGAACGCATACAGCGACAGATAAGTCGACTTCGAAATGTCGAATCTGTGAAAAGGAGAGTCATCACGAGTCTGACTGTAACAAATTCAGAGAGGCCTCCAACGAGAGAAGATGGGAACTCGCGAAGAAGTTCAGCCTATGCTTCCGTTGCCTGCGATACCGTCGAAGCGGTCATAGGTGTCGACCAAAGAGATGCGAAACAAGGGGGTGCAAAGCCACGCACCATCGACTGCTGCACTTCACAAAGAAGTCCGAAGAAGTGGTCGACCAGCCGCCAAAGCAAGAGGTGGCCAAAGAAACAGTCGCCAGCTCCAGAACAACAGCGAGCCAAGCCTACCTCAAAATAATACCAATACGAGTCGTAGGACCGGCGGGAGAAGCTTCCACGTATGCTCTCCTCGACGATGGGTCAACAGTATCGCTGATTGACGAAGAGCTAGCGCACCAAGTCGGAGCGGAAGGCCGAGTCGAACCCCTGACGATAGGCGCGATTGGGAACACGATGATAGACACTCCCAAGTCAAGAAGAGTGTCAGTCACCCTCTCCAGCCAGACGAAGGACAAGATGCCATTCAGAGCGCGCACCATTCCGAAGCTCAACCTCGCAGCGCAGTCGATACGCGAAGAAGACGTAGTCCAGTGTAAACATCTGGATGACCTCAGACCACAGCTGATCTACAACACCGGCGCGCCGAAGATATTAATAGGTCAGGACAACTGGCACCTATTGCTGGCCACAGAGGTCCGCAAAGGCCCCAAGAACCAACCCGTTGCCTCACTCACCGCGATGGGCTGGACTCTTCACGGTGCGCACACAAGAACTCTGGGTCACCAGGTACACTACGTCAACAGGCTCACAGAAAATGATCAAGATCTCAACGAACAGCTGCGTGAATTCTTCGCGCTCGAATCTCTGGTCATCAACCCACGCCGTCCTGATTCCGATCCTGAGAAGAAGGCAGAAGACATATTAGACCGTCACACCAAACAAACAGAAGACGGACACATAGAAACGGCCCTGCTTTGGAAAAATGAAAGCATCGAAATGCCCGACAGCTACGGGACAGCGCTCAAGAGGCTCGTCTCGACAGAAAAGAAGCTCGACAACAATCCCACTCTTCGCGACAGATATACAGAACAGATGGAATTGTACATCAGCAAGGGATACGCTGAAAAAGCGCCCAAAGCAACCACAGCTGGTAGGACGTGGTACCTGCCCCATTTCGAGGTGTACAACCCCATGAAACCGGAGAAATTCCGGATAGTTCACGACGCCGCAGCCAAATCGAGAGGAATGTCATTGAACGACTTCCTACTCACGGGTCCAGACCTACTACAGTCACTGCCCGGCGTCATGATGAGATTCCGTCGACACCCTATAGCGGTCGCCGGCGACATAGCGGAGATGTTCATGCAGGTGAAGGTGCGTAAACAAGATCGAGATGCCCTTCGCTACCTGTGGAGGGGCGACAGAAGACAGGGAGCTCCTGAAGAATATCGCATGACATCCATAATATTCGGCGCGGCAAGCTCGCCGTGCACGGCCATCTACGCAAAAAACTGGAACGCAAAGCGGTACAGCGACATCCAACCGGAAGCAGTAGAAGCCATCATACAGAGTCATTACATGGATGACTACCTCGACAGTTATAGAACAATTGAAGAAGCAACGCGTGTGGCAACAGCAGTCAAGGACATACACCTACAGGCGAAGTTTGAACTCAAAAAATGGGTTTCAAACAGCACAGAAGTTCTCGACAACATAGACCCGACACAGGACAGGACTGAAGTAGTCAACATCGGGAAAACTAACGCCACAGAGAAGATACTCGGTCTGATCTGGAAACCGACTGAGGACACGCTAGGCTTCAATTTGACACTCGCACGGCTTCCAAGCGACATCCTCGAGAAAGAAACACCGACGAAAAGAGAAGCGCTGAAAATCGTCATGTCATTGTATGACCCACTTGGTCTCGCCTCGCCGGTAACTATTCGAGCCAAACAGATCCTACAGGAAGCTTGGAGACGAGGAACCAACTGGGACCAGGCTCTCGAACCAGATCTGTCCGCCCAGTGGAGAAGATGGATACAACATCTGCGACATTTGAAGGACGTCGACCTACCAAGGTGCTATCCTGGGTACAGCGAAGCTACCGAAACACAAGTCCATGTCTTCACCGACGCAAGCGAGATGGCATACGCAGCAGCGGTATACTGGCGGTCAACAACAGCTGACGGAAAATGTCATGTCACTCTCGTCATGGCAAAGGCGAAAGTGGCACCACTCAAACTCCAATCGATACCGCGCCTCGAGCTTCAGGCCGCGGTAATGGGAACCCGCCTAGCCGCAGCTGTCATCAAAGAACACGACATCAAACCCGCTGCGGTGACATACTGGACAGACAGCAAAACCGTCCTCACTTGGATTCGACGAGGATCTCGAGCGTACAAGCCGTTCGTTGCGCATCGCATAGCGGCTATAGAAGAAAACAGCAAGGTCGAAGACTGGCGATGGATACCCACAAAACTGAACGTAGCTGACAGCGCCACGCGCGACGTTCCACACCACTTTGACAAGGATCATGAGTGGTACCGTGGCCCTACCTTCTTATTCGACGATCCGTCATTATGGCCAACAGAAAAACCCCCGGTGGATACAGAAACAGGGGAGGAAAGAACTCTCACAGTCACCGAGGACAAGGTCAACAGTTATTCCCTGATAGAAGCTATTCCAGATCCATCCCGATTCTCAAAATGGGAGCGACTACTCCGAGCTACAGCAAGCGTCCTTCGCTTCATACATCTGTGTCAGAACAAAACAGAGAAAACGTTCTACAAGAGAACTAGAAAAAACACAGAAAAGGATCCTGACTGGAGACAACAACAGAAGAAGGCGACCAAACCTCTTCCCAAGATAATGGCGAAGACATCAGGCACTCGACACGAGAAACAAATAATAGAAGCAGAATTTCTTCAGAAAGCAGAGAAATTACTCGTACAAGTCTCACAGCAACAGTCGTTCTCTCAAGAAATAACAGATCTGCAACAACACAGAACTATAGGAAAGGATAGTCGACTCAAGCCGCTTCGAGTGGAAATCATCGACAACGTCATACGGTTGAAAAGCCGTATAGCCGCCATCAGCGAAATAGCTGACGATACGAAGCAACCACCTATCCTTCACGGCGACCATCGCATCACCCAATTGTATGTAGACTGGACGCACCGAAGTTTACAGCACAGCGGTACCGAACTTACCATCAACGAAGTGCGCCAACACTATTGGGTCATCAGGATGCGGCCAACTACAAAGAAAGTGCTGGCACAATGTCTGCAGTGTCGTATTCGCAAGGCACAACCTTCCGTGCCTGCGACCGGCGACCACCCGAGAACGCGCCTAGCACATCATCAGCGGCCGTTCACCTACACCGGGCTCGATTACTTCGGCCCGCTCTCAGTAACAGTCGGTCGACAGCATCACAAGAGGTACGTAGCACTATTCACGTGTCTCACCACCAGAGCCGTCCACCTCGAGATCGCCGCCAGCCTCAGCGCAGACTCCGCTATACTAGCGTTGCGCCGATTCGCCGCTCGGCTAGGCTGCCCCACCGAGATACACTCCGACAACGGCACCAACATGCACGGCGCCGACAAGGAGCTCCGAGACGCCTTCCGAAGGGAGGCCAGTCGTAGAGGCATCGTGTGGCGCTTCATCACGCCATCAGCGCCCTTCATGGGGGGCGCCTGGGAGCGCCTCGTACGCTGCGTGAAGTCCGCCCTGTACACCGTCCTCCACGAGAGACATCCGCACGAAGAGGTATTGTCCACTCTACTGTGTGAGGCGGAGTACACAGTCAACAGTAGGCCACTCACGCACGTCTCCGTAGACAGCGACGACGACGAAGCCATCACGCCGAATCACTTCCTTCTCGGCGGGTCAGCAAGGTTGCCAATACCTGGCACATTCACCGAACAAGACATCAACAGCAAAAAGATGTGGCGGCGCTCGCAGATACTCGCCGACATGTTCTGGCGTCGTTGGGTACGAGAGTACCTGCCGGAGCTTCAGTACCGGCGGGAGCCGCACAGCCGCGGCCCCAGTCTACAGGTCGACGACCCCGTCCTCATAGCGGACGGTCAGCTGCCACGAAACACGTGGCCACGAGGCCGCATAATAGCCGTCTTCCCTGGGTGCGACGGAGAAGTCCGGACTGCTGAGGTACGCACTTCCGGCGGTACCCTGAAGCGTCCGGTGAAGAAACTCGTGCCCCTACCGAAATGATCCTGACATCGAGACGTCGAGGCGGTGGGCATCGTGACGGCGGGCCCCGACGACTATGTTCGTCGCTCGCCGGCATGGTGCAGTGCCGCGCCGACGTACAGCGAGTCGTCACTACACTGCACGGCGGGAGATATGTTCGCGACGAACGTCACCTAATAAAGTGTAAATAGTTTCTTTGAATCGATAGTGTAGAGTCAGTGATATATGGGCAATAACAGTGACGAATAAACAAGTGCGTCAGTGATTAGATTTAGTAAATAAACCGAACAGTAAGCGTTAAACTCATATCGGCTCGAAAGTGGCATTGTATTTAATTAATTTAATAATTTGATGAGATCCAGGTAGCCTAGATTGCGATCTAGGCCTGGATATAGTTTTTTAGTATTAACTTAGCCCTTCAGGAAAGCCACTTGTCGAGGATATGACGGTCTAACGCGCTAATCTGTGTTCATAGCATGTAAATTTGGTCTAACATACCGACAGTTGAAGGATCATTACAGGCTGGATAACGTAGACACGAAAAAGTAAATAGTAGATCTCAATAGGCCATACAACCTCCTTGTATATGGCACTCTATATACTTACAGTACCAACGCCGGTTTTCGTGTAAATTATCCTGAAAGATCCTTCAACCAACCAAGTTTTGGAAAATTCTGTCTTAATTTAAATATAAAGAACTACCTAATTTTCGTGTTAGTATATAGATAACACTATGTACAAACTATGTAACAACTAAAACATAAATAGATATAAGTTCAAAATTGTAATAATACAGAAAACATGTAAATATTAAAGTGAAATTACATAATAAAATATCCTAAAAAACAGGAAGCGATTCGCGGCTCTCGTTACAGTCAAGTTCCGTAGTACGTTAGTAAAATCAGATTGTACCAAAATTGTAGTCATCAGTACGGCAAATATTATATTATAAAGTGAGTAAATCAAGCAGTAAAAAGTAGTGCGCGAAAGTCATGCCAATCGCTTCCTGAAAAGTTATGAAAGTTTATCAGTGTTCTTATTCCCAGTAACCCCTTTCCCTGTTAGTAAACGACTGAGGTATCTACAACCTACAGGTGTAGGACGTCAGCGCCGTCTAGGTTCGAAGAGTATGCGTGTATAGTACCAATATTATCGTAGGACCAAACAGGCACACATACACCCCCGAGTCTAGCGATCACGCCCGTCCGGCACAAAAATAGTTACAATTAAATAATAACAGCCGCTCGGGTCAATCTTTAGGTTAAGCCGTGCTTGTCTAGGTTGGTCTGTTGATGGGTGACCACCCATTAAATATCGAGTTTCCTCCGTGCCTCGGAAAGCACGTCAAGCAGTATGTCCCGGCTGTCATTTGTGGATCTTTGACAGTCGTTACAGGTGGCCCAAAAATTCTGACAACCAGTCTTACCAAGGGGTATCGTATTACCCAGTACTAACTGGGTTGTGGAGGTCAGATAGGCGCTCCATGTAAAATACTGGTATTCAGCTGCATCCCGTAAGACTGAAAGCCGACCCCAGATGATGATGTCACGTAATAAATATTGTCAAGGAAAAGTTTTAAGAAATAACAAAGAGCAGCTTTTAATAACCACTTCGCTTAATACTTTCATTTTACTTTTGAGAAAACATAGAAAAGTAGGTAGTTACTGTTATAACTTTCCTCATCCGCTCAAGGATCTACTCTTCAACAGTAACAAGCTCTCAACCGAGATCGAGGCAGTCAAACTAACAACCACTCGATCGCAACTTGACGATTAAGCCCTTCAGCTTTCCCAGTCAAAGTGAAAATGAAAAACAAAAACATTTTTCCATTACTTTCATAAGTAGCGAAATTCCCTCAAAGCTCCCTCATAGTAAAAACAAACAGATTTTCATTTTCGCCCTATCATTGTAATCCCTTGGACATTGGCCTTTAGCTTTCTTTTATAAGGTAGATTGTTTACACAGTACAATGCTGTAAGTAGAAACTGCGGAAATCTGTTTTTGCATTTTTTTATTTTGAATTATTATTTGTGATAAGGAGAAATAGCAAGGAACGTGACAACATGAGTATCTTATTATTTTGAGTCAATCAAATTCTTTTTGCTGTTTCTCGATACCCTTCATTTTGAATAATAATAATCATCATCATCATCATCATCATCATCATCATCATCAGCCTATTAATGTTCCCACTGCTGGACACAGGCCTCCTCTCTTTGAGAGGGAATGGGCCACGTGGGCCCAGTGTGGATTGGTAGATGTCACATGTCTTCGATTGTTTTGGTTCTAGGACATGCCGGATTCTTCAAGAATTTTTCCTTCACCGTGTTGAGAGTAGTGGTGATGAAATAAATTACACAAAGTAATGGAACTGTCTGGGTTCGAACCCATTAATTCATAAGTCGGGGCCGCCATCAAAGGGTCACCGCTGCTCATTTTGAAGACACTAGATTCATAGCAATTGGAGTAAAGTTATATAAAACACTGTTGACTTAACTTTCCTAATAACACTTGCCTTTTGTGACTCTCCTGAAACCCGACAAACAAAGGGAATCATAAAAATCTCCGAAGACACCTCCTAAAGTCCAAAAAGGGCGCGTATTTTCTTTGACCGACTTATCCGGGATACGCTTTTTTCATAAACCCGTCAACTGAAACTCTAGCGTGAAAATACCGCGCGTATGTGGAATCATTTTAAGTATTCTTTTGCAGCTACACCTTTATTTTAATGCACGACACAAAAAAGATTTTTTTAATGCATGACGGGTATGTGCAATGTTATATTTTACCACAGAAATGGAGAATGGAACTGAGCATGAGTTTTATATAGCACGACGTATTGTCATGAAAAATACTGCAGTGTTTAGTTGAAAGGCTTTTAAGATTACTTTTAACATTATATAAAATGTTGCTATTCGCTAACAGGAATATTTTCCTTTTTAAATGCGTCAGCTGCTGACAAATAATTTCGGATACGTGTCAGAAAAAATGCTACACAGAAGGCGAGATTTTTTCAGACAAAACTTTGGAATAGATGGGACCTAAGATTTATACGAAATCGGTACAGTTTTAGATGACGAAGATAACTTATATCAATCCTAAAAATACTGTCTCATAAGCTTTTATCCCCAGAAACACTGACATATTGGCCAAGCCCTCTTGGACATCAAAATTCCATCATGTGCTGCGATTTATCTGTTCTCTATGTACAGAACGGTATTCGCAGACCTTTTCGTCTGTCCAAGTCATTGCTATGCCAACAGAAAGGAAGATTATTTATCGTTATTGCGGGTATTTTCGTTCCTCCTTTTGCCTGTTTTTTATTCTTTCTATTCATCCATTGTTTGTCTCGAGATAATAAGTTTTCATCAGACCCACTAAGGCTAAGTGATAAGTTGCGTTTCCGATATTATTTGTATGAGTATATTTGCTTTGTTTAATAAATTATTTATTAAGCTGATACATCGCTTTGTTTAGTGAAAACCAAGTTTTTCTTGGACGAGTAGTTTCAGTTGGTACGGTCAGCAAGATAAGTCTATTAACACTTCTTAATTATTTAGTTAAAAATTATACGAAAGGAGTATTTAAGGATCGCAGTGCACTGATTTCAAATTTTATGAGCACACACACTTTTTATAACATAAAAGTCAGTACCTAACCAACAATGTTTCGAATATACCTTCATCTATTAGCGAAGTATGCACAATAGTTCAACAATGGCGTCAGACCGCTTCTGTTAGGCACATGGTCACTAACATTATAATTAACGCTGAAAACAAAATATTTACCATCGTGGTTAGTATTTGTTTTGAGTTCCCGACATTTCGGCACTGTTCCACAAATACTAAACATGGTAAGCATAGCCTGTTTTGAGTGTTAATGAGTGAAAGTTAACAGTGTTAATAAACTTATTTTGCTGACTTTCCTTACTCGTTTGTTACGATGCCATTATTTAAGGTTTTATCCAAGCTCCGAGATCGAACCGAGCCCAGTTTATTTACGAATTCTGGTTATTGCTGCCAATCGCAAAGTCAGAAACAGTTTCGAGGGGAGTACGTTTATTCTAGAAGATATTGATATGGTTAAAGGTTTTAAGGTTTTAAGGTCTAAGGAATATTGTAGAATTGTTTTTGTGAGATGAATAATTTAAGCCGGGGAAGAAAGAGGTGGACCTTTTTTTTTTTTTTTAGGATGGGAAATATTCAAATGACTTCTCCCACTCTGGGCGGAGCGGGAGGGAGTGTCAGACTCTTACTGACTAAAACCCATCCATGTTCCTTCCTCGCCCTTTATGTTCCGGGGCCGCGGTATCTCTTTCGAACAGGCCCGCATCTACGGTGGCCAGTAGCCACCACGTGGCCCCCCACGCGCGGTGCGTCTCCCGCGGCGGCCGGGAAGGGAGGCTCTCTCCCTCTCTCGTTCCGCCACCTCCTTCGCTAGCATGACTGCTTCGCAGAAGGAGGTGATGGCTTCCCATTCCGTCTCGCTCCGGACCATGGATTGAACCAGGGCCGGACGCGAGAGGTCGCCGCCGCCGATCGCCGCTACGAGGACACGGCGGTGCTCCGCCCACGCAGGGCAGACTTCCACCGTGTGCTCCACCGTGTCCTCCGGTCGATCCTCGCAGTGGAGACACCCGGGCGTTTCCTCCCGCCCGATTCGGTGCAGGTACCTGCCGAAACATCCGTGTCCGGTGAGGACCTGCGTCAGGCGGAAGGTGAGGACGCCGTGGCGCCTCTCTAGCCACTCCTTAAAGAGGGGACTTACCGCCACTATCGTGGCGTGCCCTGCACGGGGTTGCGACAGTCGCTCTCTCCATGTCGCCATGAGATCGCGCCAAGAGGTGGACCTTGAGATGATTTATGGCTTGAAAGGTGGTGACGTCTAAAAGCGAAGTATTTTCTTTTTATTCACTATCACAAAAAGAGCGGCAAGCTCACAAGGAAAGTAGCGGTGGCCCAGTGGTGGCGGTCCCGACTTACGTTCAGTAAGTCGTGGGTTCGAACCCAGGCAGGCGCATTTCTTTGTGTAATTTATTACATCACCGCTGCTCTCAAAACGGTGAAGGAAAACATCGTGAGGAAACCGGCATGTCCTAGAACCATAAATTCGAAGACATGTGACATCTACCAATCCGCACTGGGCCCGCGTGGTGGATTATATAGCCCATCCCCTCTCATAGAGAGGAGGCCTGTCCCAGCAGTGGGAACATTAATAGGCCGATGATAATGATGACTATCACAAACATTTACTTCACTTTGTTTTTTTTTTATTTTTATGGTGCGCCGACCCCAAATAAATTGGGTTAAGTACAGGATACTTAATGATGATGATGAAATCATTGTGATTCGAAGAAGGCGCATATATTATACTCGTAATGTTACTATAGCGACCCACCCTAGCTAGGGTTAAATTAACTAACAACAGCGCTACCTAGTGAGTCTAAAATGATCCTTGGTACTTTTCGATCTAGAACCGTACACATTCACAAAGCTTCATTGATATTGTTAAGGTGGTTTCGGAGACTAGCGTGTACGAACAGAGTGACACGTGATTTTATAACATTAAGAAGATTTCACTGATATTACAATGTTATGTACACCCCATGCGTTAAGCACATAGGTAAATAAACATCAGTCCGCTACAAGTACATACAGCAGAAAACAAACAGGGGAAAAAGTGAACCTAGAAAGGATCAATATTAAGCGGCACTGTGAACACAATGCGTTCAAGTTCTTTGTGTCCCAGAGTAAGCTACAATTGTATCTGAATGACGAGTTGTGGCCACAGGGGATAATATTTAGACGGTTTGTAAACTATAGGCCGAAACGTGTAAGCGATACATCCAACATAAAGGATTGCGGCACACAACTAAGTGATAATGTTGAGTAACGACAGTGTTTGCAAGTTTGTATCATTTAACTGCAAAAATGTCAAGCGCTCCGTTCAGAGTATTCGTGAACTATGTAAACAATCGGATGTAATTGCGCTACAGGAAACGTGGTTACTGCCTGATGAGGTCTCGTTTCTTGACACAATAAGTGATGAGTTTAGCAGTACTGGAGTGTCAGCAGTAGATACTTCGGCGGGCCTTCTTCGCGGCAGGCCATACGGTGGCGTCGCCCTTTTGTGGAGAAATAGTCTGTTTCGCGATGTGTTTGTGGTTCAGTGCGGTAATCCACGGATTTGTGCTGTGAAAGTAGTCACAAATGATAAATCGTTTTTAGTGTTAAGTGTTTACATGCCCACGGATACCGTGTCGAATTTAACGGATTTTACGGACATCTTAAGCTCGGTGAGTGCCATTATTGATAACTGTAATATAGATTTTGTTTACATGTTGGGAGATTTTAATGCGCACCCGACTGAACAATTTTATGACGAACTTACCGGCTATTGTAGTGAACAAAGATGGACATGTATTGATACAAAAATGTTAGGATTAAGTTCGAACACATACACATTCCTGAGTGAGGCCCATGGGTCCAGGAGGTGGCTCGATCACTGTGTAGTGACTGAGGCGGCTGTGGCTTCTGTCAGGAATGTGTATGTAGTTTATGATGTACTTTGGTCTGACCACCTGCCACTGGTTGTTGAATGTGATTTGAATGAGATACTTCCTAAGATATGTGCCAATATTGTATGTGTCAACAGGGTAGTGTGGGGGGAGAGAAGTCAAAACCAGATCCAAGCTTATCAGCGTAAATGTCATGAAAGATTAAGACTAATTGACTTCCCACACGAACTTGGTGAATGCTGTGATAGTGTATGTGACGATCTTAGTCATCGAACTGTTATTGATAAGCTATATGCCGACATCGTACACGCCTTAAGTGACGCTGCTGTAATGGGTCGAGGAAGCGGCAATAGGCGCTCGAAGCAGGTAATAGTAGGCTGGAACAAACATGTTGCCGGGGCTCACAGAGAGGCTAGGCAGAAATATTTGTTGTGGGCGTGGTATGGTAAGCCTACCGCTGGGTTACTTTATAACGACATGTACGAGGCTAGAAGAGTTTTCAAGTCAAGGTTAAAGTGGTGCCAAGACCATGAAGACCAAGTTAAAATGGATATTCTAGCCTCACACCACGCTAAAAATGATTTTCGTGGTTTCTGGAAGCACACAAATAAGTTAAAATCTAAACCAGGAATCCCTGTGAGCGTCGGTGGCATGAGTGAACCGGAAGACGTTGCCAATCTTTTTAAAGAGGCGTTCTTTGTTAAGTCGCCTTTAGGACCCTCGCGGTCGGTGCCCGATATTGCGCCCGGTATGGAGTTAGGGGTTAAATTTAAATCCCAGGAGATAAGTAATACTATTAGAAGTATGTCAAGAGGTAAGTCCCCGGGCCATGACGGGCTCAGTATCGAGCACCTCCGACATGCTGGCCCTCACTTAGCTAGGGTACTTGCAATGCTCTATAGTTTCTGCATGAGCCATAGTTACCTGCCTGGCGAGATGATGCGAACAGTGGTTGTGCCAATTGCTAAAAACAAAACTGGTGACCTCGCCGACAGTAGTAACTATAGGCCAATTTCACTAGCTACTGTAATTTCAAAGGTTTTTGACAGCATGCTTAATACTCAATTAAATAAAAGTGTAACTTTGCACGATAACCAGTTCGGATTCAGAGCTGGGTTGTCAACCGAGAGTGCAGTCTTGTGTCTTAAGCATGCTGTCACTTACTACACGCAGCGTGAGACGCCGATTTACGCCTGCTTCCTGGACCTGTCTAAAGCTTTTGATCTGGTTTCCTATGATTTGTTATGGAGTAAATTAGAGCGGGCTGATTTGCCACTGGAACTCATTAACATTTTAAAGTTTTGGTATGGAAACCAGATCAACACTGTGCGATGGGCTGGGGCGTCTTCTCGTCCGTACGGGTTGGAGTGTGGGGTGAGGCAGGGGGGGTTGAGCTCACCAACGCTTTTCAACCTTTATGTGAACGGACTGATTGCCGAGCTCAGCAGTACCAGGGTTGGATGCTACGTGGACGGTATCTGTGTCAATAATATCAGTTACGCTGACGACATGGTGCTGCTGAGTGCGTCAGTCTGTGGCTTGAGGAAATTGGTTGCCCAGTGTGAGGCGTATGCCAAAGTACATGGTTTGGCGTATAATTCCAAAAAGTCTGTGGTCATGGTCTTCAAGGCTGGGGGTAAAAACCCTGACAATGTGCCTCCAGTACTTTTGTATGGCACACCTTTACAGAGAGCACAGATTTTTAAATACCTTGGTCATATATTGACCCCTGACCTTGAAGACGATGATGACGTTGAACGTGAGCGGAGGGCATTGTCGGTTAGAGCGAACATGTTGGCTCGCAGGTTTGCACGATGCTCACTTCCAGTCAAGATCACGCTCTTTCGAGCGTACTGTACTTCTTTTTACACGTGCAGCCTGTGGGCTAGGTGTACGCAAAGATCGTACAGTGCTCTCCGCGTTCAGTATAATAATGCGTTTAGGATGCTGGTGGGGCTGCCCCGCTTCTGTAGTGCGTCGGGGATGTTTGCTGATGCGCACGTGGATTGTTTTTACGCAACAATGCGTAAAAGGTGTGCCTCCCTGGTGCGCAGGGTGTGGGGCAGCACCAACAGTATCTTAAGCATGATTGCCAGTCGCCTGGACTGTGTTTATGTGGGTCGCTGCTGTGCAATTACTCATGGGTTGTCGCAGCAGTGATCCACCTTTATTATTATTATTATTTTTCTTGGTGTCCTATTTGTTTTTATCAGTGCTTACTAACATAGTCGTAAGTTTTACTAACAGCTTTTGAGTCGTGGATACTCGAATAAAGAAAATTCTATTCTATTCTATTCTATAAACGGGATTAACTACCCCTGTTTTAATCACACGGTTATCCAAACACCGCCATAATGATTACACTATAAAACAACCCCTGTACACCCCCAGGGCATACTGGGGGTATCGAGTGCGATATCATTGCCCCAGGCCCAGGGGGGCTAGTATAGGATAGGTCGGGAGTTACAACCTCGGCCAAATTGTATAGCAATCGGTTAGAGTTAATCTATGTTTTACCCTTGAGAATTCGCTAGCCTTGAATTATAGAGCTACGTATCTTTACACAATAGGTGTGTAAATTGTGGGGGATGAACGATTATTTGCTGAGTCAACTGTTAAAAGGATAAACAAGTTTTAGGGATTCTACTGTCACTACCTGAATATGGCAATCCCTTGTTTATGTGAGCACTGCGCTAACCGATTATGGAGCCCCTAGGTTTTATTTAAATAAACGGGTGTTTACTATACTGAATGAGTTTTTATTCCAATTAACCCCAGAGAGAACCTTCCGACCGGACTAGTGCGTAGTAACTTTAGTCTGCCATCCATAATGTCACGCTCACGTACATATTTTGCTTACCTTGCATTTTGTCGTGCAAGCTTACATGTGTCCCTACAAAGTCTTTGAACGATAATTGTACAGCACGTCTACAATTTAAATGAAAATTGTATTGCTTATCCATAAAATTTAAAAGGAAAGAAATATCAAGTAATAGCGGACGTTTTCACTCGCGCAGTTCCCGTTCGCGTCTCCCGGATAAAATCTAGCCTTTGTTACTCAGGGTGAATGTAGCTTTCCAATGGTGAAAAAAATTATGAAATCGGCACAGTAGTTTTTGAGTTTATTCATTACAAACATACACACACACAAAACTACAATTTTTTCCTCTTTAAAATATTATAGCGTAGATAGTGTAGATGTAAATTTAGTCGTCTTAAATATTCAGTTCGTTCTTTCCTTTGCTGATCGTCCCATAAAAGCAGGATCGGTCTACGCTACTATGTAAGTACAAACAAAAGCATTCAATCATAAAGGGTTTTACAGACTGCAAATTTTTAAACAGCACTAAACAGTTTAATATTTAACTCAGTAATCGGTCTTCGGCATACAATTTTATAATTGATAGAAATAATAAAGTAAAGCCGTAGCTGCCTTGGTTGGTCGATGGAGGTGACCACCCTTACATACCGAGTTTCCTTTGTGTGCCTCGGAAAGCACGTTAAGCTGTTCAGTTGCTCCCGGCTGTCATTAGTAGATCTTTGACAGTCGTTACAGGTAGTCAGTAGCCCAAAAAGTCTGACAACCAGGGATAGCGTACTAACTGGTACTAACCAGCACTAACTGGGTTGTGGAGGTCAGATAGGCAGTCTCTCCATGTAAAATACTGGTATTCAGCTGCATCCGGTTAGACTGGGAGCCGACCCCAACATAATTGAGAAAAGGCTTAGCAGATGGTGATGGCACGAAAACTCGCTATACCTAATCATGTGACAAATTGGAAACCGTGCATAAGCTCTGTTTTATCAAGTAAAGTACAACAAATTGTACCTATTCGAAGTAAAGTACTTTCTCTAATATTCTCACGATTCACGTAGTACCTTACGAAGTTAGGGATTACAAGCAAATTGGTGACAACGTTAGCGTATGTAAGTGGATGAGGAATGTTTTCAGGTGAAGCGTTTTTACGTTTTGTTAGATCTTGTCTTTATTTTTTTAATCTACGTGATGGACTTAATATCGTTTCTTGTTCGTACTGTTGTTTGTAAATAATAGGAGCTGACGGACGCTTAGGATGTAACCACACCAATCGATCTATGGTAGAATGGTCAGTCGAAAGAGAGAAACTATCGATCGACGTCGACTTATCCTTTCTACCATCGATCGATGACATCGATCGACGATCAATCGATTGGTGTGGTAAGACCCTTAACTACTGAAAGTTCCAAACTCGTCGCCAAATGGGCTAATTGAATTCGACATGTTAAGAAAAAATCAAGTAAAAATGGTTCCATATACAATACTGGTATTCAGCTGCATCCGCTAAGTCTGGAAGGCGATCCCAGCAAAGTTGGGTAAATGCTAGGCAGATGATGATGTTGATGGCAAATTGCTTTCATTTCATCACCATTGTTATTATTCAAAACAGTTCATAATCACCGTTCTATAATCTGCTTTCTGAATGAATAAAAGCGACAAAGAAAACAAGCTCTTTGGTTTTCTGTCCTATAATCGATTTTGCTACAAAACCGACGTTTAAAACGCTTGTGTGTGGACCTCCTAGCTCTTAAATTCGGCACGTCACCTCACATTTACGTACACGTTTCGTTCGCACGATACGCAATAATCATCGCACTCCTCCGTGTTTTCCAAGAATAAGTTATTTCCAGGAGCGAATGTGGAGCAAATATTTGGTACATTATTACTCGGACTATCTAAGTGTTGTCATCTTTTGTCGTACGTCTACTAATGTTGAGAGGAAAGTTTTGTTTGTTTCTACAATTGTTGGGAGTTTATGAGGTTGTTATGGAATTCCTATTTCCTTTATCTAAAGGTAGTTTACTTAATACGTTTACTTTACCAGATTTGAGCTAAGATACAGAATCATATAATATGAAGTACAAGTGGGCGTCACGCGGTTTCACTCGCGTAGTGTCCGTTTCCGTGGTTGTACGGGAATAAAATATAGCCTATGTTACTAGCTGATAATGTAGCTAAGTAGAATTTTACAAATCGGTCCAGTAGTTTTTAAGTTTAAAATCACACTTATTTTTCCTCTTTATAATATTATTATAGAAAAGCTTATACCCGCAGCTTTGACCTTGTGGATATCGGTAATTGCCGCACGGGATCGTATACCGGGACAAAAAATATCCTATGTATTAATTCAGGTTACAACCTATCTGTGTGCCGAATTTCATCCAAATCCGTCCTTTAGTTTTCAAAATCAAAATCAAAATCAAAGCATTTATTTCAAGTAGGCCAGTTACAGGCGCTTTTGAATTGTCGAAACAAAAATGAACATTTAATGTAGCTACAGTCCCAGTCACAAGACATAAAAACTGTGAAAGTACTGTAGTTGCCCATTCCCTAGCGTAGATCTCTATGGAGAAGAACGGGCAAGAAACTCCATGGACACTCTTTTAAATCAAAATATTGTTACAAAATCTTGGTTACATCATTCATGTTGAGATGGTATATTATGTGAGAACAATGTAGCAAGATGTGCACGTTAAAAGTGTCCATAGCAAAACCAAAACAAAATATAACTCAAAAACAAAATAATTAATTCAAATAAACCATGGCGACTAAGAGATGACCAGTCACAACTGACAGCGCCCATTCACGCACATGACGCATGGATCAGCACCATTCAGCTCAACCATTTTGAAGGGAACTAAATGGTCCGACACACGCGCCACCATCAGCGAGACATTTGAGTGAGCATGACATACTCTCAACCTCCAGGGCACATTCAAGTCAAGAACTGCCGTAGGTTTCCAGTGAATGATAGCTTACTAGCACATAGTACTCACACAATATGGGCTATGCGATTATATAATACTAACATTGAATCTATACAATGCAAAGATAGTTAAGTACAATCTTCAGCAGCTCCAACTATACCATTTAATGCTATCAATTTTTGCGCCCCTGTCCATGTGGAGCAGGACCAGCATTAAGCCAAGCATTTTTATCAGCGATATAATCGCTCAACTTGTAATATGCTTGTTTACATAGTGTGCGTTTAATGCATGTTTTAAATTTCGTCTCATTCAGTTCAAGAATACTTTGTGGAATTTTATTATAGCATCTCAAACAGTACCCCATGAAAGATGAGTCTACTTTAGCGAGTCTAAAGCCTGGCTGAACTAATTGGTCCCTATTTCTAGTACTGTAATGATGTCTGTCACCTCTTTTACCAAAAAGATGCAAATTTTTTCTAACGTACATTATGTTTTCGTAAATGTATTGACAATGTACCGTCATAATGCCAATATCCTTAAACAGTTCCCTTAGAGAATCGCGCCTACGAAGATTATATATAGCTCTGATGGCTCTTTTCTGCAGAATAAATTTTTGCGTGAAAGATTAACAAACATCCAGTCATCGATCTATCCTCATATACTTTAGCATTTATAATATTAGTAGAAGTAGGATGAAGTAGGCAGGTATGAGCTCGTGGCTGAAGAACAACAGCCGCTCGGGTCGATCTTTAGTTTAAGCCGCGCTTGCCTAGGTTGGTCTGTGGATGGGTGACCACCCATTACAGTGCCTCGGAAAGCACGTAAAGCCATTGGTACCGACTGTCATTTGTAGATCTATGACAGTCGTTAAAGGTAGGCAGTGGCCCAAAAATTCTGACAACCAGGGTGCCGATTCTGTAACTTTGCGTTAAGAAACGCGCCATTGACACTCTATCGACACACTATAGATATTATGTTACTACTGTTGCAAATTTGGTATTCTGCAAAAACTTCAGTGACGTTTCAGTGGTGTCTCAGTAGTGTGTCGATAGTAAGTCGACATTGTGGCAGTTCAATAGGTTTAGGTGTTGCTAACAAAAATCTACCATGCAACTTTAGAGGTTACATCAAAACTACCACTTTTTGAAATCCAATTTTTTCAATAACGTCTTTATAATATCAGTTTTTATAACAATATAAAAACGCTTTAAGGCCAAAAACTATATATTATATATTATTATTCACTAAAAATAAGAAATGCTCGTTAAAAAAAATAAGATTTTATCACAACAATTTTCTTGTCTATGCCTTTCTGAAAAAAAAAACAGACAACTGTCAAAAAACTTGCACCGGCGTTTTTCTACTTGAAAAACTTGAGGCGGGCAATCCTTGCAGTACTTGCTGGTGGCGCACGCTTCCACGCACCCCTGAATGCATATAGGGTAGGTCGGGTACTGGCGACTTTGTAAAGCAGGACCTCGGTGGAAAGAGGTGGTTGGTGTGCTGCATAGATTAAAACCCGGATTTCTTTCATCAATTACGGTTCCCCAGGTTTCGGCATCTCGCTTTTCCTTATAGTGTTTCTTTCTCGATGGCTGGCTGCAACAGACCATCGTTCGCCGTCGGCCCCGTCTTAATATACGGCCCTTCCCACCCACAACGGGACCCGCGAGTTTTGAACCCAATTTTGCGTTTGTTTTCGCGAAAGCCGAAACCTGAAACCCCATACCTTCTTTATTTATTGAAATAAACCTTACAATATATACATTTTTGCATAGCTTATTGCACTTATTTTCACATAAAACAATCATATTGCACCTTACATTGCATATTAAAAATATCCTAGAACATTATGTGTGAAACTTACGATGTACGAAATGTTTACTATTTAGTTGGCTATATAATATGTTCTAAACTACTGGACCGATTTACATAATTCTTGCGTAGAAAATGGTTTTAAGTTAAGACCATTATTTTGACTCTAATTTTAACATTATATATTTACAAACAAAAAAACATTATTTCAAGTTACGTAATTATATGATACAATAATTTTAATTTATGTGTTTTCCTTTCTTTTCGGTCATAATAGACTTTAATACTAACATGATGCTAAATTATAATATAACTAACAAGATTCTAGCGAGATTCTATTAACATTCACATAATATTATACCTTTAAATTAATATCACAAGTTTTCAAACATGAAATCAACTATACGACTCATTGTGACGAAAAACTACGTCCACTTTATAAACTTAAAAGCGTAAGACGCACACAGCCATGTACACTTTATTTTAAATCCAAAACATAGATCACTAATTGCAAAAATAAACAAATTGAACCAATTTAATACTGAAAAGAGGTGTCGTTGTTCGATGGCCTCACAATGGCGGCTCGAAGACGAAAACACCATTCAAACACGATAGACACAACTGTCAAATACACTTAAAATATTTACAGAATACCTTTACTTTGACCATCATGATGACATTGACATATTATAGTGGAGCAGAATACCGATGATTACAACAATCTTACTATGGCGTTTCAATAGCACTTCAGTCGCAAGTCAAAGACCATAAAAAAATTGTAGAATACCAAATATCAATGATTAGCCTATTGAGACACTACTGACACACTACCGACACACTATTGACAAGTTGGTTATTTTACAGAATTGAGCCCCTGAAGGGTTATTGTATTACCCAGTACTAACTGGGTTCTGAGGTCAAATAGGCAGTCGCTCCATGTAAAATACTGGTATTCAGCTGCATCCTGTTTGTCTGGAAGCCGACCCCAATATAGTTGGGAAAAGGCTAGGTAGATGATGAGTAGTAGTAGGATGAAAAAATTAAATTTGGAAGTGTTTGAATCTTTTTCTCCATTCTGAATTCAGCGACGACTTTGACACTTTCAATAGTGACCAACAGCTCTGGCAATGTGCAAACAACAGAACATGCAGGGCCCGATATTAACTTCCCCTATATTATTGAACAACACCACAACTTCAGGGCAGGAATTCATTAATGAATCTCCACAGGGACTGGTTTCCCGTGCTTCGACCAAAATGAGTCAAAACCATTAAGATAAACAAGAGGCCAGTTTACGACTTTCCACGCTACAATAGATGTAACACTGTAAAATTACGGCTTCAGTTAATGAGGCGTACTTAAACTTGAACTAATTAAAACCTTAATGAGGTCGGAGTTCGCGTGCAATAGCCTACTACAAATTGATCGATGACGACAAACTCCGTCGGAGTTACAGGTTAACTGAAAGGGTCATGACCCTTACTTAAAGACTAATCTTGACTGTTAATTTAATTTATTGTTATCCATAGTACAATTAAGCTGTCACATCAATCTTGGGACTGACAGAGCTGTTGTTTCGAGGAATGTGTTACTTACGAATGAAGGTTATGGGTGTGAGTTAAGGACTCTATAGATATGCAATCAGAGATAAAATTACACCTGTACTACCCCTAAGGCTCGGCAGAATTGTACACAAACATCGAGTCTGCGGCCGTAGTACTGATTTATGCGCAATAGATTGCCATTGTGCTGATACCAAGAAATTTCTAATAGAAAAAAGCACAAAGACACTTTGCTCGAAAAGGAAATCAAATACAGTACACAAATGAGAGTAATCAACCTACCCCGTCCCAAGAAAAAGCGTGAACTTTCATAAAATAACCGAAACTTCCTGCTTCATACTTTGCCTACCTCAAAACGGAATACGGAACATTTTTTTCACTCTAAATGAAATTGAACACTTACGGCGCTCGTAAAAAACCAAATAAACAGAAGTACTGAGAATGTTTTTCTTGAACTTTTCTTTAGAGACTCATTTATGCTCGTAGATATGAGAATACCAAGAAGTGTGCGATAGGTTTTTATTATTCTGCCAATGCCAATGTCGGGACGAATATATTCAGGGTCAAAAAAATGGTAACCGACTTGGTTGCTAAGACTACGAATCTTCCTCATAATACAGATGTAATGGACGTAATACATACTAATAATCAATTATCTCCTGCTTTCGTAGTACAAGAAAACAAAATAAAACACTACGGGAAAAGAAAGAAAGATATAGTGTATCAGATGTTTAACAGGCACACAAATTGGGATCATTTCTCACTCCGTAAAGAAAAGACCGGTCACGTTCGAAGATAAGGAAACAAAATACACGCTACCTTAAGAAGTTTTTGTTCAGTTTTTGGAAACTATTGTCTATAGACCTGGTCCTTCGTGGCGAGGGGTTTTTCCCTACAGAAGTTTCCTTTGAAACCTTCCTTTGAGCGGTAGGAAGGTTTTATTGTCTGTTAAATATTTACTTTGAAGTCTGCAGTTTTACAATTGTGAAAGTAGCTGTGTCTGTCTGTTAATTTTTCACATCTTAACGGCTGAAAGTATTTTGATGAAATTGTAGACATGGGTGTAGACCCATTTTTTTTGTCGATAGTACGTTGAATTTAGTTTTATTAACCCCCGACGCAAAAACAACAGGGTGTTATAAGTTTGACGTCTCTGTGTGTGTGTGTGTGTGTCTGTCTGTGGCATCGTAGCTTTCGAACAGATGAACTGCTTTTGATTTTGTTTTTTTTTTGTTCAAATGGTAAATTAGTCGGGAGTCTTAGCTGTGTTTGATAACAATCAGTCTAAGATGGCCGCCGCCACAAAATGACGGATTACAAAATTTATTCAACAACTCCCATATTAAGGGTATCAATTGAAAGGGCTTGACTAGCAAAACACTATACGTTGTAACAAATTTAAAATCCAAAATGGCCACCGCCACAAAATGGTGTTTTTTTTTCTTTTTTCACAACTCCCTCAATATGGGTATAACGAAAGGGCTTGACTAGTGAATTTTAATGTAACTTGTTGTAATTCCCGACCTATAAGCAAAGCCTCGAGCAAAGGCTAATAACATAATGTTGAGGTAATATGCACTGAATTGTAGAAATTCTATTCATAAAACCATGGACATTTTCCGTCTTATAAACTTCATTCATTATCTATTGGTAAAATGGGCAAATGTATATGGATTTGTTCGATGTGGGCCAAGTAATAGCACTAATTCTTAAAGTAAACTTTAATTTATTTTATCACGTCTTCGTAGCTAACGTCCTTCGTGTTTTCTCCTCGTATTCCAGTCTCTTCCTTTTCACCTTTTTTAACATTCACTTGCTTTCTCTTTCACTTCTAGACAATTTTATGCTTTCATCTCTTTCATTCAACATGCTTCACATCTGTCATTCATCTTTACGTTTCATTTCACTATCTATCATAACATTCCGCTCCTACATGTCTAAAAACCTTAGACGCAACATCGGACTTACATTTTCTCACTTCCTCTATTCAAATATCGTTCTCTTTTCTTTATTGGTCCACTTGAAAACCTCTCAAGTCTAGATCCTTTCATGTAACAAAGAAATCAGAACAAAGACTAATTTAATGTCAGAATCGTGCTGAGATGAAGTCGTCTGTCCTTTCTGAGAGACTCATTGCAAACTTCTGACCTTGGCACAAATAAGCTTGAGTACATCCCAAACTTTGTTTTATTATTGTTCTAAGTAAGCTTTTTGGTTTAACATTTCTAAAATCGTCGGAAATTTAAGGAAATTTTGTATTTGCTTAAGCTGTTTAGATTGTTAAAGTAAGTTTATGGCGAGCAATAAAAGATCTTAATGACCTTCGTTCAACGTGAACTTGACATAGGTCTAAAGATCTTTTGGAAGGAAAGTGTCAGACTTTTTTTTATTTTAATGTAGGTTTGAATGACTTTAATCTGTCTCCCTATTTGTTATGATGCTAGTGACCCAACAATTTACGATAAGACAAAACACCGAGATTTTGACATAATGTGCTGGTTTAATTTGAATATCTCCGTAATTACGTCTAGAAATGATAGTTGAAACAGTATCTATACCGGCGTAATTTAGAAAAAAAGCAACTGCCAGGCACAAAAAGCGAAATCATTACGTGTTTAATTCGAAAAAGAAAACTTAAAAACCATTCCATCAAATCCTCAATTTAAAGACAATTACGAAACTAATCCAACTTCATCTTTTCTCTTCCACGGCTGGAAACCGCTTAGTCACCACGATATCCTTTTCAAGTTCAAGTAGAACATCCTCATAGGACGCTTTCTGCCAACATTCTTACGATCGTACGTGTTCCAATTTACCAATTAATTTGGCCCCCGCACTTTGAGTGGATCACGAACATTTGTAAAAGAGGAACCATTTGTTTGAAACGATGACATGGAAAAAGTGACGATCTGTTGTCATATTATTTGAACTTTGTTTTTTCTTTAAGAGTTCTTTCAGACCTATTAGGTCTTTTTTAAAATTTAGATTTTTATTTAACAACTATTACACAATCATAGCCCTGGGAGCTCGTGGCTAAATAATAACAGCCGCTCGGGTCGATCACGTGGTCGTCGGTCCCTTACATACCGAGTTTCCTCCGTGCCTCGGAAAGCATGTTAAGCTGGTGCTCCCGGCTGTCTTATGTCCATCTTTGACAGTCGTTACAGGTAGTCAGTGGCCCAAAAAGACTGACAACCAGTCTTACCAAGTGGTATCATACTCGCAGAATTAACTGGGTTGTGGAGGCCAGATAGGCAGTCGGTCCATGTAAAATACTGGTATTCAGCTGCATCCGGATAGACTGGAAATGGCAGATGATGACACAAAACCGCAAAAAGTGAAGAGATTTGGAAGAGTGGCCAAGGGTGGCCAATGGTTGGAGAAGAAGACACAATCTTATGATATTATAGTATTATCATCCCTATCATTAGCATTTAAGCCCGGAATCACCCAATGCTACCAACATTAGTAAACCTCCCTTTTCTTCGCCAAATTTCGCCACTAACGAAATAGGTATCAAATTAACCAAAAAAAAAAAAAAAACTATTTCCAAGAAGAGGCAATTTTGATTCTTAATTTATCGTCTATAAAGGGTTTCAAATATAATTCCGTCCAGTAGTGTCTTTGTAAAAACTGTACTAATTGGACCTAGATATAAAAAACCTAAAGTTTTTAATTACAGAGCCCTTTAGGTAAATTTTATGGATCTTAGGATTATACGAGCTTGGGATTTAAGATGAAAAGAGAAAAGTACTATTGCTGTCCTTCAGGGTAAGCAAATAAATTTGAATTAAGTTTTTTGTCAATTTTTGCAAAGCCGGATTAGGGTTAGGGCTTGGAGTTTAAATTTTAACAAAATTTTAAAGTTAATTTTGTTAGTTTTATAACTGTGTCTTAAAGAACACTCTGATTATATAATTTTATTTATTTTCACACTAGGACAAACAAAATGTAAAACTAATCACCTTAGTAAAAACGAAAACTGTAAAAAGTGCATGCAAGAAATAAAAGGCTTTTTTTATTTTTATTTATTTTCAGAAAATACTGACCCTTCAGTCACGTGATAATTAAATACGTGAGCCTACATTATCCCACTGTTGGCCATAGACGCCTCCCCACGAACTCCAGTGTCTATTTTATTTTATTTTATTTTATTCAGGGACCATAAACCGCTACAATATGTGTTGGAACAGAGTAAAGATAATACAAAACATTAACAATATTGCAGCCCACTAAATTATTTGCAAAGTAACAAGAAAGAATATGATAATGAGTGCCACTAGATAGCTGGTAAAAAATAAAAATAATACTTACATCAAATCCATTATAAATAATTATAGAAATACGAGTACTAAATAATTTAAGAAAGATCAATTATTTATTAATTATTAAACATTAAATAATTAACTTTACAAAATATTACATCATGCAAATTAGAAGTTCAAATTGATTTAATTTAATAGACTGCCTACAGAGTAACAATAAACAATGAACACTAAAAACAAATTATCAATAAAACACATAAAACACAAACTAGCCAACATTCCATCAACAACAACAACACAACATTTCATCTGGATCGTCAATGATCCTGATCTAATGCCACCGACATACTCGTTCATTAAGAAATTATGTCTTCCTACAAACTTAAAACTAATATTTTATAAACACTATGAGTTTACTTCCTAAGAAGCCGAAGAAAATAGAATAATAATTTTGCACCGGATAAATCCAAGAGTCAACCGGGAAAATAGGTCACTTTAAAATTATTAATGGAATGCACCTTTAAATACATTATTACCGAGCGATGAGACTTCCCTCGGTTAAGTTTATACAAGATTTTCTGAAAAACAAGGACTAAATTCTTAAACTATGGTTTCTAGTAGGTAACTTATCATCACGAATGGGGATCCTAAAAGAGTTAGACAGAAATGTAGTGTGGTTAACTAAACACAGCATTTATAATAAAATAATCCTCTGCTAGATGAAATTAAAATCAAATTAGATACTGAAGATTGCGTCCACGAAGCAACTACTTTTGAGTAGCCTCGTAGTCGTGAACGATGGGCCTCGTGCTCAAGATTTTATTTAAAACAACACCTTCAAACGATTGACAGAAATAGAACGATTTTAGATTAATTTATATTTAATGTTTTGTGAAGCAAGCAGCCTTGTCCAGGTAAGCTACACGCCATTGACATTTTACGCTTAAGTGCGTCTTACTTGCATCTCACGTAGAAGCAATCGGCATTGTGTCTACGGAGCAGCACATTTGCGAAGCGGAATTTTTTCCGATAAAAAGATGTGCTTTTGCAATGGTACTTGACAGAAACTCAATTGTTTTGTTCCTTGCATAATACCATACCATATTGCCATATTGTTACTGCATACATCAAAGATGATCTGGATGTAGAAAGGGAACGAAGAGCATTGGCGGTTCGATGCAACATGCTTGTCCGTAGGTTTGCTCGCTGTCAAGTAAAAATAACGCTTTTCAAAGCATATTGCCAGACGTTCTACACGTGTAACCTTTGGACAAGCTGTACGCAGAGAGCCATCAATGCTCTTCGAGTTCAGTATAACAATGCATTCAGGATGCTGCTGGGGCTGCCACGCTTCTGTAGTGCGTCGGGAATGTTTGCTGATGCGCACACTGATGGCTTTGTAGCTATCAGACGTAAGCGTGCTGCGTCGCTACTGCAGAGGGTCCGGGGCAGCTCAACAGTCTCCTGAATGTCAATTTGATTGCCCCTTTATGTATTAATGTCAAACCTACATGTTCTACTAACATAGTTTTTAAGGTCATGTTTACTAACAATAGTTATGGATGTGAAATTTGTCTGAAATAAAATTATTATCTCCTTTATTCAGTATACATCTTACTTTATACATTTTTAAATATTTATTCAAAAAGCTGTAAAAACATTTAAAAATATAAAAAATAGGGATCCGCCGGTGTCGGGAGCAGGGTCCAAGTCACCGGTGGTTAGGGTTGCAGAGACAGGAACCTCCTCACAATGCGAGCCGTATCGAGGAGTACTGCCTTCTGAATCAGGCCCTTGATCCAACCGCCTAAAGAGAGCTTCGACAGATGTTCGTCGAGGCTCTTGGCTATTAGGCCATTGGCCGTCACGACAATCGGCACAATGATAACTGAGTTCATATTCCACATGTCGCGAACCTCGTGTGCCAAGTCGAGATACTTAATTTGTTTCTCTTTCTCAGCTTTCACGAGGTTCTCGTCATGAGGGATAGTAACATCGATTATCATTACGCGGCGCGCTGATCGGTCTATCACCACTATGTCAGGCTTATTGGCGACAATAGTCCTGTCAGTAATGATAGACTGATCCCAGTACAGCGTGACATGGTCTTTCACGAGAACTGGGTCGGGCACATACTTGTAGTACGGTACTTCCGATTCCACAAGATTAAATTTCAAGGCAAGTTGCTGGTGAATAATCCTGGCTACTTGATTGTGTCTGTGCAAGTACTCGCCGTTAGCTAGACGAGAACAACCAGAAATAATATGTCTGATGGACTCACCCGGAAGGTGGCATGCCCGACACACGTCAACCGTCCCGTCCTTCATAATATATTTCCGGTAGTTGTTCGTCAACATAACTTCGTCCATAATCGCACAAACAAAACCTTCAGTTTCCCCAAAGAGGTCGCCAAAACGTAGCCAGGACACGGACGCTAGAAAATCTACATCGGGCCCATGAAGAGCCCGGTAGAAGCGCCCGTGAAGCTCCTTGCCCTGCCATTCTTTCTTGCGGTCATCGGTAGTAAGTACCACAGGTTTGCGCCAGTTCTCTTTAGCCATGGACAACGGGGTGAGTCCCTTGTCCACTGCGACCACATCTCGGTGCATACCCACGTCGGCTTTTAGAAAATATTCTCTGAGGCTGCACACCTCGCGGTTGTGGAGGGTCTTCGCATTTAAAAAGCCTCGACCCCCGCACTTCCGCGGGATGTACAGTCTCATCACTGATGATCGTGGGTGATGCATCCGGTTTTCGGTCAGCAATGTACGAACTCTTCTATCCAAGGCTTCGAGTTCGGTCTGAGTCCATTTGAGTATGCCGAAAGAGTACATTAAAACCGGCATGACCCAACCGTTGAAGGCGCGCACCTTGTTCCCACCTGAAAGAAGGCTATTTAATACCTTCTTTAGGCGACCGAAGAAGCGCTCCCTCAACGATTGTTTCATGTCAGTTACGTTAATGCCTAAAGCTTCCGACATACCCAAATACTTATAGCTCTCGGATGAGGAAAGGGATCTTAGGTGTATGGAATCCGAGAGTTGAAGTCCCTCGGATCCCATAATCGTCCCTCGCTTTACATACATGACTGCACATTTGTCCACACCAAATTCCATCCCGATGGCGCTACTAAAAATTTCGGTTACTTTCAGTAGCTCCATCAGTTGCAATTTGTTGGGGGCAAAGAGTTTCAGATCATCCATGTAAAGCAGGTGAGATATGACCTGACCATCTTTCCTCAACCGGTAGCCTAGTCCTGAATTCTCCAGCAATGTGCTTAGAGGATTCAGGGCTAAACAGAACCAAAGTGGACTCAGACTGTCGCCCTGGAATATTCCCCGTTTAATCCATACAGGTTCATCATTCCCCTGGATCTGCCGACATCCTGGATATCGAAGGACAGTTCTCCATTGCCCCATACATGACTCAAGGAAGGCGCGTAGAGTTGCATCTATCTTGTACAACTCCAGCACCCTCATGAGCCATGAATGTGGCACCGAGTCGTAGGCCTTCTTATAATCTATCCAGCATGTTGACAGATCCTTGCGGGCTCGACGGACCTGTTGGCTAATGGCCATGTCGATGAGGAGTAGCTCCTTAGTACCACGGGACCCATTCCTACATCCATTTTGAGAGGCAGACATAATAGAGTTATTGTCAATGTGTGTATTAATTTTCGTTCTCAAAATGGATGTAAGAAGTTTATAAACCGTCGACAAACACGTGATCGGTCTGTAGTTCTTGGGTTCCGCGGGACTACCTAACTTATGGAGCAGGTGGGTAACACCAGTTGTTAAAAACTGTGGTAAGGACCCAGACTCTAAGGATGACTGGAATTGGGATGCCAGGTAAGTGTGTGAACTACTAAACCACTTGAGCCAGAAGTTATGCAGTCCGTCCGGTCCCGGTGATTTCCAATTCGGTAACGGACGAACTGCTCTGGCTATATCTAGTGGCGTTATTAAAATTGGTTCCATTGTTGGAATAGGTTCACACACTCGCTCGACATCACGCATCCAGTCAGCCTCAGAATGACAGACGGGCACCGACCAGATGCTGCGCCAGAAGGAACTCGTGGTGGCATCATCCGGGCGGCACACATCCGTCATATTTTGCTGAGGTCGCTCCCAAGCTCTGTATACCCACCTCTCATCGCTCTGGAACATGCGATTCTGCGAGTACCGATCAACCCGCCGCTTATACCGCCGTATACGGCTTGCCCATGCATAAACTTTCTGCTTCAGGAAGTCGATGCGCTCTGTGACACGGGACATGTATTCTTGAGGACTGATTTCAGTCCCCGAGAATGCCCGCCTCACAAAGCGCATCACACGAGGTCGTGTATTGCCCTCCCTGAAGCAGTATAGTTTGCCGATGAGTACCCTGGCCCCGTCAATACGGCGCTCGATCCTGCGCTGCCAGGCTGGTACGGCTGGTTTTGGTCGAGTAGCTATGTCACAATTTGGGAACTTGACATTAGCTAAACGACATGCCGCAACAGCCCCACAGAACAGGATCGAGTGTGTATCAACGAGGTCCTCGCTACTCTCGAATATATTCTTGAGTTGCGAGTCCAGGGCACACATCAAATTATTATTATTATTATTATTATTATATGATTGTTTGACGATTACCTTGACAAATGAAGATGTAAAATACACCGATCCACATTTGCAGCTTGCCTACAACCATCCAATCTTCGGCCCTGGACATTAGGCCTACGACATACAGCGTAAACTAGGAATGTGTGGTCATATTTCAGGGTATGATTCAGACCATCAAACTCAACAACTTTCTCCATGGGTTCACCATCGAAATAGCGGAAAAAATCAGCTGCCCAGTAAAAACTCCAATACCTACTCAACCTAATTATACGGGACAGCCGATTGTTTTGATGGTCTTCTTCACACCCTGAATATGACCATGGCTTTTTGAAACACGCTGTATTTAATTAAACCCCAAAGGTGTTGCCTAGGGCCAACATAAAAGCCTTTTAATAACGTCAGTCTCTCCTTACTTTAGTCGACTACGCTTTACTAATCACTGACAATCATAATGGATCCTACTAATTCTTATTTCGACAATAGGATTAATATTAAGCCTAAAACAAAGGAGAGCCCTTTTTGTAGTATAAATAGATTCATTATCGTTTGCTTGATGAAGAATGTTGTTAAGTCATGCTATCTGTTATAATTTCATTATTTTTATGTTTAATTAGTTTTAGATATAACGTTCCTTAATTAATCTATCCTCAGTATTATTATTGAAATAAAGTTGGAAGTGGTTGAAGACTGTAAAAGAGTGATTCCCAAGAATATTTTCATCATCTACCAACTTCTCCCAAATATGTTGGGGTCGGCTTCCAGTCTAACCGGATGCAGCTGAATACCAGTATTTTACATGGAGTGACTGCCTATCTGACCTCCACAACCCAGTTAGTACTGGGTAATACGTTACCCCTTGGTAAGACTGGTTGCCAAGAACAGGAGGTAGAAATGCCGGTCATCCAAAGGCCAGATGGATGACATTATAACAGAGATCATGAGACTGGTGAGGGTGTCATGAGGGCCAAGACACAATGACATTCTGACAGTGATAATGATGATGATAAAGATACAGAAATATTTAATTTTAAGCTAATATTAATTCTGTTGAAACTTGTCATAGAAATATAAGACACTTTGGATGTTGGGCCACTTGTCTAGGTCATATGTTGTCCTAAATACTATCATCAAAGAAAAGTTAAAAGTTAAACATAGAAAAAGGAAAAGAATTACAGTCGTCGAAAAGTTCGTCCCCATCGCTGTCAATAGGAAAAGTGCCCAGAAGGCTGGCATCATTGCCACGTTAGATGGCAATAATTATAGCTATTTTGGCCAAAAAGGCCAGCCTTCTGGTCACGTGAAGAGTCGACCAACCGCATGACAATGTCCCGAAATACTACGGGGGCACTTGGACCCCATTGCCCGTGTTTCCACAGCAAAAGGCTCAAACACAAACTACCAATTAACTTATTGTATTTGCGCCGTTTGAGATTTTCGGTACCTGCAGCAGCCGCCCCACCCATGTAATCTTCTTCTTTCATGAAAGGCGTATGTATGAAAAGAAAAAGAAAGAAGAAAAGAAAAATCATTTATTGGCCCATACAGGACAAAACACATAAAAAATAACATTATTTACGAATATTGAAAACTAAACATAGATAAAAAATAAAAAAAAATAAAAAGAAATGAAAGGTCCTGAACAAGGCCAAAAGGCCCCTATCATGACAGTGAAGCAAGCGGGAATAACAATTGTAGACTTCCCGTTGACCCCACCAGTCAGTGGGACGAACCAGTGAGGTCAGCGTGAACAAAATTGCAAACTTCCCATTGACCTCACCGTTGGTAGGCTAGTGGGGTCAACGAAACTACAGTTATGAGCTTTCCCGTTGACCCCAACAGTGGATCGAATCAGTGGGCTCAGCGGGAATACACCAAAGCAGCCTGGAAGGAAGAAGGCAGATGGGAAGATAGGATGCGCAAGAGTGTCGACGCATGTGTCGCTAGTTGGTCTAGTATTGTTTTTATTTGTCGTGTTGTCTTGAATATCGCATGTAGTTTATTTTTACGTTTCAACCAATTTTGATAAAAACCCGTTTTTATCCCACGTCTGTAGCAGGTGGTCCAAAATGTTGTATGTTATTAACATGCCTTACAAAGCTATCAATAAATTCATCGGGTATGTAAGCGGAGTTAGCTTTTACTATATTTCCGGCACAGTTGCTTTTCCGACCATTACTAAAAATATTAATAGATTCTATGTTATTGCAAGCGCCTTGCAAGCGCTACTGTTAAGCGGCCGGCGCGGCGGAGCATGCGTAGTTCATACAAACATAATACCAAAATAATTTGTAAATCAAACGTATTCTAAAGATATACGTGTATTTATTTCGATTGGATTACAGAATATCTAGGTTCCCAAATATTTATTTTGAATAGACACTGATTTAAACAAGAGTTATGAAAAAAATAAGTTTTCTATAGTTTTAAATTCCTCATATCTCGTCTTGGTATCATTTTTCTTTCAAAATATATTTGGGGACATAGATATTCTGTAACCAAATCGAAATAAAAACACAATACTTTAAGAATATGTTTGATTTACAAATTATTTTGGTATTACGTTTGTATGAAATACGCATGCTCCGCCGGCCCCTTAAGTATGTGGTTTTAAATTCGATTCCTAGGTCGGACAAAGTGTTATAGATAGACTCATCTCCTATTTTGAACAAGAGACTACAAAATATCTATCAAAGTGTGGCTAACCTAACCTAACCTTACCCTTGGATGATTAAACGAGTGATATTATGTTAAGTTTTTATCTGCTGCACCAATCTAAAATGTTCAATAAATTGTAAGCTATGTAATTCCAAACCATCACAATTAATAATACTATACGAGTAGTATTATGTAAAACAATTTTTCCGTGTTCGATTAAGTTCTTCATTCAGTGTAGGAATAATATTCGTACATATTTTCCTACAAACGTATTTCCATAATTACCTCTCCAACGCTTGTAACTTGATCCCCGGCTACTGATCTAGGTCCGGACTCGAGCTTTACTCCACATTTCTCCCAATTAGATGCTAGCTGCCCCGATATGTAGCCAACCAGTAAGCTTCCTGTACTTTTAGAACTTTTTTCTTCCTGCATCATTCGGGTTTAATAGTAGGTACCTACATTTTACTATTGTAATCGGATTCACAATGACACGTAGGCTTAGTTTGTTAGAACAAATGTACTTATGCTGTTTGGAATGATGACAGATACATACTTACTTATAGAGAGCACGTTATGCCGATTTTACCAGCTGTCCATTGTGGATTTTCGACGATTGCCAAAGACATAACGACTGAAAAAGGTAGACAATGGCCGGAAAGTCTGAAAACCGGTCTTACCCCTGGGTACTGGATAATACGATACCCTTTGGTATCGTATTACCCAGTACTAACAGGGTTGTAGAGACAGTCGCTCTACGTTAAATATTAGTATTCAGCTGTATCAGGTTAGACTGGAAGCCGACCCCAATATAATTGAAAAAAAAACATAGTTATTTGAGTCACAAAAAATATAGTAACCTACAAGAGCGTATATGAAGTGAAAATATTAAAAATGTAACAACTATGAAAAACGAACGTGTTTTCCTTAATGACGACAAAAACTCTGAGTTACTTATAATAACCAACCATCAAAAAACAACTTCGGTTATTAAAGAAACTACCCTGAGTGGGTAGCAGGTTTGCTAACCCATTACTACTGCGGTCTTTTGCCATACACGTGCGCCACGTTCTACCCAATTAGGCCTCCGCCAGTGAACGGGTTAGTGTTTTATTAAATCTACAGCACTAATTGACTTTGGCGGTTGAGCTTTGAGCTTTAACACATCATTTTTGCAGGTCTTAAATTGAGCGCATGAAGTGTTAAGTTTTTATTTCTGAGTTTGAGCTTTGGCAGACTTTTTTCAAGCTTTTGTGGCTTTCTGTTCGACCATTGAGCAATACTTCTACTTCGGAATCTTTTTTAAAGAAACAGATTAGCTGTTTCTTTAAAAAGATTCCACAGCATGGGGTATTGGCCAATAGAAACGAATAATAAAATATTTTTTTTAAACGAAAACATTTTACACAGGTGACACAATAGGCTACATAATTGTTGGTATCTTCAACGTCAGCTGACTACGTGCCGCAAATATTAATGAAAATTAAATTTTCTTTTATAGAATCAGTCTATAAATTTCTTTGGGGTAAGCAACCACATAGTGTGTTGTTTAAAAAGAACTATTACAATAAAACTTAACAATTTCCCCGATCCCTGATAATATAGTCACAAACTTTCGCACAAATCCGTTAATCTGTTGAATTGTGAAAGTTTTCCAGAACAAACAGAAGCCACTTTATTTTTATGCATTAGTTATGTTCGGATTAAAGTACTGCTATAGTATAAGTGTTTGAGTTCGGTTTTGTATTATTTGTTTGTGACTAGCTTTTTTGTGAGGTTTTTGTTTTTGAGTGGTTAATATTTAGGCTGCCTTAAGGGTCTACCTCACGCCAACGACCTTGAGTGAGTGGGAGGAGCTTGGCAATGGCGTCTACGCGTGCGTGAGAGTGGTCAGCGGTTCACTGCCGCCCGTCGCCCGCAAGAGCACCCGCGTCAACGCGCACCAAGATTATTCGAAAAAAACCACCCAACTTGATACAAATTTCACATGATGGTGGCCGTTGCTTGTCACATTTTTTAAGGCCTTTGTTATGGTACAAATTTTATATTTCAAAGTCTAATATGACTCAAACGAAAGAATAATGAGACCATCAGTTAGACTAGTTTTTGAGATTTAATTGGATACTGTAAAGTGCAAGTAATCGTGTATCAGACGGTCGAAATATCTAGATATATGTAATATATTTTTTTCAGAAAGTATCCGTGCTATAACTACGAATAAAACACAATAAAAAACGACTCGCTCAAGGTCGTTGGCGTGAAGTGGCTCCTTAAACCAAAGAATTAAATTGAATGTAGGTGTGCTGTATGTACTACTAACTTGTTCATGGCTTTGCCTACGTTATTGTCAGAAATTATCCCAAGGTACCTGCTTGTCTTCATCCAAACCCGTTTAGTGCTTTGGGTGTAAAAAGATAACATACAGAAACACGGCTAGTTTCGCATGCATGTATAATATTATAATAGATATGGATTTATGGAGCCATAATTACCACATCTAAAACTGAGAAGAATCACGCAGAAATCCAAATCCATTCAGCCGTTCTAGCCAAACGCTAACCGACAGATAGACATATTGAGTGACAGACAGACCAACAGATAGACACAGCTACATCCGCATTTATAATACAATAATTAACTCTACATTTTACTGTCAAACTAAACTGAACCACAATTATTATTAGAATCTTGATAATATCAGTTTCCCTTCGTGACATTATAAATAGCTGGCAACTACGAGCTACCGGAAATTTGTTTACTGGTTTGAAATATGAGTTAATAAACTATTTTAATTAACACGGCAACAGTAGCTACAGGTAACTGAGATGAATTTGGTTGACGGAATAATAATAGGTACCTTACCTATGTATGTACCTACACTAACAATGTATTCATGGCGTTGTAGAAGAAATGCCTGTTTATTTAAACTCAATCTGAGTCCCTAGGACCTAGGAGCCCTTGGGAGCTCGTTGCTTAATAATAACAGCCGCTCGGGTCGATCTTTAGGTTAAGCCGCGTTTGCCTAGGTAGGTCTGTGGATGGGTGACCACCCTTACACACCGAGTTTCCTCCGAGCCTCGGAAAGCACGTTAAGCTGTTGGTCCCGGCTGTCAAATTGTCCATCTTTGACAGTCGTTACAGGTAGTTAGTGGCCCAAAAATTCTGACGACCAGTCTTACCAAGTGGTATCGTATTACCCAGTACTAACTGGGTTGTGGAGGTCAGATAGGCAGTCGCTTCATGGAAAGTACTGATATTCAGCTGCATCCATTTAGACTGGAAGCCGACCCCAACATAGTTGGGAAAAGGCTAGCTATCCCTAGCACGAGCGAGAAAAAAACCAGCCAAATGTGTGTCGAACCACGCGCAGTATAGCCAGTTCAGACTAAACACCCATCACAATATGCATAGCACGATTCTGTTGTTCTTTATTTTAAATATAATGAAAGTAAAGATGGGTTATAATATATAACAAAATGGACTTTTAAATCTTTAAACCTAAATGATTTATTTTAAGGATTTTGTATTTGGTACCATATTATCTAAAACCCAAGGTCAACCATTATTACACCTGAACTAATAAAGTTATCTTAACCGCAATAATTACAGGTTTCTAGTACTAATGGTCCCTTAGCAAAACCTTGTACAGACAGACGGACATGATGAAACTATAAGGGTTCCTAATCAGGTCTACGGAACCCTAAAAAAACTTAAAGTTAAAATAAAAAATACCTGTTTATACATATTATAATATTTTCATAATGTAATTATTAACCCGCACGACCGCGCGGAAGAGCGACGCGCCGCCCATACATTTGGTTCGCCGCCTCCGCGTACGCGCAAACTAGCTAAAAGTGAATGAGTTGACATTTCAAATTATACATGTATACATATTATATGCAAATTGTTTCACCGTTAAGCATTTCAAAAATTAATAAAAAGATACAGATGTGTGTTAGCAACTCGTTGGAACTATTTCGTCTACCAAAAATTACAGAAAAAAATTTTAGAATACCATGAAAATAAAAGTGCGATTATTTCATTGTTAAATATTTTTTCAAATCTACTGATTGCTCAATCGATATGCAAGAATATCGTACTGAGATCAATAAAATCCAAACCACTTTAAATTTATCATAGAGAAGAACCATGACCTATTGTTCTAAATATACCATTGACTAAACCCTCTATTTTTGACACAGGACCGGATTGATTTAATAAAGATTTACTACTACTAGTTAAACTGTACAATGGCTGATCCGCATACAGCGTTGGCAATGATCCAAGTTTGGTAGCCGTCAAAATAGTCGGTGTTGTCATTTTTTAGTTGTTAAGTTCACGCTAGACGGAGCGAAACATTTGGACTGCTTTAAAAATCGGTCAACTGTAACAGATTCGGCTGGTTCTATGTTTCTTTTTCTTTTATTTTCTGAAGAAGGCCGCATAAACGTGTTATTTCGATCAGCGTAGACTGACTATAGCAAAAGGCAAGTTACTATTCAAATACATCATCATCTGCCTAGCCTTATCCCAACTATGTTGGGGTTGGCTTCCAGTCTAACCGGGTGCAGCTGAATACCAGTATTTTACGAACAGCGTCTGCCTATCTGACCTCCATAACCCAGTTACAACAATACTGATTGTCAGACTTTTTGTGCCACTGACTACATGTAACTACTGTCAATGATTTACAAATGACAACCGGGACCAACTGCTAGGCGTGCTTTCAGACTTGGAGGAAAATCGGCATGTAATGGGTGGTCACCCATCTACAAGCCAACCTAGGCAAGCATGACTTAACCTAAAGATCGACTGGAGCGGCTGTTATTATTTAGCCACGAGCACTTCTCACAAACAAAAGGACTTTTTAGAAAGTAGTAAGAATAAACAAGATGAATATTAATCTTTCTGTCTCTCACGTATGAAACCTTTTTGTTTGGTTTTCAGCTAAAGATTGAGATTCAACAAAAGACCTGCCACGTTACAATTTCTTTGAAAAATATAACAAAGTATTAGCAACTAAAATACATTCGATGGTACCTGTATACAATTCTGTCAAGGATAATAGCCATCTCTTTAGGCATTCGCTTATCGCTAATCTATGCTTTATACTACAGGACCATAGGGTTCGAATTTGGGTGATTTCAATTTATCACGCCTGAAATACAGGTAAAGGTATTCCAATTCCAGATGAATGTTAAATGCCCATTGATCCTTCAGTTTGCATCAAAACAAAATTAAATATCTCTTTCAGAAAATTTCTGGAACACGGAAATAATCTGAAATATTTTTATCAAAGAATCCTTTTCCAACTTGGTATGTAAGACGGAATGATAAAACTCACCATTCAAAATATTTATGTAACGAAATTATGAGTAATTTAGAAGTGCCTGTTTTAAAAAACAAAGCAAATAAGAAGCTCATGTAACAACACTATGTCGTAATGAAATATTTTCTCTTCTATTTTTTACTAGATTCCTGTTACCGAATTTTTACCTTTGTTTAAGAATTTAATTAACAAAGCTCCTGTTTTTAGCATTTAGCAAAAGTACAATAATTAGTAGTTTTAAAGTAGACTGTGAAATGTTGTAGTACACGTCTTATTGTGGGCTGTTGAGAATTTTTAATTTAGTTGGTCTTAGATGTTGATTTTAAGGTTTTGCTTTAGTAGAAACTTTTGTTATTGTTTAAGAACATCGTCGTAATTTCAGATGGACTGCGGAACATTATTCTCTTTCCAAAGTGTAGCCACATCGACTAGTCCAGGGATTTTGACTACCAGTGAATTCCTATTTCTTACACCAGCTACCATTTAAGACTTCATTTCATAACTGTGATGGGTTAATGATTAAGCCACATCTGTTGTTTTTAAAAGAAGTTAAATAACCAAATACTCAAACATGTTTTTTTCCTTTCTCTCATTATTTTAATAGAAGATACTCGTATGTATAAAAAGCCGGCAACATTATAATTTTCAAATCGGTATGCTTAGGGGTCTTGTCGTAGCTTCAGGCAATAAAGAAGTTTCTACACAAATGGTATCTCTTTAATGACTCAATCGTTTTTCCTCGGGATAATAAACCTGTCAAAACTTGTAATCCACCCTAAATAAATTCTGAGTAATTAATAAATTTAATATGAACAAAATCTTTAATCACTTTTCCGCGAGTTGATTGGTAACAGTTGAAATTGTAATCATTTACAATTTGACAGTTCAACAATGTTTATGGAAGTACATTTTTTCATAGAAAAAAAATAAAAATATATTTTCGAGAAAATATTTCGTACCCCAGGTTAAGGAACTTAAGTGAGAAAGGAATCTAAGCCAAACATTTGTTTAATAATCTAGGGTGACTGGTAATTAGTGTACAATACTTAAACACGTGATTGTGCTCATGATAACAAACAACTTTTACTATGGGACCATAGCTGACATCGCGAGAAAAATATCAACTTTTCAGTACATTAGGCGAACATAAATGTACTGAACAGTCGTTTTCAGTCAGTCTAGTACTTATACTAAAAAAAAAATTGAAATGATATTTTTATTTAATTTTATTAACAAATATTTAAAAATGTAATTAATATGTAATGAAATTAATAAAGAAAATAATCTAGTCTCTAGTCCCCGCCACGAGAAGTTATAAATTGTGCAAACACACATTCGGGTTCGCAATCTTATTCTTATTCTATAATGCACACAAAATAACAGATCAAATTCAAAAATTACAGCGTCAGCGTGAACTTACTTCAAAATGTTTACGTTCCATGATGTCAGATGCGTTCCAGTACCACAAAACATTAGATGACAGCGCTTTATATCGCCAAAATATAACCCGACCAAGTGAAATTGCTCGTTAGTTTCGTATTACACATACGATAATTTGAGTTGATTGAATTTGGGAATATTTCTTGTTAATTGAATTGTTAATACGTATCTTGGTAGAAATTCGTTGTTTACAAAAATTATACATACTTACTAGTTTCTCGTGGCGCGGACTATAGTAACATATTTTCAATCCTATTCTTCTCTTCATTTTCCTTCTACAACGATCATTGTGAGTTAAAAGATAGAGATATGAGTTTGGATTTAAATTAGTATGTACCGTATTTTCATTTATATAATTAGACACAAGAGAACGAACATATTCAGTTACAATGTTCGGGAAGGGTAAAACAGGGTATTATTTTGTTTCAAAAAATCTTTAATGGCCTCTATTTGTTTGGTCGAAAATGTGGGCGATAGGATTTCTAATTTATTTCGTAACAAAATTGTACATAATTAATCACAATAATATCATAAAGGCGTAGGTTGCACGTCTGTAAGCTTGTGTAGGTATATGTTTTCTTATTCTTATTTTTCATTGCACACAAAACAACAAATAAGTATACAAATTAATTGCAATAGTATAGCTTATATACAAAGGCGAGCCCAGAGTTCGGTTTTTTTTTTGTTTTTTTTTTTTTTGTTTTCTCACTGCAAATCTAATTTTATGTTTAAAACTCTTTCACGCAAAAAGTAATAAACGGATTTAGATGAAATTTTGCACACAGATAGTTTATAACCAGGACTAACACATAGGATACTTTTTATTCCGGTAGTAAGATCCCATGGGACAATTTTCATACTTCACGCGGTTGAAGCCGCGGGCAGAAGCTAATAATACATACAGAGTGTAAACAACCTCATCACGAAGCCATCAACCAAGCATCCTATACATCAAACTAAGTAACTCAACACAAAAATGATTGGTGGGAAACGACTTTTTTAGGGGGTGAAAATTCATGTTAAGCTTAAACTAAATGACATTGTGCTGAAGGATGCATTGGACAGTAAACGAGTCATGGAGTAATTTAAATTAAAGTCGCAACCTTGAAAGGTAGTATAAAAAAAAAGAAAACTTAGTGGTCATCTAGAAGGTTCCCAGGTATGGTCATTATCATCTTCCTAGCCTTTTCCCAACTATGTTGGGGTCGGCTTCCAGTCTAACCGGATGCAGCTGAATACCAGTATTTTACATGGAGCGACTGCCTATCTGATCTCCACGACCCAGTTAATACTGAGAAATAGGATACTACTTGCTGTCAGACTTTTTGGGCCACTGACTAACGTTTGTCAAAAATGGAAAAATGACAGCCGGGACCAACAGCTTAACGTACTTTCCGAGGCACGGAGGAAACTTGGTACGTAAGGGTAGTGACCCATCCACAGACCAAAACCTAAAGATCGACCCGAGCGGCTGTTATTATTCGGTCCAAAAAAAAAACGTTAAACGTCTTTTTACTCCCTTTATGCGTACTTCTTGTAAAATATAAATTATATCAAATCACAAAAGCGTAAAGATTAGATCAACGTCTGTTATCTAATTAATGTTTCCTTTAGCTACTTTACAAGATTAATTAACACAGCCAGCATGAAATTCGGATTCTAATGAAGAAATAACAAAATTATAAGTCTGTAATCTAAATATACTTCTTAATGGACTAACGAATGCATTAATTACCGCTAATGCTTTACATTACTCTCAATTTGATGATAAATGATGTTGTTTAATGAGACTCCTTTGATGTGTGAAATAAGATATCAAATTTTCAAGTTCTTTTCGAGCCCACAGAAATCTGATAATCTGTTAATTAAAATAATTAACTGTAACTAAGAAATTCGTAAAATTAACATAATATTTATCATCACACATTTAACCTTAGAAGATAAAGATAAAGATAAAGATAAAGATTTATTTATTGCGTAACTGTGTACATTAAGTTCTTAATAATAAACATTACAGTTTATAGTCTCAACAGTCTACCCAAGTCGGATATGCAATAGTATTTAAAAAAAATGAAGTTCAAATTATTTCTTATCAAAAAACTCATGCAGATTATAATACACATTATTAATTAACATTTTTTTCAATTTATTTTTAAACATGTTTCCATTTAATTGCTTAATTGCCGGTGGTAAATGATTGTACACACGAATAGCAGTAACATATGTACTTTTATAATACATTATATTGTTACTTACTGGTAAATTAATGTCGTATTTATATTGTTTCCGAATGTTCCTTTTAGAATTTGATTTAAAATTAAAATATTGCATATTGTTTTTAATAAATAAACATAATTCAAGTATATAAATACCAGTCAGTGTCAGGTAACCCTCCGTTTTGAATATATTTCTTAATGATTCCGTACTATGCATGTTATATATTGTCTTAAGACATTTTTTTTGGAGAATGAATGTGGATTGTACATTTGTCGAGTTCCCCCAATATATGACACCGTAAGTTAACAGTGGGTACACATTTCCAAAATAAGCACTTCTCGTAACACTTAGATTTGTCGATTCTGCCAGAACTGACAATGCGTAGCAAGCACTGGATATTCTTTTATTAATCTTTTCAATATGTGCCTTCCAGTTTAAATGTTGATCTATTGTAACTCCTAGGAAATTTGTGTGGCTTACTTCTTCAACCACTGCATCAGACATGGTTACATTCAATTTAGTATGTTTACTTTTATAATTTCTAAATTGAATCAATTTGGTTTTTGAGACGTTGACTTTTAAGTTTATTGACTGCAACCAATCAGTCACAGTTGTTAACGTTCTATTTATTTCAGTTTCGTAAATGAGGTCACTGGAATATTCATTTGAAATAAATATAGTTGCGTCATCCGCATACATCACGCAAAGATGTTCAATTATATTAGGGAGCTCGTTGATATACAATAAGAACAAGGGCGGTCCCAATATACTGCCCTGCGGTACGCCTAGTTTTACAGACTCGAATGAAGATGTCACAACCTCAACCATTTTTGTACGATCGTTATATACCTCAATAACAGTGCCTTGCATTCTACTATTTAAATAATTTTCAATTAATTTGAGTGCTATACCTCTTATTCCTATACCTTCTAATTTATCAAGCAAAATGTCATACTTTACACAGTCAAATGCTTTTGACATATCAATGAAAAGAGCAGCACATTGTTTTCTATCATTGATTTTGTCCCAAATGGAATTAAATAATTTGTATATTGCCAAGGATGTAGTTTTGTTCTTTTGGAATCCGAATTGGTTAACATGTAAAATATTATTAACATTCAAAAACTTGGTGATTCTAGCATAGATAACCTTTTCAAATATCTTTGAGAAATTTGGCAACAGTGCAACTGGTCTGTAGTTATTCATGTCGTGCCGAGATCCTTTCTTATATAACGGCTTTATGAGAGCTATCTTCAGGCTATCAGGAAAATTACCCGTTTCTAACATAAGATTTATGATATATACCAGCGGATCAATAATAAATGGGATGCTTTCTTTAATAACTCTAATGGGAATATTATCGTGTCCGCAACTTGTTTTATTTTTTAATTTTAGAACTATATTTATTATTTCGCTTCTTTCTACTGGGTAGAAGAAAATACTGCTTGAGTTAGAAGATGATTGTGATTTGTAATTTTTATTGTGTGCTGTCGTAGAGTTGAGATTTTGGTTTATATAGAAATTATTAAGAGTACTAGCTAATTTTATAGGAGATTTTATTACATTGTTATTGTGCAGGATGTAGTTTATTGTGGGTTGAAGAACATTTGCAGTTTGGGTTTGTCGTTTTATTAATGCCCATGTGGCCTTTGTTTTATTGGTGCTGCTTGAGATGAATTTCGCATTAGAATTTTTTCTTGATTGTTTTATTACACGCTTTAAGATTTTACAACAGCGAACATATTTTCTTTTCTGTTCTTGAGACGTACTGTTTTTTGTTTGGATGTACATTTTCCGTTTACTTTTACTAGAAATTATGATGCCTTTCGTTTTCCATGCTGTATCTTTTTTGTAGTGTATTTTAACTTTCTCAACTGGTATACAGATATCGAATATTAATTTAAACAAGCTAATAAATTCTTCGTAAGCTGCGTTTGCATCCAAATGATGGTACACATCTTGAAACTTTATTTGCGAAATGTATCTCAAAAATATATCGATGTAATAATTTATGTGACGTCGCATTTTGAACCAGTATTTTTCTCTGAAACTTAAATTAATTGGTATCTTTATTACTTGACATGTGTGGTCCGATATTCCTAAATCCCATATTTCTGCTTTGGATTTACAATGATTTGTGATAATGTTGTCTATGCACGTTGCAGAATGTGATGTTAATCGGGTTGGTCGGTTTAAGGTCAGGTGCAAATTGAATTTTTTTAAAGTATTTTTAAATAAAGTACTTTTCGCGGTGCAGGCAAGTGTGTCTATATTAAAGTCACCTAAGATAAATATTTTTTTGTTTATGGATCTCAATCGGATGGTTAGTTTAAACAATAATAACTCCAGCTTTTCAATGAACAGATTAAAGTTGCTGTTAGGTGTTCTATACATACACAGTACATACCAATTTGTCTCAGGAATTATTATACCACAGCATTCAAAATGAATTTCAACGAAGGATGAGACAGATGTGTTCCGTAAAGAAAAGATAGATACAGTAATTTTTATACATTTGAAAATAAAGTCCTTTGTTATAGAGGCGAGCTTATAGCCATCAACCAGGCCCAAATCTGGACTACGTAGCTGCTATGGGAAATTCCTGATAGATAAACCCTATAAAACTGTTTTGTCCTACCTGGAAAACAAAACCAGAACCTCATATTTCGCAGTCTCATTAAGAACCACTAGACCGATGAGCTAACAATTTAAAATTTAAAAAACTCCCGACAGTCGACACGTTAGGTCTTAATTTCAAGGTTTTTTTTTATTTGATACCGTTATTGAGGAAGTTGTGAAAAAAAAGTAACTTGCCATTTTGTGGTGGCAGCCATCTTAGTTTTTGTAATTTATTATAGCTTATAGTGTTTTACTAGTCAAGCCCTTTCATTTGATACCCATATTGAGGGAGTTGTTGAATAAATATGTAATCCGCCATTTTGTAGCGTCGGCCATCTTGGACCACTTTCATCAAACATAGCTAAGAACAACTCCCGAATAATTCACCTTTCAAACAAAAAAAAAACAAAATCAAAATCGGTTCATCCGTTCGGGAGCTACGATGCCACAGACACACACACACACACACAGCCTCGTCAAACTTATAACACCCCGTCGTTTTTGCGTCGAGGGATGTAATTGTAATTAGCTGTAATTAGCAGTATCATCATCATTCTCTCGCCCTTAACCCAATTCATTTGGGGTCGGCGCAGCATGTCTCCTTTTTCCATACTTCTCTATTTTTCGTCATCTCATCAGTCACTTCGTTTCTTGCCATGTCATTCTTCACACAGTCCATCCATCGTTTCTTTGGTCTTCCTCTACTCAAATACCCATCCGCATTCATACTCAAAATTTTTCTCACGACATAGCAGTAATATCGGATTAAAAGATTTACCGAAGCGTTTTATCCATAAATACTAGAATGACCCCATTTCGTTAGACGGAGTTTCACGACTAAGTTTCGGTAAAAACTGATAGTTTATACCTTTAAACGTTATTGAATTCATTTTGGTAAGCATTCAGTCAAAACTTCATAATATTCTCAGTGGAAATAGATCCTTTACTATTACAAAGGGAAATAAAAATACGGTACATAATTCTTTGCCTAGCCTTTTCCCAACTATGTATGTTGGGGTCGACTTTCAGTCTATCCGGTTGCTGCTGAGTATCAATACTTCACCTGCAGTGACTGCCTATCTGACCTCCGCAACCCAGTACTGGATAATACGATTCACCTTGGAGACTGGACCTTCGGGCAACTGTCTAACTGTTCCGACTGTAAAAGCTCTATAAATGACAGCCGGGACGAATAGCTTACTTAACGTGCATTTGGAGGCACGAAGGAATCTCAGGATGTAACGAATGACAATCAACGACCGCCACGATTGTCCAGATCATCCACTAACTGAACCTGGCAGGTGCTGTTTAACTGACTAGTGCGGCTGTTATTATTTACCCACAAGCTCCTCTAATTATACAGGGTGTAAACCAACTCATCACGAAGCCGTTAACCAAGCATCCTGTACATCAAACTAAGTAACTTTACGCAAAAAATATTGTCGGGAAACAACATTTTTTTTTGAGGTTATAAATTTTGTATTGTGGTAGAACTCAATGTAACGCACTTAAAACATTGTGCTGGTGGATGGATTGAATAGTACGGAGGTCGTGGAGGAAAATCTTACAAAAAAAAACATGTTTTTAAAAAAAAAAACTTGTCAAAAAGTTGTAACTTTGACCCCCCATATCTCCGTAACTAGAAGGTTCCCAGGTATGGTGTAGAACAAAAAAAATGATCGCAATGATGGGGAGAACAAGTGCCTTTCGGCTTCGTTAAGAGGTGTTCTACACCCTTTATATGATACCTACATTGCCAAAATCAATACGCATATAGTTTGCTATAGATAAAAACACAGTAGAGGTCTCGTAAGTACGGATGGTTTTCCTACTACAAGCGATAAGCGATACCAATTAGTAATGGTATACATAGATATGAGTGATCAGTCGGGTCTATATTAGGATCATATTACTTTCAATATCTAGTTACCACATTAAGTAGGTCTTGTTTGCTATTTGTGTACTGTTTACTGTTTTACTGATCCCCTAAAATAAACCAGCCTTGAAAGTTTAACACAGCTTGCGAAAATAACATGTTTTAAAACAAAGGAATAGCGCTCTTGACTGAAAAAGCATTCGTTTGTTTTGGTTTGGCTTATTAAGACGAACAGTTGTTCCATCGTTTTTTAGTTCACCTAATAGTATGGCATTACAAGAGGAAAATGTTCTATCACTAATGTGGAAAAAGGATAATATAATATATTTTCCATTATTATATCTTCCGTGATTGTTCATTGTTTTGAGCTCTAGATATTTCGACGCTGTTGCAATGATCGCCAAGATCGCAAGATGACTAAAGAATCACGGAAGACATCCCGTAAGTGACACTATTACTTTAATTTTAAAACGTGAAAGCGTAAAACAGTGTCAGAAAAACGATGTTTCAAAAATGTTTTTTTTTTTTAAGGATCAGCTCTAAAAGACCAATTTTATTTCCAGACACAATATATCAGACACACCGCTCATTTTTATCCTAACAACACACCGTTCATAATATTTCATCCAACATCAAATATTTGACAAGGGGATCCCAACAGTGTTTTACGAGCTTCTAAAATATTTACATAAAAAGGTGATCAAAACTTCTTAACAAGGGTGGTTTCAAAACCAGTTTACAATCTCAAGGAAGTTGGAAACCACGAAAAATAATTAGGAGGCAATGTCACAAGGTTGGCGGTGTCAACGCTCATAAAGTTCGGTAATTAATCATTGCGGAACCCCCTGTATGTGGGGTTTTATTTCACATCACTTTATTGGAGCAGAAACCTCCTTTTTCGTACGATGACATGTTTAACTAAAAGATTTTGGCCTTAATTTCATAGCAATTTCAACCATCTTTTAATGAGGTTAATTCAAACGTCGGTTTGAGCATTTTTTATTAAAAACGGATGTGATGTTTTTCATCGCTGATTGAAGATTGTTTGGGCACATGTTTGACAAATATATCGTGGCGCTTTCGACACGCCGGAGCTAAGATGACGACATCTCACATGATTAATCGTAACTAAAATTATAAATGCGAAAGTAAGTTTGTTTTTTACCTTTTCACGCGGCATATTTCTACGTTTTAAGATGTACAGAGATTTTCATTAAAGTCAGGAGAGTTATGAGCTTCCGGCTCGAAGGACCAGTCGCTATAACGAACATGACGTATATCATACAAGCAGAATATATTCCGCGTTAATTGTCAAAAAGCTAGTAAATAATAAAGGAGTCTTACAAAGTCAGGGTTGCCCCACATTTCCATAGTACGACAAAAAACTTTTTTTGCAAAAAATAAAACCGACTTCAAAAAAAAAACAAAAAAGTGAAAAATAACTTTAGCTTCTGAAGTCGGTGACCTTTGTTTGATTGATTTAATTTTTTTGTCACCGACTTCAGAAGCTAAAGTTATTTTTCACTTTTTTGTTTTTTTTTTGAAGTCGGTTTTATTTTTTGCAAAAAAAGTTTTTATTTTTTACTTTTTAGTGATTCACATGTGCTTGATACACATGGAAAGTGCATACCGTTACAATTGCAACAAGCCCAAACACGACTAGGATACATTGTCTCATTATGGAGTTCCATGACTCTTGGCTTCATCATCAGATCTGATGGTAGAATGGTTCTTATCAAACGCAAATGCTTCACTTGTTGTAGAAAATACCAAAATCACTGTACGTTATCCTATAAAATTTGAAGAGTTCCCTCGATTTCGCCAAGATTCCATCATCAGATCCCGACTTGGTGGCTATGGGACCATTTGGAAAGTATACCCTTTCCAACAAAAAAAGAATTTTTCAAATCGGTTGGCAAGCGACGGAGTTATGCGCGAACAAACATAAAAAAAAAAAAAAAAAAAAAAAAAAATAGAAACATCCGAATTGAGAACCTCCTCCTTTTTTAGAAGTCGGTTAAAAAACCAGCGATATCGAAACGATCGACGGTGTGTTTCACCTAGCAAAAAGCTTTTTAATTTTTGTTTTTTATTGGCAGTTGACAATTATACTGGCCACGGCACTCCATAGCGTGCAGGATGTACTTGACCTATTTCTTTTTATCGTCGTTTCTCGGTTTTTATTATTCGCCTCAATTGAAAAACTGGCCGGGTTTCTTACGTCGGCTTTTTTTGATTTGAAAACGATATGAAATTAACTATAAGTTTTCATATCCATCACCTACTTAACCTTTTCCCAAAAATGTTGGGAATGGCTTCTAGTGCATCAACCAGATACAGCTGAACACCAATAGCAAAAAGGTGATTGCCTATCTTACAGCCACGATAGTTTCTAGGCAAGGACCCTCCGATAAGTACATGTAACTTCACGCCAACATCTTAAACGTATAACTTAGGACATCCGTAAATAAACGGAATGCAATTAAAAAAAAATCTTATTAACATACATAATTATGAAGTGATACCTAATTACAGATAGTTCAAAGATTGTTTGCTGCCTGAAGCTTTAGTTTTGTATGATCTATACTCTTGTTTTAAGCGTCACATTCAAGTTTATTTTACTGCCCCATTTTCTCTGATTTCCTTAATTTTTATATGTTTTTTTATTTTTATGAATAAAAAAATGTCTTTTATAACATTATTTAGCGGCTAACTAGATACTCTGTCAGTAAAAGAATCGGACAAGTGCGAGATTGACTCGGTTGGATGGGGTTCTGTAGATAATTGTAATTGATTTAGTGAAAGGGACTAAATAGCTTCTGGAAATGAGATATTTAATGTGCAAACATTAATATGCAAGTTACATAATTTCTAAATAATTATAACACACTGTTTTAATTTATCAAAGACAATCATCATTTTCAGACGAAGAATTTAATTAAGAGCACTACACTTTTAACAATAATATTAAACATTTCTTGATTTTTCGCAACAGCTAAAGAAGACGTCACACTTGATGTCTTCAGACGACCATTCTATTCTATTCAGACCCAGACTGACAGTGGTCAGTGGGTCATCTTAAGAGGCCCGCGGAGCACGCGTCGTTTATAAACGTAATACCAAAATAATTTGCAAATCAAAACATATTCTAAGGTAGTGTGTATTTATTTTGATTAAATTACAGAATACCTAGGTTCCCAAAAACATATTTTGAATGGACACTGTTTTAAACAAGAGTTATGAGAAAAATATTTTTTCTATGGAAACTTTAAATTCCTCATATTTTGTCTTTATGGTAATCTTACCACGCAACCAAGGCTTTCATTTGAGTAGGTATATTTTGGTACTAACTCTCTAACTGCCTCGACTGCCTCGTTTGGTCTACTTCTCGCAAGCGCGAATGCAGAGCATGAGGTTCTGTGTTCGATACCCAGGTCGGGCAAAGTGTTATTGGGTTTTTCCATCAGGAATTTCTCAGTAGCAGCTACGTAGCCTGGATTTGTGCCCATTTGATGGCAATAGGCTCGTCCCTGTTACATGGGAACTGGTGAAATGTGGCCAGTAATACACCTTTGCCTTATCCTTATTACAGACGTAATATTATCCATATTGTTACATATTTCAAGAAAATAACTCACACAATATTTTTGTTGGCACTAATCGAAATTGAGTTTTAGAAGACGTCAATAATACCCAATTGAATACATCATCATCATCACGCAACCAAGTTCTCTATTTGCGTATATTTTATCTCTAAACCCTATACTTTTAAGCGTTTATTTGCAGTCTTTTAAATGTCCCATAATTATCTTTTACTGAAATAATCTTAAAATCAATAAAATTCTTACTAAAAACTTATTATATCTACCTACCTTATTCGTATTCCAAAAGCACTCGCACCCTCAAAATCTACAAATCACTGTTTCCACTCAGTAATTAACAATGAAACAACAAAAAACATCTGTTATTGAATGGCGTTCCCTTTGGTTTCGGAGCAAACTTCGTTTTGGCTTCACTTTGTTTAACTTGAACCGGAACGCCGCCGTCGGCGGTGCTTGCCAGATTTCGTAAACTGGGCTGCAGTAGCTACGAGATGGGAGTAGTAGGTAGGTAGGTATATAACGTATGTAAGAATATGTAGGTTGGTACTGTCGGCCTTTGCTACAATTATATAAGGATCTTTTAACGCTCTAAGTTGACAGGCGGACGCTGTTTTAACATTTGTTAAGTAATTTTCAGAAATGTTTTAAAAACTCACGATGTTGTTAAAACAAGTTGCGGTGTTGAGCCAAAAGCACAGCTGCTGTATCGACTTAGTAACTTGTCATAATATATGATGAAAAATATCGATTTCAAAATTCGTCAACAATAAGTCACAGCACAACATGTTTTTTTAGCGCTCGGAGAACATGGGAACTAACTGCCGTCTTATTTTTTCAATACAATTTCGCGGAAACCCTGCACAAATGACAACCAAAACCATAGCGACAAAATATTCTTTTACTGCTGTACTTACAAAATACTCGTGTGTTAAAGGCCGCTTCAACAAAAATAACAATTGAGACAATTTTAGAATAAATACGATTGTCAGAATGATCAACATCATTATTAGGTGAAGCATAATGAAATCGACCTTGATATTTAACATTTCTAAGAAAACTGTGGCTCCAGGAACTCGAATAGCAAATACATGATAAGAAGAAGATAACAAGGGGAAGACAAGACAAAAAGAAGACGGTAAAATATTGCATGCTATCGTATTACTGAACAGAAAAAATAATGATCTGATTCAAACAATTTGAGGATCATAAAGTATTTTGCTCGTTGGTTACTTTAAAATCAGCTTGATAATAATAAAGTTAGAGTTGATATAATAATAATCCAATTATAAAACTGTTCGATAACTTCACAAAACAGAAGCGCTATGTTACAATGTCAGCCAAACTCGTCTCTCTCTCATGTTAAGCAAGTATCCAGGGGGGGGGATAGTTGGGATTTACCTCCCCCCCCCACCCCGAAATCTGACTTATAATAAACGGGATCATAACCACTGCGAAGTACGTCAATCATAGTACAGTGATAAGAGCGATTTTTACACAGTTCACATGGTTGTTTCAATGTTTGTCCCCCCCGAACCAAAAGTCTGGATACGTGCTTGGTCAAAGGCTCATGGACGGCATAAAAACCCTGACACCAGGTTAGTCACTAACCAAACGATAGGAAAAGAGAGCCAAACTCAAAAGGAAACCATGATAGTATTTAAAACGTCAGCCCACCTAAAAATATAGATATAAAAACTCTAAACGAACAAAATGGTAACCTTATTAAATCTTAAACGATGAAAACCCACGTTTTTTATGAAAGAAAATTTTCTAAAGTATTCGTAGAAAGATGTACTTTGCTTAATACATCCCACAATTACGATGTTCTACCCTATAATCAAGTTATTGTTTGGTTCGTAACCATAAACATGAAAAATCGACAAAAATGAGCATAAGGAAGAATAATCGGTATAATTTGGATGTTTTTTGTGATGATAGAACATTTTTAGAAGGAGGGTTTATTGAGGCTGGAAGACGCGTCGGATTAAGACCACTTACGTATATAATGAAGTGCGATTTTATGTATTGTAGAATGACTTCTCCCACTCTGGGCGGAGCGGGAGGGAGTGTCAGACTTTTACTGACTAAAACCCATCCATGTTCCTTCCTCGCCCTTTACGTTCCGGGGCCGCGGTATCTCTTTCGAACAGTCCCGCAACCCCGGCAGGCTTCGGCCCTTGCGGGCCCCTCTCTTATGCTGACATCTCTTTGAGGCGCGCGTGGAACACGAACGCGCCGTCGACTCGGCCTGTCGTCGTTAGACGGACGGACGGCTAGCTAGCCCATAGCCAACCGTCCACAGGCCCGCGTCTACGGTGGCCGGTAGCCACCACGTGGCCCCCGACACCCGGTGCGTCTCCCGCGGCGGCCGGGAAGAGAGGCTCTCTCCCTCTCTCGTTCCGCCACCTCCTTCGCTAGCATGACTGCTTCGCAGAAGGAGGTGACGGCTTCCCATTCCGTCTCGCTCCGGACCATGGATTGAACCAGGGCCGGACGCGAGAGGTCGCCGCCGCCGATCGCCGCTACGAGGACACGGCGGTGCTCCGCCCACGCAGGGCAGACTTCCACCGTGTGCTCCACCGTGTCCTCCGGTCGATCCTCGCAGTGGAGACACCCGGGCGTTTCCTCCCGCCCGATTCGGTGCAGGTACCTCCCGAAACATCCGTGTCCGGTGAGGACCTGCGTCAGGCGGAAGGTGAGGACGTCGTGGTGCCTCTCCAGCCACTCCTCAAAGAGGCGACTTACCGCCACTATCGTGGCGTGCCCTAAGTTTGGTGCCTTCAGTAGCGTACCTCAGTGCCTGTCATAAACAAACCATAGGACGCGCAGGATACGATTTTAAGTACACTATTTAACTTATATTTACACTTTAGGGTAGAAGTTTGAATGTGACGTTGGACCTGAGCAGGTTGGACGTTGACGCTAAGTATATTTAAATGATCGTGCGTTTGACGCTGTTTATATGTATACTAAGTATGTATTTACAAACAAAAAAGTATAATGTAGTCTATCAACCATCTAGTGACTACGACACAAGCCTAGTTGCTTAGTGTGGCACTAGATGGCGCTGTGTGTATTGTCCAGCGATATTTAATTATTTATATCTTTCATTTGAAAAACTTAAGTAGCAGTGGGCAGGGCACATTAATGGGGCCGAAAACATCTGGAGTGGCGACCGCGAACTGGAAGACGTTGCGTTGAAAGGCCTCCCCACTAGATGAACCGATGGTCTGGTGAAGGTTGCAGGAATCCGTTGGATGTGAGACGCACGGAACCGGTCAATGTGGCAATACTTGGAGGATGCCTATGCCCAGCAAGAGGCGTCTTACGGCTCAAATGATGATGATATCTTTTATTGACACGTTATATTACAATATAACGGGTTTCTCTTCAGCGATATTGTAAACTCTCGAAATATTGTCAACTGAACATACGGAAGTATCTCTGCCCCCATAATCGGGACTTGGGGCACCCCCCCGTTAGGTTATTTAGGTTCCTTTAAACCCTGCACTCGGAAATAGGGGCCCCGCGAAGCGGGGCTCCGTCGACTACGCTTTTTAGGTGAATTTAAAGTGTTTTAAGGTTAGGTTATAATAATCGGTATTTCTCAGGAATGGTACAATATCTTTTCATGAGAGTTGTACCACTGGGCAAGGGGGACCCCTCCTTCCCTCCACACCGCGTGAGTTGACTATCATCGCATGCATTTCACGAAAAATAATGCGTTTTGTTTGTAAGCAGTATGTTCATTTGACATTAATATTTCTAGATTTTACAATATCGCTAGAGATATTACAATATAAAGTATTTGACAATTTTACGGTGACATATACATTTAATACCAAAGATATTTAGTGATTTGAGTTGATTTAAACCCAATTTGGGTTTCAATTTGTTCACACATTTGTAGGATGCGGGTGGAATAATTCAGCGTCACTATATATGAAATATGATATATTTAAACAAAATTTAAATCCATCTAGTTCAAGTTCTTCCTTTACTAAACGTTCTGAAACGTAAATTGTCCAGATACCAAACCATTAGCGCTATGAAACAGATGAACTCCGACTTACCTTACGGAATACCTCAGAGACCGAGCATTATTAATCTTAAACACTGTTTTAGGCTTTCACGGTTTAAAACTAAACTTATATTGCCGCAGTCTCCAGTCAACCCGCGATCATGGCGCTTGCAACAGCGTCGAAATATCGGGAGCTCAAAACAATAAATAATCACGGAAGATATCCCGTAAGTGACAATATAAGTTTATTATTAATCTTGCGAGTCGGTAGCCTACAACATAGCACAGGGATGGTCACAGGCGGTACAATAATTATACTAGTTTTCATTATCTAGAATCTGAAGACGTACAAAGGTCTGCAATATTGGATATCAGGTTTCGGAACTCAAATGGAGGAGCAAGGTGAGGCGATGGCAACGAGTGGAGCCGACGAAATTGTTGCTGGCCGAGAGCGTGGTAATGGGTACTAAGAAATAAAGGCCTATTCCCAGCAGTGGGTGAAGCCGGATTGTGAATAATGTTTTTTTTAGGGCGTTTCTCGATTTGATAGCCTAATTCTTGAGGAAGTTTAACGGCTATTAAACATCGTACTACGACCCAAAAAACAGATAAATTAGACACTGTTTTAAGCTTTTACGGTTTAAAACTAAACTTATATTGTCACTTATAGGATATCTTCCGTGAACCCGCGAGCACGGCACTTGCAACAGCGCCGAAATATCGGGAGCTCAAAATAATGAATAATCACGGGAGATATTCCGTAAGTGGCAATACAAGTTCAGATAATACAGGTTAGAAGTTAGAAGTTATAGGTTAGAAGGGCCTTGCGGGCGTGTCAGGCGCGCCGCTCATATAAGTGAACGCTCATATGTCAATCAAATGCTCATTGGTCACTGTAACATGCACGTCAAGCACAGTTTTTGCGTTAGTGTGACAATCAATAAAAAGCTCGCAATAAATTAAGTGTGAGTAGTTTATTTGGGTGCGTAATGCACGTATGTATGGGTCTCTTGCTTGTAGTGAAGTTATAGAGTGAGAAACAAGCGCCGACACGGGTTCTAATACAAATCAGGAACTATTCTGGGTGGCCAGTATGTTTCAGTAGTATGCAGGCGTCTGCTGAAAGGTAACAAAATGAGGTTCTATAACGTGCTAAAGTTTTACGAAAATTTCTAGGTGGCCAGTATTTTTCAGTATGCAGGCGTCTGTTGAAAGATTAGAAAAAACGTTTCAAAAAACGAACTCATGAATCAATCACAGAATACAGAATAGTGTAAAAACTGAGGTTATTGTCACTGTTATTTTGTTTCTGACCTCTTTTATCTGTTCTGTGCTACGAATCTTTGGAGTTCAGCTAAAGTGGACATGGCGGGCGAAACCAAGAGGCACAGTCAGTTAAAACACAGCCCACAAACGTTGTTGCCAAGAATATTCACAATATAACTTGTGCCTTTTCGTCAAAGCATAGCGGTAAGCCTTGGAACTACAAACATGGCGTCTGTCAGGCCGACGCATGCTAGTTAACAAGTTTGCTCTCAAAGTCTGTTTGTTGACAGAACAAGTTACCTACAATACCTATGCATACGAAGGTTCTAAAGGGGTGTAGTCTGATATAACATAACATCACAGAGCTATTCCCCAAAGGGGTAGAGTTGTTTACTGACGACCCGAATGGCGCAGCGGTAGTGAAGTTGCCTTTTGTTCTTAGGTTCCCGGGTTCGAATCCCAGTATAGGAGCAAATGTTTGTGTGTTAAGCATGGATAATTTTGTTTCTGAGTCATGGGTGTTTTTATGTATAACACTTATGTAACAAAAAAAAAGTATATATGTAGTATTTCAACTATCTGGTGTCCACGACACAAGCCTCGTTGCTTAGATGGCGCTGTGTGTAAAGTCTAGCAATATTTATTATTTTTTATTTATTTATTGCGGCGGTTATGCTTAAAATCGATAGGCGTTTATTACATCCGGACTGCAACTAAAGACAAATTTCAATTCCAATGCAATTTGCAATAGAAAAGCGCGTTGACATTGTTCTCCAAGTAGGTAAGGCGTGACAAACAAACTCATTTTCCCATTTTATAATGTTAGTTAGCATAAATACCAAAACGTAGCAAAAAAGACGCTCGTTTTTAAAGTCAGTTAAAAATAAGATGAGCTTAATGGAAAAGTCAGATCATATCAGGCAGGTGAGATTAATCCGTTATTCATTTTTTCCATTTCATATTCAAAAAATAATGAATTGCGAAAAATCTGGGGGCACGGCAGTGCCCCCGCCAAGTCGAGCGCGAAGCAAACACTGCCGTACCATCCTTTACTGGAAGGCAAAGTTTCGCATTTATGACACTCACTCACTCACTCACTCATGATCATCAAAATAGAACTAGTACTTCCCATAAACTCAGAGAGTTGAAATTTGGTACAGAGTTAGGGTTTAATGGCCACATAAAGGGAAAACTATAAAAACTAAGATAATCGAAGATCTGGAGTAGGTACCTGGTGACCCTGATTAGAAAACACAAGAGCCTAACCAAACTATTAGAGAGATCGACATACCGCCTTTACAAAAAATATTCAACTTAGTGGGCCGCTTCATTTGATGTCAAAAATCGAAGGTCTGAAGTATCTGATGAAGAACCCTCAGCTGGTCTCAGCTGTATTAGAGACTAGCTTCTGCCCGCGACTTCGTTCGCGTGAATTTCCCGCTTGCAACATTTCTTATTGCTGCTTCGCTCCTATTACTCACAGCGTGATGTCATATAGCCTATAGTCTTCCTCAATAAATGGACTATCCAACGCAAAAATATTTTTTCAATTCGAGCTGGTAGTTCCTGAGATTAGCGCGTTCAACCAAACAAACAAACAAACTCTTCTGCTTTATCATATTATTAGTATAGTATATTAGTATAGATATGGTAATGCCCCCTTCTACTATTGGTACATAAAAAAAATCGACTGTCATTGCAAAAATCCAGCGTAGTGGGACATATCTTCTAATTTAATCTAGCCTATAGCGTCTCCTCCTCTCTATGCGAAATATTAATTTCGCATAGAGAGTAGGCCTGTGTCCCAGCAGTGGAAATATTAATAGGCTGATGATGATGATGATTAATTTCGCTCAAAATATTGACAAAATATAATGCATTGGACTAAGAGTGGCGTTGATACTCGCAAACGTCGCTAGATGGCGCTAACTGTATTTTAAAATGCGTTTACGTTTGTTTTTCCGATAACCTTATATGGCGAAGTGGCAACCGGCCGCGTTACAGTCGTTTACGACATTCTTCTAGTGCGCTTGAAAACGTTTGCTAGGGATTAGCAGGGATTATTTGCATTTCGTTGATTTCTCTTATTATTTCGTGAGGTTTGCTAAGGTTAGCAGGTTGTTATTATAACAATTCGAAGATTTGAATAGGTTAGGAATTTTATGAAGAAACAGTACTTCGAAAATTCGCTAATAATTTGATTCACGAATTATTGCCTATTAAGTCAAAATTTGAGATCATACCCGGGGCATGCGTGTACAGAGAACAATTCCCAATCTGTGTGGCGTATGCCCTAACAATTCACAAGAGCCAAGGTCTGACTCTAAAAAATGCCCTCAATTCATGGACATTGGCACCTCCATATTCTCTTGTGGCCAAGCCTACGTGGCGCTTTCACGAGTAACCAATCTTCATGGGGTGCACCTCATAAATGTTGACTTCAAGAGTATAAAAGCTCAAGCTTCAGCGATCACCGAATACAACCGGCTTAGGCGTAAATACCGCACCGATCTTTCAGAAATTAAACCGTCTAAACCGTCTAAAAGAATTAATAATGAACGCGAATGGGCAATACGAAAAACTGTTGCTACTGTACAAGACTCTGAACCGGAAAAAAAGAAAAGAAAGATTAGTAATAATAAAAAAACCACTACTAAAAAGAAAAAAACTGTCAAATAAGAAATCTTATAAAATAAATCAATATGCCGCCCACGTTTCTACAAAAATAAGTGAAATCCCACCAAAAAACATTCTGTAAAAAACTAGCCAAGTCTCGATGGAGCTGATTGTTTATCTCTAAAAAGTAATGAAATCTAGACAAAGTCGTGGCAAGTCTAAGGTTCCTTACTGCGATTTCTTTATTATTATAGTTAATGTTGTGTGACTTGGCCGTTGAACATTATTTATACGTTAGTGGGTACAAGTCAATTTTGTAGTTACAACAGATATAACATTACGTGTACTTAAACAAAATTAATTTCAACGGCCAAGTCACACAACATTAACTATAATAATAAAGAAATCGCAGTAAGGAACCTTAGACTTGCCACGACTTTGTCTAGATTTCATTACTTTTTAGAGATAAACAATCAGCTCCATCGAGACTTGCCTAGTTTTTTACAGAATGTTTTTTGGTGGGATAATGTTATTCTGTTTTCGTTTTGGAATGAAAAAGTTACGTCCCGCTCGACATGTAACATTGTGTTCTTAATTTAGTACAAACAGAAAAAGAATTTTGCATTTAAAAGCAGAGCATACTCGCAACTGGGTTTTAGAGGTCAGGTAGAGACAGTCATTCTATGTAAATGGTAATATTCAGCTGTATCAGGTTAGACTAGAAATCAAAAGATGACGAGTGGGTTTAAAAATCGACCACGTTGATGTAACGTTAAATTCCCCAAATAATATTCCGACCCAGCCTGTCCCTTGCTACCCTCCCGATAATGACGCACTAAGTCGAGGCCCGAACCCCACAGGGGGTGCCCTTAGTGATCGTCATTTAAATGTAAATATTTTGAGTTTGTAAGCCCTGGCTGGGGGCCTTAAAGTAATTTTTGGCCACCCACAGGATCGTTCGGTTAAGTAGTCAAGCAACCTTAGAGAGTTGCAACTACGAGTTGCAACTCTCTAAGGTCTAAGATACCTAAAAAAAAAAAAAAAAAAAAAAAATGGTGTAGTCGGTGCTGTATGCCTTCTCCTTACCCTACTTCTCTATTAGTCGTCATCTCTAAAGTGACTACTTTAATAGGCATGACGACAGAAAAAATATAAAAAAATTGTAAACCTATTTAGTCCGTCAGTTAGAGTATTAGAAAATAATGGACACGTATTTTTTTGTTTTTATAAATCAATGAATATTAACGAAGATAAAACGCATCAAAACTCGGGGATGGGGGCTCTTGACGTCAGTACGCTCTAAGATTACACCTAGGCGTGACGTATTGAGAATTTTAAAAGCGTCGTATCTTCGTCAATTTTGGTTTATGTTCCAAAAGAAAAAATATGCGTCAAAAAATTAGTTGATAACCGTTTGACGGACTAATTGTTTTTATTGTCACCTACCCTATTCTATACATGGTATCTTGAGCACAGCCCATCCAATGTTTCTTTGGTCTACCCTTAGACACTCTTATATCCATCGACTAGAACTTTCCTCACGATATTTTCCTTATTTTTCTGAATCACATCACATGCCGGCCGTACCATGAGAATCGATTACCACACAACTTTTAGATTACCGGTTTCACTTTCAGACTTTTTTTATATACAATGCAAGACCCATTGAAAATAGTTTACCGAAATAAAAATACATGCAGCTGCATTAATTGCCTGTCATTTCACCACAAAATTGAAACTGAAAAATATTTATTCACCGATTTACATACACGGACTGAAAGCGTGGCAATCGTAAAACTGGTCGAATCGCTTAATTTTGTTTAAAGTAAAGAACACCTGGACGGTATATAAAATCGAAATTGGCAATTGCGCTCTTACTACGTTGGGGGAAAAGATGCTTATTGAGTGCACTGAGTTATGGATATATAATAAAGAATTTTATTTTCCCAAGGAAGGATACAGGTAATTTACATACTCACAGAAATAATATAAATCTTTATGTTCAGCGAAATAATCTTTGAAGGATAAAATATTTAGAATTTTGGTATTGAAGGATTAGTATAGCAAGTTTTGTTGGCATGGAATATGTGAATGCGGTCATAATTTGGATTTTATTGGCCATAAATGTCCATGGTTCACTAATATGCTGGTTTTTGAAAGTAACTAGTATTCTAAATCGTATTGTCATATTTTTTTCGTAACAACATTTGGTTTTTACAACGATGCCGCAACATTTACATTTTAATAATACCAGTATATAACTATTCTAACATGGATCACTATGTGCTACATTCCGACCTCGCCGCCGAGGTCCGGCGCGTAATCCCATGTCAATCTCTCCCCGACCCTTGCTCGAGCCAGCCCGCGATGCTGAGCCTTTAGTAATAAAACAGTCCCTAATTAATGACAACCAGATCCAGCCTGTCCCTTTGCTGCCCCCAGCGACGCCCTAAGCCGAGGTCCGTACCCCACAGGGGGTGCCCTTAGAGCGCTGTCGCTTAGTTTTTAGTCATTTTTGCCCGGCATCCACAGGACTTGCCCGGTTAAGCAGAAGCCAGTCTTCGTAGACTGAACTGCGAGATGCCCTATCCAAAAAAAAAAAAAAATAATCACTATGTGCTTTCTCTAGGCCAATACAGACGTATAGATTAAGATTCATTATACATACACACTTCCAGGTTTTTTCACATTCTTTTAATTCACCAAGGTAAGTGGTGTAGAGGTCACCACCGCCGTCGTTCAACCATCCCAATGCTGGGAAAAGGCTTTTGTGGACGAATGGTCTTTGGTTTTGTCCAGCTGATCTCGCAGGAGGTCGGCAAGGGGTCTGCTGCGACGCCATTTCACTGTGTCAGAGCTCCCATAACAGCAGCTCATTAGGCTTAAGGTAGCCTGGTGGTGGGTATGGCAGTAATAATCTAGTATTGTGACCGAAAGACTGTCAAGTCAAAAGTCTCAAGTTCGAACCCAAGCCACGCACCTCTGATTTTTTGGATTCATGTGTTTAAATCACTTGCTTCGGTAAAGGAAAACATCATGAGGAAATCCACATGCCCTCAGGCCAGTCAGAGATCAATGGACGGCATAAAAACTCTTACACGAGGTTAGGCGCTAACCACCCGAGAACGAGAGAGGCACATATGCCTACTATGGTAGACGTGGCCAGCTCAGTACCATTTCAGCAAAGCGGCTTTGTAAGCAATGTTACTGACGCTGCGCTGAGATAAACGAAGAAAACAAAAAAAAAATATTACCATCTTTAAATCCTCAAGAAACCAAAGGAATATTTTCGTAAATCTTCCATAATAAGGGCATTCACGACGCGCTAGACTGAACCAATGACCTTAACGAAGTAATCGAGGTTCAATCGGAACGCCCGGTTAATCTGATAGTCCCGAAACTGAATTAATAAATGGTAAATTTTAGTATGTATTAACGCGTTGTTGGTTCGTTAGTGTTGCTGAAAAACATCGCACGTCCAGAAATAATGGTATTAAAATGGGATTTTGTTTTTAAAACATACAATATACAGGTTATTTTGGTACTTGTTATTTTTTGTTGCAATGCGTATACACTATAAAGGGTGTTTAAAGCCGAAAGGTACTAGTTCTCCCCGTCATTGTAATAATATTTTTGTTCTACACCATACCTGGGAACCTTCTAGATACGGAGATATTGGGGGTCAAATTTCCAACTTTTTGACAAGCTTTTTTTAAATTCAAGTTTTTATTGGAAGATTTTAATTACTCACCTCCACGACCCCCGTACTATTCAATCCATCCATCAGCACAATGTTTTGAGTGCGTTACATTGAGTTTTACCACAAAACATGATTTTTTACCAAAAAACTAAATTTCGTTTCCCAGCAATAATTTTTGCGTAAAGTTACTTAGTTTGATGTACAGAATGCTTGGTTGACGGTTTCGTGATGAGGTTGTTTACATCCTGTATAATATATAGAGATATGAATATAAGATAAAAACCTGCCCTACAATAATGTACACCACAGAAGTTACGGAGATAACATAAAACATAACACCTCAGGCATGTATTTCCCCGAAGGGTTGAGGAGTGCCTATCACTTTGCTAGTTATGTGTAAGGCTCATGTATTAAGGGGTAAGCCTAATGCTAACGGAGAAAAAGTACCTAACAGTTATAATATAACTACAATTTAACAATTATTTTAGAATTGTATTCATGTCAAATCATTCAATGGCAGTATTAAAAAAAGGAATTAATAATAAACAAGCGAAGTCCGAAATTTATTCGACATCCACAGAGGAAATTTTATTGGAGCAGCTTAATTCCAAGCCTTTTTATCTTCGAGATACTGATTAACATAATAACAGGCTTTTAGGTATAGATTCCGTTTTATAAATGATTTGAATTTATTTAGGCTTAGTGCCTGAATATAGCTCGGAAGTTTATTGTAAATACGAAACATTGGCATCTGAACGTACCCTCTATTTTTTTGCTAATCAAAATAAAAAATATATATTTGATCGATGCTAACAACAGCGAAGGTATTCCCACGATGCCAATTTAGAACCTCTACCGCTTCATACTGAAAAAACACCGGCGATTTGTTCAAAAATAATCCCGAAACCTGTCGTCAAATGTTTGAGCAAACACACCTACCCATTATGTGGCCAAACCCCAACGGCGAACGTGAAAAACTCGCTACCAAATATTTGTGAGCGTAGCTAATAGCACCATTTGTGGAGCCGTGAGCCGATAGCCCTTAACGAATGGTGATAGGGTATCCCCGAAAGCCAAACAGCGGTATCTCGAAGCTTAGTCATACGAAAATTCCCAACATTTTTTTCAAACTCATTTATTTTTCAAGCAGAGAGTAGGAAGTGCTCGTAGCCACATAATAACAACCGCTCGGGTCGATCTTTAGGTAAAGCCGTGCTTGCCTAGGTTGGTCTGTGGATGGGTGACCACCCATTACATACCGAGTTTCTTCCGTGCCTTGGAAAGCACGTTGAGCAGTTGGTTCCGACTGTCATTTGTTCATATTTGACAGTTGTTTCAGGTAGTTGCCCAAAATGTCTGACAACCAGTCTTACTAAGTGGTATCGTATTATTCTGTATTGACAATGTTGTGGTGGTCAGATAGGCAGTCGCTTCATGTAAAATACTGGTATTTAGCTGCATCCGGTTAGACTGGAAGCCAACCCCAACATAGTTGGGAAAAGGTTAGGATGATATTTTTCAAGTACCTAGACCAGTTTACAGGCACTATTGAATTGTCAAAAATGAAAAGGTGAAGCTTACAGTCCAGTCACAAGGCATAAAACGGTGAAAGATTTTTAGTAGCTTATTCCGCACCGAATGACGGACAAAAAACTACATGGACACTCTTATAAAATCAAGCATTACAAAATTGAACTGTCACTTACAGAAGAACTTCCGTGAGTGACAATTTTAAAACAAGGAATACAAAACCCTGCGCACATTATTGTTTCTTATAACATGTTAAAATGTCGTGATGACCCAGAGGTTAAGGCCTCACCTTCCACGTATGAGGTTGTGGGTTCAAATCCGAGCACCAATGTGACTTTTTCAATTCCATATGTACCGTTTTAAGTTTATTTTGGACATCACAGACATCGGTGAAGGAAAACATCTTGAGGAAAAACCAGGCCCGTCTTGAGCAAACGTGGTGATCAATGCTCGTGCCTTTTCTGTTGAGAGAAGGCCTTTGCCCAGTAGTGGGACAGTAACAGTCTGGTATTATTATTATTTTTATTTGTTAAAATAAAACTTTTTTCCATCTGATAGCTTGAAGCAATACAACCGGATATTTGTTGGAATATTTAAAACAATCACGACGAAAACTGTACATTGCACAGTCGCTGAACAAATACTAACAATGAAAATTTTGGATACGTTTTTCTCGAAATAAACATTTTTGCGTTACCATATACCTACGGGGCAGTATAGTTTCCAAATCTGAAAGCTGAAAGCTCTCTAAACTAAATTAAAGCTGGCCACGATTCGATTTTTTATATCTAAACCGATTATCTGAATCGGTAAATCATTTCTCTTCGAATCGTTTTAAATTGATCCGATGTTTTAGTCCTTTGGCTGGTCGGATATTATTTTAGATAAGTAGATTTAAATTACGTAGTAACAAGGCTATAAATAAGGTTATGATATTTTTATGCTCTTGAAAAATTTAATATTACCGTGACGTCGATTTTGTTAAGTTAATAAGGGTAAAATATTCACAAGGTTCTGGGTCGTTCATCATCTGCCCAGCCTTTTCCATACATAGTATGTTGGGGCCGGCTTCCAGTCTAACCGGATTCGGCTGAATACCTGTATTTTACAAGGAGCCACTGCCTATCTGACCCCCAAAACCCTGTTAGTACTGGGTAATACGATCCCCTTAGTAAGACTGGTCGTTATGTTGTCAAATACAGGGTGTAAACCACCGCATCACAAAGCCGTTAACCAAGCATTCTGTACATCAAACTAAGTAACTTTACGCAAAAACGATTGCTGCGAAACAACTTTTTTTTTTGAGGTTATAAATCATGTTTTGTGGTAGAACTCAATGTAACGCACTTAAAACATTTTGCTGGTGGATGGATTGATAGTACGGGGGTCGTGGAGGTGCTAAAAGTCAAAATCTTACAAAAAAAACTGGTGTTTAAAAAAAAACTTGTCAAAAAGTTGCAACTTTGACCCCCCATATCTCCGTAACTAGAAGGTTCCCAGGTATGGTGTAGAACAAAAAAAATATCGCAATAATGGGGAGAACAAGTGCCTTTCGGCTTCGTGAAGAGGTGTTTTACACCCTTTATAAATATTTTTACCTACAGAACTATTGCCCTATATGGCATAATTCCTACCAGTAGATGATATTTACTGCAGAGAACGAAGAGGCCTCAGTGGTTCTGTTCTGTAACATTCATAATTACATAGGTATCTCTATCTAAATTTGGTTTACAAAATAACTATTATTCTTCATAAAAGAAAATAAAAACATTTTACTAAATCCCCTTAAAATGACTGCCATAACCAATTCGTCTTAACAAGGTTCCCTCAAAAATAAGCAGGAAAAATATTTAATTAAAATCCTGAAATAAATGTAATGCGAAATGTCTGCCAACGAATTTCAGTAAAACCACTGTGCCTGCTTACCCCCTGAGGAAAAAGATAAGGAAATATGTAAATGAAGTTCGGGATCAAGAAGAAAAATGCGGAAGGCTTCTTGGTGTTAATATTTCGAAGATACCGAAAAAGGCACGAAGCGTAAAAGTGGTGTATTTTGTTTATTACATGATCGTGTTCCGTTGTCAGAATGGCTAGTTATTTTATACGAGTACACTACATATACGAAAAACTTTATTCCGAATGTCACAAATCTAAATTTAGTAATATAGCCTTGAAAATTTCCTTGAAAAGGCAATTTCAAAACGCGTAGTTGACCCTTCCCGTGACCCGAGGACTGGCTTTTACCTCGGCCAAAGGTTTAGCGTTGCCATACAACGCAGCGTGGTAAGCCTTGAAAATTTCCTTGAAAAGGCAATTTCAAAACGCGTAGTTGACCCTTCCCGTGACCCGAGGACTGGCTTTTACCTCGGCCAAAGGTTTAGCATTGCCATACAACGCAGCGTGGTAAGCCTTGAAAATTTCCTTGAAAAGGCAATTTCAAAACGCGTAGTTGACCCTTCCCGTGACCCGAGGACTGGCTTTTACCTCGGCCAAAGGTTTAGCGTTGCCATACAACGCAGCGTGGTAAGCCTTGAAAATTTCCTTGAAAAGGCAATTTCAAAACGCGTAGTTGACCCTTCCCGTGACCCGAGGACTGGCTTTTACCTCGGCCAAAGGTTTAGCGTTGCCATACAACGCAGCGTGGTAACGTTGCCAGTCTCTCGGGGAGATTACCAGTTGACAGCGCTGAGGAGCTTCTTGACGCCATTTTTTAAGTTTTTAGTAAAAGACTTTAAGTTAGTTTAGTTTAGTTTATTTTAATAGTTTTGTAAATGGTAAATAACGTCTGTTATTAAATCAATTTATTGAATTTCAAAATACAGAATTGATAATCGGAATGTCGTCGACCAACGAACCATTTAACATTTGATTCTTCGGACATATGAAATTCGGAAAAAAAACAAATCACATTGCGACTTTTGGAAAAATTAACATGATTTTTAATAATAGACTTGATATTATTCTACGTTTTTATGAAATTCGGACTTTTGATAGTCGGAATATCGAAATTCGGAATAAAACATTTCGGAGTATTTGGGTGTTCCCATTTTATACGACAACAGCTAGTTTTATATTCTAACTTCTGACGCGCCCCTATCTGGCATGCATAGTACAATGTTCTGATGTGGTGACATGTCAGAATATGAAGATTTCTGTACTATGTATAATCTCCTAATATTAATTTATATGTATTATTTTTGTTGGTACGAGTATTCATTCCAGTTCTTCTTCTTTATCGTGTGGTTAGTGCCTAACCTGATGTGAGAGTTTTTATGTCGCCCATGGGCTTCTGACTTCGCTTTACATGCCGTCGAGAAAATATCTCTCAAGCATGCGGGTTTCCTCACCATGTTTTCCTTTCCCAAAGCAAGTGATAATTATACAATACGAACATGAATGTAACAAGTTTAATGTGCTAAACCTTCTGGAAGTAATAAATAAAATGATATTGAAATCGATTTCAAAATCCATTTAGAAGTTTTAGAGAGTTAAGTTCACATGGCAGACTCACAGGAAAAGCGAGTTTGTTCAACGAAATGCTATTTACTTTATTTTAGACTAGCAATTCACCCGCGACTTCGTCCGCAAACTATATCCGCATGATATCATGCAAATTGTGATAGCTCGGCTAATTTGCATGATATGTATATGATTGATAACCTATGTTACTCGGTAAACATGTAGCTTTATGATGGTGAAAGAATTTTTAAAATCGGTTGGGTAGTTCTCGAGTTGTAAAATTGAAAGAAAGTCCTTTGTCTTGGTATGGACATGTAATTTATTTATTTATTTAAACTTCATGTACAAGAGTGGTACATAGGCGGACTTAAGACTGAGATGGTGACATAAATAGTATACATAATATATTAAAGATACGATGACAAAAAGTTCAAAATACGAGGAACCTAATGAGGAGGAATGAAACGCATGAGACTAAAAGAGTGATGGACATGAATGTCGATGGATAGAGAGGGAGAGAAAGGCCAAAAACAAGATGGATGGTGTGAAGACTGATATGAAAGAGAAAGGAGTAAATGATGCCGTGACGTCTCACAGGGGAGAATGGAAGAAAAAAACGTGTTGACGACCCCAAATAAAATGGGAAAAGGGCACGTAGATGATTGTGAGTAAGTAGTTCTTGAATAAAATCGTAACATGCAAACAAAAAATCTTTCCCCGATATAACATTACTTTAGATAGGTGAATAAAACAAAGTTATCAAAACTTCGGTCGGTATGTATCGGGGCTTATTTGAAAACTAATGGGTTGATTGTGTAATACCTACGGTTTGTAGAGATTTGTATGTGCCCCTAAAAGCCTTGTTACAAGAAAGTTTTGGTATCGGTATTTACAAATTCAATGTATTCGATTACCTGCTGGATTTCTAATTAAATATCTGAAATAACTCACGAGACGAAACCGCATACCTGACAGGCTGATCAATTGGTTTACCATTGAGTTAATGTTTTTAGTAATCTGTACGAAGTGCCATTAAAGTTATTAAGTATATGTAATAATAGGCATGACAACAGTATCAAAAACTTGCAAATCTATTTAGTCCGTCAGGTAGATTATTGAAAAATAAGGGATACGTATTTTTTGTTTTTGTAAATCAATGAATATTGACAAAGATAAAATCCATAAAAACTCGGGAGTGGGGACTCGTGACGTCAGAACTAGCTAAAAGTTATACCTAGGCGTGACGTATTGGGAATTTTAAAAGCGTCGTTTCTTCGTTAATTTTGATTTACGTAACAAAACAAAAATACGGGTCAAATATTTTTATTAATCTACCTGACGGACTAATCAGATTTTCTTGTCGTCTGCCCTATTGCCAGATGTATATGTTATTGCTTTGGTGTGATGGTGTGACTCTATAAAAGCACAAAGATAATAAAAAACCGAAAATAACAATATATATGTTATGGAATTTTAAAACAGCAGCAAAACGGTCTATAAAAATGTGATTTCCTAATTTTACTGAGAAACATAACTAGCAAAATGTGGATGTCCTATTAGGTACACCTATGTCTCACCCTTCCAGGATACAGTCGCGATATTATAAATAAAATAAAATAAAATAAATAAATATCGCTGGACATTAACACACAGCGCCAACCAGTGCCACACTAAGCAAGGCTTGTGTCGTGGACACTAAATAGTTGAAATACTACTTATGTATTTTTATGTTTGTAAATACATACTTATTATACGTATACAAACATCCTTGACTCGGAAAAAAATGTCCATGCTCATCACACCTCTTACCGGGATTCGAACCCAGGACCCTAAGAACGTAAGGCAGCATCACTACCGCTACGCCATTCGAGTCGTGTGTGTATGTGTTAAATTGATCAAGGTGTAAAGTTTATAAGTTTGGATAAAAAGGGGTAATATTCAGAACTACTGATCCGATTCAAAAATTTTTAACTAATTTGAAGCTTAAATACACACATCAAAAGTGTCTAGGGATCAACATATATTTTTGCAATAACTTTTCTCCTGATTGATATTAATTAAAATTTTCTTTAAGGATTCATCAAATAAAGTGTTTTCGTTTGTCACAGTAACGATAAACCAAGTCACCTTTGCATTAATAAAGAAATTTGCCATTTTCCTAATAAAGGGATTTTTGACATTTGAACCACTAACATTAAAGTTCGAAAAAAAGACTGAAATAACAGTTTTCTTTAAAAATTTATTGGGTAACTTAAACAATTAATAATCCGTGTTTCTACCGCGAACACTAACAACACAAGAACATCGGTTTGGCATAGTCAAAATGAGTTCATCCAAATCACGCTGTGGAATGGCCGCCCATGTTCGTTGCAACAACAAAAAAAGGTCTTCTTGCTACTGGATACCCTCCATATTCGGCAGAGCTCTTCTCTGTAGTATATCCCATGCATGCTCAATCGGGTTCAAGTCTGGCGACTGAGCAGGCCAGGGCAGGACATTGATGTTAGCTGCGGCGAGAGTCTGTCTTACAACTCTTGCGGTGTGCGGTCGTGCATTATCATGCATTAACTGAAATAAGGGACCGATTTGCACTTGTAGAGGAACGATGACGTCTGATACAATCGTCTCAGCATAAATTTGAGCGTTGAGGTTGCCTCTGATCCAAATCAACTCAGTTCTTCCGCCGATCCAAATACCCGCCCATGCCATGATGGTTCCACCACTATGAGGATGGACTTCCGGGCAGGATTTTAATCGCTGTTGGCGTCCAGGGGTTCTCCAGTGTCGTATACGTCTTGTATCCGGTCTCATACCAAAACGAGACTCATCAGAAAAGCACACAAAGCCACATCTCAATCTCAAGAAATCCGCATAAAAATGCTTGATCCCTAGACACTTTTGATGTGTGTATCTTCAAGTATCAAAAGTTATATACAGGGTGTCCGATAATTGCTGGATAACCTTGAAATAGCTTATAGTAGATCGTAGATCTTCTGGCCATTCAGAAATAAATACGAAAATAAATCTATCAGAAAACAAATCATCCGCAGATGTAGGGCCTGCATTAGAATGGGAGGCCGCAATTACATGTTTTTGCTTTAGTAATCTAAAGTGGCCATAAATTCTACTATAGCCATTTCAAGGTTATCCATTAATTACCGGACACCGTGTATAAAATATTTTCGTGGTATAATTTCCTACCAGAACACGAGCGAAGCACTAGCACAAACTAGTATATTATATCTGTGAGTTCAACTATAAATAACTGGTTCGATACGAACCACGTTGTCGTCGTAAAACACGTGAGTTAGTGACGTGTGTCGAGTTCATAATGTATGGCGCCCGAATTAATTGGATTTGTTAACATCAGTAAAAAGAACAACCCATGGGACCAGTCTCCGCTTGGATATTTGTGGAAAAGTTGCTGTCTGTTTAGTTTCATTTTGAACCTTTTTGTGTTGATGTTAATATATTTTTTTTTTTTTTTATATTGGGTTTGGTTTGGAAAACATCATCATTCTATTGGGGTCAGCACAACATGTCTTGCTCTTCTAATATAAAATGAAAATAATAAAAAAAACCATTTATCTCATGCAGTAATAGTTTAAAACATACATTGATTTAAAGTTGTACTATGCTAACACAATTTTCTTTCATTGGATTCTATTGTAAGTTACTTAATTTATAATTGCAATGATGATATATTATACTTTCTCTTCCATACCTCTCTATTATTCGTCTTATCATCAGACACCTCCTTGGTTTGAAAAACAAACCGTTAATTATATTATTATTTTGTTAACGCCATAATGGAGCTTATTACAAACCCTACTTTTTGAATTTGTGCTTATTTATTACTTGAGATCTCCAACAAAGGATATTTCTGTATATCCTTTTATTAACAGTCTTAACTTCCTTCCTATGTTTATACATTAAAATAACCTTGTACAGAAAAATAACTAACTAATTACATTATATATGCAGTTAATGACTGTACAAAAACCACTAGTTATCAAATTAATCTACAAAAACTACTATCCGCAAGAACAATTACTTCTGAATCATCTAGTAAGAGTAAATACTCGTATATTTTCCTGTACAAAAATAAAACTACAAATGAAAAATATCCGATTCTCCAGCTACCAAACCACTACTCTACAGTCTAAATCAATCGTTCAATAGTTAGACTATGACGATGTGCCCAATAAACCTAAAAAAATCATCATCGTCCCGTATCCCAATCCCGGATCAGCTCAGCATGTCTTATTATTTCAATACCAAAAGTTAATAATCTGAATAAAAATCCACTTAACGAATACCAAGTTCCTACTAATTATTCCACATCAATATTAACGATACAGTAATGTGACCATCAATTCTAATGCGGTCACTACGACATTATTCTCCCAAGATCAATTGGCGTAGCTGTGGTCGAAGCCAACCGTAGAGGTCATCTAAGCATTGTGGCTACGAAATTCGTAGGCTCGTAGCCGCTACGGCGTAGCACTTAGATGTATGTATGTTCCTTCGACCGCTAGATTTTGGTACAAGAGCCAAAAACTGTTTAAGCAAAAGTACCTTTTCGGTGGTATATAATTTAATTCAAAAATAATTTATCACCCGCAAACTCGACGATTTCAGCAGCGAGAGAAAACGTAATTTGAATAAATATTCCTTCTAGATTTAGGAACGAGACGAATATTTTCACAATGAAATGGAATAACGTACTCTTATATAAATATTTTTTTCCGTAAACCTTATTTAGGATTACAGCTACCTAAGTAGGTATAAGTACCTTCTATAGAGATTCGTAAGAAATTGTTCCTTGCCTCTTCAAATTATTTTCTCGGAGATAATTCACAGACGAATAATTCTTTGATGAACCATTTTATACAGCTCAAATATTTCATTGACATTTTTATGTTATCACCCATAATAATGTATTTATGAGCTTCATAAAGTAACCTTTGAGTCATGCCTATAATTTTTTTTTATTACGAGTATAAGACGCTTATAAAAGATTTTTTAAATAAATACCGGTGTTCTGAAAAATGCGACGAAAAATTCATTTCAAGTTTAAATCCGTAATGATTCATACTTCACTTCAGATGTAAAGAAATATATTCTCCACTGAAAATAAAATATGATATTTTTATTAAAATAATACATACGATTTGACTCGGTTGAATTTTAATCAAAATCTGAATGTGAAATGAAAACGTGGAAAATAAAACAGAAAATAAATTACAACTCACCATGGAAGGAACCAGCGACTCCTTTAAACCAACACAACACAAAACGCCATTTTCAAAATCCACATACAAGTCACCAACACGCACACAACACCAACATCAAATTTTAAAACGATTTTTTTCGAATTTCGAATGCGGAGTTCTCAGCGATAGGACGCGCGGTCGCCCGTCGCGGCATCCGAAGAGGTTATGGCAGCGAGTTTGCGTGGACCGACCCTCCCCCCACCTACAAACCATAATTTTTACCCGGTCCACCACCATAAAAATATTTCGCGACCGTATTGCGCTATGCATTAATCTCAACAACTGAAAAATAAATAAACACGTAATTTTTTTTTCAGTTACAAATATGCAAAGGCAGCGTTCCCGGTCTAAAGTTACACAGTTGTAAATTATGGGTGAAATAGGCGTAATTAAGCCCGTTTTACGTTTGAAATCCGTTCGGAGTCAGGAATAGGCGACAAGGAATGTTTTAATGTTTAATTAAAAGGATTGTTGCGCCAGGGGATTTAGTGAAACGTGATAAAAATACTAATCAATTTGAATGTGTCGAGGTAGATGTTCGGAAACATTTTCGGATTCTTGCGCGTTGTAAAGGGGCATTAGTTTTCCTTTGAAGTTTAATCCCGATAGTTTGCTCTAACCTAATTCTGTGTGAGTCGTTAACATGTCTTTTTAGATATTCAATTTGTATTGAATATCTAAAATTAAATATCAGTTTTTTGACGCCATTTTTTAAGATTATAGTTTAAGTTAGTTTAGTTTATTTTAATTTATAATTATTTGTATTGCAATTCAGTTATAAGCGTAGAATGACAGCTACGAGTATTTGTACCTTTTCCTGGCTTTACAAATTCAAGCTTCTTTCAAGAACCCGAAAAAATAAATTTAGTGTGTATTTCTGGTAAAATATTTACTTTTTTCCGATAAATGTGCCAATCTGCTGATGATTGACCATAGGTAATCAAACAATGAATTTATTAATTTCACACGAAACAAAGTTCCTTTGAAATATTATAATTTTTGAGAAATCGAGTATCTGTGGTATGATCAAATGATACTCAGTTAAATTGATTAATGATACAGTGAAATTTTAATGACCACAAATTAAAGTTAATTTTCTGTATCATTTTCAAAATAAAGCTCATGTATCGAATTAATAAGCATTGGATATGAAACCACCTGGTTTTGGTTAAAATAATTAATATTAAATTATCTTGTAAACGAAACCTATCAATTGCACATTTTAAAATTATCATTTGAGCTGATACGTCATTAAATAATATAATTATTTCAGTTGTCTATATGTCACTGGTGAGCCCTGACACAGTGAGGCGGGGTCGTGTTAGGCACAAAGTACCTAAATAGCGGGACGAAGTAGACCGGTTTCTTCAGAGCTGGAAGGAGGACGCCCGGATTTGTGGGAAATGCGAGGAGTGGATGGAGGCTTTTGCCCAGGAGTGGGCCTGGAAAAAAAAAGGTGTCATCCATATTATGCTTAACAATTGGAATAAAATAATATCCGCCACTTTATACTGAATGGTGGTGGGAAATAAATCGACTAACTCAGCCTTTATTAGTTTTGCTTCCTGACCTATCTGCGGTTTTCCTATAATATTCGTCGGTAAAGTCACGTAACAGTTTTTTTAAACAAGCATTTCTCACTAAAAATGTAGTCCAGACGGAAACTGCACTTGGCGTACCTCCTGTTCGGTGTGGTTAAGTATAAAAACCGGACTACTTATACAACAAACTGAGTTTCTTAACTAGTAGCTGCGAATGTAACGTGGGAGAAGGCAATGCTCGCAACAACTCTCGACTCAATCTCATAATACAGCAGCTTTCAGGGGTAACATTCGCTATGCGGCTTCCAAAATATGGAATAACCTACCACCACCGATTAGAATGATGCCGTGAAGACGTTTATGGCAATGGAATCGCAACGGAAGCTGGATATGGTCGCACAGAATGTCTCAATTATATGATGTAAAAACTATCCTACCCAACTAGTAGTAGTATGTAATTAAACTATTTACCCAATTGTTTGTTTTGTCTTGCACTTTTCGTGATTTTTGTTTACACGTAATTTATATGTTATTGTATATGTCACCGTAAAATTGTCAAATACGATATATTGTAATATCTATAGCGATATTGTAAAATCTCGAAATATTGTCAAATGAACATACTGCTTACAACAAAACGCATTATTTTACGTGAAATGCATGCGATGGTAGTCAACTCACGCGGTGTGGAGGGAAGAAGGAGTCCCCCTTGCCCAGTGGTACAACTCTCGGAAATACCGATTATTATAACATAACCTTAAAACACTTTATATTCCCCTAAAAAGCGTAGTCGACGGAGCCCCGCTTCGCGGGGCCCCTATTTGCGGGTGCAGGGTTTAAAGGAACCTAACTAACCTAACGGGGGGGTGCCCCAAGTCCCGATTATGGGGGCAGAAATACTTCCGTATGTTCAGTTGACAATAATTCGAGACTTTAAAATATCGCTAGATAGATACACGTTATATTGTAATATAACGTATTTGACAATTTTACGGTGACATATACACTTTTATTATATTTTAAGCATCTACTCATACCCAAAGAGCACAAAACTCTTTTATATCCGTGACATCACCGTTCACAGGTCCAGTTGAAAATCAGCGTCGGGCACTAGCTGCTCGGCAGTTTGCTGAACTGGGCCTACGAGTATTTGGCGCAGCCGTGAGACACACACAATATTATTTAGTTTCTTTTTCTGTTTAGTTTTAAGTTTTTTGCTGTGTAATTTTATGTTTTTAATATTTTTTTATTCCTATTTTTGTTTGTTGTGTGCTCTTGTATCATGTGCCAAATAAACATAATTTCTTTCTTTCTTCTTAAGACGCCTGCGGAGCATGTGTATTTCATACAAACGTAATACCAAAATAATTTGTAAATTAAATATATTCCTAAGGTAGTTTGTATTTATTTCGATTGAATTACAGAATATCTAGGTTCCCAAATATATATTTTGATTGGACGCTGATTTTAACAAGAGTTATAAGAAAAATAAGTTTTGTATAGAAATTTTAAATTCCTCATATCTCGTCTTTGTATCATTGTCCTCTTAAAAAATATATTTGGGAACATAGATGTTCTGTAATCAAATCGAAATAAGTACACACTACCTTACGAATATGTTAGATTTACAAATTATTTTGGTATTACGTTTGTATGAAACACGCATGCTCCGCAGGCCTCCCACTATACTACTTTCTCATTAATGTTACAGTTGTTGGCGGGTGTCAACGGTTTCTTAGGTATTCTCATTTTCCTCTCTTCCCTCAGAACTTTGAACCCCAAAGATCAAAAAACCTAATTTACTTTGGTTCTGCTACAAAATACAGCACGCTTTTCTTTTCAGCGAAAAATAAATCCATTTGCCAACATTGGCGGAACAGAGTTTGCCAAACTTTGGCAACCAACTCGAACTGCCTGAAACGCCAACACTATTATCGAAACGTTCTTGCACTCATATTTTAAAATGTTCAATTTTCGAACGCATTCGGATTTCGGGCGTGTTCGTTCATCCGAACGAAGACATAAAGGATTCATTCGCCATTTTGTTTCACTCATTCTTTTTAAGTTAAATAGTCCGCAGATAAACTCGTATTGTTTTTGGTACAAACGATTTTTGGTTCTTGATAAATATAAACAATAACCTGGAACTGAATTATTGACATCACTTTAAAACACACAACTGTGTGAACCATTCTACTGCATTTTTTTGTAGCACTGACGTTTTGCTGAGCTTAAAATAATGCATTATAATAACCGGTTTTCCAAAAAATCCACTATGAAAAGATATCGCATCGAAGCTCTGAAATTTGAAGCACCCAAATTCAATGCGAAAATCTGAAAAGCTAGGAAACGAATCACATCGTTATCTTTGCAAGTCGTTTTCATTTTCAAAATTCAGGTGTGATTTATAAATCAGTAGAACAACGGAGCGATTTACGCTTCGTTACCAATCCTCGGATTTATGGGAGTTTTTATGGTGTTTTTAGATTTAGTAGGACGCTGTTTATCATTATAGTTTGTCTAGGAATACAACATGTATGTAGTGTGGTAACTTGGCAGCCTGTAGAATATCAATGTATATTGTAAAGTTTAAGTAATATTTTGATCAGTTATTTCTTACAGCTGGAAGGTAGAAAACTTTACTTTTCGAAAAACGTTTTTCAAACAAGTGATATAAACTCGTTACCAGAAAACTAATTAATTGTGAGATAATTAGCTGATTAAATAAATGAAATAAATGAAATCGTTTATTACAAAAAGGGGCACATTTACAATTAAGTAAGAGCCTGAACCTGAACTAGGTGGATTCTGTGTTTAAGGCTAGAGGGTGCATAAATACCTATTTAAAATAAATAAATAAACAATAAAAGAAAAGTAAATTACTAAAATTACAACATATTTAGAAAAAAGAATGCATTACATTTTAAACGTTTGCAATAAAAAGACCGGACTTAAACCATTCTCAAATCTATGTAATAAAACAAAACAAAGCTGTTTACATTGAAAGAAAATACTTTTTTTCCCCTACATCCATGACAGTTAAGATACGGCCAATCTCCACAGTTCACTGCCAACATCTAAGGTCGTCGACCTATCTATTAGACTTTTATAGATCTGCTTACGTCTTTATCAGCTGAAAGAAGATACTGAATAAGTTGTAAAATGAAGAAAATTATGCAGTTTTTATGGGCACATATAAATTGCTGATGTTTGGAAAAATATGGATACGGTTTTGTTAAAATATTATTTTGTTTTTGAGAAAAAATACGAGAGTATTTTAAGATGTTTGGAAAGTTCTTTTTCTTCGAAAGCCTTTTTTTCGGATGGGAAATCCTCATCGGACCCCTTCTGCTCTAGGCGGAACGGAAGGGAATATCAGACTTGTACTGAGTAAAACCCATCCATGTTCCTTCCTCGCCCTTTATGTTACGGGGCCATGGGATCTCTTTCGAACAGTCCCGTAGCCCGAGAACAGTCCCGCAGCCCGAGTTCCTTAGCCCTTTGTGTTCCGCGGTATCTCTTTCGGACAGTCCTGTAGCACCGGAAACCGTCTCGCAGCCTCGTTTCTTCTAGACTAGATTTTAGCTACATTTATAGGCTGAAACCAAGCAAATGCGGAGTGTGGTGTGAAAGTTTTGTGAATGTTTATGTGTTGCGATGAGGTACTATTTCGTATTTTCTATCTGCAATTTGCTTTTCTGACAATTCGACACGTGTTATTTCATTATTTTTTATTTACTATTTACTGTTTTTTATAGTATTTTTGTTACTAAAAAATTATACAGAAAAACGAGGTCTAAAATAAGAATATTCCAGCAATTTCGTGCTGCTTTTGAATTGACTATAAAACCATATCTACGGTATAATTCGCCCCTCAAAGAAAATAAAATGCTCGCCATTTTAAATACAAAACACATTTTACAAATTTTATTTAGTGTACGTAATATTCATAGCAAAAAAATTGTTTTGAAATAACGAAGCAAAACCGAACAAGCCTCAAAATTGAATTGTCTACCAGCTATTGAGTGAGTTCAGAAGAAAAGCAAAAACAATTCTATTCAAACTTAATTATAATAAATTCTTTTCATCTTATAATTTATTTAATTTTATAAGCTTAGTTAATTCAACCGTGTTCACAGAGTTGAACTTGAAGAATTACTTCAGACAGTTTGTGGAAAATACCGCGGGATTCCAGCATCTCAGACACTGGGAAGACAAGCATCCGACAGCTTTTCACCAAAGTACTAGTTTGCAAACTTATAAAATATGAACTGTTCCGTTTCATGCTTTAGTTAGTACTGAACTAAGTAAGAGAGAGTGACTTTGAGTGGCGACCGCAAATCGGGAGACGATGCGTTGGAAGACCATCCACTAGGTGGAGCGATGACCTGGTGATGGTTGCGGGAATCCGTTGGATGCGAGTCGCACGGGACCGGTGAATGTGGCGACACTTGGGGGAGACCTATGTCCAGTAAACATTTTACTGAAGATTACGGATTAATTAGCTTTTATACATAATATCACGCCTGTATTCCTCGGAAGGTTAGGTAGAGGTGTACTTAAGGGGGCTGAGTTTATAGTATATTTTTCAGGATTTGTAATTATGAATATATACATTAAGGCGGCTACATGAGCTAAATTAGCAACTCTATTTGTGGTGAATCAAACTTCGTTTGAAATACTATTAGAATAAATTTCTAATCAGCTTGCACTACAAAGTGGTTGTTACGTCCGTGTTACTGCGGGCCGAATAGTGCGAAATGAATGGTTTCGATCAATTTACAAAAAATCTATTGATTGGACTAAAAAAATAAAACACTATGATACTGATATGTTGCTTGTAGAATTATTTGCCAAAAATCCGGAATGGTCGCATGTATTTTAGTAAAGTTTTCAAACGTAAAGAGATTTTTTTAGAGATATGTTCGTGATTTTTTTCTATCCAGTAAAATTAATTGTATTATGTTTTAAAAACACTATCATACTAGCATATATTATCCTGAAGAATATCACATATTTTTCTGGTTTTGTTTATTGCAGTGAATCATATAATTTCGGGCATTGTAAAACTCGCGTTTAGCTCCTGTAGTCGCCTTAAGAGTACACCCAAATTTCACCTATTATGTTTAAGTTCGATGTAATAGACAGGCCTATTGACATCAACCGGTCACAAATCTAGACTCTGGTGTAATATTAGGCACACCTCTAGCCAACTCCTCGGGAATTGCAAACGTGATGTTATGCTTCTTCAGGCCATTTGCGTAATCTAGGATCCACTTAAAACATTTGACTTAGAGTAAAAGCACAGCAAATATTCATCAAAGCTAAATAAATATTACAATTATGTATTCAGTGGTCAATGATATAAATAGATGTAGTTTTACAACAATCACACGGAATTGGCAATTATCCAACAGCTCTAAACCCTAGCTGGACCGAAGTGAAATATTTCCTTTAATAGCATACACTATAATTGTGCATTCCTTCCGTCTACCATAGATTAAGTCCGTAGAAGATCCAGATATCACTTTGAAGCGGAATAGAGTAGACGACAAAAAAAATCTAGTTAGTCCATCAGTTAGATTGTCAAAAAATGTTTGACTCGTATTTTTTCTTTTGTTACGAAAATCAAAATTGACAAAAATATAAAATTCTCAATACGTCACGCCTGGGTATAATTTTTAGAGCGTACTGACGTCATGACCCCCACTCCCGAGTTTTGATGGGTTTTATCTTTGTCAATACTGGAATGTGGGTGTAATATTAGGTACATCTCTGCGTAACCCATTAGGGATTACAAGCGTGATGTTATAAATAAATATCGCTGGACACTACACAGCGCCATCTAGTGCCACACTAAGCAACGAGGCACAGACACCAGTTAGTTGATATACTACATAGATACGTTTTTTTTAGTAAATACATACTAATTAAACATAATATGTTTAATAAGTATGTATTTACTAAAAAAATTTGGACATTTGTTTCCGAGTCATGGATGTTTATGTTATAAACATCCATGACTCGGAAACAAATGTCCATGCTCATCACACAAACATTTGCTCCTACCGGGATTCGAACGCAGGACCCTAAGAACGTATGACAGCCTCACTACCGCTGCGCCCTTCGGGTCGTTCGTGATGTTATGTATGTACAGGTAATAAATAAACCATACACAATTAAGTTAAATTAAATTTAAAATTTAAAAAACCCCCAAGGTATTCCCGGTTTTTGGTGTTGGCCCTTTCATTTGATACCCACATTGAGGGAGTTGTGAAAGAAAAAATGTATTCCACCATTTTGTGGTAGCGGCCATCTTTGATTTGAAATGTATTATAGAGTATAGTATTCTACTAGTCAAGCCCTTTCATTTGATACCCATATTGAGGGAGTTGTTGAATAGATATGTAATCCGCCATTTATTGGGGCCGCCCCAATAAATGGCTCGATAAATCTTGAACTGATTTTTATCAAACATAGCTAAAACACACCCGAGTAGTCATCACACAACATCTTTCAAACAAATCAAAATCGGTTCATCTGTCGGGAGCTACGATGCCACAGACAGACACACACACACATAGAAACGTCAAACTCACCCCGTCGTTTTTGCGTTGGGGGTTAAAAATAGACATGTCGCCTCTATTCCAGTTCCTCGTTCATCTACACTTTGACACAATTTAAAGCTGTCTGTTGTTGTTCCCTGCTACTGTTCCCGAGGACTTTTATTACGGCCAATGTTTATATGTCTGCTTCTTATTATTTTCAATGTACTATGTCGTTTGCGCTCTAAATTCTACACATTGTTTCGCTTTTATACTTGTTTTCGTAAAAACGAGATAGTTTTCTTGTGGTTTCTTCTATGAAGATCGGAAAATGTTTCTTGTAACTAGAGAAAATCTTTCTAAGAAATTTTGTAGGATGAACATTTTATGTTCGAAAGCTAGTTAGGTTGTTGAGAACTGTTGTTAAGATAGATACTCTCCTTTACCTTCAATGGTTGATTTGACTCGGAAAACAGAATAAAGATTTCAAAAATATATGTGTTTATAATGTCATTAATTAGTGTTTGAAGACGAATGTGGCATTCTGCTTGTTTATTGAAGACGTGATTCAGAGATATGGTTAATGTTAAGATTAAAATAAAACTAATTTTCACTGACATGTGTTCCTTGATAAATATAAAGGTAAATTCATCTTTATTTATCGTGTGGTAAGTACCTAATCTGGTGCCAAAGATTTATGCCTCTGACTTGGCTTTACATGCCGTCAAGAAATATCTCTCAGACATGCTGGTTTCCGCACGAAGTTTTCCTTCACTGAAGCAAGTGATAATTATACAATGCACACATGAACACAAAAAAAAAATCAGAGGCCTTAGGTTCGAACTTGAAACTTATGACTTGGCTGTCCGACCGTCCGTCTCACCACTAGTTATCATTGATGTAGGCATGCTGATAGAAGTCAGCGAAATATGTGAAACCTTTTAATTTATAAGACCACCATGTAACATACCATATTTCATGCAAATAAAGAATCTTGAATCTTGACGCTGATTGCTTTATGCATCATTCAGTCTTACACGAGCCTTCTTCCCCTTTGATAATAAATTAAACGAGAGGTGATCCATTTCTTTTATAAAAACCTTGAAGCATTTTGCAAAGACAAAAATTCTTGAGACACTTAAGCTCCTTGGTTCGCCTAGGGCAAAATGATAGCGTATTAAAAATACTGTATTTTGTATTTTGTAGCGTTAAAATTAACATGAACCCAAAGCCTTTTAACTTTACATAAATGGAGTTATTGTGTAGATGTTATTTTTAATATGTTATACAGCGTTTTATTTATCTTTTAATGTCATTACCAAATGGCAAAGGTATAAATAGAAGTAAATAAAGGGTTCATTCTCTTTGCAAAGGCAGATGTTCCACGAGTTGAACTTTGTTTTATCTACGACATTCTTTCTCTTACGGTGAGTTAGCTGTCAAAAGCAAAACAATTATTTTGGATTATTTTCATCGTTTTTGACAATCAATTTATGAAGTATTTTATTTCTTTCTTCACCCAGAATAATTAAAGCATCTGAGCAGTCAAGACTTTATGTCACAAACTCACATGTTGGTATTTTAATTCGTATCTCTGTAAAATAATTTCAATGTACGCATAGATTTTTAGCATTCCACTTTAATCCAGACTTATTCTTCCAAAATCTATTTTTTTTTTCAATTATTTTTTAACGAATGCCTTGCGGGTGAGGTCTATCCATTTATCACTTTTAAATGTAAAAAGCATTGTAGAAAAACTTAACAGAAAAAGGCGTAACTTTCAACTCGTGGGACTTTTTAATTTGACTGGGATAAATAATAATAATAATAATAATAATAATCTTTATTGGAACAAAAACACATTTTACAAATTTGTTGCGTACGTAAATAGCCACATTAGTTACAAAACTGTGTCGCAGCTATTAACGCCCACCTCCAAGAGGGAGACGACAGCGTTCCAGTAGAGAGAAAACAAATAAAGTAGTAAATTAAAATAATTAATAATTGAAAAAGTTAAATAATAATAGTAGGTAAATGTTTAGTTGTGCATGTGGGAGTGTTGTATGTAAGTGTAGTGCGTGTCTGTGGGGTGTAAGTGTAGTGTGCATGTCTGAGGAAGAAATATGTTTAAGGTTTAACTAAATTCTCCAACTCTTCGTATGTGAGATTATGAAGCCATTGATCAATTTTTCTTTTGCAATCACGGAAAGTACAAGGATAAATTGTAAATAAATGCTTTTACCAGCCATTGTTATTTTAAAACCAATTTTATCAAGCCACTCTGGTTTGGATAAATTAGATCTATTTAATTAATAAAATAGGTACAAACATGAGTAGGTACCTAAAGACAGATAAATAAACTTTTATTTAATAATTATGATTAATATAATTATAAATAAAATTTTACTATTTCCATAGCAACCAATAACATTACTTTTATTCAACGCATGGAATGGTTTTACGGAGATTTTTGACCTCTAGGAGAAACAGTAGGTTAGAACTGTAATCTTGTTTAGAATTAGTAAACATAATATTAGTAATATTAAACATCGTCTCTCCTACTATTTCGCCAGACAGCCTTCAAAATAATCTTCTTATTTTTTTAAGTTACGATCTAAGTAAACTATGAAATCTAATAAACGATGAAACCTTGATTATTCAGTTGGCAACAAGAGTCAACTTCAAATTATTTATTAAAGAAGTCTTTATTGGCTAAGTATGTAATGCTTAAAAAAAAATGCTTGGCAGACTTTGGGGACTACCGACAGAAGACTGAAAACTACGAAAAGCGTACGTGAGGGCCACGCAAGAACTTATGAACTAAATAGGGAGGCAGGTAGTTAGTGTGTTCTGCCGGGGTTGCGGGCCTGTTTGACAGAGATACCGCGGCCCCGGAACATAAAGGGCGAGGAAGAAACATGGCTTTAGTCAGGAAAAGTCTGACACTCCCTCCCGCTCCACCCAGAGTGGGAAAAGTTATTTGATGATTTCCCATCCTAAAAAAAAAAGGGCCACGCAAGTTCCATGATTTTTGTTTATGTACTCAAAAAGTGCTCAACGCGCCGAAATTTTTTTTAACTTCAAAAACATCTTACAAACCAAACAATGTCATGCACCCATTGTTTCCATTTCGACGTCACCGTCACAGAAAGTAATAAACACCATAATACCATACGAGAATTCCAAAGAGATGGAACTAAAACCATGTACTTTAATTTTGAAATAAACAGAAGCGGGTTAAAAAGTAGCTACAGACGAGACTATGAATGTGCAGTGGCTTTCAAATTTAGCGCTGTAAGCTTGACCGTCCCTGCAAATATTAAGCAAAGCTAAATTCAGCTTAAATATTAAACATTTTCACTTCAAACTCTGCGAGGTGTGGAATCATTTTTGGAGGAATGGAGTGCTCAGATATTAAATAGTTGCTCTGAAACTTTTTGTGTTACAGTCCTGAAACATAATTACTTTTGGAAGCATATACTTCGCGTACGAATATATTTAATAAGTGTACTTGAACAAATATTAATTACTGTACTAAAAAAGATGTTATGTTGACTTGAAATTGACTATTTCTGTTTGATACTGATAAAATATTTAATTTTACATTCAAAATTGTTAAACTTGACTATTTGTTTTACTGCACGACTACCAACTATCAAATAGTTTTCGATCCTTCGAGCTGGATTAAAAGTCAATATTCGAAAAATCTTTCTAGATTTTCAGCGTGGGCATGGACTTTCCGAAGAAATAAGTAAGTACTCTAAAGCGATTTCTTTAATATTTAATTGAAAGAGTCTAAGTAGCATCGTATATTGTGGGGAAACAGGCATCCCTTAGGTGTAATCCTTTAGTCTGTTACGACCCCCATGGGAGCTGATAACGCGGTTCTGTTCATAGCCCTGAACCACTTAGAGATTGTAAGTCAGCATGGAAAGCTACGCTGGTGTTTTGTTTTGTATTCTTTCTTGTTTTAGGTACTTTGGAAAGTGGTAGTGGTACACAAGAGGATTTTGTGTAGAAAATTCGGTTAATACAGCAGCACAGCGAAAAGCTGTGATCACCGACTAGGTTTTATATTTTTGCTATTCAAATTATGCTTTGGCAAATAATCTTCTCGAGATTTACAGTTATTTAATTGCTTAAGTGTTATACATGTATGAAAAAAAGAATAGTTTGATTTGTAGTTAGGTGCAGAAAAAATAATTAAATCCATTATATTTACCTTCTTGTCTTACTTTCTTGTACTTGTGCCATGTTATGTTGAAGCCAGCACTACAGGTTTTCTATTTCCATTTATCTCTGTAACTTACTCTCTTTTCTTGCTTCACAAAATCTCATTACACAAAGATCAAACTCAAAGCATTTATTTCAATTAAACCATTACATGCACTTTAGAATGTCACAAAACAAAGAATACGAAGCAACAGTCACAGTCACAAGGCATAATAAGTTGTAAAAGTACTGTAGTTGCCCATTCCAATGCATAGATCTTTACGGAGAAGAATGGGCAAGAAACTCCGTAGTTTTTTTTAATCAAAATATTGTTACAAACTAATCAGCTGTAAATCTGTTTCGTTGTAACCCTGATCCCTTCGCAATTTTGAATCAAAGGCTTTTAATCAATTTAATTACGTTTCGTCCTATACACAAAAATACGTCCTGAATTGACACGGTCCACATGTGTCCCGTATCCAATGTGTCCTGCTTGCTCAGTGTTTTTAATGCCGCGTCTGTATCGGACCTTCGTGTCTGGCCGTCGTATATCATTGGATACCGTTGTAAAGGTGGACACTGATCTGATACATATTTCAAGTATTTTATTCGTACGTTTTTGTTTGTCTACGCCTTTCTTTACTGTAATGGTGTTTTGAGTACTTGGTATGTAATTATAACGAATTGACAGTACTGGGATTTCAAAGATCGGAGCAAGAGTTTTAAAATTATTTTATAACCTGACCCAGGCTGGAAAAGTTGGTCGGAACAAAGACCCAGTAATAAATGTTGAAGTATACAGCTTATTTATAAAACAAAGGTACGTAGGTAGACATGATTATTTTTGACTCTGGCCCTCTCCATACAGTACAGCCAGAAATCAACAATGTCAAATCTATGTCTTTAATTAACTTAAATTACTCTCATTTTGATTTGGGAATACAAATCGCGTTTATTTTTTTGGAATTTATAGTCCAAGCGGGAAGAGCCAAACGAAAAATCAAAATGAACGCTATGCGAAAAAAAAGTAACAGCGGGGGTTGACGCCATCGGGGGCTGAGAATTCTTTTCAACAACATAGACATGTACAAAGTTTCAGGAGTTTTATTATAAAAAGTCACGTTAGTCCAGTAACATGAGTTTCATTTCATTTCATGTCAGAAATACTGTTACATTTTTATTTGGACATTTTTACTGGGCTTTTGGCGATGTCCTCAACATAATCCTCTTATCATACTTGATAAGTGGATACCTTTTGATACTTAAAAGAATCGTAAAGTTAGCGATCAAAGAGATTTCACATGGATGTTCAGGGTCGGTTTTTCATATAAATTCAGACGTCTGTGAGTTCAATGTACTACCGAGATAAACGTATCCCGAGTTGCATGGTCTATCTACTTGAGTGCCAGTTTTAGCTGTTATGTTATTAAAATATAACAGACATTCAGGTCAAGTTACTATAGCATTCATAACATTAGTTTGGGAAACAAGGATTTATCGGAAGCCTCTAATTAATGTCCACTGTACTAAAGCATTATTATCATCTTCCTGCTCTTCTCCTATGTTAAGAAGTGGCTTGGGGCCGACTTGGGGTCGGCGCAACGCATTTTTTTCTTTCATTCTCCTCTGGCAACCGTCTCTCCCATCTCCATCCATCAAAATTTATATTCGTCACTCTTTCGTCTTCTTCTTCCGATCCATACAGTCCTAATTACGGATTTGTATATTTTGTTTTTTGTGTATTTTTTTGTTTTTTGTTTATTATCTTGAGGGGTATCCGTGGGTTGCAAAATTTTCCAGTGACCTGTCGCCTTTTCATCCATCCTAAGTTGATCCGGTGCGTTACGTCCTGGTCTACTTCGCCATTGCCAAAGTATTACTAGTCCAACACTAACACACACAAAAGTTTCTAGGAGTAGGAGGATTTTAAAAAAATACTAAAAGGTAAAACGGGTTAACAAGGGGTATTTTATAATTCAGTTACTGAGTTTTGGAGGACAGATGAGCGGTCGCTCCATCTAAAATACTGGTATTATGCTGCACCCGGTTGGGCTGGAAGCAGACTCCAACATAATTAGGGAAAAGTTAGGCAGATGATGTTGAAACAATAAAGTATAGATGTCAAATACGTTATATTGTAATATCTCCAGCGATATTGTAAACTCTCGAATTATTGTCAAACGAACATACTGCTTACAAGAAAACGCATTATTTTTCGTGAAATGCATGCGATGGTAGTCAACTCACGCGGTGTGGAAGGAAGGAGGGGTCCCCTTGCCCAGCAGTACCACTCTCATGAAAAGATACTGTACCATTTCTGAGAAATATCGATTAACATAACCTAACCTTAAAACACTTTATATTCCCCTAAAAAGCGTAGTCGACGGAGCCCCGCTTCGCGGGGGCCCTATTTCCGAGTGCAGGGTTTAAAGGAACCTAACTAACCTAACGGGGGGGTGCCCCAAGTCCCGATTATGGGGGCAGAGATACTTCCGTATGTTCATTTGACAATAATTCGAGGCTTCACAATATCGCTGGAGAGAAACACGTTATATTGTAATATAACGTGTTTGACAATTTTACGGTGACATAGATAAACTGTGAAATCTGTCTCGTATACGAACCGAAATGAACCGTTGGTCTGGTGTGAATTCTTGGCAATACATAACGGATGCATCGCTGGCACTGGCGACCTAATATCGTGACAAATTGAGTACTTACTGCTGATTTACACTCGGCTCTAAGTATTCGAAACGTTTATGATTACGCAAAATATATCGGGTTGTGAGAATTGGAAAGTGCAGTTTTCTTCTACAGCAGTACACAGATTTATAACTTGCAATCTATTTTTGTAGGAGATAGGGTTTGAAATACTTCGTTTCGACCAATGGACTAATTTCGCACCACTTATTTAATGTTAGATGTCTAGTTTGAGCCCAGCGCTGAGAAATATCAAAGCCGTATTCTGTGAGGTCACTGTGCACAGACAATGTCAAGGCTACCTACAGAATATCACGCAATAACAGAAATAATGGCGCGCACCGCACACTCAACAAATCAGTCTCAGATACCCGTTAGATGAAAGTGTTTTAAAAATATCTATGCATAGTTTGACAAGTTCCCAACTTCATACAAGGTGGAAACACAAGTTTCACGAAGCCATCAACCAAACATTCTGTACAACAAACTAAGTTTTACACGACAATTTTTACAGATACGCGAGTTTTTGGGTGTAAAATTACGGTTTGCGGTAGAACTCAATGTAACGTACTCAAAATCTTATCCTGATGGATGCATTGGATCGTGGAGGTATTTAAAGTTATAACTTACTAGCTGACCCGCGCAACTTCGTCTGCGTAAGACGAACCAACAGTTCCTAAAATTAGAGCGTTCAACCAACCAAACAAACATACTCTGCAGCTTTTTAATATTAGTACAGATTCAAGTAACTAACAATTTATTTTTTCTCGAATAGGTTTACATTAATCGCCAAATATTCTACTTATGTTTTTCCAAATAAGGGCTCTTCCCTCGACTGCCTTACGTTTCTATCCTTGGGTACTCGACGATATCATACTCCAGCTAGGTCGAAAGTTCTCATCAAGTGGTATGACTGAGCGGCGACACGTTAAAGCTGCTTCAAACTGTTGCGGACCTCTCGCATCTGCCTTCCTTCTCCAAAGACAGACCTTCGATGGTAGTCATACTCCAGGCAGGTCAACACAACATGATGTAGATGCTGTAAACTCTTGAAAACCTATTGCAAATTCTTTTCGTCTCCAAGCCTCCATCATGAGACCTTCAATGACAGTCATACTCCAGCTATTTCTCAAGTTCTCATCAAGGTGCATTAAGTGAGCCCAATGACGATATAGCTGCTGTAAACTATTGAGGATCTCTTGCAAATGCCTTCAGTCTCCATCGTTAGACCATCGATGACAGTCTTACTCCAGCTAGGTTTAAAGTTCTCATCAAGGTGCACGAAATGAGCCTTAAACACGATAGAGCAGATTTGAATTGTTGCGGACCTCTTTTGACTGCCTTTATTTCCACCGTTAGACCTTCGATGATACTCATACGCCATCTAGATCTAAGGTTTATATCAAGGTGCATGAAATGAGCCGACACGGGATATACCTGCTGTAAACTGTTCCGGACCTCTTGTGACTGTCTTCCGTCTCCATCGCTAGACCTTCGATCACAGTCAAACTTCAGCCAGGTCTAAAGTTGTCAAAAAGGTTTATGAAATAAGCCCCAACACAATCTTCTTCTTTATCGTGTGGTTAGTGCCTAACCTGGTGTCAGAGTTCTTATGCCGCCCAAGGTCCTCTGTCTTGGCTTTACAACGACGGCATCGTCGAGAAATAACTCTCAGGCATGCTGTGGTTTTCTCACGATGTCTTTCTTCACCGAAGCAAGCGATCCTTCCTTCCTTATCGTGTGGTTAGTTGCCTAACCTGGTGTCAGAGTTTTTATGCTGGCCATGGGCCTCTTAGAAAATATATCTCAGGCATGCTGATTTCCTCACGATGTTTCAGCAAGCGATGATTATACAATACGCACATGAATCCGAAAAATCAGAAGTGCGTGACTTTGATTCGAACACGACTACATAAAATGGGTCAAACTTTGCGATACACGCTTTTCAATAAAAAAATAATCATGAAAATCGGACTTCTCTGGAAAAAGTTATGCGTCATTATCATCATCATCCATAGTCCGACTTCACCCACTGCTGGGTACAGGCGTCTCTTTGTTTGTGCCAAGCTCTACGCTCTTGTGCCAGTCTCATCCAGGTTATTCCCGCAATGGCAACAATATCGTCTGCTTAGCTCACCGCTGGACGACCAAAACTTCTGTTTCGATTTCTAGAACGCCACTTGGTCACAGCTTTACTCCACCTGACAGCACCGTGCCTTGCTAGGTGTCCTGCCCTACTCCATTTGAATTATCATCATTCATCATCGTTTCAGCCGAAAGACGTCCACTGCTGGACATAGGCCTATCAAGTGTCGCCACATTGACCGGTCGACCGAAAACATATGCATGGAAAGCGGTCGAACAGAGACTCTACCGGCTATGTAGATTTTTAAAGCAGGGTCATGTTGACTATTCTCTTCTTCTCTATCGTGTGATTCTTATTCATTAGTACCATTTTGACTCAATAGATGTCATTGGATGATAAGTTCTCCTTAAAAACTTTAAAGTCATATATCTTTTGATGGAGAGCACCGATTACAAAGAAACAAAACCTTCTCTAAGTTTTTTGCACAATATTAATTTGAGCATTGAATCAAACCACATTGGTTTTATAATTTACACGTGATGCTATAACAAAAGGGCTACGTAGAGACAGATGATAATTTAAGAAATTCTTTAACAGCTTAAGCGCTATGTTTACAGATTTATTATTTGAAATAAATGATTCCCAAACTGTCGTTTAAGTGTTAAAAAAAAGTATGTTTAAAACAATGATTAGGAAATCTTAAACTTTAAAAAAAAAAAACAAAAATACTTTGTTACAAAAAGTAAAAACCGTGTGGGTTTTGAACGTGCGGACCAAAGTTACTATCGGCAATCTTACAGAATTAAACAAAATCAAAAAGAATTCAAGTCTTTACTGAGGCTTGAACTTGCGACACTATATTCGAAAGGCGGTAGCTGTCACCGACGGGCTATTTGTTCTAATGACGATAGGTTTAAAATAGTTATTCTATAACAAAGCATGTTATGACAGTTGCCAGTTGTTAAGCAGTTGAAAAATATAGACGAAATGCAATATTGCTCACCCCCCTAAGTAATTAGCGTGATAATATAATTATACCCTATGTCCTTCCCTAGGTTGAAATACATCTCCTCGCCAAATTTCTTTGCGATCCGATCAGCCGTTTTGTTGTGAAAAGGTAGCAAACAGACAGACAAACAGAGTTACTTTCGCATTTATAATATTGGTATGGACATCACACGTCTCCGAAATAATACATTACAATGAAGTTCTTGAGTGCATTGAGTTTCTGCTTGAATGCTCGTGCTGTAATGTCGTGACGAAAGCTATTAACATTCAGACTATTTCGTTTATCAAAATATCAGCAGGTAGTAATGCATCATACGCACGATGAGTTTCCCTGACACGCAGAATCAAATTATCGCAAGACTCTAAATTCTCGCCAGCGACCATAAATAATGGCAACTTCGTTCAACGTCAACAAAATGTGAAGATAAGCAAACTGTATAATTGAAAAGTATGTATTTAAAAATGTTTAAAATCTTACAGCTATCAAAAAAATATATGGTTACAAACACTAAAAGTAAAAAGCGGTTGGGGATCGAATAAAATCTTAGACCAATAAAAAATCGAAATTATTCACAAAAAGTAATCTAAAGGGGTCGGGGTTTGAACCTTCGATCAGTGGGACATAGGCGGCCTTGAATCTATTAGGATATCTGTTCCACTGACAGTTTGCCTAAAATAGCTATTGACATGCATGCGGTGAAACAATTGAAGACTTTGGACATGCTGGGTTAATTTCGTGTTTTTTTTTTTAAATATCATTTTTTTTTTCGTAAGAACCTTCTCCTGACAATAACAGACACAACAAAAAAAGAATTAGTGAAATCGGTCCAGCCGTTCACGCGTGATGCCGTGACCAAGGGAAATAGGGATTCATTTTTATATATAGAGATAACATTAAAAACATGTAGGTAGGTAATTTTTCAACTTTTTCAAAATTTCAACTTTTTTTTAATACTATTAAAAAAAAGTTGTGACTAAGTTTGAACATTTACCTCCAATTACTCCGTCACTAGAAGGTTCCCGTATTGTCCTGAACAAAAAAATCGGCCAAGAGCGAGTTGTACCTACTCGCACACCGAGAGTTCCGTACAAACATTTTAAAGGATAAACTTAACTTTGCTGTTCGACCCCATGAAACGGCTATGGCACCAACCGCAAATAAAAAGTTTGTACAAGTAAAAATCACTTTTTTTTTGTTATTGATCTACATATTGCTAGATCCACCGGTTCCTGAAAAAATCGATGGTGACAGACGGACAGATAATACGGACAGACGGACAAGAAAGTGATCATATAAAGGTTCCTTTTTTTACCTTGTGAGGTACGTTACCATATAAAAGATCGATATGAAGGAAAGAACAAGTCTTCTAGTCATTTTCGACTTCGAGAAGGGACTTTTTAAAAGCCCATTACTTATTCTCCATTCAGAAACCGGGCGCTAGTCAAAGTAAAATATGTACTGAAACATCTGTTTGTTAAAACAACTGTTTTGTTTCAGCGTCCTACTTCAATGCGTTTTAATCCTGAACTAACATTCATTAGTCTGTTCCTAGTTACATTTGCGTCGGAATCCAGTCTAGCTAGATGGAGCCTAGAGCGTCAAAGTTAATAGTACTTTACTTGACCCCTGCAACTAGGCCGTCGGCTACTAATGGGCATTAGTAACTTTGCCATAAATCGCCTAATATCAGACGACAGTTAATTAGCAGTAGTTTCGTCCTGCAACGAGCAACTTGGTAACTGCAGTAAGTAAGATTAATTTGACCAAGTTCTCTTATGTAGGTGACGGCATACCTTATTCTAAAGTACTTACAAGACCACAATTTGAAGAAATGGCTATAGCAGAAAAGTAACTTAATGGTTTATGTAAAGTGTAGATCAATCAAGCTCAATCAAGCAATCTAGACTATCTAAGGTCCATGTTCACCAAAAAAATGACGCGTTGATTATCTAAAACAGCTGTTTAAAACACATTTGTGTATGGGAACATGTCACAGTGGCAGTTGTTTTTAGATAATCAGACTGTTATCTTTTCGGTGAACATGGACCTAGTAGTAATAGGTGTAACTGGCGGAGTGACAAGTGAAACACAAATCATAGGTTTCGAATTCGAACGCAAGACACGTCCCTCTGATTTTTCAGATTCATAAACGCGTATCGTATTATTATCACTTGTTTCGGTGAAGGAAAACATCGTGAGGAAACCAGCATGTCTGATAGATATTTCTCGACGGCATGTAAAGTGAAGACAGAGGCCCATGGGTGGCAAAAACTGTGACACCAGGTTAGGCTCTAACCATACGATAAAGAAAGTATCAAGGAACTACACCATCAAAACTTTGGAACAATGCTCATAGTTATTATCATTAAGTATTGCAGTTGTTTGTTTATGCATAGCTACAGTTACCATTTTCGATTAAACTCTGATTGGTAACATGTTACAAACTAAAATCACCAATGAACAGCTCAAATGCCACAACAATACTGTTTTGATCCTATCAACTAGTTTGTGATTGGTTGGACGTTTGATGCATCTCAAAGTGGCATGCAATTAAGGAGGCCTATGTCCAGCAGTGGGCCACTGATGACGATGTTTGGTTGTAGTAAGATTTTCACGTGAAGGTTTTACATACATAAGAAGTTAAGATGTTCTCCTCATTTTTGAAGTCAGTCAAAATTATCTCCGAACGGTTTTATACTCTCAGACAAAACTCTACACCAACATATTGTTACATGATAAATGATGTTTATTTTTACACGTCATTTTTTTAACTATACGGGGTCGGTATTTCGTACCTGACTACTCTTAGAAGATACCTACAGCCGAAACAAACTCAGAGGTCATTGTCTATTTTAAAGTCTAGACATAATCTTGCTCAACTTACATGAGAACTATGCAGATTAGTGTTTGAGATGGTCTTTTGAAGAAAGAATCATACAGATTTTAGTGGACCTGTCCAGTCAGTGCAAGCATTTGTCAGTTATCGTGTAGCTTATAACTCAAGGAGCTCAACGAAGCGACGACCAATACCAAATAAAGGACATTTAGGTGGGTCGCTTATTGTACTCAAACTGCCAGACAGTTGTAAAAAAAAAATATGACCCACATGATTCTCACATTCACAAAATTTTAACAAAATGAATGTCAATAAAGTATTGCAAGCATTGTCAATAGAGTTACAATTAGACATAAATATCTTTATTAATAAATTGTGTTATGTGCCAGTTATGTCGTCCTCTCTGCCATAGATAAAGGCAGTTATTTAGCCATCTAGTTGACTCTACATTGTGCCTAAAAGCCAGTAAACGAGCGTCTCTATATTAATGCTTTAAAAGCCTAACGTTGTTAACATTTTTACTGTCACTTTCTTTTTAGTAAGTAATTGATGCTCCTCATTTAGGTATGTTTTCTTTTTTAGTTATTTTGGTTATAATTGTATAAGATGGGTGTAATTATAGGAGCTCGTGGCTAGATAATAAAAGTAATTTGGATCAATCATCAGGTTAAGCTGCGCTTGCCTAGTTTGATTTGTAGATGGGTGACCATAAATAAATAAACATTAACCTTTATTTATAAGTGCATTTGGAAGAACCTAGTATCGACTATTATTTTTAGCTTACTAATTAATGCACATACAAAATTGAAACTGACAAAATTACAGTTTCTGCACTTTGCGCTGGGTTTGCCCCAGTCTATCAAGAGCTGAACAAAACGATTGTTTTAGGCCCGTTTTCTATAACTTACTTACGTATAACTTTAAGTTAATATGCCACCTCTCCCATCTATCGGTGTTTCTATAAACAAAGTCAATCCTATTCGTGTCACCTATCACACACTTTATTCATAGAAAAATCAAAGAAAGCTTTTCTGTGACGTTTTGTTTCTAACGATCGGTAAACAAAATGTTAAATAAACAGAGATAGCAACCTACTGAAACCGAATAGTAAGTTATTGAAATTGGCCGTTAATCATTGCGACGTAACACTACTATTCGCGGTATTTTGAACGCGTCCATACAAGTTCGGCACGACCAAAGCGTACGAATGTCGTCCCGCAACCCTAGCTGGATTCGGTTTAGTTAAGGCGACCACAGGAGCTAACCGCGAGTATATGATTCACTGCTATAAACAAATCAAGAAAAAAAATCCCTCCGGCAAGCCGCAGGAGGAGGTAGATTTCGAAGAAGGTGCTGGAGCGTCCGACTATTGAAAATTTGTATAAAGAGTTGTACTTATGTGTACAATCAACAAAAAAAAATATGATTTCAAAATCGTTGTCCTGTAATGGAAAGTTTACCCTTTTTAAATTCTCTCATAAGAGTTTAGCATGGAAACGCCCTCAAATATTTAGTTATAATTTTTTATTTCGAAAACTATAAGTTTTATCGCTAAACTTTGAAGGTAACAATTGTAAAGTAAACAATTTGCTTTCAAAAAAAAATATTTGCGACGCTCAAAATGTTTACTGTTTCGGAGATATGATTTTTTTTCGCAAAAAATTTGGAATTTTCAACCCCCTCCCCAATTTAGGGGCTGCATCAAAAAAGTTTTAATTTAACGATGTCCGTATTCGTACTCAGAATGATAAAAATGAGAAACGGTTCAAAAATTTTCCATAGGAAAAAAGTTATGGGCAATAAACTGATTTTAGAAAAACCGCCCCCCCGCCGCCCCCCATGGACGAATTCCGCCCATTCACGAACTTAGCCTAAGTTTTGACCGTTTCGATTTTTTGCCCAAGTTTGAAAGCAATAGGTTCATAATTGCGACCTGTAGAGTGTGGCTAAATTTTGCTTGTCACCCTTACATACGTATTCATATATATCCCCGTAGGTGAGAGACCAATAGGTAGATTTTTTTTTTTCAAAAAAAGGAAATCTACCTAACATATGATATTCTCCAAGATATATGCTAGTATGATAGTGTTTTGAAAACATAATGCAATTTATTCTACTCGATAAAAAAAATCACGAACTTATCTGTAAAAAAATCTTTTAACTAGTAAAAACCATACTAAAATACAGTCATGCGATGATTCTGATTTTTTGGCAAATAATTCTACAAGCAACATATTATTAGCATCATAGTGTTTCATTTTTTTAGTCCAATCGATAGATTTTTTGTAAATCGATTGAAACCACTCATTTTACACTATTCGGCCCGCAGTAACTGACGTAACAAACCACTTCGTAGTGCAAGCTGATTAGAACTTTAATCTAACCGTATTTCAAACGAAGTTTGAACCACCAAAATAGAGTTGCTAATTTAGCTCATACAGCCCCTTCAAACTAGAGCTTAAATTCAACTGAAAAACTGAAGCTCAAATTTATGTTCCTTATATCCTTATTCTCAAGACTGACTATCATTACCTCACTCGTCTAGTAAGTACTACCAACGTACAGTCAGCAACACCAATAAGTATAGAAAATTCAAATATATTTTGTCAACAAATAACAATTGCAACATAGAGAAGAAGACAGAAGTTGAAATCAATTTGGGTTTTAAAATACCGTAAAACGGGGTGGATAGGTGTTCGAACTTTGGTGACGATTTTCGTAACGTTGCAAAATTGATACCCATTTTTTTTAAACATGTATTTATCTATTCTTAGGCCAAACCATTGAAATATATTTGTTTCTATTCGGATATACTGTTTGTAGTCTACAAACAGTATATCCGAATCGTATATCGAATCCGTTTACAATCACTGGATCATTGACACACAGCTTATACTGTATAGCTTATTCCATAAGAATATTTCTTAGTCTGATCCACATTCATAACAAAAAAAAAAAACGTTATGACAAATTTCAAATCTAAGATGGCCGCCATCACAAAATGGTGAATCATATTTTTTTTTCTTGAAATTTTGATCTAAATTTAATGTAACTTGTTGCTCGTAATAAATAACAACTTATAACACTCACAAATAACGTGGCTTTCTACTCGTAACAGAATTTTCAAAATCGGTTCATGAGATTACACCCGACAACCTCCCAAACTTTACCTGTTCATACTAGCAAATATAGATTGTTGAAACAAAACTTTTAAATGTTGATAAGTACACATGTTAGTGCCCGTGACTTTACCTACTAACAACGTACACATACAAAACGTACCTACTAAAAGAAGATTTTAACGTAGATTTTTCGCAACTAGCAAGCTCACTGAAGCGAGGATAAGTATGTGCCGTGCATACAAACTGGTTGAACTATCAGAGTCAGCGCTTTTTACTTGCAGTTTTACTTAACTTGGTACAAGACTTGAATGTGACCGGGTCGGGAATTAAGTTGTGCTTCGAACGGATAATGTTTGCGTTGCTTGTGTTTTCTTTTTTTTACTTGTAGTCAGAAAAATGTAGATAGAGTGAAATATATGTCTGAGAATTTAGATTTTTTTTTTTTGTGCTTTATTACTAAGAACAAAATTCTTAATAATTAATTACGATCTAGCCTAAAAGACTAATAAGTAATTTAACTCTAACTTAATATGTTACGTGATAGAATATGTTAAAACTAAGAATAGTGTTCATTTGCACTTTTACACAAGTCCGTAGCACTTTCTTAGAGTCTAATATAATTTATAAAACACTATGTTCATGTGTTATTATGTATAGCACAACATTGTTACTATTACTCATTCACTTTGTACACTACACTAATTCAAAAGGTTTAGTTCTTTTTAGCCTACGCACTAAGTCTGTGTTGTCTAGCAGCTGGATTGCCTCAACATTCACGTGTCGATGGAGTCTGTGTTCGTGGGCTTCAGCAAATTTTTGGATAATGGTGGTGACGAATTCCATTTTAAGGTCACGATGAAGGTCGTCATTTCTTATGTACCAGGGTGCATTGACAGCATCCCTAAGTACTTTATTTTGGAATTGCTGGATTATTTTGACGTTGCTTTGTTTAGTACAGCCCCAAAGTTGGATGCCATACGTCCAGATTGGCATCAGAATATGCTTGTATAGGGTTATTTTATTATGTATTGATAGACAAGATTTCCTTCCGAGTAACCAATACATACTTTTATATCGTATATCGAGTTCCTGTCTTTTCTTTTTGACATGAGCTTTCCAACGCAACTTGGCGTCGAGAGTAATGCCAAGGTATTAGCATAAGGTACTTGCGAACCATTTATGTAGATTGGGTGATAGTCCAAGTGTTTGTTTGTAAAGTCAATGTGAATTGATTTTGACTCATTCAGTTTGATCTTCCATTTTTGTGTCCAGTCATAAACTTTGTTCACAGCTAGTTGAACTTTTTCTACTGCTTCTCTGTGGCTTGATCCGGTAGCCATAATTGCAGTATCATCTGCAAAGGTCGCAATGGTGTTGTTTTCCAGTTCTGGGATGTCACATGTGTATAACAAGTACAATATTGGGCCTAGCACACTTCCTTGAGGTACACCAGCTTTTATAACTTTTAGCTCGGAATATGCGTCCTCCTGCCGTATTCTAAACATTCTGTTAGTAATGTATGACTCTAGGATATCTGCGAATTCTGGTAGCATGCGTCTGAGCTTGAATATTAGACCCTTATGCCAAACTTTGTCAAATGCTTGCGCGACATCTAAAAACACGGTGGCGCAGACTTCCTTGTTTTCAAGCGTTTTTTCAATGATGTTAGTTATTCTATGTACCTGATCTATTGTTGAGTGTTTTTCCCTGAAGCCAAATTGATGATTTGGAATAAGGTCTTTATCTTCTATTATTGGTTTTAACCGTTTCAATAACAGTTTTTCAAATAGTTTTGATAACACGGGCAACAGAGAAATAGGTCTATATGATGATGCTTCATGGGGTGGTTTCCCAGGCTTTGCAATCATAATGACTTCAGCAACCTTCCATGACTCAGGTACATGTTTTAATATAAATGCAGCATTGATAAGCTTGGTCAGCGTTACTATGGCTTTGCGCGGGAGGTGTTTTAAAATTTCACCTGTAATGAGATCGTAACCCGGAGACTTTTTCGAGCTAATGTTATTATGAATTTCTCTCATTACTTCTGCTGGTGTCACAAGCTTAATTCTTTGGTTTTCGGATACATTTTCACTCTCAAGTATTTCTATCGAGCTTTCATTGGGTTGAAAAGTTTCTTCTAAGTGTTGAGCAAACCTTAACGCTTTTTGGTCATTATTTATGGCCCATTTTCCGTCACTAGTTCTGATGGGCGGTATTTGTGTAATCGGCCTTTTTAGATTTCTTGTCGCTTTCCAAAGGGAGTAATCCGTTGATTTGTCATTGGTTAGCTGCAGAAGGTTGGCATTCAGAGATTCATCCTCAAATTGTAGAATTTTCCTCTTTAATTGTTTAGTTAGGTTATTTAATGATGTTTTATCTCGCGGGCACCTTGTTTGCTGCCACTGCTTCCTTTGTTTCCTTTTCTCAGATAGTAAATCCACGATTTCCTTAGGATAGATAAATCCCTTATATTTACGTTTTAATTGCGGTGTGTTGTTCCACGCACATTGTTGGATGTTAACGATGTATTTGTTTACTTCTGAGTCAAGCTGATCTTGCTTTTTAACCGACTTCCAAAAAGGAGGAGGTTCTCTATTCGACTGTATGTATTTTTTTTTTTTTTTTTTTTTTTTTTATGTATGTTACCCGATTACTCGAAGACGCCTAAACCGATTTGAAAACTCTTTTTTTGTTTGAAAGGGTATACTTCCAAGTTGGTCCCATAGTCGCCAAGTCGGGATCTGATGATGGAATCTTGGCGAAATCGAGGGAACTCTTCAAATTTTATAGGATAACGTACAGCAATTTTTATATTTTCTACAACAAGTGAAGCATTTGCGTTTGATAAGAACCATTCTACCATCAGATCTGATGATGAAGCCAAGAGTCACGGAACTCCATAATGAGACAATGTATCCTAGTCGTGTTTGGGCTTGTTGTAATTGTAACGGTATGCACTTTCCATGTGAACCACTAAAAAGTGAAAAATAAAAACTTTTTTGCAAAAAATAAAACCGACTTCAAAAAGAAAAAGTGAAAAATAACTTTAGCTTCTGAAGTCGGTGACAAAAAAAATTAAATCAATCATACAAACGTCACCGACTTCAGAAGCTAAAGTTATTTTTCACTTTTTCTTTTTGAAGTCGGTTTTATTTTTTGCAAAAAAGTTTTTTATAGAAGTTTTAAGGTCAATTATATTATCTAGATCAAGGGCAAAACTTTGCCAATCTGTTAATTTATTAACCAGTGTTAAGTGGCTTTGTTTGAATATGATTTGATTTGATTTGACTTGTAGTCAGAAAAATGTAGATAGAGTGAAATATATGTCTGAGAATTTAGATTTCACTGGACTATTTGTTCTAGACGATTACTAAGAGTGGGGATAATTCCTGGGCCTCATAAACACAATGGGTGTTCTATAAGTTTTTTTTTAGGCTGTACTGTTCCACTGCTGGGCACAGGCCTCCCCCAATTCATTCCATTAGTATTTAGAAACAAAAAAAAAGCATCTATATAATGTGGAATATGAACTATTTGTTGTCCACGACACAAGCCTCGTTGTATAGTGTGACACTAGACGGCGCTGTGTGTAATGTCCAGCGATATGTATTAAAATGAAACTTTTATTACATCGTCTCAAACTTTTTCGTCTGTGTATTGCATGTCGCGTGACGGTCGGCCGCGGAGTAGGGATAAAGTGAAAGGCGCTCGTCAGAGAAGCCAAGGCCAATATGGCGGCGCCTATAGTTCGCAGCAGCTGACAGTGTAGTGTATACGCTATTTTGTTTGTTTTTGTCAGTGTTTAATGTAAATGTTGTTTGTCAGTGTTTAATGTAAATGTTGTTATTTATTAAAGTGAAAATTGTAGTCGTGGAACGAGTGCTACAAAAAGCGTACGTGACGGTCACGCGAGTTCCATGATTTTTGTTCACTCAAAAAGTGCTCAACGCACCTAAGGAAGTTTTCACTTCAAAAAACTTCTGCAGCATCCATCTTGAACATTTCCAGATAATAATAGCAGTAGGCTGGCCTAGTACAGTAATTAGGGAGAATAGTGGGTGACTAAATCTACCAACCCCAGACTATTATGTGCCATATAATGATGGTGAAATGTAATGTAGGTAAGTTAAAAGAAATCATTGCTCAAAAAACGCACCCAACATAAAAGAATAATCCCAAATCCTACTTGTAAATACATGATCAGTCACAATTTCCTTATAGACGTATTACGACTTTTATGAGATTATTAGATGTACCTAATACTTCCTACCAATATTTTTTCATCCCGAAATTTTGCGTGGGAGCAAAATACGCAGGTAGAATCATAACTTTGAGGATATCATGAAACTTTTCCGCAAATTGAATTTATCATGATCAATCTAGTAAGAGATACGGTTTCATCTCAAGATAATATAATTTATTATTATTGATTACCACTCTTAGTTCCAGTAGTAATTATCTCCATGAAATAGGAGAGGCATCGCGCAATAGTTATAAGGGTACTAAAACTTCTGTAGGGGAACTCTGAACAAGTTTTACCGAAAACTAGGGCCATAACAATCGTACCTAATTTCTGAATATAATGTGGTTTTATTACTGAACCGATTTTCAAAGTTTCCAATTTGTTGCTGATTAGGTACTTTGGTACTTATTGTACAGTGAAACTTGTTATTTTGGTCCTTGAGGGTCTTGTGCGAGGTCATTTATATTGTTTTTTTAGCTAGCTAATGACCGCATCTGCGTGTTAATTTTATTATGATAAGCGGATAACGTAGTTGGAAAAAAGCTAGGTAGAGACGATGATTGTGATGTTTTAATCAATGTATTGTATAAGTCTACATATTACCAACACTGATGGCAGTTTCTACAATCCCACCGTCCATAAAACACTACATGCCCCAACAAAACACGAACTACGTTACGGACGAGGAAAACAAAACAGATCTGTTGAAAAATGCACGCTCGTACGCAAACATACGTCGAGGCAGACGAGCCATTGACACACATCCAGTGAGGCCGCTTCGACAAGAGCTGTCTTAACGTGCTCTTCAGCGTTCAAAACGACGCCATATTTCTTATTACCGTCACTGCTTAAATGGCTTTTCTGACGACTTAAGAAATATATCGGTTTTTTGTGAGCAGAGATCATTTTTACTTATTTGAATGATTATGAGAATAGCTCGAGGGGGAGGAGATCAAAGGGGAGTGACATTAAAACTCTGACACCAGGTAAGGCACTACACGATAAACAAACAAGTTGAGGAGAAGTGATGGAATAAACTTAGGAACACATATTCCTGAGAAGAAAAAGTCTTCTGTGAAATCTTTAAGAAAGAACTATGGTTTCTAGAAAAATGGGATTAGTTTATTTGGTCACGACAGTTAAGTCTCACATGTGTATGTATAAGAAATCTCGTTTGCATGGTAAACTACAATTAAGTGGGAAAGACAATTCCATAAATACACCAGGAGCTTGGGACCAATCAATTACTGAATCAATCGCTCTGATTGAGCGTGAAATTGGTGCGTCTATTGTCACCTTCACCTCGGAGTATTGCTGTGGTGATGTGCTACGGGTCGTGAAGTTTTCTAAAATAAGCGATGACTAAAGCATTCCAGCGATTTCGTTTTCAATTATCAAAACAAAAGATAATACCGACTTAGAATAAAAACATGTCTTCCTAATCATTGATAGCAAACATACGAACACAACCAACACAGAAGCGAAGAAAACAACGCATTTGTATAATAAAGATAGGTACTGATTTACTGAAAGAAACTAGTTCCGACATCCGAAATGCTTAATTTTGTTAGCGTACACCATTTTGCGAAGTTTCTCGGAGAAATCTACAGTAACTTCCGACAAAAGCTGTTCTGGAACATCAAAGATCCGAACTATTTCCAACTATTCAGGACCAAACAGACTTTGATTGTTCCAAGCTGACCTAGGATAATTCACCCAAAAAACCGGCTTCTAAAACTGGAACAGGAAGGTCATTCACAATAATAATTTCTAAGAAACAATGGAGCTAACTATCGAAGTTTAAATATTCATCAAATACCTTATATCTGTCGTGGAGACGTTGGAACGGGCAAAGTTTCCGAGGAATCCCGGGAAACGACATTAGGCGACTGCCGGAGGATCCCTGATTTGTAACTTTGCCAAAGTAGGCCGGGATTGGGAATTAATTGTCTTTTAGGCCTGTTCAGAAGACTTTCTGTCGGTTTCTTGCCGATTGTGAGTGTCTGCTAAATTAATTCTTCTGTTTTCAAGTGCGGTTTGACTTTGCATTTTAGTTTGTAATTATTGGAAGGACGCTGAGTGCTTTTTGGTTATAAGTGTTTTGCAGAAAATTATGTAGATGCCGCTTCACGCATCAATAGTTTCGCATAAGCACAAATTAACTATCAAACTACATATTTAGAAAATAAAAAGCCCACAAGAACCAAAGAGTGGTATTTCTTACTTCGAATGAAATAATTTCTCACAATATAAAGCCAAATGAGTCTAATTGTTACCCATTTAGCTTTAAAATGTTACCAGAACATAAAAACTTCACTTGGCAAAAGACTTGTGACAAAAACTTTCAGTAAAGAAAACTAAAGAAATATCAACACAGTTGCTGCGATGAAACAAAGAAGAGATATTCGAGATGTCTTTGAAAGAGTAACTTATATTGTGTTCAGCCATGACTCAGACTATAAAAGTCAGACAATTGTTTTTAGTGTTGCTTTTATATGGCTCAAATCACAGTGCTTTTGAGTCTTCAAATATGATTTTTGCGTAGACTTATCTGGGTTCGAGATTTACGATAGCATTCATCTGCCTAGCCTTTTCCCAACTATTATGGCGTCGGCTTCCAGTCTAACCGGATGCAGCTGAATACAAGTATTTTACATGGACCGACTGCCTATCTAACCTCCATAACCGAGTTCATACTGTGTTATAAGATACCACTTGGTAAGACTGGTTGTCAGACTTTTCTATGGAGTGTGACGATGGATGGAGTATGATGTTCTTATGTTGAATTTCCTTCCTACTTTGTTCCTCTTCCAGCTGACAGCGTCCACTTGAATCGCGAAAAATTACTTTTAGTAAAACAAACTTTATATTATTCTATTTCACTTAAACACGACCGTCAGTTAAACTCTCAAACTATAACACTAACACGGTTCAATTGATCAAATTGCAATTTACCGTTTAATTAACACCATAGCATATCGGAAACGAATTAGCTTCAAATTGCGCCGATATCTATTAAATGGTTATCAGCTGTGCCCTGAACTGTTTATTACAATGTGGGTTTATTGCTATACCACATGTTGGTTGTGAGCCTCATCGTATAATATAAAACAACAACTAAGTATGTCGATCCTTTAAGGCAAAAGATAACTAGTAAACGGGCAGTAAGGGAAAAGTTGTTTACTGTACTCCAACCTGGCTTGGTCCTCTAGAACTTTTTGATCAGTATTAAAAACAAGATCGATTGGCATCAAAAAAAAATGTCTTGTTGTAAAATGGCAATTTTCTTGCTTACTGTTTTTTTTTCGAAAATCTGTAAATGTGAATCAAAATTACATTAAAAAATATGGTTCTCCTAAGACCATTTTCTTGAAGCTGCAACAGTAAAACCCCCTTAACCTTACTGCCTCGTTTACCGCATCCACCCTTTATACAGCGTGATTCAGTTATTTGTATCCTTAGCTTACTCGTCATAAATTAAGCAACTTCTTCAAAGAAACACAAATTCGATGCGTGAAAAAAATACTAACAGATACTTAATGGTCATCATAACGTTCTACAAAAAATAATTTACAATGTAGGTAACCTCAATAGTCATGACGACAGTATGAAAAATTGCAAATATATTTACTCCGTCAGTATTGGAAAATAATGGATCCTTTTTTTGTTTTTGTAAATCAAATTATTGACAAAGATAAATCGCATCAAATCTCGGGAGTGGAGGCTTGTGACGTCTGTCACTAAAAATTATACCAATGCGTGACGTATTGAGAATTTGAAAAGCGTCAATCTTTGTCAATTTTGGTTTATGCAACAAAATAAAAAATGTGGGTCAAATATTTGTTGTTAATCTAACTGACGGACTATTTTTTTTTTGTCGTCTATTCTGGTAAAAATCCATACCATAGTGAAATACCATCGATTCTCTAGAAGAATTCTATTCACAGCCAAAACGGTCCATCCCAAAATTCTCGTGAGAAAACGGGTAAACATGCAGAGTTTATATTATTGTGTTAAACAATTAAAAAATATTTGTCCACCTGTTGCTTATTAACTTCATTGTTCTGCAGTAATGGACAAAACTATGTGCGAATTGTTTGAGCACAGAAATAGTGTAGTTGTGTGTTAATTTGGCATTGTTTGAAGACCTACATAGGCTCGTAACTATGCAATTGTAGCTGCACAAGGTTAAGCAACCTTTGCTGAGGCTGCTCTGTGACCGTTCGTTACAAAACGAAAACCCTCCGTGCCTCGAATTTCAGGTAATATTAGTCCCGGATGTCATTAGTTGACAATTGTTGTGAGGAGTTCGAAGCCTGAAAGTCTGCTAACCAGTCTTACCGACTACCGAGTAATTGGGTTGTGAAGGTGAAATAGGCAGTCGCTCTATTCAGTTTGCACTAAAAAGTGGTTGTTAATAGCAAAAAATCAGAATGATCGCATGTATTTTAGTATGGTTTTTACTCGTTGAAATAAATTTTTAGAGATAAGTTCGTGATTTTTTTTGTATCGACGAAAATTTATTGTATTACGTTTTCAAAACACTATCATACTAGCATATATCCTGAAAAATATCATATATTTTTCTGGTTTTGTTTATTGCAGTGAATCATATACATTCAGGCATTATAAAACTCGCACTTAGCTCTTGTAGTCGCCTTAAAAGTTATTTACAGATTCATTAACATTTGCGCATTATCTACATATTATGACTTTGACATTTAGAATTTTTTATAAATGATGATTTTTTATTCTTATATTTTTATTTATGACTCATAATGTTATGACCAATGTGAAATGTATGATTATTTTAACTTAGAGCAGCGGTGGCCCAGTGGTGGCGGCCACGACTTCCGAACAGTAAGTGTAATTTATTTCATCACCACTGCTCTCAAAGACGGTGAAGGAAAACATCGTGAGGAAACCGGCATGTCCTAAAAACTACCAAAAATTCGAAGAGATGTGACATCTACCAACCCGCACTGGGCTCGCGTGGTGGATTATAGCCCATACGCAAAATACGCGCTTTGACGTGGAGTTGCGGACACCAGCCCGTTGTACAATACAGTACAATACAATTATTATTTTATTTTCTTTCCTGGCTTCACGATGATTAAGTCTTTAATTTTGTATTGTTGTACAGCACACTGTTCGACGCCAATGTAAATTTGTTAAATAATAAATAAATAAATAAAGATTCACAATTTTCTTAGAAATTTTCTTATACTCCCAAATCTTACCAAGGCTTCTGCTCACCCCATAAACATCAAAACCCAGTTATCATCACTTGTTACGTTCGTTCGCGCGTTCCGAACTTCCCATTACATCTCTCTATAACTTCACACGGCGACAATTCGGTAATACCAAGCGCCTTCCCAAAGATTATTAAGACAGAATGGACGTTTTAAACAACATAATATCTCGCCTTTAATCAGCGAGGGGTTAGGCTGAGGTGTAGTAAGTAGTACATCCACGTTTTGCAAGTTGTATGTTTAGTTCCCATGTAAAAGGGTTCGACCCTTTTGCCGTCAACCAGGCGTACATCCGGACTCGGTTCCTATTAAAAAATACCCTTTTGCCAGGCCTGGAATCCAACACTGGACCTCATGATCAGCAGTCGCGCTTGTGGCCTAGTGACCAGAGAGGCAATAGTCTTTTATTCAAACAAAATATTATAGTTTAACAAAATTGACTGGTCGAATTGTCACTCCTACTTATTTTTAAAAGCTATTAGCACTTATTATTATTTTTACAAAGCCATGATTTTCAGTCATAAGTATGACTTTTATAAATCTTTCAATTTAAAATGTCTCATTATAAAAGCCTTATTTCGAAGGCTCGAATTCCAATTTATCAGTCTTATTATTTTGATGACCTTTGGATCTTCACTATCGTCTTATTAATTTTTAAGCTTTTATTCAAGACGTTAATATGAAAATACTGGAGAAATTGTTTGCTTGCACGTGCTGATTTCTGAAAGTAGACAGGCTAAAAAGAACTTTTTGTATTTGTTAGACAAATTCTTGAAGAAGTCAAAACATCACGCTACGACTCATAGAGGGCACAACTGGTTTCAATTGGTACAATTGTATCTCAAATCTTAACATTTATTGTACTTAGTTATATGAATGACATTTTATTATTGAATTAGTTAATATTTGTTGAAAAAAGAAAGGCAGGTGATAGAAGGATATAAAATATTAACAGAAAATTATGTAGATGTAACTACATTCTTACAAATAAATAAATACTAATTCTAATTCAATATGAAACTGTCGGGATGTGCATGTATTATGGTAACCTCTCCTTGACCGTTTGGGGAAAACGCGCTTTTTTGTTGTAGCAAAAATAATAGGTAGAACGATGCAAAACAAAAACCGACTTCCAAAAAAAAACCAAAAAAGTGAAAAATAACTTTAGCTTCTGAAGTCGGTGACGTTTGTATGATTGATTTAATTTTTTTGTCACCGACTTCAGAAGCTAAAGTGATTTTTCACTTTTTTGGTTTTTTTTTGGAAGTCGGTTTTATTTTTTGCAAAAAGTTTTTATTTTTCACTTTTTAGTGGTTCACATGTGCTTGATATACATGGAAAGTGCATACCGTTACAATTACAACAAGCCCAAACACGACTAGGATACATTGTCTCATTATGGAGTTCCGTGACTCTTTGCTTCATCATCAGATCTGATGGTAGAATGGTTCTTATCAAACGCAAATGCTTCACTTGTTGTAGAAAATACCAAAATTGCTGTACGTTATCCTATAAAATTTGAAGAGTTCCCTCGATTTCGCCAAGATTCCATCATCAGATCCCGACTTGGCGACTATGGGACCAACTTGGAAGTATACCCTTTCAAACAAAAAAAGAATTTTTCAAATCGGTTCAGGCGTCTTCGAGTAATCGGTGAACATACATAAAAAAAAATAAAAAAAAATACATACAGTCGAATAGAGAACCTCCTCCTTTTTGGAAGTCGGTTAAAAAGGTACTGCAGGGGTTTTATAAGCTACAAATGTAAACCTAACAATCTTGATGTACTTAAAAGTTTTCCGCAACTTAAGAGCATTTATTTATTGAGTTCATCATTAGCCATTAATATTAAATTAAGTAATCCACAGAACCACAAACATTCTAATATTATCGTCTTCCATTCACCAGTAAACAAGTTCAATCCAGGGCTGGTCTCCACGAGCGCGTTGACAATCGTAAGCAAACGTGGTATAGGGGAAGTATATCGAGCATTTGAAAAAACTTGTTAGCAACTGTACAGCAGCTTTCTGACTACGCTATAATATAGCTGATAGCACAACAATATCGCGCACCATACATTTGTTATGGACACGTTCACACTGTACTATACTGTATATTATTGGCTTACTATATGCTATAAAATGGTGCGATACGCTGAGTTCATGCTGTGCTATATCGCTCACCACCCTCTTCCTCCTCCCTCACCCCCGCGGCCCCGGCCGTACCGCAAGACTCTTCAAAGATCGCGGTCAACTGAGCTTGCTATATACTATGAATGCTTGCGATAACATCGCGTAATGTGAACGCCATGCTATATAGCACTAATGCTATATAGCATGGCGTTCATAGCAGTCACGGTGTATAAAATATAGCAAAGCAGGACCTAAGTCCTGCTTTGCTTTAACACCGTGACTTTTTAGTCGTCTTACAAAAGCGGTCCACTCAATGTACCCGACATAAAATACCTCTAGGCGCGATTATTATTTTGTTATCATTAAGTAATGAAGATACGAAGAAAACAATACATTAGGAATATGAAATATGATTATGAAACTACAGTACTTTCACAGTTTTTATGTCTTTTGACTGGGACTGTAGCTACATTTAATTTTCATCATTGTTTCGACAATTCAAAAGTGCCTGTTATTGGCCTACTTGAAATAAATGCTTTTGATTTTGATTTTGAAACACCCTGTTAAAAATGTTTACGTATCAAACTCTAGAGTATACCTAGCACACGAGTCGAGCAGACCATTCCATCACCATTTTCAACGAGACAAAACTACGCCTTGCGTCATAATAATGAGTAATTTGTTTTTTTTAATTATTCAAATCTCATAAATACCTATTTTTTTATTATGAACGTTTACTAATCATTGGATAAATGAACTGGACTGCCTTTGTAAGACGACTAAAAAGTCACGGTGTATATCAGAATAGTATAGCGTAGTCTGAAATCAGCTTTTGGCAGTAGCCCACCAGACACCACACGCATCTAGTTGAATCCTCCATTTTCTATCAGAAATGAAGAGCTTTACAAACTAGTTGTTCTTCATACCTTCATATTATATCGTTGAGCTCCTTGAGTTATAAGTCGAGCTACACGACAACTGACAAATGCTTGCACTGACTGGACAGGTCCTTATGATTCTTTCTTCAAAAGACCAACTCAGACACTAATCTGCATGGTCCTCATGTGAATTGAGCAATAATGACCTCTGAGTTTCTTTCGGCTGTTTCTTCTCAGAGTAGACAGGTACGAAACGCCGCGCGCCGGCGCGATCTAGAAAATGACGTGTTAAAGGAACAACACACTCAAATTGCTTGTAGCTCAAAAAGCCGCAAAACTAAAATGGGGCTGGGCAGGGCATGTCTGGATGCCGTCACAGCTGTGGGCCCGCATATCACAAAACTGGAGCCCTGAAATAGTTAGATGGGGTCGCGGCAGACGGAAAAGAAGATGGCGGGACGCTTTGGATGGCCTTCTCGTTAATTGGCGAGAAGAAGCGCCTTTGCCCAGGAGTGGTAACATTTCTCTACGTCAGCTTCGCTTTCAGTTGATGTTAGGAACCAAACTATCCATGACATTGCTTCCAAGCCATTGTTACCTCCTGACTCTTTTTCTTTCTCCCCCGTGACTAACGACGAGGTCTTTAAATTTTTTACATCAATTAAGTCTAAGGCTGTGGGCTGTGATGGGATCAGCAGAGTAATGTTATCTTTAATTATTGAAAACTTAATTCCTATTGTTACTCACATCATAAATTTTTCCCTGTATACTGGCGTGTTTCCTGCTTTGTGGCGTAAGGCTTACATTATCCCTCTTCCTAAGATACTCAGTCCCAGTTTGCCAAATCACTACAGACCTATCTCCATTCTTCCTTTCATTTCCAAGATCCTCGAAGCAGTAGCTCTTAGGCAAATAGCTTCCCACGTTCATAAGAACAGCCTGTTGTCCGAATTCCAATCTGGTTTTCGGCCGGGCCACAGCACAGCCACAGCCTTACTTAAGGTCACTGAAGATATTAGAGATGGCATGGAGAATTCGAGGGTCACGGTATTGGCTTTAATAGATTTTTCAAACGCTTTTAACACTGTTGACCACGATATCCTCCTTGCCATACTTTCTCAAATTGGGGTCTCCTCGTTGTCACGTGATTGGTTTTCTTCATATCTTCGTGGTCGCCAGCAGGCGGTGCGTGCCGATCAGGATTACTCCGATTGGTGCGACCTGGTAGCAGGCGTTCCACAAGGCGGTATACTCTCTCCTCACTTATTTTCGTTATTTATAAATTCTATTACCACTATCCTCAAGTGCTCTTACCATCTGTATGCTGACGACCTGCAACTTTACGCTCAATCGGACATTGCCAACCTTGATCATTGCATCTCGTTACTCAATGCCGATCTCCGAGCTATCGGAGAATGGTCTGGCAAATTTGGGGTTGCTATCAACGTCGGGAAATGCCAGGCCATCCTCATTGGTAGCTCGCACTACCTGAGAAATTTAGACACTGGCCGGCTGGTGCCGCTTATGTTCGACAACACCGTTATACCTCTCTCACCACACGTAAAGACTTGGGTCTGTTCATTGACGGTACTTTCAGCTGGAATAAGCAGGTAGCTCAGGTTAGCCAGAAAGTCACTTACTCGCTGCGGTCTCTCTATAGATTTAAACATTTTCTCCCATCTAGCACTAAAATAACTTTGGTCCAGGCGCTTGTGCTTCCCATTATCGACTATGCTGATGTTTGTTACTCTGATTTAACCCAAGAACTTCTGAACAAATTGGATCGTCTTCTGAACAACTGTATTCGTTTCATTTTTGGCCTTCGTAAATACGATCACATCTCTTCTTACCGCTCTCAGCTTAAATGGCTGCCTATCAGACTCAGGAGGTCCCTCAGATCTCTCTGCTTACTTTTCACCACAATGAATGATCCATATGCTCCTGAATACTTAAAAACGTATTTTAAGGTGTTGGGTAGTTCTCACAGTCGGAACCTTCGAGCTTCCAAAAACCTTACCCTTCAAATTCCCTCTCGCCGTACTGGTTTTATGTCCTCTTCTTATGCTATCTCCACTATAAAGCTCTGGAACGCGCTACCCCTTGGCATTAAAAAAGCTGAAAGCAAATTAGCTTTCAAAAGAGCAGTTCGGAAGTTTTATTTAAAGTCTGTCTAAATTGTTTACCAACAAGCCTACATTAGTTGTAATAATTATTTTAAGGTTTCTCGTATTTCGGACTATTTGTATGTATTTTAATATGTATTAGTTTATTTTATATGCTTATTTATGTATTAGTATGTAGGTACCCATTTATGTGTTTGATCTTATTCTTGCAAAATGGTATGTTTATTTTTATTGTACTGTATCACAATGTTGTCTTATTTGACCCAATGGTTGACTGGTAGAGAATGCCTTGTGGCATTAAGTCCGCCTATGTACCACTATTGTACATGAAGTTTAAATAAATAAATAAATAATAAATAAAAAAAAGAAATAAAAGTGTTTGTTAAAAACCTACTTTTAAAATAAACATAATTTATCATTTACCCCTATAATTTTATATATTTTGTGACACGAACTACCTATCTACCACAATTTTTTAAATCTATGACGTGCCGTATCGAACGAAAACCATTACCCGTGACGGGAATGAAGTGAAGAAAATGTAGTCTTCTCTGTATCGACGATATCAGAAACAAATGAGTTTAGTTAGTACGCCGAGCCTGGCTCCCGGGTAGGGCTGCGCTGAAATTGAACGACGTAAAGGGATTTTAGGGATGTACTATCTGATTTTGGGTGTATTTGAATATGTTGATGTGTTGGGAGAGTTGGTCTGATGTTGAATTTTTTGGATGAAAGTATATTATTTACTTATTAACATACAGTCGGGTATAATGTCAATGCCATGGGTTCGAATCCTATAGGGGTTTTCAGGAATATTTCAGGAACCCTGCATTAGTGCCCGGTACATTAGACTAAAGTGGTAACACCTCTGTAAAACTTCAGAGATCACCAGCGAGATGTTACGCATGCTACAATCAAGATGTAAAAATAAGGATTGGTGATATACTCGTACATAATTATAACAGCAGATATTTTGTTTTTTTGCGATAACCACGTTGATCCAAAAAAAATATTCAGTTTGATGATCCTTAGGTCCCTCAGCATTAAATAATACCACACCATTCTGATATACAAAGTGTAAACGGACACTTTTCAACTGAAGCTGTCAACCTAGCATTAAGCATTCTGTATGTACCTCAAACTCAGTAAGTCTACGCAAACATTATTTCTGGGAAAGGACTTTTTATTTTTTACCTGTAACGCACTCAAAACATTACGCTGATGGATGTATTGAATAGAAAAGGGATCATAAAGTTATTTAAAGTAAAGTTTACAAAACCTAGTACATATTTAAAAAACAAATACGTGTGAAGAAGTTATAACTTTTGATCTCCAATATCTCTGTACCTAACTGAAAGATTCCTAGGTATGGTCTAGAACTCAAGAACATAAAAAAAATGCACTGACGGGCAAGCAAGTATCTCTCGGCTTTAGTCAGAGTATTTAAGAGCGCGTATCCCAAAAGTTGGCAACGTCGCAAATAGCTGTCAATTATTTTTTTTTTTTTTTAAATAAATATCGCTGGACATTAACACACAGCGCCATCTAGTGCCACACAAAGCAAGGCTTGTGTCGTGGACACCAAATAGTTGATATACTACATATATAATTTTTTGTTTGTAAATACTCGTACATACTTATTATACGAGTACATATAAACATCCATGACTCTGAAACAAATGTCTACACTCATCACACAAACATTTGCTCCTACCGGGATTCGAACCCAGGACCCTACGAACGTAAGGCAGCCTCACTACCACTACGCCATTCGGGTCGTGCATTTACATGTTTTAATTAATTTGGCAATTTTACTGTATGAAAATAAGAAATATGGCTCTGTAGTGCACTAAAAAATGGAATATGAATTGCTATTAAAACCCTAAATTTGATGTTGTGAACGTTTCAGGTGTAAAAAATGCATTTGGCAAGTTCCCAAATACTTGTTTTACATCTAAAACTATATATTCGGTGATACGATATTAATTATGGCATTCCCTTATCAATTTTTTAGTCCACTACAGAGCCATATTTCTTATTTTCATGTAGTAAAATTGCCAAATTAATTAAAACGTGTAAATATTTGACAGCTATTTGCAACGTTGCCAACTTTTGGAATACGCGCTCTTAACACTCTTAATGGTGTATATTGTTATTTTTGACAGCTGGCACATACTACTCATCAGTCTTGTTGGAATACCTTAGTCTCTTTTTAAGATGACGAGTAAGAAAGAAGAATCTTACTGCTTACACTTAAACAACGAATCATCAGGACGTTTGTGATACGAAGCATTTATCTCGTACCCAAAACCACCGAAGGCTGAACCTCTACCTCCATTAATGTTTTACACCACCGGGACACATATAAAAATGTAAATAAATGTTAATTTTCATTGCACTCGGAAGGAATTTGGAAAGCCAATCAATTTTTACGACACCTTGAAAGGGTTGCTAATGACCGCAGCTGCTCAAATTGTTTATTGTGCCACAAAATGGCGGCTGTCAACTGTTATTGTTTTTGTATAATCATGGTTGTTTTTGGTTCTGAGGTAAGAAGGGTTGTTGGTGTCTTTTGATCAGGTAGAAGTTAATTTATCACCTGCCTGCGTATTCTATTTATTATCTACTTCCATAAATGCATACCAGTATTTTATTCGGAGCGACTGCCTAAAAAGCCGGGACAAACAGCTTAACGTGCTTTCCGAGGCATGGAGGAAGCGCGGTATGTAAGGGTGGTCAGTCATCACAGAACAATCTAGGCAAGCACGGCTTAACCTAAAGATTGACCCGAGCGGCTGTTGTTATTTAGCCACGAGTTGCAGGGAGAAGTTTATTATTGGTATAAAATTATCACAAAAAAACTGACTGACTATAACCGCACTTCAACATAACTGGCGAAATTAAAGTGTAGGTACTATTAGATGCACCTCTGTATAATCCTACTACTATACTAGCTACTTTCATTTATCTGGTTCTACATTAATCCATCAAAACATCGAATTGATCTCCCAATCAATCTTATCTGATGCCATTTAGGATCAGTTCGAAGGTAAACACCATTACCCTGAATTTGTAATGTTGGATTGAAATCAGTTGGAACCCTTGTTTCATTTCTAATTGCTAGTAAAACAACCAATCTGCAAGTTCAACAATTAGGATAATGAATTAGGATAATGAATTGGAATATGGAGAATTGGAGACGTCCTCACAAGTTTTGTTATTGACATTTGGATAGTTCGTCAGAGGAATCGTTATATGCGGAGAATAATCTGTGTATGAATAATATTGAAGAGCTCGTGGTAAGTAATAACAGCCACTCGGATGTCTCATTAGGTTAATGCTGCCAGCAGATGAACTGCATCGCAGCAACCGCGCGCAGTCGATATATTCAACTGCATGCAGTTGTACGTTCGATTTGGGCCACGTTCGATATCAACTACACGCGGTCGCCTGCAGTCGTGTGCAGCAACCGCATACAGTCAGTGTGCAGTTCCAACTGTATGCAGTTAGTTATTAACTGGGTGTTTACTCCATGAGTGAGCACCCATTACATACCGAGTTTCCTTCGTGCCTCGGAAAGCACGTCAAGCCATTGATCCCGGCTGTCATTTCTATAGATCTTTGACAGTCGTTATAGATAGTCTGGGGCCCGAAAATTCGTACAATCAGTCTTACCAAAAGACCCAGTACTAACTGGGTTGTGGAGGTCGGATGGGCAGTCGCTCCATATAAAACACTGGTATTTAGTTGCATCCGATTAGACTGGAATCTGACCCCAAAGATAGTCGGGAAAAGGCTAGGCAGATCGTGAATACTGAACTTCTGTATTAGTGTTGTCTTATTAACCGACTTCGAAAAGGAGTAGGTTCTCAATTCATCCGTTTTTTTTAAATCTAGACAGATGCTGCCTTGTTGGCTAGTGGTCGATCGCACTACAGCTTGGAATGAGTTTCTGCGTTCAATTCCTAGGTCGTGTAAAGGGTTTTTAGGGCTGACCATTAGAAATTTCTCAGTAACAGCCCAGAGCCTGGATGTGTGCCTAGTCTGTGGCAAAATGCTTGCTCCCTATGCCAAGAGACTTAAACAAAAGTGGGTACAGGTGTAGGTACTATAAAAGGTGCAAATAGACAATTATATACGCATATTTGTGAAGGGTTAGCCCTTCACAAATATGCGTCTATAATTGTCTATTTGTAATCATGTATCTCGTTTAAAGGAATTTTCGAAAAGATTTCATAATGATCAACATGAAATCATTACTAGTTACAAAGGAAAAGTTCCAAGTTCCAATCTTTCAATTTGCCATAAATTAGAGCATTTGGGAAGGTTTCGCCCAATTTTCACGTCTCCCAGCAATGGGCAAGTTGGTAAAATCGGACAATCTTTACATTTTAGGCTATTTCACTACACTATTACTACTATTGTAATAAAATGTAAATATGTAATTACATTTTGGTCAACATAAGGTATTATAACGAGTATCAAGTTCTGATAAAGGTTACATCCCGAACCGCACCGTACGTGACATAAATTGAAACATTCAAATCATATTCACGAATTTAGTAAATTAATCTATCTTAATGGCAATACAAAGTCAAGTTTGTAAACCACAAACCACTGATACGGTGACTTACACATATACACATGCGGCCAGACTAACATACTGTATGTAGGTAGTTAACGTTAGATCATAACATGAAACTTGGGGCGATTTATCATAAAACGCCGTACGCACGTGGGGTCGCTTCGCTATGTTTGAACTATGGGAACAGGTCCCACAGATAGCGGAATAATCATCTTGCAAATTCAGAAAGAATCAGGAAAAACCTATAAATGTTCATCGTGTTTTGTATAATAGAAGTAGAATGTCATTATTGTTGTCGTTTAACCAAAATAAAGTGCCAGACATATTATGCAAGCTCCGTCACATCTCGCAAAACCTGTGAAAAAGTGTCACAGAACCGAAATTCTGCAAAGCACTTTCTTTTTGTTCGTCGATCCATTTTATTTCCGATTGACAAACACATTATTTAAAAAAATATAACAGGAATTGGAGTTTGTTAGGAGGGGAACAATCATTATAATACAAGCAATAAAGTTCAACCTCACCCCCTGCACACAATGACATGTCATTATCACATGGAACTCAACATCACTGGTAAAATGTGAAAGTACTAAGGGTACACCGATGCCTAACCAAAAAATTAAAGAAACAACTAGCTTAATTTTATGCATTTTATGTCATCAAAATAAAATAATACTTAGAACAATCAGTGGATGAATAACCATCAATGGATTATGTGGTTATCTAGCAGGTAAGGTCGAACAAGCTATTTGGTTTACAGTTTAACCCACAAATTACATTGTAAAATGTAAACCAAATAGCTTGTTGGACCGTACATTCACATCTCGCAAATCGCTCTCAAACCGACCACCGCCTAACTAGGTCATCGATTTAGCGGTTAACGCCTTATAATAATTCACGTATTCAAGCTCACTGATTGGTCGACCGCTACATGCATGGAATGAGATGGCTTAATGTGGCATTCTTTGTAACACCGTGTAAGCTATGAGGTGTTATGAAAATGTCGGTATAATTAGTTCATTCACGACCGTTTGAGGGGTTAAACGAGGTTGTTTTGTATGTTTAGACTAATTACTAGGGGCGCGATAATTGTTTAGCTCTTTCCGGCTTTTGTTTCATTTTAATCTGAGCCATCAGGAGGGGTCAGGTTACAATATACCAAAAAGGGGTCGAAAATAATACGCGATGCGACACAATGATGACCGATGGTAAACCTAGTCTCAAAGGTTAAGTCCAATGAGTGTGATGTCATTATTTTATTTTATTTCAGTATTATTCATTTTAGAATTGTAAATTGCCTGGAGTGTGGATTTGTACCCGTTCGTTGGCAATATGTTTCGACAATTCAAAAGTGCCTGTAACTGGCCTACTTGAACACATTAAATATAAAATGTATTCAAGTAGGCCTTAAATACTTTGATTTTGATTTTGACTTAAAAAGTAATTGATCCCATGTAAGTGTTGCATAACAACCCCTCTGCCTAAACACAAAAAATGTTATTTTAAGGATATTAAGGAACATCTATTTTAAGACAAGTTCTGCAATATGATTAAAAAATTACAATATTTGCGTCAAAAAGATGTTATTAAACCATCCTTTAGCAGTTACATTACACTCGATAAACGACTGAAAAACATAATCTATCACCATTGAAATGTCCCCTCAACCCCTATCCCAACCCTACTGGGTTAATATTAAATGGCCTGAAAGTTGAATGACCTATTTTGACGTTTTACGTACTCGTAGGCCATTTCTTTAGCTTTGTACCGCTTTAAATGTCCGAGTTTAGGCTTGTTTTTTGTCCGTCGCTATGATCGTTCGGCTAATTCTCTGGGCCTATCTCGAGCCGACCGCTCGTTGGATATATTAGGGTTGGCCCAAACTCGCTCGTTCATAAATAAGGGGTGTCGGTTAGCGCTTTCGTTTGTTTTTGTGATGAGATTACTTATTGAGTTAGTGGGTAGAGCTTGGTTCAACGTTACGACGGGTAATAGTGGGTATTGTACTATGCGTCTAGTGTATCATTAAACATGGATACAAATAATGAAATGCGAAATATTAGCTTTACTAACTGACTGTTTTCTAGTAAGGATTGTTTTTAATTTCTTCAGCATCCAACTTAGTTGAAAAAAGGCTACGCAAATGATGTTGTTGAATTTAATTTCCAATTTTTGCCACAGTAATTGCGTCGCTATCTCACCGTAGCTACAACCTTACTAGTTTAAATAAGAAACTACTTTTTAGCAAAAAAAAGCCAATTTAAAAAAAAAATACTTATGCCGTCTAAAATAACTATACTTTCGGAAGTCGGTGACTTTGTTTGCGTCATTGACTTTTTTACCACCAAAATCCGTTAATGTTTTTTTGGAAGTCGGTTTTTTTAATCGAAAACCAAAGTTTTCAAATTGGTTCTTATATATATATATATATATATCGGAGTATGAGGAAATATGCAACCGAATTGAGAAGCTTTTTATAAAAAAAGGTGAACAAGAAAGAGATTTTTAATAAGCTCAAATAAAAGTCACCAAGACGTAGGGTTGGATTTCACTTCGGCAATACTTATCCATATATTTTATAGCAGATTTCATTCCACGAAAAGCCCTAAGTGAGCTTAAATCATGAGTGTTACGTAAACGGCACTCAGTACATTTCGTCGGCAAGTCCGCAGTACCTAAGTAGCCTATGAATACATCCCACGCTTCATTTAACGCCGACTCGACTTCAGCAGAAAATATCTTGTTTTGTCGCGAAATATTCACAGCTTCCCATATTTACGTAGGTATTAACTTTGTGATAAGCTTTACTTGGTAAAAGTCTATGAAAAAGGTAATATGTGTTTTTACTCATCTTCAAACAGTGTATTCTTGTGTTTCTTTTTTTTTTTTCGGATGGGAAATTATCAAATGACTTCTCCCACTCTGGGCGGAGCGGGAGGGTGTCAGACTTTTACTGACTAAAACCCATCCATGTTCCTTCCTCGCCCTTTATGTCCCGGGGCCGCGGTATCTCTTTCGAACAGGCCCGCAACCCTGGCAGGTGATCAAGTGGTTCTGGGTTTATTCCTCAGGTCGAGCAAAACGTTATTGGGTTTTTCCATCAAGAATTTCTCAGTAGCAGACACGGAGTCTGGATTTATCCCCGTTAGATGGTAAAAGGCTCGCCCCCTATTACCTCATCATATGCCAAGCCTTTTCCCAACTATGTTGGAGTCGGCTTCCAGTCTAACCGGATGCAGCTGAATACCAGTATTTCACATGGAGTGACTGCCTATATCTGACATCCGCAACCCAATTGATGCTGGGTAATACGCCCCCTATTATATATCTCCCTTCGGGGATAACAGGTATGATGCAATGTTTTTATATTCAAAGTAAACACAATGACATATCTTAGAATCTATGACAAACACTTTTTATACACGTTCTATGCACCTTTATACCTTACTTGCACTTCGCTCGCGACTTCGTCCACTAAAATTGTTATAGGTCGGCTAATTTGCATGATATCAATATAATTTATAGCCTTTATTCTCAGTAAAGATGTAGCTTTATGATGGTGATAGAATTTTTTAAATCGGTTGAGTAGTTCTTAAGAGGCCTGCGGAGCATGCGAATTTCATACAAACGTAATACAAAATAATTTGTAAATCAAACATATTCTTAAGGTAGTGTGTATTTGGGGTTGCGGGCCTGTTCGAAAGAGATACCGCGGCCCCGGAACAGAAAGGGCGAGAAAGGAACATGGGTGGGTTTTAGTCAGTAAAAGTCTGACACTCCCTCCCGCTCCGCCCAGAGTGGGAGAAGTCATTTGATGATTTCCCATCCGAAATAAAAAAGGTAGTGTGTATTTATTTTGATTGGATTACAGAATATATAGGTTCCCAAACACATATTTTGAATGTACACCGAGTTAAACAAGAGATATGAGGAAAATAAATTTTCTATAGAAATTTTAAATTCCTCATATCTCGTCTTTATATCATTGTTCTTTCAAAATGTTTATTTTTGGGAACATAGATTATCTTTATTTAACACGACTTGCTATGGAAGAGCGGACTCTCCTAACACAGGCACTATCTGCCTAAAAGGAGGATCCAATCACAAAATTTTTGTTAATACCTACACTTGTTATACCAATAAACTATTTTTTATTTTTTTTTATTTTTTATTTACCTTAGGAATATGTTTGATTTTCATATTATTTTGTTATTACGTTTGTATGCATGCTCCGCCGGCCCCTTAAGTTTTATCGTATATAACAAACAAATAATTAAAAAATCAAATCTTTCCTCTATAAAATATTAGTAGATGTTATATACTTTTCCATTACCTACTCTTGTAATATCTGTAACAGACTACGAAACAAAAAGTATTTGTCTAACACTTTGACCTCGCAAAGTCTATGAAAATAAACGAAATAGCTTATTTTCATTGAGGAAACACGAAGACTTTAAGACACCTTTATGAATAAAGTTATAAAAAACATCGCTTCTGTAATTTTGCAGTGTGTGTAAATTCATATCTTTTACGACTGCACGTTCTAGGGTGATTTGTGAAGTCGCTTGGAATTGTGCTTATACGCTTACGGGAAAAGGGAGACGATAAAACATATGTAAGACCAAAAATGTATATCATCAAAAACTATGAATTTTTATTTATGGTTTATAATAAATTAAAAATCGTCATCGTGAACTATAAAATTCAAACAATAAAAAAAAATGATAATTTTCCTTTTGTTTTTTTTTTTCGGATGGGAAAATCAAGAAATCATCCATGTTCCTTCCTCGCCCTTTATGTTCCGGGACCGCGGGACTTAACTACCTAGACTTTTTCCCAACTGTCTGGCAGTTATATAGTAAAAAAATGAAAATCAGACTCGTCCTCTATTTATAATTGCACTTAAAATAAAAACATAAATAAAAACCAAACCCATCTTTCTTTATTTTGACATTAGTGAAGAAAACAAAAACCTCATTTCGATTTACCACTACGATTCACAGAACAAAACCATAAAATAGTACTTACTTTATCAAAACGACAGATTCGTTTCAGCCTTCATGGAAATGCTATACGGGTAATTTTACTCAGTAAAATGGCTGAATATCCGAACGTCCATTTGCCCTCATTTCCCTAAACGGCTAGACTTTTAGCTCAAAGAGAACTTTACAAAATAAATTCTCAAAGACAGCCTCATAACAACAAATTGTAGTAAAGAATCGACATTCTACTATACAGCATGGTGTAGTAGAAAGGCCTGGTCTTATTTGAGGATCTTCTTCTTGGCCAATCATGATCTGCCTAGCCTTTTCTCAACTATATTGGGACCAGCTTCCAGTCTAACCGGATGCAGCTGAACACCAGTATTTTACATGGAGTGACTGCCTATTCGACTTCCACAACCCAGTTAGTACTGGGTAATACGATACCCCTTGGTAAGACTGGCTGTCAGACTTTTGGGCCACTGACTACCTGTAACGAGTGTCAAAGATGACAGCCGGGACCAACAGCTTAACGTGCTTTCCGAGGCACGGAGGAAACTCGGTATGTAAGGGTGGTCACCCATCCACGGAACCACCTAGGCAAGCACTGCTTAACCTTAAGATCGACCCGAGCGGCTGCTTATTATTTTGCCACGAGCTCCTCTTTCTATTCTTGGCTAATCGATGGCATAAAAATCAAACTATATTTTGACCAAAATTCAGCTGGCGGACACCGCTCGCTGATGCAGTTAAGAGGTCGCCAATTTGAAGATATAAATACAACGTTTAACAGAAAGGGTATAGTTATATGAAAGGGTGTGCTACAGACCATCAAACTGAACAACTTTCTCTATGGGACCACCATTGAAATCGCGAAAAAATAATCAGCTGTCTCATACATTTGGTCGAGTAGGTATTGGAATTTAGTATGGGGCCGTTGATTATTTTTTCGCGATTTCGATGGTCTGTAGCACACCCTTGCATATGACTATACCCTTTCTGATACACGTTGTATAATATAAACTGTCAAACTCAACAATTTTCATGGGAACAATATCGTAATCTTTTATCAAAATTATAAATGAGAATCTTTGTGAGAATGGATGAATGTTTCTTACTCTTTCACGCTAAAAGTACTTAACGGATTTGGATTAAATTTGGCACATAGATAGTTTTTAACGTGAACTAACACATATAATACTTTTCATTCCGGTAATATTTTTTCGCAAGAGAACCAAGGTTACTGACTTAACCCGAAGAATTGCTCAACTTAAGTGGCAGTGGGCAGAGCACATTGCTTGCAGAACGGATGCGGACGTTGCGTTGGAGGACCTCCCATTAGGTGGAACTATGACCTGGTGAAGGTTGCAGGAATCGGCTGAATGTGAGTCGCACGGGACCGGTCAATGTGGCGACACCTGGGGAAGCCTTATGTCAAGGACGTCTGCGGACGTCTTTCGGCTGAAGTTCCCTGCATAAACTAGTCATTTATAGAAACAGCTACCCCATATATTTCGGTCGAACAAGTAATGAAATTTTGTATGGTGGTTTTCGAAATCACAATGGAGAAAGTTTTTCAGTTTTATGGTCTTCACCCTTGAATATAACCACAGTTTTTTTACACACGCTGTATAGTATTATGTACTCGGTTTTACGTCGGTACTCCAGGGAAATTAGAAATGTCTGCGGGATCTATTGCCACTGAAAACATAATTGAAAAGCCGGTTTTATTATTTCGAGCGAATATAAACATAATTTATAGATAAATCAGACTCATTTTCTTTTTTTTCATTTTTTTTACAGAATATGTAGTTTTTCGTCACGATAAATATTTAACAGATTCAAGGCAATAAGGTATAAAGAAAAGTCAAACCTTTGACTATATATTAGTTCAATATGAATGTTCGTAAGCATTTCAAAAACACTGAAAAACCTTGTGATACCTAAGTAGATGGTAGGCCAGCAAAATATTTCGCAGCATCGAGAAAAAATTGTTTGAGAATCCGAATTATCTATAAGTTAATTAGTATTTGTAATAACCACAAAATATGTGCCGCACTCGAATCGAGATCGCGACCCTGTAGCCTTGAACTTTTCCAACGATCAACTTCTCCACCAATCAAAGTACCCCCTCTTATAGCGATGAATAAGGTAAGTAGACGACAAAAAAAAATAGTTCGTCAGTTAGATTTTTAACAATATTTGACCCGTATTTTTTCTTATATTACATAAACCAAAATTTACGAAGATACGACGCTCTCAATACGTCACGCCTTGGTACAATTTTTAGCGAGTTCTGACGTCACGAGCCCCCAGTGCCGAGTTAAGATGCGTTTTATCTGTGTCAATATTCATTGATTTACAAAAACAACAAAAAATTACGTGTCCATTACTGACGGACTAAATAGATATGCAATTCTTGATACTGTTATTTAATGCCTATTTATATAATGTTTAGTTTTTAAGTTTTTTTTTTCAATATAGTTTTAGTATAGGTGAATATGCACTGTAGTTTTAATACATGTTGGTATAGAAAAATACCTAGAAAAAGATGAAAATCTAAAATATGCCATGTTTTCGTCCGTTACTCCGGTATGGAAATACCTAGCCTCCTTGTTTACTCAAAGCCTATTTTTTTCCAGCAAGGTCAACGTATTTTCCCTCAAGAGGATTACTTTTGTGTATAGGGAAGTTAATACGAGAAAATAAGTGCCTATTTGATAGATATGAAATTCTTATTCCTATCTGAGTGTATTAGCAATGTGTGCTTTATTTAAGGGTGTCTTACCAAGTAGTACAGTCACATGTATCAATATGTAAACACTTAACAAGTTTTAAAAGCGTGTTTCTGCTACTTCTCTTCATAGCTTACCTCCATGGTTTTAACACGAATATATTGTAGTCGAGCATAAAAAAAAATGTTCCATTTGATTATTTTGAGATTCTTTCAAACTGGAACTAGTGATAAAAAAAACTACACTTTTTCCATCATGGAACTGTTTTTTTTGTGGAACTAGTGATAAAAAAATAACATGAGTTCCATTATTTTCAGATTCTTTCAAAATGGAACTAGTGATTAAAAAAAATAACACTAGTTCTATCATGGAACTGTTAATGTTATTAGTGGAACTAGTGATAAAAAACAACATTAATTCCATTATTTTCAATTTTTTTCAAACTGGAACTAGTTATTAAAAAGACAACACTAGTTCCATCATGGAACTGTTAATTTTATTAGTGGAACTAGTGATACAAAACAACATTAATTCCATTATCTTCAGATTTTTTCAAACTGGAACTAGTGATTAAATAAATAACACTAGTTCCATCATGGAACTATTAATTTTGTTAGTGGAACTAGTGATATAAAAAACAACAATAATTCTATAATTTTCAGATTCTTTCAAAATGGAACTTGTGATTTTAAAAAAACAATGCTGATATACTAGTTCCATCATGGAACTAATATGACAATGAAGGCATTTATCTTATCAACAGACTATCTTCGGTTCATATGTTTGTAGGGTTAATCGTTATCTTCATCACCATTCTCTTACCCTTATCCCAATGAGAGGTTTTCTTTTTTCTTTTTAGAGAGAGAGAGAGAGAATTAAAAAAAAACTGTTTCCAAGAACTCCATCTTGATCTGACTACGTTACTAGATGCCAAAGCCAAAACGCTAGAAAAAACCACACGTCACATACGCTCGTTGACTGACACTTTCGTTTGCATAAGCTTCCGAATATAACCATTGGGTCCAAGTGACATTATGTGACGTTCTGTTCCTTGCAGTAACGTACCGAGATCAGCGCCATCTATCCAGCGACTAGGGAAGAGTTGAACAAGAAAATCCCTCGTTAATATAGAATTGGCGCAGCACATCTTCTTCTTCCACGCTTCTATACACTCGTCATCCCATCAAACACGTTTATACCACAGAAAATCTACATTCATAATGGAACATTTTCATTCAGAAACGGATATATTGTTTTAGAAGCTGACCACTCGATCCGCTCTCGTGTCACAATACACGTGAAAACGAAATTCCTGTTTTCAATACAGATCCTTCGCCAATATTTGTGTTCGTGTGACAACCTTACACAAATGTCTCGTATACCTACGTTTACCTGACGAGGGTCCAATGTATGCTGTATGAATAATAACAAAATTCAAACGTTATAATCTTAATGTGATAAGTTTAGACGTTTCGTGTGTTATTTTAATTGGATAAAAAACTTTTTTGCAAAAAAAAAACCGGCTTCAAAAAAAAAAACACAAAATGGTGAAAAATAAGTTTGACTGATTTAGTTTTTTTATTACCGACTCTAGCCATCGTCAAGTAATCGGGGAACATACATAAAAAAAGGCTCCGACGAGCTGAAAACCTCCTCTTTTTTGAAGTTGGTAATTTTTTTTTTATTTCTCAGTAGCTACCACGCAGTCTGGAGTTGTGCCCGGTTGAAGGCATTAGGCTTGCCCCCTTTTAAATGGGATTTAAACATACCTGGCGAAATATGGGTGTACTATTTAATTAGGTACGGAATGGGGCCAGTGATGTCTAACATAAACTATGTAAAGTATTTATGAATTGAAATGTCATTCTTCGGTACTTGATCGGATTTGAACCGGATTTTAACAAAGGGGTAAGGCGTCATTAATTATACGATAATAATCTATATCTATCTATATATCTATATATCTATATACATATAATAAAAGAGTAAAAAAGCTGTGTCTGTACATTGAATATATTTAAAAAATAGTAATTGAAGGGGGTTTAGAAACAGTAATAGAGCACGAATCCAAAAAAAAAAGTCTGTCTGTTTGTCTGTTTATCTGTTTGTCTGTTTGTTTGTACACGCTAATCTTCGGAAGTACTGGACGGATTTGAATGATTTTTTTTTGTTGTATAGGTATTATGTCTGGGCAACATATAGGCTATAATTTATCTTGGAAACCTGAACACCTGATGTAGAACTGCAATAGACCAGCTAAACTATAAGAGATACAAATATGACACCATAGCAAAAATTGTTTCACGTGATGAGCATTTTCTGCTGAGAGAATAAATTTGAAGATCTGGAACACCTGATGTGGAACTCTAAGAGCCCAGCTACACCATAACACATATAGGAATGACGTCTTAGCAAAAGTTGTTCAATCTGATGAGCACTCTCTGTTGACTTATAAAAATCGAAGATCTGGGACACCTGTCGTGGAACTCCAATAGCCCAGCTACACCATAACACGTATAGGAATGACGTCTTAGCAAAAGTTGTTCAATCTGATAAGCACTCTCTGTTGACTTATAAAAATCGAAGATCTGGGACACCTGTCGTGGAACTCCAATAGCCCAGCTACACCATAATACATATAGGAATGACGTCTTAGCAAAAGTTGTTCAATTTGATGAGCACTCTCTGTTAATTTATAAAATCGAAGATCTGGAACACCTGTTGTGGAACTACAAGAGCCCAGCTACACCATAACACATAGGAATGTGTGTGGGCATTTCCTGTTGACTTATAAAAAATCGAAGATCAGAAACATCTGATGTGAAAATTATTGCAAAGCTATCACTAATTTCACTGTATAATTATAAAATAACAAAAACTGGGAGTACCTCCACGCGGTTAAGGAGGTAACAGTTTAGGACTGATTGTCGATTTTCGATGACGATGGTATATCATTGAGAATTTGACTCTACTGGCCAAAACTCCCATTTATTATTTTATTTTATCGAATAAATATGTCTTCGAGCTTATGTTATTTGAGTGTTTTTGGCATGAAGAGACAGAAGAAGAGCGCCGAACACGCGCACAACAAAATATTCATAATCTGTTAAAAAGTGAGAGAGAAAGAATTGCTGGAGTATGGCATGAAGAGACAGAAGAAGAGCGCGAACTTCGACATTCTCTGAACAGAATGTCGATACTCGTAACATCTGAAGAATCGGGTGTCTCAAGATATAGCCGTAGGGCATGATGACCTTCCTTGGGTTGATAAGAAACGGAGTTCATTTACGTATACTCCTATGATTGAATACGCCACATATTCCGCCATCGGAGGTATGGTTCAAAATTTTACTTTTTGTGAAGCTGTTAAATGACAAAAAGAAACAAACGGTATGTGTTGCTCAGGTGGGAAAGATCCATTATTTTCCCGTCCCCGGGCTCTTAGAATTAGACGTTTCAGATCTTCGATTTTGACGAACCCGGTGTCGCTGGCAAAAGCAATAGGATCCGCGTACGAAGTCGCGGGCAGAAGCTAGTGTAACAATAAATGAACACAAACTAACAAAAAACTAGTCCGCACTCTGAGAGTCCGCCATGTTATTGGACTAGTGGGTGTCACGCGTTTGCACCCGCGTCGTTACCGTTTTCGTGTGAGTACGGGGATAAAATTTAGCCTATGTTACTCGCTGATAATGTAGCTATCCATTGCTGAAAGAATTTTTCAAATCGGTCAAGTAGTTTTAAGTTTATTCGTTTCATGCAAAAATACAAATCTTTTCTCTTAATATATTAGTATAGATTTAGAATGACGTCACTTAACCAACTATGCATTATCATCCACACAAACGTGATAAAATATACCTACGAAACAAATAACTTCCCCTGAAACTTGAGCTTTTAATTGAATCGTCAAAAACACAACATTAATTAACTCTAAGCCACTTTTTACCACCTAACTACATATTTCCACTGAATTCTTTTCTAGTCTAGATCAACGAAACATATTGGTTTTATGTAACAACTCGTTCGATAGAAAATTGGATTTCAAAGAATATTGGAGTCTGCATCCAAACGCTATGTAAATGTACCTACAGAAAAAAAAATGAAAACTACGGTTTGATTGAAAGAATGTGTACAAAGGGATAATAGCTTTTGCGTTTGTTTTGTCATTTCTATTGATATTGGGTGTGTTTTTTTTTGTGTAAGAATGGACCGCTGAAAAAACGATCGAAAAATACCTGGGTACCTAAAATGAAAATTTGACTACCTATGTTTAGAAATAGCCTTTTCCCAACTCTATTGGGATTAGTTTCCCGGGCGCTTCCGAGGTGGGTTGGTCCCGGCTGTCATTATTGTATATCTTTGACAGTCCTTACCGGTAGTCAGTGGCCTAAAAAGTCTGATAACCAGTCCCACCAAGGGGTATCGTTACGTTTGAATGGACCGCGGTCCATTCATTGTGGTCCATTCAGACAAAACACCCGTATTACTACTCAGTACTAACTTTGTTGTGGCAATCAGATAGGTAGTAACTCCATGTAAAATACTGATATTCATCCCCACAACCCAGTTACTAGTACTACGATAGTAGTACTGGGTAATACGACACCCAGAGGCAAGGAATAGCCGTTATGACAAAAATAACAAAGTTTCCGTACAAAGCCTCTTAGAAGTACTGCTAAGAAATAATTCAAATACGTCGTAAATATGCCTTCTCGATTTTTTCGTCATCGATCCAGACTTATCAATTCTCATTGACAACCACCAAACTAAACCAAATACAGCCCACAAAAAACGACATTGGTGTCGATTCTGTTGTGCACAAACTAAGCTTAATTTAGACTATTACTATCTTTTACTAAAAGGTAGTGCGAGAAAAGGACGGCTATGGCTATGCACTAAGTTAGAAATGTCAAACTAGTTTATGCCTTGCGCTTCACCGTGTTATTAGTCGACATGTTTTTACGTGCACCCTTCATTAGTATGGAAATATTAGTTCGAATTAAATTTGACAGCTCTAAATTACGTCCGTCTCTTTCTCGTTTTATTAGATAGAAAAATATAGCAATAGCCTAAATTAAGTTTAGTTTGTGCACAACAGAATCGACACCATTAACATTTTTATTAAATTAAATAAATGACAGTTTGGTTTCAACAGAAGAATCCTGAGCATTATGAGTTTACTTGGTATTTTTTGAAGTCTGTCAGTATTTAAGGGGAGTTTATTTAAGCATGGCTCACGAAGCCTCCACCCCGCGGGCGGCCGTAATAAAGGTCGTATTCAACTATGAGACGTGATCATTTACTTTCGAAGGTATTTGCACACTGCTCCGCTGTTTGGAAAGCTCCGAGACGGTCCAAATGTTGAGATATCATAGTGTATATTTACTTTGTATTACGGAGCTAGAGTAATTGTGCTATTTTTTTAACGAAACCATTTTAGTCTATGTTTTTATAACCTAGTTTTCAGTTAATTTAATTTGGTGGTGTCTGAATTTCTAGATAGAATTCTCGACCAAAAAAAGAAGTACCTACATTAGTTTTATAATATCAAATTTTACTCGGTCTGTAAACCAATTCACGTCAACATAGTTGAGCCAATAATAAAGTCAAAGACAAGCCACCAACAAATTCTATTATCCCTTCATCCCCTAATCAACATAGCAACAAATCAAAATCATCCCTAGTTCGGAACTTGGTAAGCTATTCGCATAATCTGTTACGCAACAGTGGGTAGGCACCTTACTGAACCGATGACAGCATTACTTCGTGTCATAACGGATTTGCGTTGTCTCGCGGCTCTGCCTGCATATATTCGTTATCAAGGTTCCAAGTCCCATTGTAGTCGAATAAAGATTTTCGTTCTTTATTCCCGTGACAAAATGAGTTTTGCTTATTGCAAGAGGAGCACGTTGTAAAATATTGTAAGGAGGTTTAAGTGACAAAGTTTTTGTCACGCTGGATCTCAACGTGTTAGCAGTAAACTTAGGGTTAATATTATGGAAGGTTTAGCGCGTGTTCTGGCTTTGTTTTTGTGTGTCACGGTGGGAAAGTGACGTGACAGCTGTTTGGGAGTTTTGTGAAAGTTTGACGGTAATGATGGCGGTGTATCGGGTAATAATGTGGAAGGGTAGTTTTTTTACATGATAAACTTTTAACTAGATGCAAAAGCAGTGTATAATGATCGTAGTACGTGTCGTTCTGTAAATTATGTGTGTATCCATTGGGGGAAAGCTTGAATTTTTGTTTGTTGGTATAGATAACCTTTAATACTTAACACCATGCGGGTTGAACAGTCAATACAATAGAGGCTGGTATTTAACAGTTATAAATTCCCCAATAGAAATGTGAGTTTTAAGAATTCAATACGGCTGCTTACAATTATATAAGTAGCTGGTTGAAAAAAGCTTTCACTTCTTTAAACCAAATTATATTCAAATCCCCTTCAAAAGGCTAGCCGCAAAAATGTATATGAAACAGTAAAACAAATACCCATGGGATGTTTTTAGACAAAACAAAAGGCCATTTTATATACAGACCCACATTCCAATATTACTTGAATTTCAATTTTCTATCGCGTTCAGCCCCAGTTACAAAGGGGATTGTATTTTTTCACGCAGCGCGCAGCGGTATGGGGTTATCTCTATTGGTTTTCCTTCTAATTTAACACGCCGAGATCAGAGTGGAACGATGTCGTGAAATACCCGTTAGATTTGTTTCGAAGGCTATATTTCGGTTTAAGGGATCAGATTTGGATGATTCGCGGACTAGGTTTTTTGTAAAACAAGTCTCAAATCTTTTTCTTTGTCAAATCGTTCAATGAAAATGTATTTTGAAGCCTAAATATCCATAACTAATCTATGATCACTTCTACCACAAATAACAAAATACATTTAGCATTAAACTAACTTAAAACTTCGTTCTATTTCTGTCTTATCAATAGAAGATGTCCGAATGATATTTTTCTTCTCGGTCGTTCACTCTTGACAGAGTGGTCGGATCATGATGGGTCGCTCTCAACTGCGGTCGCTGATTTCGCGATCCTTTTCCACCGGTCTATAATGGCCGCATGGCAAGTACATTCTGCCAGAGGGATCTTGGTGACAGATTTGATGGAGTCTGTGCATCGGGTTGGTGATCGACTTCGTGGTCTCGTGCGACTCTAACTTGAATCACCAAATCCATGGAATCATTGTTGCGGGTAACGTGTCCAAAGAATCTGAAGATTCGTAATTGCACGAGCAACTTGTTATCTTTGTTCAATATACTCAATATTTGAGTATTGAAATGTTAGTCCGATGAGTAGTTTAGGACATTGTAATGTTTACCATTAAATTAATTTAGTTTTTTTGGTGACATGTGACATCTACCAATAGGCACCGGGCCCGCATGGTGGTATACAGCCCATTCCCTCTCATAGAGAGGAAGTCTCTGTCCCAGCAGTGATGATGATAAAGGTTTGTGGTGCATAATTATGTAGGTACCTTTTGGTCTTGTCTTATAAATGTTGGTCGTTAATTATTGTTATTTTGTTTTAAGTTATTCCATATCTTTCTTATCAATATTTTAGCCAATCATTTGATCAATGCAAGGCCATCCAATATATAATATATATTACACTTTATGGAATCCCAAATTACTTCAGTCTATGCTAATATAGGTATCTTGTTTGTAGCGGAACAACCACGGATCAAACCATCACTTCCGAGATATGCTTTAATTCACATATCACTAGGATTTTTGCCATTATCATTATCTACGCATGGAGCAGGCCATGCTCGGCATAACCCTCTTAGATCGAGTGCGTAACACCGAAATCCGTCGTCGGACGAAAGTCTACGACGTTGGGAACCGGGCGGTGCGCCTAAAGTGAACCTGGGCAGGACATCTGGCTAGACATGGAGATAACCGATGAAGCAAAGCTTTGACCGAGTGTTGGCTTAAGTTTGGCCAAAGAAATCAGGGCCGTCCTAGAGCTCGTTGGGTTGACGATATTGTCAGGGTCGTGGGGAACACCTGGATCAGGGAGGCACAGAACCGAGAAGTGCGGTGGAAGATAGAGGAGGCCTATACCCAGCAGTGGGTGATTCCGAACTGATATGATGATAATGAAACGCTATATCTAGAAAGAAAGAAATAAAGAAAAAGCATTTATTAGCCCGTACAGGACAAAACACATAAAAATTAACATTATTTACAACTGTTGAAAAGTAAAACAGTAAAATAAAAAAATAAAAAGAAACGAAAGGTCCTGAACGAGGCCAAAAGGCTCCTATTTGAGCATGTTGCTGTAACATGAAAAAACGTCACAGCGCTGGTATTCTGATAGGGTTCAAGATCTACTAGCTATTGCTTCCCTTTGAATCAATGCACCGTGTATTAGTTATAAGTACTAAGGTAGGTAAGGTAGGTAGGTATTAAGGTTGGTCAAGTTCACACATTATGATTATTTACTTTTTTAAACTTTCACGATCAGAACACATCATAAAACATATACATATAGAAACGGGTATTTATCGCGAATTTACCTTTAATTTAAGCCCGACGTTTCGACCGGATTGCACCAGCCGTGGTCGCGGGGATACTGAAGTGTGGAGGTACCGCAAAAAAATCCATACTGAAAAATATTTTCATAATCTCAAATAAAATTAATTTAGTCCCAGCATCAATTTAAAAATTTCTTTTACACAAAATTAAATCTTCAATCAAGACGAAATCCTTTTCCAATTACTTCGGTTTGAAAACTTTTAATCCATTACCAAATAACTTGTCCTCAGATCAAGTTCTAATCCGCTGGTTTGCGGAAATGAAACTTAACTATAAATTTTAATTAAAAGTATCGTAGAATTTAATCTACGGGACCTTCAAAGGGAGAGTATTTAGGGCTCTGTCATTGCGTCTCACAAATGAATTTCTGTCAGTATCTCAATAAGCATGGCGACAGTTTAAAGAAATTGCTAATCTACTAAGTCCGTCAGAGTATTGGATAATAATGGACACGTATTTTTTGTTTTTGTAAATCAATGAATATTGACAAAGATAAAACGCTTCAAACCGCGGGAGTGGGGGCTCATGACGTCAGAACTCGCTAAAAATTATACCAAGACGCAGACGTGACGTATTGAGAATTTAAAAGCGTCGTATATTCGTCAATTTTGGTTTACGTAACAAAAGACAAAATACGGGGCAAATATTTGTTGATAATCTAACTGACGGACTAATTATTATATTTTTAAGCGTCTACCCTATTCTGCAACACACTTTCAATCATAATCCCAAGGAATTCAGGATTTTTAAGGGCATGGGCCTCTGTCTTGACTTTACATGCCGTCGAGAAATATCTCTCAGACATGCTGGTTTCCTCACGATGTTTTCCTTCACCGAACCAAGTGATAATTATACAATGCGCATATGAATCCGAAAAATCAGAGGTGTTTGCCTTGGGTTCAAACTCAAAACCTTTGACTTAGCAACTCTTATTTAATTGCTTCAATAATATGTCTGCACAACAAACGAATGTTATTGAATCGTCAAAATGCATGATGTTTGTAACCATTTAGCCCTTTTTTTTTCGTATGTGAAATCATCAAATGACTTCGGGAGTGTCAGAATTTTACTGACTAAAACCCATCCATGTTCCTTCCTCGCCCTTTAATATTCCGGGGCCGCGGTATCTCTTTTGAACAGTCCCGCAGCCCACCAAATAATTGCAGTTGTGTTTGAGTTTTGTGCTTTTCAGGAAAAAAATGTTATACAGATGCATTTGCAACTCTATTTGAAGCATGTACCTACTCGTATCACCAGCATTCTAAACATATGTGTAACTGAGCCTATTTCGCACGAAGACATTATGCATTACGGAACCTTCATTTAGACCTGAATTTAGTTCTTGATATTACGACCTTCAAATTAAACTTGAACACACTTAGCAGTCTCGACCGATCGCTGGTCCAATGACGAAGTTTTAAACCAATTCTCGATTACAAATTTCAATTGAATGCTAAAATAAACACTGAATCTCTTCGATCTGAAATTCTAATGCAAAAACTTGGCATAAGAATTGAATATCTCTGAGAACTCAGAGCTAGGAACGAAGTAGTCATTTTAGTCTTATTTCTTTTGGAATATTTTGAAAAAGATAAGAGCATCTTAAGTAATGAATTTAGGCTATAGACACATGTACATACTTTGCCATTAAAATTCATGATATTATTCAATAACATTTTGTGCAAATTTTTTTTAGTCGAAATTCTATTATTATCAGAATAAACAATACAGGTGTATTAACAAAATATGTACAAAAATATTAATCTAATAGGTTTCCAAATCCTTAAACTTAAAAACTTGCAACCTTTCTTTAATGAAGTATGATAAAAATTAATCAGATGAAGCTATTTCAGAATGCCTACTCCAGAAGAATAATATAAAATGTATTCTCAGCTTCCCCTTGCCACCTGTCTAAGAAATGCAAAATTAAATCAATTGCAAGACTGAATTTGAAAGCAACGTCTGAATTAAGCTTTCAACTGTAAGGGCTATAACGAGCCAAGTTAAGGACAAGAATTTTAGATGATTTTAGGGTCCCTCGGACATTTGGGGAAATTGAAAACTTTGGCAGTTCTATTTTCTGTCGGACGAAATCAAAATTTTGACTGCAGAAAAGTATGATTGTAGAAATTTTAATGAAATCATACTGAATTTCTTGCTTCACGAAAAACGTATTTTTTCGTAGGAACGAGAAATGCTTGTTGTCTGTAACAGCAGCTCTGGACCAACAATTTTTCAACTAATCTAAAATTCACTTTAGAATCGATTGCATCATTACGTGTTTAAACAACCTGTGTCTCAATAATTTTACTACTACCTAGTTATTAACCCCCGACGCAAAAACGACGGGGTGTTATAAGTTTGACGTGCCTGGGTGTGTGTGTCTGTCTGTGACATCGTAGCTGCCGAACGGATGAACCGATTTTGATTTTGTTTTTTTTTGTTTACAAGGTGAATTAGTCGGGAATGTACGTGTAACTATGTTTTATAAAAATCAGTCTAAGATGGCTGCTTCCACCAAATCGCGGATTACATATTTACGGATATATGGATATCAAATGAAAGGGCTTGACACCCGTAAGCCGCATTAAGGAACTTCGTTCCAAACAAAAATACCATAAAATTATGACCCTATGTCCAACAATCGGTTCAGTGGTCTCTTGGTTGAGTGTTTTGGACATAATGGACATTAATGTCTTTTGCCCGCGGCTTCGCTCGAGTTAATTTAGAGTTTGACAATCAATTCCGCTTGTTAATAATAATGCCATCGTGCACTGTTTCAGACTTTCGCGGTTTTTCACAACACTTAAATTACTAACGGGATAATATCCGTGAATATCGGGAGTGTGTAATATCAGGAGCTCATAGAAGCAGAAGAAAATCATGGATATTATCAACGTACGTACTATAACTGTTATTACATCGTGATTCGAAAGACACATAGCACCGTCTATTATCTTAAGAGGCCTGCGGAGCATGCGAAGTTCATACAAAAGTAATACCAAAATAATTTGGAAATTAAACATATTCTTAAGGTAGGGTGAATTTATTTCGATTGGATTACAGAATATATAGGTTCCCAAATAAATATTTTAAAAGGACAATGATGAGAATTAATAAATACTAACAATATTAATAATATTAAGTAATAAATATTACTAATAAAAGAATAGATTGAGAACGTTATTGTTGTTTTCCTGAAGAGTAGTTCTTTTTTTCAGGATGAAAGGTACTCTACGTTCTTTTCTATACAAATGACGACGTATTATGCAAAATTTCAGGATGATCGGTTCTTTGATTTAGTCGTGAAAAGGTAATAAACAAACGAAAAAACTTTATAATCATAGTTATAGTTAAAAAGGAAGTTTGAATGCCAAAACAAAAACGACCACCGACCCGTTTGTAAATGAGAAGTCCCTCAAAACTATTAAACACATAACCAAATATAATGCAAAAACAGACGAAGTAACAAAGATACATTAGTATGTTGAACTAGACCTCATAACGTGGGTCCTCCGCCCACTTGGTCAGTCCATTTTTTATAGAGAGAACCCAGCCCACTGCTGTGACGTCTACACATAAAGTGTGATTACGCAACTTGCGACCGCGGACCATTGCTTAAATTTAATTTTTACGGTTGGTGACGTCACTTGCTTATTATAATAATAGAGTTTGGGTGATATTTTTGTGGAAATATTTTACTACACAGGGGGTAGAAAAGCTCTCTTTTTTTGGCTTGCTATAGTAAGTGCCAGTTAAGGTCGCAAGCGGTCGTTGACCCACACACATTTATCAACGCTCTTAACTTCAAAATCCAAAAGTAAGCCTTTATGTCATCAATCGATCTATCGTGATATTCAATATATTTTCTAATGAAAAACGAAACACGGTTCATGTTTTTTGGTTCGTACGAAGAGATAATAGGGAAAGGGCAATGACCGTAATTGCGATCCTATCTGGCACTTAAGTATACTATAATAAAGTGTGTAAAAAACCTCTTCATCATCATCATCACCATCATTTCAGCCGAAAGACGTCCACTGCTGGACATAGGCCTCCCCCAAGTGTCGCCACATTGACCGGTCCCTTGCGACTCGCATCCATCGGATTCCCGCAACAACCTTCACCAGGTCATCGGTCCACCTAGTGAAAAACCTCTTAACGAAGCCCAAAGGCATTTATTCTCCCTGTCATTGCGATCATTTTTTTGTTCTACACTATACCTGAGAACCTTCTAGTTACGGAGATATTGGGGGTCAAATTTCCAACTTTTTGACAAGTTTTATATTGTGAGATTTTTACTTTAAACACCACCACAACCTCCGTAATATTCAATCCATCCACCAGCACAATGTTTTGAGTGAAATACGTGAAGGTAGCAATCAGGTAGCAATTACTCAAGTTAAAATAATAACATGCATTTGAATAGTTTACTCACACGGAGAGTTGACCAGCCATCCTGACATCAGAATGGCTGGTCATTTTAAAGTCTCTTTAATTCTTTTCCAAGTTAGGTAGCAATTAATTGACTATAGGTAGCAATGGGTAGCAAATAGGTAGCAATTTTTGGTCACCACCATGACGCGGACTGATGCAGACAACCAGCCATCCTGACGGTGACAATAATTTGTGCATAAAGTCACTTATCTTGATGTACAGAATGCTTAGTTAACGGCTTCGTGATAAGGTTGTTTACCCTGTATTAATTCAAGCATTAAGAATGTAACATTGCAATATTTAGTGGCAACGTAGATCAGTGAACTAAACTAAAGTTATGTAAAATAAAACGCGTGTATAACGGCATTGCGTCGGTCCACAGCATACCAACTCACTCAGATCGAGCCTGTTCTTTTGCTACCCTCCCCAGCGACGTAATAAGCAAAAGCTCGTACCCCACAGGGGGTGCGTTTATAAGTGGTATGCCCCTGCCTGAGGAGGCCTTACTTTCAGGGCATCCATAGGATAGTCCGGTTAAGCAAAAGCCAGACTCATAGGTTGACATGCAAAAAACCACGGCATACCAAAGGTATCAAACTACCTAAAATTCGTTTGGAGATAACTACATCATCTGCCTAGCCTCTCCCAACTATGTTGGTGTCGATTTCCACTCTGACCGGATGCAGCAGAATACCTGTATTTTACATAAAGCGTCTGCTTATCTGACCTCACCCAACCTAGTTAGTTTTGAGTAATACGATAACCCTTGGTAAGACTGGCTGGCAGACTTTCTGGTCACATGTAGTGACTGTCAAAGATCTACAAATGACAGCCGGGATCAACGACTTAACGTGCTTTCCAAGGCACGAATGAAACTCGGTATGTAATGGGTGATCACCCGTCCACAGACCAACCTAGGCAAGCACGGCTCAACCTAAAGATGATCTGTTATTATTTAGCCACGGGCTTTTGTAGAAAACTACATAATTAACGAAAACGTAAACACTTCATACCATCCAAATAATACCACGGCAAAAAGTAAAAAAAACAATTCAGCTCCTACAGCTCACAATTACAAGCGCTTAATATTTGGCATTTTGATAAAAGCGCTCATCGTCTAATAAAGACAATTAACTTAATTGCCGCCAGTCCTTAGCTGAGCGACTTCTGGGTGCCATTTAGCGACAGGATGTATTGCATTACATAAGTTACTGGTAGCGAGGGAGTACATAAGGGATTATAGCGCGTACTTTGATGGCGTTTTAAGTGATTTTGATTGCACGTTGTGTATTTTAGTATTTAGCAGTTTGTAGCGTTATTGATGAAATTGACAAACATTTATTCTACGTTTATGAAGAGGAAGGTTTGTGCCTACTTTCATCTACAGAGTATGTGTTTTTACGAATTGTATTTCGTAGATGTCATTATTATCATCAGCCTATTAATGTTCCCACTACTGGGACACAGGCCTATGAGAGAGAATAGAATATAATCAACAACTCGCGCCCAGTGCGGGTTGGTAGATGTCACATCATGTCTTCGAATTATTTGGTTCTAGGACATGTTTTCTCACGATGTTTTCCTTCACCGTTTTGAGAGCAGTGGTGATGAAATAAATTACCACTGGGCTACCGCTGCTTTCTTTTTTTGAGAAATTTTGATCCCCATTGCATTCCACACCACCAGTCTGCGGGGGGCGGTCCCTTACATTCTGTATGCATATACTTGTAACAACAAGCAAGTAAAAACTTAAATTATTAGTTCCGTTAGTTTCAATTAGTGCAGCATCCTCACTTAAGGAGGGACCATGGCACTACCAAAATAAATTGTACTCTAAAGCAAGTTCTCCCTTGCTCTTAAGGGTAGCAAAATGTCCATTACAGCAGTATTTCCATTAGAAGACCTCGTAGGCGATGTTTTCCTAACATTATACTATTAGGAAGAAATAAGGTTGTACTTCACATTAAGAAGAAATGAGGTGGAATGCAGCACCTTATGTTAGCTCTATGTAACGGAATGACAACTTCACTCGTAGCTGGTCGCGTGGCGCGTTGGTCAGGAACGTTGCTCAAGGGGCCGTAGCTTTTTCAATTACTTATTTGTTCAGTTTCTCATGGTTTTAATGTTATTTCGCGATAGTTCAGTTCGTTATGTTTTGTGGTGGTTTGAATGGTGTTTGTCTAGGATAGTTTCCTGAAATTGTTATTTTGTTCCTTAGTTAAATACATGTTATTATTTTACGTTTCGATATTTCTTTTAAAATCCTTCACTTCTGGATGCTTAATTCAGAAGTGGGATACGCTGTACTCATGCATTGCCCACAAAAGTAAGAAAAAAAAAATGACATTCAAGGAACAAAAGAGCAATTTTTTTCACCCGTCACTTTTTGACTTTTTCCGTTTTTAACCTGGTCGTTGCTATTATTTTATGTTGTGTGTGGTTGAATTGCTGAATATCAGGCTGTGATGGATGTGTCGAGAAGCCGTTATCATACTCGTTCACGAGATCGGGCTAGAAGCATTTCGCGAGGCAGGACCAATAGTAGGGAGACCATGAATAGATTACGAGAAAGATCACGACAGAGCCGCCGTCGGGAACGTAGCGATTCTAAGGATAGTTCGTATTACCGTCGTCGTGATGCTCGTGACCGCCGCCGTTCTAGATCTAGGTCAATATTGACACCCTCGCACCCTAGATGCCCATCCATTGCGCCTAATGCTAATAACTCGCTGTATGATACTCTGAGTAATATTATGACTAGGCTTAGTGCTATCGAACGTACCGGTACGATTACGAAGTCCACACCTAATATTTTGGACAATTCTCAAATAGATAATCACGTTAGTGCTAATCCCGAGGACTCGGTTCCTGAGGTCAATTCGCGCCCCCGTAGCCCCGTAGACTTGAGTGACGTTCCGCAAAAAGTTCAAACCGGAAACAACTCCGAGGGCCTTTCTGAAGACATTCGTACGGACGATCCAGTCGTTTGCGGTTCCGAAGCTGCATCCACTGCAGTCATGCTGGCGGAAGCTCTAAAATGTTTACAACCTGCAAGATCGGGTAATTATTACGTGTCTAATTTCGACCCGAACATTCACGACATTGAAGTGTGGTGTGACGAGGTGGACCGTGCGGTAGCCGCGAGCGGTTGGAGCGATTACGAGTGCCTGTCGCGAGTAGGTTCTTGCCTCAAGGGTGACGCTAAAATTTGGCTGAATGAGTGGGTCACTAATGACCGATCTTGGTCAAATTTTAAACTTGAATTTAAACCCCTATGCCCTCGGAAGTTGGATTACGCCAATATCTTATTCCAAACTATGAACATGACGTCTGATAAATTCACAACGTATGCCGAGTACGGTCGGCGTACCTTATTACGTTTAAGGATAGTTAATGGTCTATCCGACGAATTGCGAACTCTTATAGTGATACGCGGTATTGATAACCCCCAAATTAGAGCAGCCGCGATAAATGCAAAGTTGACAACCGATGATATAATTTCTTTTCTTTCGATTTATGTTAAACCAAATCACATTAAACTCGAGTCGCACAGTAGGTCGAATAGAAAGCACGTACCCTCGAGCTCATCATCCGAACGCGGACCTAAGTGCTTCGTATGCAATGAGCGCGGACATTTTAGTCGTAATTGCTCTAAAAAGTATCGTAGGGAACCGACTAATACTTCCGATGTCAAATCCAGGACACAAGGTCCAGCCCACGATACAATTGTTGCCAAATCCGGAACGCAGTGTTCGTTTTGCAAGAAAAAGGGGCACACGGAAGAGACGTGTTTTGCTAAGAATCGGTCCGAGTCTAGAAATCAGCGAAGTGTCAACTTGTGCACAGATAACACAAATACTAAAACAGATGTTGTTACAGCAGTCGTTCAAGGCATCCCCATGGACGTACTCATAGATAGCGGAGCTCAAAACATCTCGCTGATTTCCTCTGATGTTTTGAAGCATCTCTCTTGCCAAATTAAACCAACATACTGTGTTCTAAAGGGTATAAGCGAACGGGAAATTATATCTTCGTCGTTTATAACAGTAACTATTGAGCTTAGTGAAATTTCAATTGAAACAGACTTTGTCGTGGTACCAAAGTCCTGCATGAACACTTCCATTGTTATTGGAACTGACGTTCTAAATCGCGATGGCGTCACTTACGTACGTACCAAAGATAAGCAATATATCACTCGAACCAGTGATAAACACGTTCACGTTAACGAGGTTCATAATCTTGACCAACCGTTACTAAACACTCCATTACAGGGCGTTACGCGTGACTCTTTGATGTCTGTAATTAAGGATTTTTCTGAATTTCTTATTTCTGGAACCGCGACAACCACGGTAACAACCGGTGAAATGGAAATTAAGTTAACTAGCACCTCTCCTGTCGTATACCAACCATACAAGTTATCTTATGGTGAAAAACTCAAAGTACGCGAAATTATTCGAGATTTACAAGACAAAGGCATCATCAGAGAATCACGATCAGAGTACGCCAGCCCTATTATACTGGTGAAGAAAAAGGACGGAACCGACCGAATGTGCGTCGATTACAGGGCACTTAACCGTATCACTGTAAAAGAAAGATATCCTCTACCTTTGATAGACGACCACATTGATCGGTTGGGTCGTTACACCCTCTTTACCAGTTTAAACATGGCTACCGGATTTCACCAAATACGAATTAAAGAAGGCTCCGTTCACGTGACAGGGTTCGTCACACCAGAGGGGCACTACGAATACCTTAAAATGCCGTTTGGTTTGACGAACTCCCCGATCGTTTACCAACGAATTATCAACCAAACCCTCCGCGAATTTATTGAGGCTGGGAACGCCCTCATTTATATAGACGATGTCCTTCTTTTAAGCAATACCATAGAGGAAGGCATCGCATTACTCCGAAAAGTCCTGCTAACACTCACCAAATCAGGCTTTTCAATAAATTTAAAGAAATGCTCATTTTTGACTACCGAGGTCGAATATTTAGGCAGAGTAATAAGTTTTGGTCAGGTACGGCCGAGCCCACGAAAAATAGCGGCTTTAAAGAACTCCCCAGTTCCTAGAAACGTCAAACAGGTTCGACAATTATTAGGACTTGCTGGGTATTTTCGCAAATACATCAAAAACTATGCAACCAAGACCGCGTGCATTGCCCACTTAACTAGAAAGGGGGTAGAGTTTCGTTGGGGTGAGGAACAGGAATTAGTTCGTCAAGATTTAATACGATGCTTAACCAGCGAGCCTGTTCTTACAATATTTAAGCCTGAACTTCCCACTGAGGTCCACACGGACGCAAGCTCCGCCGGTTACGGGGCAGTGCTTTTACAGACGCATGCTGATGGTGGAAAGCATGTGGTGGCATACTTCAGTAAGGTCACGCAGGCAGCAGAGAGCAAATACCATAGTTACGAGTTGGAGACGTTAGCGGTCGTGAAGGCTTTGCAACATTTCCGCCATTATTTGGTGGGCTTGCAATTCAAGGTCGTCACCGACTGCAACGCACTCAAATCTACAGAACGCAAAAAAGATCTGCTCCCTCGCGTCGCTCGATGGTGGATTTATTTACAAGATTTCCATTTTTCTATTGAGTACAGAAAAGGGGTAATGCTTCCACATGCCGACTATTTCAGTCGAAATCCCGTCGTTTCAGTCAATCAAATATCGAAACCTCGAAACTGGGCACAAGTCGCACAAAACGCTGATCATGAAACGAGAGAATTAATACAAAAACTCTCGGAAGGACAGCTCGATTCCAACCGCTACGTCTTAAAAAATGACCTACTGTACTACAAGTACACACCAGTTGGTGAGGAAGCACGTCTTCTTTGCTTCATACCCAAGGGCCATCGGCTCAGTCTGTTACGAATCTTTCATGATGAAGATGAGCATGTTGGTGCTGATAAAACTTTGCACCTTATCCTTAAACATTTCTGGTTCCCCAGTTTGTCTCCAAGTATGTTTCACATTGCCTTGTCTGTATTTCTAAAAAGCGATTGCCACGAGCCCCGCTACAGAACATTTCCTCTTGGCCAAAACCTAACACGCCTTTTGATACTGTTCACGTCGATGCTCTGGGACCATTGCCTGAGTCAGAGGGTTACAAATTTATCCTGGTGTTGGTCGATGCTTTTACAAAGTTTTGTCTTCTGTACCCTATTTACCGTCAAGACACAAGTGAGTTAAAACGGGTAATGTCTCAGGCTGTTTCGCTATTTGGAGTTCCCAAATTGCTAGTTACTGACAGGGGTAGAATGTTTGAGTCTACGGATTTTGTAAGTTGGATATCTGAACTTGGCTCTGAACTGCACTATATCACTCCTGAAATGCACAACTCAAATGGTCAAGTGGAACGCTACATAAGAACTGTGCTCAACATGCTTCGCATTGAAGTAGGACACAAAAACGCGTCCTGGTCAACTACACTTTGGAAAATACAGCTGGTATTGAATATCAGTAAGCAGAAAACCATTCAAACGTCAGCCATCAACTTAATGATTGGAACCGACGCTTCTACTCCAGCCATACGATCGCTGGTGCGTGACTTAGCCGCAAGCACTCCAGGCACCAATAGAGAAGCTTTGCGGGAAGTATTTCGAAGTCGCGCTAGTGAACTTTTGAAGAGGAACCAAGGTCAGCAGGATATCTCTGTCAATCGGTCCAGACGTTCGCCACATGAATACAAGGTTGATGACCTCACTTTTGTTATAAAGTATTCACAGTCAACGGGCAAATTAGATCCTGGGATGCGAGGACCGTACAGGGTAACCAAAGTTCTGCCTAACGGTCGGTATGAACTTAAACTGCTTACTGGAAGCCGTGGAAAAACCACTCAAGCAGCCTCCCAGTACATGGTGCCATGGAAAGGAGAATGGTGCCCAGAAACTTGTGCCATATTTTTTGAAAGTTAGTGTTGTTTCTTAACTATTGTTTATGGTTTCAGAGATGGGCACGAGTGTGTTCCCAGAGGCGTGTGTCGCCTAGCGCACGGGTGTCTTTCCAGAGGCGTGTGTCGCCTAGTGCACGGGTGTGTTCCCAGAGGCGTGTGTCGCCTAGCGCACGGGTGTGTTCCCAGAGGCGTGTGTCGCTTAGCGTATGGGTGTGTTCCCACAGGCGTGTGTCGCCTAGCGTACGGGTATGTTCCCACAGGCGTGAGTCGCCTGGCACACGGGTGTGTTCCCACAAGAGTGCGTTGCCTAGCGTGTGGGTCTGTTCCCAGAAGCATGTGTCGCTCAAACGTTGGGATGCATTCCCCCACAAATGTGTGTTTCTTGCTCAACGTGTTGATGTTTGTCGTCCAGACAGCGTCAGTTGCTGTGGTATAGTATCCGGCAATAATATGGGACGGTTAGGACGCTGACCATCTTATATTTTTGCCCATCTGAATTTTTCTCTTCGTGGTCATGTACACGAATAATCTTGGTAAACTCTTTCAGATGACGAAAACGATGTTGCTGAAGATGACCCTAGCCAACCTGGTAGTAACGAGCCTGTGCCCCTGGTAGCAGGAACTGCCCAGGCCTGATCCCCTGCTGCTGAAATTGGAGCAATGTCAAGATGTTCACGTTGCAGACGCTACCTAAAACTTTCAAGTGGAGGACGACTTGGCGTCAGGAGAAGCCGTATTAGGAAGAAATAAGGTTGTACTTCACATTAAGAAGAAATGAGGTGGAATGCAGCACCTTATGTTAGCTCTATGTAACGGAATGACAACTTCACTCGTAGCTGGTCGCGTGGCGCGTTGGTCAGGAACGTTGCTCAAGGGGCCGTAGCTTTTTCAATTACTTATTTGTTCAGTTTCTCATGGTTTTAATGTTATTTCGCGATAGTTCAGTTCGTTATGTTTTGTGGTGGTTTGAATGGTTTGTGTTTGTCTAGGATAGTTTCCTGAAATTGTTATTTTGTTCCTTAGTTAAATACATGTTATTATTTTACGTATCTTGTGATATTTCTTTTAAAATCCTTCACTTCTGGATGCTAAGACAAGTCAAGACAAGAATTATTTGGTTCTAGGACATGCCGGTTTTCTCACGATGTTTTCCTTCACCGTTTTGAGAGCAGTGGCGATGAAATAAATTACCGCTGGGCTACCGCTGCTTTCTTTTTTTGAGAAATTTTGATCCCCATTGCATTCCACACCACCAGTCTGCGGGGGGCGGTCCCTTACATTCTGTATACATATACTTGTAACAACAAGCAAGTAAAAACTTAAATTATTAGTTCCGTTAGTTTCAATTAGTGCAGCATCCTCACTTAAGGAGGGACCATGGCACTACCAAAATAAATTGTACTCTAAAGCAAGTTCTCCCTTGCTCTTAAGGGTAGCAAAATGTCCATTATAGCAGTATTTCCATTAGAAGACCTCGTAGGCGATGTTTTCCTAACATTATACATTCTTAATATTATCTTGAAGACATTTTCTGCCTGGCGGTATCACTTTGTATTTTTAACGTCATTTTGTCTGTTATCATAATAAATAAACGTCATGTTTGAGTTTGATTTAAGAAATTATTTAAGATGGAGCCGAGATCTCGTTTGGAAAATTAATTCGGAAATGTAAACCGGAACCGGAAAGATACAAAGATATTTTGGAGGCTTTTATACATACATGTATGACGCATCTGGTAATGTAATTATGAAGTCTATTTTAAAACAATATTTCACCCGGCTGATCCTGTGCGATACGTTATGTCTGAGCTTAATAGAAACATGGAATGAAAAAGGACCTTTTCAGGCGTTTTTAATTAAACACGTAACTTTGTTAGCGGAAATCATATTCCATAGCAACAGCAAAATCGATGCATTTTAGTGAATAATTTCAAGCAAGTAATTTAATTTCCTGTTTAAAATTATAAATTCACAAAACCACCACTTTGCAACGCTTACCGCAACAAAACTAGAACGCATGCACTAATAAACACACATACAACATTAAACCCACATTACTTTGAAAATACACTCAAATTCCCTCAGAGGTTCCTCCGGATTCCGGTTCCGGTATCGTAACTACTGCGATAATTGACTATCGGGATTAACTACAGGGTTCATACGGATACCGGATATCGGGATAGCAATAATGCTTTGGTTAAACAAATTCCGGGACAAAACTATTGGTTTTCGTGCCTTTAATGTTTATTTGAGTTTTGATTTTGTTGACTAAAACCTGTTTGTGTCCGTTGCTCTGCTTTGAAGTTATTTATTCGTAAAATACAACGTTTTATGCGAAAGACGTAGACCTACACGATAAAACACCATTGCAAACTTTTCCCATAGATTTTTCAATACAATGATTCTCGACCAATCTAATTATAACACTGTTTTGAGCTATTACGGTTTACAACTAAACTTAAAACGTCGCTTACGGAATATCTTCCGTTTTGTTATTTATATTGAGCAAACAAGAACAATTTTTTCCATCCACCCGCATTCTCCAGTCAACCCGCGATCATGGCGCTTGCCAGCGTCGAAATATCGGGAGCTCAATATAAATAAATCTCACGGAAGATATCCCGAAAGTGACATTTTAAGTTCAATCTATTCTATACAAATAAATAAAATAAAAGTTTCTGTTTTTCACATCAGTTTAACCGGATGCAGCTGAATACCAGTATTTTTACATGGAGCGACTGCCTATCTGACCTCCACATCCCAGGTAGTACTGGGTGGGAACTTAAAACTTATGGAGTTTATTGTAAATATAAAAAAAAAAAACAGTCGAGAGGCACACCGTTTCACGTAAAAATCGAGAAGAAGAAAAAGGTATTGCCACAACACAAAAATAGCATAAAAAAGTGTTGCAAAATCAAAATCAATCAAAATCAAAGCATTTATTTCAAGTAGGCCAATAACAGGCACTTTTGAATTGTCGAAACAAAGATGAAAATTAAATGTAGCTACAGTCCCAGTCACAAGACATAAAAACTGTGAAAGTACTGTAGTTGCCCATTCCCTAGCGTAGATCTCTATGAAGAAGAACGGGCAAGAAACTCCATGGACACTCTTTTAAATCAAAATATTGTTACAAAATCTTGGTTACATCATTCATGTTGAGATGTTATATTATGTGAGAACAATGTAGCAAGATGTGCACGTTAAAAGTGTCCATAGCCAAACAAAAACAAAATACAACTCAAAAACAAAATACCTAATTAATTCAAATAAACCATGGCGACTGAGAGATGACCAGTCACAACTGACAGCGCCCGTTCACGCACATGACGCATGGATCAGCACCATTCAGCTCAACCATTTTGAAGGGAACTAAATGGTCCGACACACGCGCCATGATCAGCGAGACATTTGAGTGAGCATGACATACTCTCAACCGCCAGGGCACATTCAAGTCAAAAACTAAAGTAGGTTTCCAGTGAATGATAGCTTTCTAGTACATAGTACTCACACAATATGGGCTATGCGTTTATATAATACTAAATAGATTGAATCTATACAATGCAAAGATAGTTGTACAATCTTCAGCAGCTCCAACAATACCATTTAATGCTATCAATTTTTGAGCCCCTGTCCTTGTGGAGCAGGACCAGCATTGAGCCAAGCATTTTTATCAGCGATATAATCGCTCAACTTGTAATATGCTTGCTTACATAGTGTGCGTTTAATGCATGTTTTAAATTTAGTCTCATTCAGTTCAAGAATACTTTGTGGAATTTTATTATAGCATCTCAAACAGTACCCCATGAAAGATGAGTCTACTTTAGCGAGTCTAAAGCCTGGCTGAACTAGTTGGTCCCTATTTCTAGTACTGTAATTGTGTCTGTCGCCTCTTTTACCGAAAAGATGCAGATTTTTTCTAACGTACATTATGTTTTCGTAGATGTATTGGCAATGAACCGTCATGATGCCAATATCCTTAAAAAGTTCCCTTAGAGAATCGCGCCTACGAAGATTGTATATGGCTCGGATGGCTCTTTTCTGCAGAATAAATATAGACTCAATATCAGCAGCCCGTCCCCATAGCAAAATACCGTAAGACATTATACTATGGAAGTAACTAAAATAGACCAGTCTAGCGGTATCTACATCAGTGAATTGACGGATTTTTCTAATGGCATATGCTGCTGAACTTAAGCGCCCCGCAAGAGATGTTAAATGAGAACCCCATTGTAGCCTTGAATCAAGCGTAAGCCCCAGGAAAACCGTTTTATCTACGAATTCGAGTTTCTCTTTATTCAATATTATCTCACAATCACTACTTTTAACATTCGGTAATGAAAATCTTATGCATTTCGTTTTTTTTTCATTCAATACCAAATTGTTTGCTGTGAACCAATTTTGGACCTGAAGTAGGGCATCATTCACGTCATCTAGATTTTGGGCCCGTCTATTTATCTTAAAAATTAGAGAAGTGTCATCAGCAAACAACACCATATTTTGAGGTTGGTGTTTCAACAAATAGGGTAGATCATTTATATATACTAAAAAAAGGAAAGGACCCAATATTGAGCCTTGCGGAACCCCCATTTTTACATTCAAACCCTGTGAATTAACACCATTTATTTGAACATGTTGTTTTCTATCGCTCAAATAAGATTTTAGCAGGCTAAGTGCAAGTTTACCCATTCCGTAATGCTCCAGTTTCAAAAGTAATGTGTCATGATTTACGCAATCAAAAGCTTTGGAGAGATCACAGAAAATTCCTATTGCGTCTTGCGACTCTTCCCACGCAGCAAATATGTGCTTTAATAGGGTTACACCGGCGTCAGTTGTACAACGTCCCTTGGTGAAACCATACTGTTGATCATGTAAGATTCTGTTGGTGTTAAAATGATAAAGCATTTGATTAAGCATTACTTTTTCAAAAACCTTGCTAAAAACTGGTAACACGGATACAGGTCTATAATTATTGGAATCTTTACTGTCCCCGGATTTGAAAAGAGGTATGACTTTACTGTATTTCATTAAATCCGGGAAAACTCCTTGGTCTACACATAAATTAAAAATTAAAGCTAAATACGGGGCTATGGTCTCAAGTATAGATGTACAAACTTTGATAGACATTCCCCATAAATCTTCGGTCAGTTTGATTTTAATTTGCCGGAAAGCTTTAATAACTGTCATAGGGTTAATGTGTTTAAATTTAAATTCAGCCAGGCAGCCAGACACATTCGCCTTTAATAAGCCAATTGAGGCTTCAGGTGAGGAATTAAGAGCCTCCGTAGTTTTTATTGGTATTTCGGTAAAAAAATTAACAAATTCTTGAGCTACTTCCTGATCAGAGCTTTTAGGACCACATGCTGTATCTAATGTAAAGCTATTATTACGTATTTTCTTCCTGTTAGTCTCGTTATTTATGACTTTCCAAACGGTCTTTATTTTATTTTCTGCTGTTTTGATCTTGTTGCTTATGTGCAGGGCTTTAGCAACCTTGCAAGTATTTCTAAAAATCTTTGAATACGTAGCAACATACTTGCTAAAAGTTTCAGTGTTTATAAAAGGCTTAAGGCTATAAAGCTCAAATAGCCTTTCCCTACTTTTTCTGATACCTCTAGTTGCCCAATCACTAAATATAAATTTAGGGCAAATACTCTTTGTCTTCTTTTCAAAAGTTTTGTTGAATTCCGTGTGAACTAATGAAAAGAAACGATCATACAATTGATTTATATTAATATCCTCTTGGCTCATTACACTTAACTTGTTCTGTAGGGAAATATTATACCTATTTAATTTGCAAGAAGTTATAGGTCTAAATTTAATCTGAACTTTTTGTATTGGAGTTTTACAACTAAAAGTTACAGTTTGTCCGCTATGGTCAGACGGCAAACAATTTATTATGGCTTTATCTAAGTAATCACAATCGCAGAAAACATTATCTATACAAGTAGCAGAAGAAGTTGTGATTCTAGTGGGTTCAATAAAAACGTTAGTCAAGTCAAATGACTTAAAAAGATTTAATAACCGACTGCTATTTGAATTTTCTTCTAAAATATTGATATTAAAATCACCACAAATTATTGTAGCTTTATTACTGGCTGCAAGTTTTGCCAGGACATCTTCCATTATTGATTCAAATATGGAAAAGTTTTGATAGTTTGGGGGTCTGTACACACACACAATAACATGCTTATCTAGCTCAACACAGGACAGTTCGACGCAATGTTCAACCGAGAGACCTACTATGTCATTACGTTGCTTATATTTAAAACTATTTTTTATTAATATTAGGGAACCTCCACGAAGCATAGTTTTACGATTAAAGCAGCTACCCACCATATAGTTCTCATAATTAATAAGCATTTGGTAATCCTTTAGCCAAGCTTATTAACTAAAATTTTTACTATTTTCGTTAACAGTAAAATAATAAGTCTATATGTTTAGGTTTAGACTGTCCTAAACATTCGTATTGTACTACTTTTTCTTACTCACAGAAAGGAGAAATAATGTAATTCTTGATTTCAGATTCAAACAGACTTTTTTTAATCTGAAGTACCCACTTAAGGATCACGTTAATCTAGATCACTGAACAGACACTATCACGGAAATAATCTTAAAAGCTAAATGGTTAAAAAACACTGAAGATTGATGTCGGCAGACTGTCTTTTTAGTTAATTAAATCCAAAAATTAAAGGGAAAAGTGTTTATTTTTCACGGAATAATTAAATTTTCTCATTATCTCGGCGAAGGTGATGAATGAATATTTATTATGTATAAACCCATTTATTTTAATGAAGAGGTTGTGTCTGGTGATTGGGGTCTGACAGAAGGTGATGTTTCATCGTGTTTTACGTCTTTAGTTCTCTAATTGGAAGACTTTACAGGATCTCTATTATTTGTGAGTCATTTTCAGTTCGTTTTATTATTGATGAATTAAGTAAATAAGGTATTTCGAATCAACTGTGTCTTAATACCTACATGTTTCGGAAGGAAAACATCGTGAGGAAACCGGTATGTCCGAGGACCAAAAAACTCGAAAACATGTGACATCTACGAATCTGTACTGGGCCCGCGTGCTAGATTATAGCCCATTTCTTCTCATAGAGAGAAGGCCTGTGTCCCAGCAGTGGGAACATTTACAGGCTGATGATGATGATGACGGCTACAGATGGGTGTGAAAACAAACTTAAGATTAGCTGGCTAAACTTAGTTTCCGCGTAAATTATATGTATAAGCGCTTACGCTATTCTGCTGTAAAAGCATAATACAATACCACTTGGTAAGACTAGTTGTCAGACTTTTCGTGCCACTTACTACTTGTAACGTCTGTCAAAGATCTACTACAAATGACAGCCGGGATCAACAGTTTAACGTGCATTCTTGGTATGTAACTTGGTATCAAACTTGGTATGTAACGGGTGGTCTGGTCACCCATCATAAAAAAATGTAGCCCACCAGTAATTAGGGAAAAGGGTCCAAGCTACGGCGGTCAGGGCACCAGAGAGAGGAACCTCCTAACAATACGAGCCATGTCCAGGAGTATTATTATACTTTTCATACTTTTACGCAGCTCGGCTTTATGCCGGATTAGTAGAATAGTACGGGCCAAAGCCAAGTACTACCCCAAGAGAGTGGTGATATGATGAGATGATGATCTAGTCAGATTGTGTGATGATGAGTGTCCATTAAACTGTGTCTGTGCTGTGATTGAGGGTCGAGTTTGTGAGGTGGTGATAACAGCCTCATTCTCATTTTGTAAAAATTTTCTGACAATCCTACAAGTATTAAGGATTGCAGCCTTCTGAAGGCTTTGATACGTGTATGGTGGTAAATCAAGTGATTTTAAAGATTGATGGAGCTGTTTAGGTATAACACCTGTTGTTGATAACACTATTGGGACTATGGCGACATTATTAAGACTCCACATTCGGGTGATTTCAAGTTTAAGGTCAATATATTTTGCGAGTTTTTCCGCTATTGTGTTTTGTAGGTTGTGCGTGTTTGGTACGGCGATGTCTATGATTAACGCGGTTATTATTATTATTATCAGTATTAGTATAGATATCTTTAATCATTTTTCATAAAAATTTACCAAGGTAATCGGAAGCCACAGCGGCTCTATGGTCGTACATTCAGCAGTATACGTCCGGCCACGGTGACATACGAGGGACTGCGGTCGAATACGCAATTAATTATGCGTTCATTATTAATTATTATTCACGACTATCAACCATTATCAAGCTGTTATCGAGAGAACTGATTGTGGTGACTGGATTCTGCTTCAGAGTCGTCAGGCCCATTATACAAAACAGGATGTAAAAAACCTCATCACGAAGGTGTCAATCAAAATAAGTTACTTTACGCAAAAATTTGCTACGAAACGACATTTTTTTGGGGTGAAAAATCATGTTTTGTGCTAGAACTGTAACACACTCAAAACATTGTACTGTTGTATGGTTTGAAAGTTGTGAATAGTACAGTGGTTGTGGAGGTGTATAAGTAAAAATCTTACAACAAAAACTTGTGAAAAAGTTGTAACTTTGACCTCCCAATAATCTCCGTAACTAGACGGTTCCCAGGTATGGTGTAGAACAAAAATATGATCGCAATGACGGAGAGAACAAGTGGCTTTCTGTTTCGTTAATTTTTAACACCTTTTACAGCTTATTTTCATAGCTTAAACTGAGGAAGCTATGTCATTGGTTAGGTTAAACCTCAAGTGGGAGGGAAAGAGATGTGTTTTATTTTCTCGGAACGTGTGGAGCGATTTTGTGAATGGTGTGCGGCGAACTAGCAGGCAGAGCGCAGCAGGGGAGACAAGAGCTGTGGCCTTGCTATCTGTTAGCCACGCCTCGCTAAACTACTCTCTTTTATTCTTATCCGAATATCTGACCGTGGCATCACTTTGGGCCCTATCAGAATATCTGCGCTGTGACAGTTTTTTTAAATGTAACAGCACCACGCTGAGATAGGAGCCTTATGGCCTCGTACAGGACCAATTTTGTTTCTCTTTTATTTTATTTTTTTATTTTCTGTCTATGTTTACTTTTAATTATTATAATTACAATTTAAGCACTTTTTTTGTGTGTTTCAAATGAATGCTTTTTCAAACACTGTTTTAGGCTTTCACGGTTTAAAACGAAACTTATATTGTCACTTACGGGATATCTTCCGTGATTATTTATTGTTTTGAGCTTTTTCTTTCTTTCTCTTACCTAAAAACAGTCCTACTTCACTCTAGCCAACTCACACCTCCATTCTCCATTAGTAGAAACACTCTGCAATGTCGCCCATCACCGCACATCTCCTACTCTTTCCGTTTCGCTGGAAACCGGGTCTCAATACAGTCAGGCAAGAGAATCCACAGGCACTAAGAGCTGCCCCTGATGATGCATTCATGCGTGATGCTTGCATAACATTTGTGCAGTGGACCTGCAATCATGGATTACGGATTATTATTATTATTAGAATACGAATAATTAACTCGGCTGAGTGCCTCGTTTAATGGTCGCAAGTATGTCCTCTGTGTGTTTTGGGTTCGATTCACGAATCGGACCAAGTGTTATCAGAATTTATTCAGTAGCACGGAATCTAGATTCATGCCCAGATATTGGCAATAGGCTCGCCCGCTATAAAATGTAACTTAAACCTGTTTTAAGCTATCACGGTTCACAACTAAACTTAAAATGTAACTTACGGAATATCTTTCGTGATTGCGCCATGATCGCGGCTTGACTCGCCATCATGGCGCTTGCAGCAACAGCATCATAATATCGGGAGCTCAATATCAACAATCACGGAATATGGGATATCTTACAATAAAATTCCTAATGACATAAAAGAATGTAGCAATATTAATATCTTTAAAAACAAATTGTTCCAAATTCTTGTGGAGAAGTGTTATTACTCTGTAGATGATTTTTTATCGACCAGAACTTTTTAAATGTATCGTGTCCGCTTGACCATAATTTATTGTTGTTGTTGTCTTGTGTCTGTCATGCATGACTAAAAGTAATAATACAGGGTGAATTTGAATAAATGCGACAAAATGAAATGGGAGCTTCAGTTACAGTAACATAGTAATTATAAACTGTTTTTTCTACTATCTAAATCGTTAAAAAAAATTACGCGATTATCGTTTTCAAAAGGTCCATTGATGTTATTATCTTTATTTAAGTACGAATTATCGGTATTCCCGTTCATAGCGGTCATTTACCTAATTTAGCCTAGTTTCTAATGTAAGTATCGCGCGACGTTGCCAAACCTCGCATGTGCGCCAGCGCTGACATCCCTTCCCGGCGACCGCGCGCCGCCCACTACCCTTCCTTCGTTAATTACAATTTTACATTTGATATTTTATACATTTTCTTGACAACACGTATTATTGTATATTTCAATTTGTCGCATCTATTCAATTTCACCCTGTATAATCAATGTTTAATCTTAAATGGAATTAGAATTTCGACTCATATTTTGATTGTTATATAATAATTTGTATGCCCAATTGGCTGATCATGGTATGAACATTATTAGTTTATATTTATGTAATGAACACCTGCATTTAACCCATGTATCACAAATAAACGAATTGATTTGATTTGATTTTCTTTCGTATGTGTTAAGTAACATTTTAAGTTTAACTTTAAGTTAACCTAAATTTTACGACGACCCGAATGGCGTAGCGGTAGTGAGGCTGCCTTACGTTCTTAAGGTCCTGGTTTCGAATCCCGGGAGAAGCAAATGTTTGTGTGATGAGCATGGACATTTTTGTTTCCGAGTCATGACAAAAAGTATATATGTAGTATATCAACTATCTGGTGTCTACAACACAAACCTTGCTTAGTGTAGCACTAGATGGCGCTGTGTGTAATGTCCAGCGATATTATTATTTTTATTGTAAACCTAATTAACGAAAAGTAATACCCCTGCCTAATCCTTTGGCAGTTCCAGGCGTGATGGTATGTTATGTTATAGCTTCACATAACAAGTGATATTAGGATCAAAGTCGAAGAGTGTCCATGGAGTTTCTTGCCCATTCCTCTTATAGAGATTTACGCTTTGGAATGGGAAACTACAGTACTTTCACAAGTTATTACGCCTTGTAACAGTGACTGTAGGTTCGCTTTTATCTCACTTTTTGACATTCAAAAGTGTCGGTAATGGTCTAATTAAAATAATACTTAGAGTTTGAATTTGAGTTCGGATTCAAACCAAACTTTTCTTCATCACAATCCTGAATTGAGCATTTATTTGCAACTAGCTTCTGCCTGCGACTTCGTACGCGGATCCTGTTGCTTTTGCCAGCGACACCGGGTTCGTCAAAATCGAAGATCTGAAACGTCTAATTCTAAGAGCCCGGGGACGGGAAAATAACGGATCTTTCCCACCTGAGCAAGCTTTACAAAAAGTAAAATTTTGAACCATACCTCCGATGGCGGAATATGTGGCGTATTCAATCATAGGAGTATACGTAAATGAACTCCGTTTCTTATCAACCCAAGGAAGGTCGTCATGCCCTACGGCTATATCTTGAGACACCCGATTCTTCAGATGTTATCGACATTCTGTTCAGAGAATGTCGAAGTCTTCGCGCTCTTCTTCTGTCTATTGCGGTTCTATATCAAGTGTTCAGGTTTCCAAGATAAATTATAGCCTATATGTTGCCCAGACATAATACCTATACAACAAAAAAAAAATCATTCAAATCCGTCCAGTACTTCCGAAGATTAGCGTGTACAAACAAACAGACAAACAGACAAACAGACAGACTTTTTTTTTTGGATTCGTGCTCTATTACTGTTCCTAAACCCCCTTCAATTATTATTTTTTAAATAATTATATTCAATGTGGAGACAGCTCTTTTACTCTTTTATTATATGTATATAGATTTAGCGCTCAAGTACACTCACACGAGTCTATTCAGGTAAAACCTCTTCCCTTTTTATCGATAAATCGAACGCTAATTACCTATGATCCTTACATGAACATGAAAAGCAGATATTCTCCATTTTATATTTATCCCAGATCATTTTGAGAAGCAGTGGTATTCAGCTTACATATTCAATGTAAGTAGGTACTTATTCTCCTAGACGCAGCTAAGCTTAACCCTTATAACAGCTATTACTATACCCCATCAATTTTATTGGAATTTAATATTACCCATATTTCATTCAGCTGTAATTTATTAGGTTTTTTTTTTTCAAAATCACCGCCGTTTAGTTTATAAAGCTTACATCCATGAGCTGAAAGAAATTTCATCGTTGCATTCTTGAATTTCAAAGCGTTTTAGGGTTCCGTGGGGAATGGCAAATACCCGCATCGTTGCAACACGTTGACGCGGACCTATGTCTGTCTGTATTTCAGTCATAGAATATTATATTGCCTACCCTTGTAACTTAATTTACACTGTTTCCTACTATCTTAACGTTACTACACGGAAACGTACAAATTATATGCTAAAACCTTCCTCGAGGTGTAAACAGCATGAAAACCAGTGCAGTAGTTTTTGAGTTTATCGCGAACAGACAGACAGACGTGGCGGAAGACTTTGTTATATAATATGTAGTGATGCACGTTTTAGGAATACAGAAACTTAATCCGAGTACTTCTTCAGTTGAAGAAACATTATTTTAACACAATCATTAACCACAAGTTCATTAGATTACCATAAGTTTGGTATGTTTGTAAGAAGAAGAATTCTGACTTGACCAGACAAACAGTTAAAATTAAACTTATTATTTTCAACACCATAATTAAACACATCCATGGTTACAGGCCTCTTTTTCGTGCCAATCTCCACGTACCAGTGCCTGCCTCATCTGATTGATTCTTAACTAGCTTCTGCCCGCGACTTCGTACGCTTTCCCACCTGAGCAACACATACCGTTTGTTTCTTTGGCCATTTAACAGCTTCCCAAAAAGTAACATTTTGAACCATACCTCCGATGGCGGAATATGTGGCGTATTCAATCATAGGAGTATACGTAAATGCACTCCGTTTCTTATCAACCCAAGGAAGGTCGTCATGCCCTACGGCTATATCTTGAGACACCCGATTCTTCAGATGTTATCGACATTCTGTTCAGAGAATGTCGAAATCTTCGCGCTCTTCTTCTGTCTCTTCATGCCGTACTCCAGCAATTCTTTCTCTCTCACATTCTAACTGATTATGAATATTTTTTTGTGTGCGTGTTTGGGGCAATGTATGATAATCTCGAGCAGCAGTTAGTCGCGCATCACGTTCATCACTCGTTTCAAAAGACCTGTTAGTAGATTTGCGAATACGCTGAGAACTCAAGCGTATGGGTAAACGTTTTCGATTCGCGAGATAATGCATATCGCTCACGATCAGCGGTCAGTCGCGGATCACGTTCCCCACTTATCCCTAGAGACCTAGAAGCAGATGCGTAGATACGATGAGAACTCAAGCGTAATTCTCTATCCGTGAACATCTCCGACTCGCGAGACAATGCGTGACGTTCCCCACTTGTCTCTAGAGATCTAGAAGTCGATCTACGCATCGATATCGCATCATAAGATGAACGCAGTCAGGCATCTATTCTTCACTGGTCTCTAGAGACCTGGATGTGGATGCGTAAATACGCTGAGAAAGCAGGCGTGCTTCGCGATCGGAAGAGGTTTCCACGGAGCAAGTTGCAGCTTGATGTTCTCGAACAGCATCAAGTCTCTCCTGACGATCTTCGGTAGATTCTTGGGATCTTATGATCCTCAATCTTTTAGCTCCTTTGGAACATTGGGAAAGGTTTGACTTCTTTCTAGGGATGGTTATAGTTATGTTGTGAAGATACCTGATCAATTAAAATCTAAGTGCCCTGCGTTACCGGGTAGGCTACCGAGTAACGAAGATAAATGTAAAAGGAAATTAAACACTAAAATTACATGAGCCCGAAGACATATTTATTCGCCAAAATGAGTTTTGGTCAGTAGAGTCAAATTTTCAATGATATACAATCTTCATTGAAAATCAGTTCTAAACTGTTACCGCCTTAACCGCGTGGAGGTATTCCCAGTTTTTGTAATTATATAATAACACAGTGAAATTAGTGATGGCTTTGCAATAATTTTCACATCAGATGTTTCAGATCTTCGATTTTTTATAAGTCAACAGGAAATGCCCATCAGACCGAACAACTTTTGCTAAGACGTCATTCCTATATGTGTTATGGTGTAGCTGGGCTCTTGGAGTTCCACAACAGGTGTCCCAGATCTTCGATTTTTATAAATCAACAGAGAGTGCTCATCAAATTGAACAACTTTTGCTAAGACGTCATTCCTATATGTGTTATGGTATAACTGGGCTCTTGGAGTTCCGCATCAGGTGTTCCAGATCTTCAAATTTATTCTCTCAGCAGAAAATGCTCATCACATGGGACAATTTTTGCTATGGTGTTATTTTTGTATCTCTTATAGTTTAGCTGGTCTGTTGCGGTTCTACATCAGGCGTTCAGGTTTCCAAGATACATTATAGTCTATATGTTGCCCAGACATAATATCTATACAACGAAAAAAAAAATCATTCAAATCCGTCCAGTACTTCCGAAGATTAGCGTGTACAAACAAACAGACAAACAGACAAGCAGACAGACTTTTTTTTTGGATTCGTGCTCTATTACTGTTTCTAAACCCCCTTCAATTATAATTTTTTAAATATATTCAATGTACAGACACAGCTTTTTTACTCTTTTATTATATGTATAGATATAGATATAGATAGAAGATGTACGATAAATCAACCTCACTTTAGCCTGCAGAACCCTTCTTAATTCCTCCGAAACGCTGCTGGCAGGTTTATTCACAAAATCCATGGATAGTTCATAAGATTAATTTTCAACATTTTCTCAATCTGAATGGTACCTATTTGGATTAACATTTAATAGGGTTTCAGCACTAATGGAAATTACAAAACACAATTATTTTAAATGAATTGCAGATGCTTTCTATATAACTTTAATCTCATTACTTATGCAAAATGAAAACCACGGGCGGTTTCGTGTGATTATACTGAAGATCTTTTATTAAAAGTGTTTTACAAGTAACGGTGAGACTTGTTTTGAAGTATAAAGTAATAGTAAAACTCTTACATCGAAAAGTAGCGAGATGGAGATTTACTTAATTGAGTACTTAAATATCAGTAAAGGTAAACAGTAGGGAATTCAATGTATAATATGAAGGGTGTAAAAAACCTCATAACGAAGCCGAAACGAGCTTGTTCTCCCCGCTATTGATCATTTTTTTGACCTAGAAACTGACGTATTCTGGGATTCGGGAAAACTGAAGAGTCTGGACACGGGAAATAAATGATACGCCTTGTGACCAGTTCAGGTTTAATCGCAGACTGAATACATTGAGCACAACCTACCGCCATGTTATAACAATCAATGTACCCCCATATTATCATACATTACAGAAACCTTCTAGTACTGAGATATTGGGGATCAAAGCTCCAAATTTTTGACAAGTTTTTTTGAAATACAAGTTTTTAATGTGAGATTTTTACTGTAAACACCTCTACAACCCCCGTACTATTCAATCCATCTATCAGCACATTGTTTTAAGTGCGTAACATTGAGTTATACCACAAAACATGACTTTTCACCCCAAAAAAAAAAGTTGATGTACATAGTGCTTGGTTGACGGCTTCGTGATGAAGTTATTTCCACCCTGTATAAATGGGATCCTAAGGATCACTTTTCTTATTCCTTTTTAATGACACGCCACTTGATCGTCAACTTTATCGTTTTTGTTTTTCACAAAATGGCGTCTGGTTATCGCCATAGTAAATTTTAATTCCTGTCATGACTTTAGTGGCACTCGCAAGATTAAGAAAAATCGATCGACGCAAGAATCGCACTTTTTGTCCTTTCAGTGCCACAAAGAAACAAACATACAAATATGGGCTACTAAACACATTACCGTCCTCAGTCGAGTAATAAAAACGAAGCGTTTATTTGCTGGATATAGGCTTGTTTTTCATCTCTACCCTTATGTTTAAGGGTGAGATATATCAAGTTACCACATCACATGATCCCAATTTTCTTTGTTCAATTAATGTCTCTATTCATTTACAAACTAAACATCGACCTACTTACGGAACCGGCCAAGTTATACCAGAACATTTATTTGTAAGACTAGCGGACGTCATGCGGTTTCACTCGCGAAGATGGTTTTCCCGTGGGAGTATGGGTATAAAATAAAGGGTGTAAAACACGTCTTCACGAAGCCGAAAGGCACTTGTTCTCCCCATCATTGCGATCATTTTTTTTGTTCTACACCATACCTGGGAACCTTCTAGTTACGGAGATATGGGGGGTCAAAGTTGCCACATTTTGACAAGTCTTTTTTTAAATACAAGTTTTTTTTGTAAGATTTTGAATTTTAACACCTCCACGACCCCCGTACTATTCAATCCAACCATCAGCACTATGTTTTAAGTGCGTTACATTGAGTTCTACCACAAAACATGATTTATAACCTCAAAAAAAAAAAAAAACTTGAGAGGTTTCAAGGGACACCCGGATGGAACGAAGTTCTTTCGATTAACTAGTGAAGGAATTGTAATAAAATAATCGTCGCGACACCACACTGTTCAATGCGAAATAGAAATGAAACAAACGCATTGCAAACTTCATTTATTTTTAAAAAGAAAAAAAGTGTCGTGACAAATTTTCGTAAGAATTTTTTCCGTCTAGCCCCCTTTCACAACGCGCGATAAGGAACTTCGTTCCAATTGTTTCCCAGCAATTATTTTTGCGTAAAGTTACTTAGTTTGATGTACAGAATGCTTGGTTAACGGCTTTGTGAAGAGGTGTTTTACACCCTGTATAGCTTGTTTTACTCGCTGATAATGTAGCTATCCATTGCTGAAAGAATTTTTCAAACGGTTCAGTAGTTTTTATGTTAATTTGTTAAATACAAAAATACAAATCTTTACTTTATAATATTAGTCATCATCTGCCTAGCCTTTTCCCAACTATGTCGGGGTCGGCTTCCAGTCTAACCGGATGCAGCTGAATACCAGTATTTTACATGGAGCGACTGCCTATCTGACCTCCACAACCCAGTTAGTACTGGGAAACACGATTCCACTTGGTAAGACTGGTGTCAGACTTTTGGGGCCACTGACTACCTGTCACGACTGTCAAAGATGGACAAATGACAGCCGGGACCAATGGCTTAACGTGCTTGCCGAGGCACAGGGGAAACTCGGTATGTAAGGGTGGTCATCCATCCTTTGTAATATTAGTATAGATATAAATTGAGCAAAAGTAAGTACATACGTATAAAGTTAGACGGATCATCATCGATCGTCATCATCATTCTCTTGCCCTGTTATCCCGATTTAATTCGGGTCGGCGCTGCATGACTGTCTTCTTCTTTCATACTTCTATAGAAGTCGTCATCTCATCGCTTATTTAGCCATATCATCCTTTACACAGACCATCTATCGGTTCTTTGGTCTTCCTCTACCTTCTCTAATACTCATTCACATTAATAATCAAAAACTTTTTGCAAAAAATAAAACCGACTTCAAAAAACACAAAAAAGTGAAAAAAACAAAGCAAAGTTATTTTTCACTTTTTTTGAGTTTTTTGAAGTCGGTTTTATTTTTTGCAAAAAGGTTTTATTTTTCACTTTTTAGTGGTTTACTTGCGCTTACCCCTTCACAGCATACCGGCGTGATGTTATGTTATGAACTGGTATAAACAATAGACAGACATGAGATTTCAGCAATCCCAGTCGATTTGCTATCATTTATTGAGGAATTCCGTTGCCTATCTCCGAAGGTCTTCATCAGATCTTCACCAAATTGAAATGGGACCACTTTAAGAAAGTACTCTTCTTAAAACTACCCAGATCGCAACAAGTGTGCCTATAAACTTTGAAGAGTTATCTCTATTTCTCCAGGATCCCATCATCAGATCCTGACTTGATGAATATGGGACCACCTGGAAAGTATATCCTTTCAAACAAAAGAATAATTGTTCACGCATCATACGCGTGAACGAGCAGCGGTGGGGGCGCGGGAGGAGAGGTAACAGCTGATCGAGTCGGCGGCCGCGCCGCGCACTCTCGCCTACAGATTCGGACAGCATCGCACGTACTGTGCAATCAATTTAAATTAATATTGTAACCGACTTCTGTACCAATTATACAACTTTATTCAAGCGGAGTCATCTTTTATTCAAATATCCAACATTTGGCGACCGTGAACAAAATCGAAAATTATACTGGTCATTTGGGCGACCATCTTCAATATAAGCTGAAGAGATTGGACGGGATTGCTGCTTATGCTGCCTTCTGCCCTGGTGGAGTGAAGAACTTTGCTGAAGACCGTGCTGGACGTCTAGCTGGGTACTCAAGGGAAGTAGGCCTGTATTCCTATCCACTATTTTCCTCTTCAAACTTGTGTGCAGCTTGCCGCTCCGATAGCGTTATAAGATAGCATTTCTTGCGCACGTAATATTACGCTTCGGCTATTGCGAGAGCTTGCCTATTTCTTACCTATTAGAGGTACTACCTATTTATAAAGTATTTCTATTTCTTACTGCATTTGGCTGCATTGCCTTGTCATTTCATTAATCCATTTGGCTATCCTATTGCATTTCAAAGCATAAATCCATATTTTTTTTGAATATCGCCTAGTCATTTTTTCCGTTAGCGTTTTTTTTTTCCACATACCCCACATAAGGTTAATTTTAAATTTGTTGTTAACTGTAACTCATTTATGCAAAATTCCAGATAAGCGCTAAGGCTAACTGTCTTCGCTGAGCCCAGAGCTTGGTTTGTGGCTGACGAGCCCATCGAGCGTTTGAGTGCCGGCTGCGGGAGGACGGCTGGTTCGAAGATCGGCGGAACCGTTGTAACTGGTTTGATCATTTCATTTTCTTGCCTAATTCATTGTTCAATTTTGTTGTTTCCTATAATTAGTTATGGAAGGAAGAATGAAGGATCTTGTTAAAAAGCGTAGCATTATAAAGGGGAGATTAACAAAATGTAAAGAATATGTAAATGTATTAACGCAGGTAGGCGCGAATAAATTGACTAGTATTCAAGTGAGAGAATTATCATTACGGGTTGACAAATTTCAAGAATTGTTATCAGAGTTCAACGAAATTCAATCGGAGTTAGAATTAATCTCTTCAAATGAGGATGAGCAATTAACAGAGCGGGAATCTGTTGAGTCACAATTTTTTTCTCTTCTTTCCACAGCTAAAGAAGCCATCGAGTTTGCTAATTTAGAGAAGGGATCAGTGAATGGTGAAAGCATATCGAGCCAATGTTCACATTCCATGAATTCTATAAAATTACCCACAATAAATTTACCGAAGTTTGATGGTAATTATTTGAAGTGGTTGGAGTATAGGGACACTTTCGATTCCCTTATTAATAAAAATGATTCGATTCCATTAATTAATAAGTATCATTATCTCAGATCAAGCTTAGAAAATAGTGCCGCTGTCGTTATAAGATCAATTGAGTTTACCGCTGATAATTATAGAAACGCCTGGCAAATTTTATGTGACCGTTATAATAGCAAAAATATTTTAATAAATAACCACCTTAAGTCGTTATTAAGTATCGATCCTATTGTGAAGGAATCATTTAAAGCATTGCGCTATTTAATTGATCACATATCTAAAACCTTGAGTTCTTTGCATACTTTAGGGCGTCCTACTGAACAGTGGGATGATTTATTAATATTTATAGTCTCAGCAAGGTTGGATTCCGTCACAAGTATGAAATGGGAGGAACATAAAAATAGTTTATCGGATTTACCGACACTCGATAATTTTTTCTCATTTTTACGCAACCGAGCGGACATCTTGGAAACTACCCACTATAACAGATATGATAAACATGAACATAATAAGTCGAACGCTCAAACTAATAAATCGGTGAGATCTTTCTTAGCTGCTTCGGATTCGGATACGGAAAGGAAGGATCATAAATATCAATGCGTAATTTGTAATCAAAATCATTTTGTTTATAAATGTTCGAAGTTCAAGGAAATGAACAACGATGATAGGATACGCGAAGTAAATAAGTTAAAACTATGCACTAAATGCTTACGTAGTGGGCATAATAGTCATCAGTGTCGTTTGAAAGGTTCATGCCAGATATGTAAAGGGAAACACAACACCTTGATACATAAAAATGACACTAATACGAGCGAGGAGCAAAGCGCAAGCGCACATAGTCCACCGGTTACACTATCGGCCACTACGATGACTCATACGTTGTTGTGTACGGCGCAGGTGGAACTCGTTAACGAGTCAAACAATAGAAAGGTTATGGCGCGAGCACTGTTAGATACTGGAAGTCAATCGTCATTTTTAACAGATGTTTTGAGGGAGAAATTAGGGTTCAATAAAACTTCTAGTGAAACCTTCAAGGTTTGTGGACTTAATGATATTAAAACTAACATTTTAGGAAAGTGTATCGTAAAAATAAATTCTCATTCAAGTACCTATAGTACTCGGGTCTCCTGTTTGTTGGTGCCAACGATAACAGGTATTTTACCCAGCGTCGAAATAGACGTCCGAGAATTAGATATCCCATGCGGTATACAACTCGCGGATCCAAAGTTCTACCAGCCTTCCAATATAGACATACTGTTGGGGGCTGACATATTTTGGAATATTATTGGAACAAATCAAATTAAGCTAGGGTCTAATAAGCCTACTTTACAAGAATCACAATTGGGGTGGTTGATAGCCGGCCCAGTCGGTATCAGTCAGTCCAAGTCTAAGGTCTATTGTTATTTCAATCATTTTTCGAATCTTGATAATTCCCTTAAGAAATTTTGGGAGATTGAAGAACTACCTTCAGAGACAAAAACATATTCATTAGAGGAACAGTTTTGCGAAAATGACTTCGTAGAAAACACGAGCCGCTTACCTGACGGTCGGTTTTGTGTCCGTATGCCATTAAAAGAACCCGAAACTAGTCTCGGTGATTCGTATTATATGGCTAAGAAACGTTTTTTGAATTTAGAATTAAAATTAAATAAAAATCCGAAACTTAAGGACTCATACACTCAATTTATAGATGAATATAAAGAATTAGGTCATTTGAGTGAAGTAAATCGTCCAGAGTTTGGCAACTACCTTCCACATCACTGCGTAATTCGCGAGAAGAGTGAAACGACAAAGTTGAGGGTGGTATTCGACGCCTCAGCCAAGACTTCTTCTGGTAAGTCATTAAATGACATACAGGCTGTAGGTCCAGTTGTACAGTCCGACTTATTTTCAATTTTGTTACGCTTCCGCGGGCATAGGTTTGTTCTCTTAGGAGACATTGAGAAAATGTACCGACAAACGGCCTTGCATACTTCTCAACGTCACCTTCAGTTAATTCTGTGGAGGGATTCATCTCTTACGGAACCCGATGATAATAATGATTTAAAAGTTTTACAATTAAATACAGTTACATACGGATTGGCCAGCGCTCCATTCCTGAGTACCAGATGTTTATTACAATTAGCTAAAGAATGTAATGACGACACTATCGCGAACATTATTAAAAGTGACTTTTATATAGATGATTTGAATACGGGAGCGGAAAGTGAAAGTGAATTGCTGCACATTTATAAGAATATTAAGGAAATTCTAGATTCAGCATGCTTTCCTTTAAGAAAGATTCGTACAAACTGCTTACAGGCATTTGCTATCGATGAAACTATGTTCGACCCTGTAGATTTAACAAAAGATTCTAGTGTGCTAGGTTTGAAGTATTCGCCAAAATTAGATATTATTGAGTTTCCCTCAAAGGTCGAATCGCCACCGGAAATTGTTACAAAAAAGGTCGTTATAGCTGCTATTTGTAAAATATTTGATCCTTTAGGATTAATTTGTGCATGCATTATTAAGGCTAAAATCTTTTTGCAACAGTTATGGGTTATCAAACTAAACTGGGAGGAGCCTATACCACAAACTCAATTAGAAACATGGTTAAAATTCATTGCCAATTTGCACTTCCTTTCTAATATTAAAATTAGCAGAAATGTTCTTTGCAATTTCCCGATATCCATAGAACTACATTGCTTCGTCGATGCGTCACAGAAAGCGTATGCCTCATGTGTATACTTACGATCAATAAATGATAAAAATGAGGTTACTGTAAGACTTTTGTGCGCAAAGGCAAGGGTTGCGCCCTTAAAGCCTATGACTATACCAAAATTAGAATTACTGGGTTGTTTGCTGGGGGCTAAATTATCTAATAAAATTATTCAGTCATTTCGATTTAATATAACTTCTAAAACCATTTGGACTGATTCAACCGTGGTTTTAGGATGGTTGAAAACAGATGTGAGAAATCTTAAAATGTTTGTATGCAACAGGGTTAATGAAATTAATGAGTTAACTAACGGTTTTGAACACCGACATGTACCTACAAATATGAACCCAGCTGACTTGGCCTCAAGGGGAGTTGAACCCCAAGATCTATCATCTTCTTCCTTGTGGTGGGAAGGTCCTTCTTTCCTAAAGAAAGAACGTTCAGAATGGCCACAAAATTCAATAGTAGCTAAAATATTACCAGAGTTGTAGGTACATTCATTATTATCTGCGGCAAACAATTGTACCGACAAAACTTTATTCGTAGATTTTAATAAGCATTCCAATTTCAATAAGTTAAGTAGAATATTTGCGTATGTTCTACGTTTTGTTAATAACTGTAATAAAAATAAACAAAAGTACTCAGGCCCTATAAACTCAGATGAAATAAATAATTCCATTATGTTTTTAATTAAAGTTAGTCAATTACAATCATTTTCTTTCGAAATTGAGTTACTTAAACGAAAAAAAACATTACCACGAAAAAGTAAATTATTACAATTAACTCCATTCATAGATTCCAATGACATTGTTCGTGTAGGTGGTCGTTTAGAAAACTCCAATTATAATTTCGATAAGAAACACCCTATAATATTGAATTCAAAACATCATTTAACTAAGATACTAATGATAAGTGAACATATACGTTTGTTTCACGCAGGTCAACAGCTACTGTTAGCGTCAGTCCGTGATAAGTACTGGCCCATTGGAGGGAGATGCCTAGCGCGGCAAGTAGTTAGACAGTGTATTGTTTGCGTTCGATTGCGAGCGAATACCTTACAACCAATAATGGGTCATTTGCCTGAAGCGCGTACTAATTCTTGTTTCCCTTTCTACTCGTGTGGAGTTGATTTTGCTGGACCTTTTATGATAAGTAACCGTAAAGGTCGTGGTAACCGAATTAGTAAATGTTATTTATGTTTATTTGTATGCCTTAGCACAAAGGCAATTCACTTGGAACTTGTAAGTGACCTGAGTACTCAAGCTTTTATTTTATGCCTAAGACGATTCATATCACGCAGGGGAAAATGTCATGAGATCTTTTGCGACAACGGTAGAAATTTCGTAGGTGCCAACAATGAATTAGGTAAGCTGCTTCGATCCAGCCGTCAGTCTGTCAGTGATTATGCCTCTTCTGAAGGAATCAAATTTGTATTCAGCCCCGCTTATTCTCCCCACTTCGGTGGAATATTTGAGGCTGGAATTAAGTCAGCTAAGTTTCATTTGAAACGTGTAGCTGGAAATGCTGCTTTGACGTTTGAGGAGCTAGCAACGCTGTTTACACAGATTGAAGCAATCCTAAATTCACGCCCGCTGACTCCTCTCTCGTCCAATTGTACTGATCCTTCTCCTCTGACTCCAGGCCACTTCCTAATTGGGAGACCACTGATGTCTGTCCCAACGAAGCCCATCACTGCTACTAGACCCAACAGATACGAGCTCCTAGAGAAGATAAGGCAGCACTTCTGGGAGAGATGGCGCCGGGAGTACATTTCTGAGCTGCAGCAGCGCACCAAGTGGCGCACTGGCCAGCAAGGGCTCACCTGCGGTGACGTGGTGGTACTGAAGGAGGACAACTTACCGCCACTACAATGGCGGCTGGGGCGCGTGTCTCGCCTCTATCCAGGGGCCGACGGCGTCAGCAGGGTAGCTGACGTCACTACATCAAGGGGCATTATACGAAGGGCGATCAACAAACTATGTCCTTTGCCCACTTCGCCATACAAAGATGACAACGAAGCGGAGCGGGCCGCATCCAGTCTCTCTACCTCGTCTAATTCTTGAAAGCCATGGCTTTCAACGCGCCGGAGGATGTTCACGCATCATACGCGTGAACGAGCAGCGGTGGGGGCGCGGGAGGAGAGGTAACAGCTGATCGAGTCGGCGGCCGCGCCGCGCACTCTCGCCTACAGATTCGGACAGCATCGCACGTACTGTGCAATCAATTTAAATTAATATTGTAACCGACTTCTGTACCAATTATACAACTTTATTCAAGCGGAGTCATCTTTTATTCAAATATCCAACAATAATAAAACCGGTCCAGCCATCTTCGAGTAATCGGGGAACATACATAAAAAATTAAATTAATAAAAAAGGTTCCGACGAATTGAGAACCTCCTCCTTTTTGAAGTCGGTTAAACATTTTAGTCACTGGATATGACTATCGTGGCTGCCAGTTTGAAAATTCTGGCAGATAAGAAAAAACCTACCCATTTAAATATTGATTCGGATCGAGAATCATTAGCATAGATGTCTCGTTAAATTTGACCAGGATGTAAAGCGAATCCTTATATTTCATTGATTTCATTTCATGAAATATTATTAGATTTGTCACATCACTAGCTTCTTCCAGTGGCTTCGCCCGCGTGATGTTTGATAATTGTCCCATGGGATCTTACTACCGGGATAAAACCACCGGTCAAGTAAGCTACCGGTATCATATGTGTTTATACAAGCTTTAACCACTTAACCGTCAAGGGTGTAAAACATCTTAACGCAGCCAAAAGGCACTCACTTATTCTCCCCGTTATCAGTTTTTTGTTCTACACCATACCTGGGAACCTTCTAGTTACGGAGATTTGGGAGTCAAAGTTACAACTATTTGACAATTTTTTTTTTTTTAATATGTGTTGTTGTTGTAAGATTTTTACTTTGAACACATCTAGGTCCCCCGTACTATTCAATCCATCAATCAGCACAATGTTTTGAGTGCACAAAACATGATTTTTCACCCAAAAAACAAGTCGAAGAAGCAAAAATTTTTGCGTAAAGTTACATAGTTTGATGTACAGAATGCTTGGTAGACGGCTTCGTGATGAGGTGGTTTACACCCTTTATGTGTATCCAACCATTCTCACAAACTTTCGCATTTATAATATTAGTAGGAAGTACAATAAAATCAATTTAGGAATGCAGTTTGTCAATGTTTAGTACGGCTTTTAAGATTACCATTACCAGTTGGTTCCCCATTAACTATTACAGTCCTTTGACCCGGTTTATTTACTGCAAATAACCTTAAGAGGCAATAACATTATGTGGTACACGTATGCTATTGTTACGATTATGGTTCTGACAATAACATAATGATATTAGTTAAGAAAACTATTGTATGTATCATTTTCCTTTAGTGATATCTGCCTAGATTTTCCCAACGCTGCTGGGATCGGCTTTCAGTCTATCTGGATACAGCTGAATACGAGTTTTGGAGCAACTGTTTATCTAACCTCCACATCCTAGTTGAAACTGGGTTATGCGATACATCTTGGTAAGTTTGGTCGATAGACTTTTGGCCTACTGATTACTGACTGTCAAAGATCTGCAACTCTGCAAATCATTATTTTACAATAGTTAGAACATCAGGCCACAGCAGGAGTCGGGGCTGCGGGACTGTTCGAAAGAGATACCGCGGCCCCGGAACGTTAAGGGTGAGGAAGGAACATGGATGGTTTTTAGTCAGTAAAAGTCTGACACTCACTCCCGCGCCGCCCAGGTCATATGATGATTTCCCGAAAAAAAAAGGCCCCAGCAGGAGTGTGCGGTGTAAAAATAACGCAAATTCGCTGATTTTAAAATAAGTAAAAATATTCGTTTCCCTCTCATTGAGAAGAGGCCGTGTCCCAGCAGTGGGAACCTTTAAAAGCTGATGCTGATAATGATGATGATTCGTTTCAAAAACTATACTATGGAATTATGTGCAATACTAGTTGTGCTCGTTGCAAGCAATTTAACTAAAATGCCATAAAATAATTGTATTTTTAATTCAAAAATCGACGTATTTGCCACATCAATTATGTATTACACAACTCTTGCCTATTACAAAATAATCCATTCCTTTCCGTATTCAAATCAAGTAACACAAGTAAACCCAGCTTGTTCCACAGTCGTAACAGTCGTAACAAAATCCCTTACACAAAACAAATTAATTGATGATTTGCTCAGAGAACGTAATTCACTAAAATCGTTCAGAAACAAAGAGATTCCCGTTGAATATTTAATACTACGCGATGCGGGCGCTCGCTCCGAATTGAAAGCTTTATAGGCACTATTTTCACTGATAAAGTACTTAATATAGTTAATTAACTGGTAACTGTACAATTTGTGGGGGTATAAATAAGATGTAATTGATTGAGGGGATTTAAATTGGAAAAATATTGAGATTACCATATTGCATGAATATTAATGCATATATCACTATTGTGTGGTACTTGCTGCACATACTCGTAACTGGCGAAATGTGTGTAAGCGTCACATTGTAAAAACCGGTAGATTGTAATCTATTTAGTGAAATTGTAAAGTGTCGAAATATTGTCAACTGAACATACTGCTTACAATATGACGCATTATTTTTCGGTAGATTATAATCTTTCGAAGTCAAACGGTTAAATTGTGAAATGTATGCGACGCAACTCACCTTGCGCGCTTTGGAGGGAGAGGGTGAGAGGGGTTCCCCCTTGCCCCCTTCCCACGAAAAGATAACGCACCATTCCTGAGAAAAACCGATTAATGCAACCTAACCTCAAAACACTTTATATTCACGTTATTTTTGTGTTGACGGAGCTCTTATTTCTTCCGCAGGGTTTAAAGGAACCTGACTAACCTCTAACCTAACGTCGGGGTGCTTCAAGCTTCGAATGATTATGGGGGCAGAGATAATTTGATCGCATGCATTTCGCAATTTCACGGTTTCACTTCGACAGATTACAATCTACCGAAAAATAATGCATCATATTGTGAGCAGTATGTTCAGTTGATGATGATTTCGACAGTTTACAATCTCGCTAGACAAATTACAATCTAACGATGATATATGTACTGTAGGTATATCTCTGCTTTAATCTTCGGAGATTACAGGCGTGATGTTATGTCTGAATGAATACTTCAGTACTTAATGAAGACGACATTTCTTTTGGGTGGAAATCTGATGTTTTTGTTTTCTCTCTGAGGAAAAAAGCAAGTCGCTTACCTCTTTTAAGCCAGACTGATGTTTTGAGTACGTAGCGTCCAACGTTCTGCCTAGACTTTCTATTCATTCGTATTTACAAACTCTAACTCACCATCATCATCAGCCTATGAGAGGGAATGGGCTATATATAGTCCACCACGCGGGCCCAGTGCGGGTTGGTAGATGTCACATGTCTTCGAATGTATGGTTCTAGGACATGCCGGTTTCCTCACGATGTTTTCCTTCACCGTTTTGAGAGCAGTGGTTATGAAATAAATTACACAAAGTAATGCGCTTGTCTGGGTTTGAACCGCTCAAACTCTAACTATCACATCTAAACACACCTCAAAATCACATGGCGAGCACTTTTACAAAAAAAGCAACAAAAAATCTTACCACGAGTTTATTACCCTTTTGCACAACAATAAATAAACGCAAATAATGCTTTAAATTCACAATACAGCATTATTTTAAATTCAAAATACAAAACAATACGAATTCACTATTGCAAAACTCGCTTAGTTGACAAACGTGTGGGACCTCCACGTTGGCCTAAGGCTTCGAGTTTTATTACGTAGTTAGGCGGGGTGCACACGGTGCTGCATGCGGTTTGCAAGCTCAGCTGACGCCGTTTTATGCCAAATAAATTTATAGCAGGAGCCGTTTCGTGTGCATTCGGTTTAATATGTGTTTCAATTTGCTTAGATGTAAGATTTAGGTGTGTTTTGAGACTTGTCTTATTTGCAAGCTCAGTTTTATGTAGCTGTCAAATGTTATGATAGGTTTTTAGACATCTTAAGACCGAAACATATTATGACAACGATTTTCAATTGGTTAAACAAACTCGTCGTCAAAGCAATGCGATAATGTAGTGGAGTGCCCGTCGGATTGCCAAGTAACAGGTCTCAAGGTCGAATCCAAGACACGTACCTACCTCTGAATCAGATTTTTCGTATTCATCTGCGTAATCACTAGCTTCGGTGATGGAAAACATCAGAAAACTAGCATGGCAAAGCCAGGTCAGGGGCCCCTGGCGGCATAAAAACTCGGACTCCAGATTAGGTACCATAACCACATTATAAAGAAAGAACAAACTCGTGTGTTTCTATCGTCGTTATCGCTGGCCAATCGTCACATTGGACTGTTGGTTTGAACATACCAAGAACTTTTCAAGGACTGCTCACAACTTAGAACCCATTAATGTTAATATTTATCTGTGGTCCTAGGCAACTGGGCCTATCCCAATCCCAGTTGTAAACGTCCCTTTGTGCCTATTGGCCTTGTTTCGTTCTCTCTCTTGCGGAAATGGAAATTACGGTTTTTTCCTATACTCTCCGATAAATTTCATTGACCCAAGACAGTTAAATTAATTCTCGGGGACTTCGTCGAGCTTCATTGTCTCGGCACTTTTCTGGTGGTCGCCACTGTTGATTCTGGTTTTCAGGAGTTACAGTGGTTTGGGAATAGTGGGCTTGTCTCAAAAGAAAAATACCAAGAACTTGTGTAAATTATATACATACTACTTAAGAGGAAAAATAAAACTCTACTGCTGGAAAAAAAAATATTACCCACATGTACACTTTAGTGGGCCACATTAACGACGTCCTTGCGTCCCCAAAAAGGGAGGTCGGCCATTCTTTCTGCACGAGTAATTATCACACTGGTGAGCTAGTTTCAAATTAAGAGAGAGACCCTCCAAACTTCTGCCAACTTCCCCTTATTCTAATCAAAGAAAAACCAGTAGACTAATACAACATTAATCCACAATTCCTTAATGAAAACGCCAAAAGTTGAAAGTAATTTGCATCAAAAAGTACCTTTTGTTAAATTCGCGTAAAGTTTGTAAATTAAAATTAAGATTTAACGTGTTTCGTCGGTCAGAGACTAAGTTTCGAGTCTTTTTTTATTATTTACGAGACGCCCACTCGGGCTTGACTGTCGCGGTTATTTCGTCAAATAAATATTTATTAAAAACTTCTGTAAATGTTTGCTTACTGCGACAAAGCTGAAGTTAGTTGTCAACTTTGTTTAGCAACCGTAAACATTTTGCTGGGAGGTAATTTCGTGTTTAATTTTTTTGTTCATAATATTAAAAATAACATTCTCTCAACAACTCAATCAAATTTGCTTCGGTGCAAGAGTGCAACTTGGCAAGTCAGTCGTTCTGCTAATACAGGGTGCAAACAGATTCATCACGAAACCCTAACCAAGCATTCTGTACATCAGACTAAGGTCGATGTTCACTAAAAAGATGACAGTCTGACTATCGAAAAACAGCTGTTTAAAACACATTTTTGTATTGAAACATGTCACGGTGACAAATTGTTTTTAGATAATCAGACCGTTATCTTTTCGGTGAACATGGAGCTGAGAAACTTTACGCAAAAATACTTGCTAGGAAACGACTTAAAACAAAAACTTATCGCAATGACGGAAAAACAAGTGCCTTTCGACTTCGTTAATAGGTTTTTTACACCCTTTATAGATTTAGCTTCACTGAAATATGACAATGACTTCACATATTTCCTATGTCATTTCTACCGATACCATCTCTCATTATATATACTCATCGATTAAATCTCTTTATTTAAGACTTCAAACGTTCATACCGAAAATTCGAATCCATATCACACAGTACAGTTCTTAAGATTGAAAACCCCACATTACACACTTGCATTGTCAGGAATTGTGGCTCTATACCCTCGCATTTCTATTCTCAACCAAATGCATTCGAGTGATCGCACGCGTTAACGGTGATCCGACGAGCCGACGGCACGGAGAGGTGCATTAGATTGCGGTAGTAAAGTGCACGGAACTGAAACTATGAGACGTGGAGATATGTGGTTAGAAGCGTTACGAGCTCGTTTTAGATGAGAACTTATGAAGTTGTAAGAATTAGTAGTAAGACGACCCGATTGGCGTAATGGTAGTGACGCTGCCTTACGTTCTTAGGGTCCTGGGTTCGAATCCCGGTAGGAGCAAATGTTTGTGTGATCAGCACGGACATTTCTTTCCGAGTCATGGATGTTTAGTGATAGATATCTAGTGTCCACGACACAAGCTTTGCTTAGTGTGGCACTGGGTGGCGCTGTGTGTTAATATCCAGCGATATTTATTTTATTTATTTATTTATATTAGTTAGTTATTGTAACTGTTCTAGTGGAAAGTAAAGACATTATGCAAAAGATAAGGGAATTGAAGTGAACTTTACAGTCTATATCAATAACTCGTCTATAACAGCATGCCTAAAACTCGGGAGTGGGGTCTCATGACGTCAGAACTCACTAAACATTATACCAAGGCGTGACGTATTGTGAATTTTAAAAGCGTCGTATCTTCGTCAGTTTTGGTTTACATAACAAAAGAAAAAAATCTGGTCAAATATTTTTTGATAATCTAACTGACAGACTTTTGTCGTCTACCTTATTGGATGCAAAAACGCTTTAACAAATAAAAATAATTATTTTTTAAAACTAAATGGGTTCAGTGTTTATTATCCAATTACTCTGAGCGAATCAAACACAGAGTGGCATGTAAAGCCAAGTGTGAGAGGCCCATGGGCGGCATAAAACTGTGGCAGGCAATACTCACACGAGAAAGAAGAAGATTTCAAACATAATTTTGATCAAGACGTATGAGGATCATGTAGAGCAGAACACTTAGGCGCGGGACAAATACAAGAGGCAGCGGGCGGTGGTGTGGCGCGGTCGCAGCTTGGTCGTGGCGCCACTTCTTTGATATTTTATACAAAATGAATAGAAGAGGTGTGGCGCGAGACATACTGAGGCGGCGTGGAGAACAAGATGTCGAAAATGCGTGACAATATAGACTTTGAAGACTAGAATGCGCCCGCGCCTCGCCTTTCCGACACCGTTAGCGCGCCTGTTCTGCGCTGCGCCCTGGCGGCGCCACCTCATCACCTCGCCCGCGCCGCGCCACCGCCTCTTGTGTTTCTAGACTTTTTCACCTTTATATGCCAACTGCTCACTAAAATCTTAATTCATTGTATAAAATTTATATTAATAAACGCCTCTGTCCGAGTGTAGTCGCCTTCTTGTAATAAAAATGGTAATTTATTCGGCCTTTAAGTCTCCCTGCGAAAACGTGGTTCTTAACGAGTCGCTTGGAGCCCTTCATTTTTATAACAATTTACCGTTCCAAATAAATGGACTCTTCACTTATTTATATGCTCTTTGTTAAGACCCTTGATTTGATTTTTGCAAATTAGTTTTATTTTCAAGTTGATTTTTTTTATTAAAAATGTGAATGAGTTAAAAATACAAAAGATTTATGCCCTCGGCTCATGCGCTGATGACGCAGTTACTTGAGAGATAATTTGGGTGTTTAGTCTGAACGGACCACAATGAATGGACCGCGGTCCGTTCAGACGTAGACAAACAATGACTACGTCCAAACGGACCGGTGTCAAAAAAAAACAAATGAATAAACGGTTAACGTTACTCGTATATCATCTGCCTAACCTTTTCCTAACTATGTTGGGGTCGGTGTTGCCGCCGACAAAATTGTCCGCAGTGTGGGCCGGGCCACGGAACAGAGAAAAACAGTTTTTTCTGTTCCGTGGGCCGAGCACAGCCTCGCACCAGCGACACATTACCACAAATACCTTTTTTTTTGCATACCCTGTGATAAATTTTATAATCTGTGGTTAAAGTACACAGCCTTCAGACCGCCACGAAGTGCGCACATGCTTTATCAAGAACTTTATATTATAATCATTTTTTTGTAACTTTAAGAAAAATACATCGTTTGTAATTTAATCATCGCTTTATTGAAGAAGAACCTAAAACATCCAAGAGTCGGCTTCCAGTCAAACCGGATGTAGCTGAACACCAGGTTTTTTACATGGAGCGTCTGCCTATCTGACCTCCACAACCCATTAAGTACTGGGTAATACGATATCTCTTGGTTAAACCTGTCAGACTTTTTGTACCACTGACTACCTGTTACGACTATCAAAGATCTACAATAATGAAACGTTAATAATAAATTTACTTCATATTAAACTTATTTTAAATATAAATTAAAACCGAGCCACAGGATGAAGCAGTTTCAATAAAATCTGAAATTAAAATGGGTAAAATTCACTTAGGCAACTAGCTAAAACATTATTTTAAGTTATAATACTGATACCAACCTAAGCCAGATCTAAAAAGAAAAAAAAAAACGATTCCAAAATTTTAACGAACGTTAATTTGCAGATATCAACAGAACTCCGCGAATTTGGAAGAAAACTCGACATATTTTCATCTCCTCCAATAATACACAATTTAATAATCTGCTGACACAAAAACAAATCTATACACAGAAGACAACGAAATAAAACAATTGAGTGCCAGCTCCCGCTGTGAAGGGGAACGAAGTAAAGTGATGAGCTAAGGTAGATCGTAGGTACCGGTATCGTATCGTCATCGTAACGATACCGTAACGCAACCATGCCGTCTTGTATCTTGTGTGATTTATTCTTATGTGAATTGGACTTGAAAATTCATTTGCAAAGGTTGGTTTACATGATGTCATGAAGATTTTGTTGGACGAGCTTTCGTTCACACTTTTATAATCAAGTGAAAATGAAAAGACGTTTTGATTGCCAGAAGCTCTATCCAAAACATAGCCTTGGCAGGTTTAATTGATTATTCTGAGAACAAGCTAGAACCATTTTTCGTAATAAGTATTTATTGATGGCAATAAGGTCGCACCCTATTACTAGAAACTTAAACATAACTGGCAAAATGTGGGTGTACTATTAGATACACTTCTGTCTAACCGTTCTGGGATTACAAGCGTGATGTTATGTTATATGATCCCACTGCTGGGACACAGGTCTACTCTCTATAAGAGGGAATGGACTATCGGGGCCGCCACCACTGGGCCACAGCTGCTCCACACACATGTTGTCATATTAGATCTAGTAAACTAATTCATAAGTTTCAAACGTCCAAATTGTCAACTCCGTACAAATTAATTCGACAGAAGTACAGTAATAATATTTTTATACTTCCTCATATTTCAGCCGACCTTTACAGCAATATGCAAATTTAATTTTCCTATACGTTTCAGGCGCCCGCTTGCGTTATAAAAAATCTACGATCAGGTAAATCATAAAAGCACACAGATACCGGGGGGATGTGAAATATAATTTGCCGAGAAAAAATATTTTGTTTCAGTTAACGAAACTCCCTTTTGACATCCAATAAATTATTCAAATCCTGTCTGAGAGGTTTTTATACAATGGTTTGAAGGAATGATGGGGATTACTTGTATAGATTTCGATTTACTTGCGGGATTTTCTATGGCAATGTTCCGTTATCGGATTTTATAGGATAAAAAGATAAAGTTAGTAGATAAGCACATTACATGAAATTTGTTTCTGAACAAAGTGATAATCGTGGTTTTAAGGACGATAAACGTTTAAATTGCCGTGTCCTTAGTTTGTAGACTAAAGTGTTGAACACTAGAAGCTGCGCGTTCTAAAGTGCTGTGAAAGTTCCATAATTTATGGCATGAGGAATTTCTAGTTGCCCGCATAACGATTGCCTCTTGACCTACAATAAAACTAAGTTCAAGGATGGGTACTAAACGTGAATATTATCATTGAAACTGAAATATTATTTCATCACATTAAATCGGCATTTAGGAGCTGTCTTTGTCAATTTTCCGTAGCAATTATGTAAGCATGTTTAAATATGCTGATCGCGTTCAGTTTTAATATTCTCAAATAATAAAACTAACTACAAAAAAAATGTTGAACGAAAATATTGACCGCAATATTAAAATAAAACCTAGATTTTTTTCCGTAAAAGGCCTCATAAAAGGCGTTAAGGCTACCCGTTTTTTAATAAAAAAACATCCTAAAATTAGGCCTAGAAAGGCTAGACCTTGGTGTTCAGGTGTCTGTACCGACTTAATTTGAGAGAACCATCTACAACAGCCTTTATAAAAATTGACTAAAGCTAAGCCAACTGAAACGCTAGTTGTATGCTTTAGACCAGCGAAATTGTCATCATCATCATCATCATCATAATCTCAGCCAAAAGACGCCCACTGCTGGACATAGGCCTCCCCCAAGTGTCGCCACATTGACCGGTCCCTTGCGACTCGCATCCAACGGATTCCCGCAACCTTCACCAGGTCATTCGAAATTGTCAAAAGCCCCGATATTATTTGCTTAGGCTGAGTTTATAGTATATTTTTCAGGATTTTTATATGAATATACCTATATTAAGGCGACTACATGAGCTAAATTAGCAACTCTACATACAGGTGGTGGTTCAAACTTCGTCTGAAATACTGTTAGGATAAAGTTCTAATCAGCTTGCACAACAAAATGGTTGCTACGGCAGTCACTGCGGGCCCAATAGTGCGAAATTAGTGGTTTCGATCGATTTAAAAAAAATCTGTGTTGGACTAAAAAATAAAATATTTTAGATTTCAATGAGGCCTAAAAATAAAAGATTATTATTTAGCCACGAGCTCCTCCTGGCTCAATAATAAAAGCCGCTCGGGTCGATCGTTAGGTTAAGCCGTGCTTGCCTAGGTCGGTCTGTGGATGGGTGACCAACCTTACATACCGAGTTTCCTCCGTGCCTCGGAAAGCATGCTAAGCTGTTGGTCCCGGCTGTCATTATTTTGTCTATCTTTGACAGCCGTTACAGGTAGTGGCCCAAAAAGTCTGACAACCAGTCTTACCAAGTGGTATCGTATTTCCCAGTATTAACTGGGTTGTGGAGATCAGATAGTTAGATTGGAAGCCGACCGGCGACCCCAACATAGTTAGGAAAGGCTAGGCAGCTGATGATGATGGACTAAAAAATAAAACACTATGATGCTAATATGTTGCTTGTAGAATTATTTGCCAAAAATCAGAATGATCGCATATATTTTAGTATGTATATGTCACCGTAAAATTGTCAAACACGTTATATTGTAATATCTCTAGCGATATTGTAAACTCTCGAAATATTGTCAAACAAACATACTGCTTACAATAAAACGCATTATTTTTCGTAAAATGCATGCGATGGTAGTCAACTAATGCGGTGTGGAGGGAAGGAGGGGTCCCCCTTGCCCTGTGGTACCACTCTCATCAAAAGATAATGTACCATTTCTGAGAAATACCGATTAATATAACCTAACCTTAAAACACTTTATATTCCCCTAAAAAGCGTAGTGGACGGCTCCCCTATTTAAGAACCCTAACTGACCTAGTAACGGGGGGGTGCCCCAAGTCTCGATTATGGGAGCAGAGATACTTCCGTAGGTTCAGTTGACAATATTTCGAGTGTTAACAATATCGCTAGAGAGAAACAAGTTATATTTTAATATAACGTGTTTGACAATTTTACGGTAACATATATATATTACTCGTTACTTAAGAAAACTTTTAGACATAAGTTCGTAATTTTTTTATCGAGAAAAATTAATTTTATTATGTTTTAAAAACACTATCGTACTAGCATAATTATATCCTGAAGAATATCATATATTTTTCTGGTTTTGTTTATTGCAGTGAATCATATACTTTCAGGCATTATAAAACTCGCGTGTAGCTCTTGTAGTCGCCTTAAGAAATTGAATAAAGGGATATAGATCTTGACTACAAACCATAAAAGAATAAAATCCAACAAATACATTTATTTTATTACTTCGAGAAAGTGACCTTTTTGACTTTGAGTAGTACAAGTTGGTTGCGCTAATTTAAATCGCAGATTAAATTTAATTATTTGGCAACATTACTAATTGGTTGGTAATACATCCCTATCTCCCATCCCTTCCTTGCACGGAATCTATCGTACTCGTGGAAGCGAGATGGACAATGTACGGCGGAAGTGAGCGGCCATCATTAGGCAGTAACAACTGTTTCAAGAACGTTGGCTATGAACTTGTGTGTCGAGAACATTGCGTTCCCTAGAAAAACTGTTAAAACTTGGTGTTTTATGTGTGGAAACCGTGTGAAACCCTGTGTATCGAGCTGAGGAGCTGCCGACGAGGAAATTAAGGTACCGTGCACTCCTATAACCCTTAAGAAAGACCGATTTACTCCCTGTCTCCACGCGGTCTTTCAGAGTCCGCCTTCATTATTCACCAAGTAGATTTTATTGTTTTAATTTGTCTTTTTCGCGCATCCATTGGTCCTTCGAGCCGGATTCCATCTGGAATCAGTGAATAGCCAACCATTCCCCTATCCTGGGTCAATTTGTCGCAAATCCCGCAATTGTAACCGCGCCGCACGCACGTGCCGTGCCGGTGCCGGTAAGTTAGGTAATATACCTAGTAGATTCTCGTAAACCCCGCTAATATCGTTCTTATTCATATCGTGTCGTAATCTAGCAAGTAAGTTAGATTTTTTCGAAACCGCAAACCTAACAAATAAGTTAGGCACATCGTTTAACTATCGTAGATACATACTTAATTATTTCGTGTCGCGACCCAGGAACATAAACATCGTATAAGTAAAAATAATATTTCGTTTGTATCGAACCGCATAGATAGTAATTACCTATCTCGTTCGTAACATCAAAACCGGTTCCAGTAAACAAAGAACCACATTTTATTTGTCCTGTTAATTATATAATCTTGCATTCACAAAATCACTTATTGCAATTTGTGGAGTGTAATCGATTCACAGTCCATTCAGAACTACTTGTCGTAGATATTTAATTAGTCGTAAGCCGCTAATATGGCGGACGCAACTCTAAAGAGATTAATATCGAAACGCGATCGGATATTTGCTCGCATGCAAACCATCTCTGACCAGGCAAAGGGAATTGATTTAGAAGGATTCGATAAGGAGTCCTTCTTCTGTGACATTAAAACAGTCGATTCATTGCGTGTGGACTTCGAAAACATATTGGACCAAATTGTTGCCCATGAGCTCAAATTGAATCCTGACTGCGTTGTCTCCTATCAGGCGCTTTCATCATTCGAAGACCTGTTAGGGCGTGTAAAGCGAGCAGAAGAAAAACTGCAGGTTCAATCTCGTAATGAGGTCAAAAGGTCACCTCGATTACCTCCTATCGAAATCCCCGAATTTAACGGAGACCATAAAAATTGGCCATTGTTTATTGCTAGCTATAGAAACGCAGTTCATAATAACGCTTCTCTGACGGACTGTGAGAGGTTATATTATTTGATAGGAAAGTTAACAGGCAAGGCTCGTTCAATATGTGCTGGCATAAATCCGTCAGCGGATAACTACCTCCTTATTTTCGATTCGCTTTGTAAAAGATATGAAGACAAGCGCCAGTCCGCAACTTCATACTTAGATCAATTATTTGAATTTAAATCTATTTCGACTGGAACCCCGAATAACTTAGAATCATTTCTCGATAAATTCTCGTCGTCCGTAGCCGCTTTAAAAAACGCAAAGGTCAATGACCTCGCTGATTTCATTTTGTTACATATCGCTATTAAGAAACTCGACCAAGATACTGTGCGTGCCTTCGAAACTAATTATCAATTAAGATCTAATAGTTCCGAAATTCCATCTTTTTCTGATTTGGATTATTTCGTTCGTGACCATATAAAAATGTTAGAACGTACTTCACCATCTGTTGCTAGGGTCACTAGTAACAAGAAACCACTCGAACGTAAGTCTACCGTCGCGTTCGCCAGCACCTCTGGTCCCGAGAAAACCACATGTGGTCTATGCAGTGAGCAACATGATTACATTTATAAATGTAGGGTATTTAATAATTATATCCCAGATCAGCGTTTTAACTTCGTGAAGTCTAACAATTTATGTATAAATTGTTTGAGTAGTGGTCATCGTGTCTCCGCTTGTGAGTCAACTTCTAGATGTAAAAGGTGCCACCGCAAACACCACACATTATTGTGCTTTGGGGGCCAACAAGCCGCGTCTGCTACCGTTGCCAATGCGGCACCTAGTGACGCTAACGCTGCCTCCGCTCGCGGTGACGTCGCGCTGTGTGCGTTATCAGCTAATAATAACGAGATAGGCCATTTATCTCGATGCCCCACGACGGTTTTAATTGCAACTGCGCGTATTATTGTCGTGGATTCTCATGGTAATAAACACATTATTCGTGCATTGTTAGATAGCGCTTCGCAAAGTAACTTTATCACACGTGACTGCTGTCAACGCTTAGGTTTAAACATAAATAATCAACCTACTTGTTCCACCGTGAAAGGAATAGGCGGTTCAAGTAAAACAATTCAGGGTTCCGTAGAATTTAAATTTCATTCTCGCTTCAATCGTAACATAAATTATAGTATCGACTCTTTGGTAGTAGATAAAATTACTGAACATTTACCAACTGCCACGGTTAATTCTTCGCTTTTGTCTAACTTTAAAAACTTACCGTTGGCAGACGACACATATTTTTCGCCAGGCCCGATCCAAGTATTGATCGGTGCATCGATTTACCCACACTTACTCTTGTCGAATAAAGTTCAAGGACAGCCGCCATATGTATCACCGCTTGCTTTAGAAACTGTCCTTGGCTACGTTATAGTAGGTGACGCGCCGGTCCGTGTTGATAGCAACTCGACCGTTTCATATTGTTGTACCGCCGACCCATTGGACTCTGCGGTCCGGAAGTTTTGGGAATTGGAGGAGGTGGATGTTCCCCCTGTAATCAGCTCGGATGACAGAGAGTGTGAGGAGTTTTACACACGCACCACCACCAGGGATAGTGACGGTCGGTACGTAGTAGCTCTGCCTTTCAAGGGTGATGTCGAATCCCTTGGTAGCTCACGCCAAGCAAGTGAACGTCGGTTTCACTGCTTGGAAAGGAAGATGCAAGCCTCTCCACAATTAAAGGTCGCGTATGATAGCGTCATCCTCGAATATTTAGAAAAAGGTTATATTTCACCTGTAAATTCTGATTCTTCAGAAATTTCGTATTTTATTCCGCACCATGGGGTGATCAGGGATGATAAGGTCACAACCAAACTTCGTGTCGTTCTCGATGGTAGTTGTAAGACTACCTCCCGCATTTCACTTAATGACCTCTTGTACGGTGGGCAAAACCTGCAAGGGAGTTTGTTTAATATTATCGTTGGTTTTCGTTTGTTTTCGGTTGCACTCTCTGCAGACATTCGTCAAATGTTTCTCAGCATTGGAATCCGAGAATCTGATCGGCGCTTCCAACGCATTTTGTATCGCTTTTCCTCGCAAGAACCTTTACAGGTTTATGAATTTAATCGTGTTGTTTTCGGACTTAAGTCTAGCCCCTTCCATGCGCTGCGAACTATTAGGCAGCTGGCAGAGGATGAGGGTGACTCCTACCCTCAGGCTAAAGGTATCGTCACTTCAGGGTTGTATATGGATGATTTCGTACATTCCGTCCTCACGGAAGACCAGGGTATTTCTACCGCCTCGGAGATGATAGGTCTCATGAAAGCTGGTCAATTTGAATTGGTTAAATGGACCAGTAACTCCCAAGCCGTTTTAGAGTCGATTCCACCTTCGCATCGTCTGCTAGCTGTCAAAGAATTCGACGAGTCCGACCAGCAGAAGGTACTGGGCTTGTGTTGGTCGCCTACGTCAGATCACTTCAGCATGAGAGTCAATACACCCGCACAAAATTGTACTAAACGCACAATATTATCGTGTGTCGCAAAATTATGGGACGTCATGGGATTCGTCGCTCCTGTCGTCTTGTACGCTAAACTTCTAATCAAGCAGCTTTGGCTGCGTGATTGTGACTGGGATGATACCCCACCTGAGGATATAGTCAGGCTGTGGACTCGCTTCAAGGAAGAGCTACCGTTGCTCTGTAATATAAAAATCCCACGTCACGTTGGTATCGTCGCCGATAGTGTGGTTACCATCTTAGCTTTCGCAGACGCCAGTGAGAAGGCATACGGAGGAGTGATTTACTTCCACGTCCAAAATAGCGATGGTAATGTCGTATACTTGTTAACTGCTAAATCGAAGGTCTCACCTAAGAAAGTAGTTTCTCTCGCTCGTCTCGAGCTTTGCGCTATTCTTGTGCTAGCTCAACTTATAAAAAATGTTATGGTCGCTTGTCAGCACCGCATAGTTTTTCGTAACATATTCGCATTTTCGGATTCGACAGTCGCGCTCTGTTGGGTACACTCGTCGCCCCATCGGTGGAACACCTTTGTGGCCAACAGAGTGTCGAAAATACAAAACGACTTGTCGCCACAAAATTTGTATCACGTGTCCGGTACCGACAATCCCGCAGATTGTCTGTCACGCGGTCTCACTCCTTCTCAAATTGTTGACCACCCGCTTTGGTTCAGTGGTCCTCCGTGGGCCCATTTGGACGTCTCACAGTGGCCTGTCGTTCCCTTCAGTCCTTCGTCGGTGTCTGAAGCACCGGAAGAGAAGAAGCTTTCGTTGCTATCCGCTGTACCAAATGAAAGATTTCCGATTCTTTCTTTGGTCGATCGCATCTCGTCTTGGAGTAAATTACTTCGAGTAGTAATTTGTGTTTGTCGTTTTGTCAGATTGTTACCTGTTGAATATCGCATGTCAGCGTCGGATTACGACTTCGCTGAATTGCTCGTTCTTTGTGAGCTTCAACGCCTTTATTTCCCCACTGAGATTTCTAGACTCGGGGAAGGCAAGGATTGTAGTCCTGCTTTGCGACACTTAAAGCCGTTTCTCAAGGACGGACTCATTAGAGTCGGAGGCCGTTTAAGAAATTCGGATTTAAGTTATGAAGGGAAATATCCCATTTTGCTTCCAAGCAAGGATCCCGTTTTGAATTTGCTCGTCGAATACCATCATAAATTAAACTGTCACGCAGGTCCCGACCTGCTGATGTCACTCTTACGCCAGAGGTACCGGATACTTTCTGCCCGTAATTTAATTCGAAATAGAATCCATAAATGCATTCCCTGCTTTCGCCTTCGGCCTAAGTCAAGTTTCCCTGAAATGGCGGATCATCGCTCTTGTCGTGTCGTCCAGTCCGCTAAGCCATTCGTTCACACGGGCACGGACTATGCCGGACCGTTTAGAGTTACTATGTCTCGCGGTCGAGGGGTTCGCTCCACCAAAGCCTACGTGTGTCTGTTCGTTTGCATGACTACACGCGCCGTGCACATTGAGCTCGCTGGTGACCTTAGCACAGCTAATTTTATGGGCGCTTTCAAGCGGTTCTTGTCAAGGCGCGGCCCGGTAAGTAGGATTTATTCGGATAACGGGACTAACTACATAGGTGCAAAACGTAAACTTTCGGAACTTCACGAATTTCTTTGCTCAAAATACCATAATACCGAATTTGGTAACATGCTAGCTGAATGTCGCATAGATTGGTCACTCAATGTTCCGACTGCTAGTCATTTTGGGGGCAATTGGGAGGCTAACATTAAAAGTCTAAAGTCGCATTTGTATCGAGTCATAGGTGACACGATTCTCTCGTTCGAAGAATTAAGCACCGTTCTTACCCAAGTCGAATCTGTAATGAACACTAGGCCTCTTTGCAGGACACTCTCTAGCGATCCTTCGGAACCGCTAGCTCTAACTCCAGCGCACTTTTTAAATCTCACGCCTCTAAGATATTTGCCTGCCGAGGAAATAGACGAGAGAACTACTATTGCTAGATATGAATTATTAGATAGACTGGTACAGTCGTTTTGGAAGCGCTGGAGGAGCGGTTACCTCCACACCTTGCAATCGCGTCGCAAATGGAACACACCGGTCGATCCGGTCGCTGTCGGCACGGTCGTGATTCTTATAACTGACAATTCGCCTCCACTGCACTGGCCGTTGGGTGTCGTGGAGGAAGTTTTCCCTGACTCCACCGGAGTCACTCGCGTTGTTCGGGTTAAGACGACGACTGGCTCTTACTTGCGCCCCGTCGTTCGTCTGTGTCCGTTACCTAACCAATAGATTGGGCAACTTCGTCATTTTACGTTAGGTTAACATTAGTAATTAGGTAATTAGTTTTTGCTTATATTATCACTTAGTTTATAGTATAGTTTAGTTTCGTAAATTTGCTTCAATTCTTGAAGGCATCGCTTCAAGCCCGGGGGGATGGTTGCGCTAATTTAAATCGCAGATTAAATTTAATTATTTGGCAACATTACTAATTGGTTGGTAATACATCCCTATCTCCCATCCCTTCCTTGCACGGAATCTATCGTACTCGTGGAAGCGAGATGGACAATGTACGGCGGAAGTGAGCGGCCATCATTAGGCAGTAACAACTGTTTCAAGAACGTTGGCTATGAACTTGTGTGTCGAGAACATTGCGTTCCCTAGAAAAACTGTTAAAACTTGGTGTTTTATGTGTGGAAACCGTGTGAAACCCTGTGTATCGAGCTGAGGAGCTGCCGACGAGGAAATTAAGGTACCGTGCACTCCTATAACCCTTAAGAAAGACCGATTTACTCCCTGTCTCCACGCGGTCTTTCAGAGTCCGCCTTCATTATTCACCAAGTAGATTTTATTGTTTTAATTTGTCTTTTTCGCGCATCCACAAGTCTTTATGTTTTCAGAAAGAAGTATGTGTGTCTGTTATTTAAAAAGTAACTTAGTTTTTAGTAAATTAGTTTTTAACCTTTCCAATTTCATTGACATTTCACGCTCAGTAATTCCTTTCGTTTCAAATTTCTACTATCGTATAAGCTGGAATTTCGAAACAAGTTTTCCAATCTCGCGTAAAATAATTTCGTGAAAATGACTTCAGATTCCAAAATACTTGTCGTTGCAAAAATAAGTAACTTTAAGATATCAAGAAAGAATTTGTCGATCACAAAGAAAAATATTCACTTTACTTAGAAAATGAAGCTACTGAAAAGCGTCTGACTCGATTTTTCAGATGTCATTTGGAAAATATAGATATCAGATTTCGAAGACAGTTATTTATTTTATGATGATTTAAGAAAAATCGTGATAATAGTACGTCTTTAAAATAACCTTAATTGCCGAAGATTATGAAGCATCGCATTTTATAGCCTTTAATAACTTAAGAGGATTAAGTTTTGAAATAAATTTCTTACATTTCAGTATTTATTGCAGACGATTCCAAGAAGAGTTTGATTGACTGCGTCAGTTAAATCTAAATAAACCGCTCAGAGGATTACTTTAAAACCAGGCATTTTTAATCCACCAAATGGATGATATTTCAAATTATAAATTGACCTGTTTGAGGATTCAAATAACTCTTAAGAATGTTTGTACTATTCTTACAGAAATGTTTGTTTTAGCATTTTTTATTTATGCTTTCTCTCTCATCTTCATCTTTCTTCTGCCCTTATCATAATTTATTCAAGATCGGCGCAGCAGATGTCTTTTTCTCCTTCTGTACTATTCTACTACTCGTTATCTCAGCAGGTACCACCTTTACAGCTATATCATCCTCCACACAGTCTATTCATCTGATGTCTTTCTAAGCTGTTTCAATTTCGTAATTCCGGCAAAGAACACCTACGTCAACAGACCTAAGTATTCTATGCTGGAATTACTACCACTATCGTAATCGTAAAAAAATAATCAGCTGTCTAAGACATTTATTCAATACTCAATACTCAAACTTTATTTGCATTCCACAATGTGTACTTATGTGGTAAATTAAAAAATGAGATCATTATAGACCCTATCGGGCACAGCAAAAGACAAAGATATAGTAGGAGAGAGGAAGCTTTAAAATACAAAAAAATTATATCTAAAATAAATCCAATAATATCATAATAGAAATTTTTCACATACATAGAAATTTTTACACATTAGAAAATTATATTTTATCGTTTAAATATTCATTTATACTACGAGTATAATAGCATTTTTCTGTAATTTTTTTTTCAGTTTTTTTTATAAATACTCGTATGTTTAATTTCTCTTCTTTTTTTATTATTTCAGGTAGTTTGTTATATATTTTTATTGACATTACATAGGGGCTTGTTGAGTGTATTTTCAGTCTAGAATGCGGAATGTTTAATCTTTATTTGTGTCGGACTGTGAGTTCGAGTAGGTATTATAATTTTGTATGGGGCCGTTGATTATTTTTTCACGATTACGATGGTGGTCCCATAGAGAAAGTTGTAAGCAACACCTTGTATCAAAAAATGTAAAACTACTGTAATATTTCTGGTCATATACCATTTCAAGGGGTGGTGGCGCGAAAGGCTAATTTAGTGGACTGTATTGCGTTGTGGAACAAAACGATTGACAAACGCTTGGCGATACGAAGTTCGAGTTGTGGTGGGTGTAGGACCGTGAAATACAATCCGAAATAATAGGGGAGGGAAGCACAAACCTTTACAGGAGCCACGTGCTCGCGTCGTCGCCGGCGCACCGGTTCACGTTCCTGGTTCAGGAGGCTGTTGGGCTTCAAGTCACTGTCCTCACTCACACACAACAACTTGATTGAGAGTCTTATTATATGAAAAAATGCGGAGATTCCAAGTTATTAGCAATTTCTAGTGGAGCGGGCCGATGCCATTACACACATGTCGCGGTGTGTTTTTGGAAGTGCATGAGCGGCGAAAAAAATGGCGAATCTTTCTATTCACTCGCGAGGTATGTGCGGGAAAGGGATGGGTATAGGATGTAGCGAATGTCAACCGATATTTTGAATGTTGGCGCAACCAAGGGGTGTCTTTTCACATTTTTTAAGTAGACTGAGCGTTATCAAAGTCAGGGTTGTCTTACAAACTAACTACAATTAATTATTTTAAAAACAAGCTTTTCCATCAACACAATTAACATTTAGAACTTCGTTTGCATTTGGATTTCGTAATAAATAACATTAATTAGCAAGAATTAACAAAAGGTAAATTGTAATTTAAATAATGTATTATTGTAACTAGAAGTTAGTTGTCACTGTAAAGATAAGGAGCGGAAGGGCAAATAGAAAAACATTGTTTGTAAACACGCAGTTTGAGTCACCATAAGCTAACGTAAGTTAACCTACACCACGTAGGACCCCTGAAATCATGGTTTTTAGAATAGGGATGACGATTGCTTGACGATGCTTGTGACGTCACAAGCATCGAACATTATAAGTGGGGACTCATGATCTATGTATGATGCGCTTTATCTTCGTATTTTTTTTATTAAATTGATTAATCAAAAAACACGTATCCAATATTTTTCGATAATCTAACGGACAGACTAAACAGAATCATATTTTTTTGGACTTTTACCTGAAAGTGACGTCACTTTCAGGTAAAATGTACCGAATGTGACGTCACACGACTTATCGACGCACTGTTTCGTCTTAAATTTTTGTTTATGTGATTCTGACAGACTCCAAAAGCTCGCTGCAACACTTGGCTCGGCACACTTCTCACATGCGAGGTATTCCGACAGCCTACGCGATATATGAATTGATCTTAAAACTTCAAGCTAATTCCAAAACGGTGCGCCTCCAATGGATTCCGTCACATATTCAATTTGAAGAAAATGATATTGTTGATTTACTCGCCAAACAAGGATGTGTGACGGAGTCCCTACGAATATTACTCCGCTATATTCAGACTATTTTGGAAAGGCAAAAAAAAAGTGTTTAGATTTTTGGCAAGAGTATTTTGATGAAAGATCAAAAGAAAAGAGGATCTGGTACCGAACTATCCAGCCAGAGATTTCTCGGTCTCCGTGGATTGATTGTGATCTGAACAGGAAATTAATTACTATAGCTTTAAGACTTCGTTCCGGCCATATTCCTTCGAATAAGTTCTATCATTTAATGAAGAAAGTTTTGTCTCCAAATTGTGATGACTGTGGAGTAATTGATGATGTTTTTCATATCCTGATGGAGTGTGTCCGGAACGAAAATAGTAGACCTAATGTTTTTGGACGATATAAAACGAATAATATTGGCATTTGTAATTCCATCCTTGCTTTTCCAGTGTCCGAGAAAGCAAAAGAATTATATGAACTAGTAATAAGTAGATCGTAAGTTAGTGCTAAATAGATCGTAAGTAATTTGCTTTTCTGTACTGGGCGATGTGGTCGCTAAGCGACAAAGCCCTTTAATCAAATAAAAAAAAAAAAAAAAAATTTGTTTACTTGAGAAAAGAAAAAATAGGTGTGCATATTTTTTGGAAATCTATCTGATGGGCATAAGAGATTTTTTTGTCATCTAGGGTTGTCACCTCAAATCTCTCTCGATTTTTTCCAGGTAGCAATTCTTTTTGTGCATCACTTTCAGGTGCATCTTCAGGGTTTCAATACTCTAGTCTAAATGCATCAAGTTTGTCTCTGTTCCTCTTTCTAGGCCGGTCTCAGCAATACCATCCATCATCTGCTCGATGTGGAAGTCTACCTACTAAATAACATTTATTTCTTAAAACTATACACCTCACCGAAGTCGATGCAATTTGACTACGTCTACATCATCACCTGCCTAGCATTTAACCAACTATGTTGGGGTCGGCTTCCAGTCTAACCGGATGCAGCTGAATACCAGTATTTTACATGGAGCGACTGCCCACCTGACCTCCACCCACAACCCACTTAGTACAGGGTAATACGATACCACTTGATAAGACTGGTTGTCAGACTTTTTGGGTCACTGACTACCAAATAACGGTGTAATGACTGTCAAAGATGGACAAATACCAGCCGGGACCAACATTTCGAGGGACGGAGGAAACTTGGTATATAAGGGTGGTCACCCATCCAACCTAGGCAAGCACGGCTTAACCTAAAGATCGACCCAAGCGGCTGTTATTATCTAGCCACGAGCTCCTCTTTAGCCACGTTCTCCTTATACATCTACCAAAACATTAATTACCTTCATTATCTAAATTCTTGGTAGATTTTATTCTCAATTCAGTCCTAGAGGTCGCAGATTACTGGTTAATTTCTCGCTTACCGCTTTACTTCTTCGCTCAGCTCTGTTGTGAAGCCAGCGCAGTCCAGTCAACCTTTTGACCTTCCCTATAATGTAGTTACCAGTGGTGGTAGGATTACATCAGGGACTTACCTGAGTCATAAATTACGTTGAAGGACATGTGAAATTCGTGTAAGCCACGGAAAGGCCTTAGTTTTGGAGAGTTACTCTTATTTTGTTTATTTATTTAACAGTACATACACCTACACATGGTGCTGTTATTGTAATTTTGTTTTGTCTAACGTATTTACATCAAAACATAATTTAGGGGCTCTCGCCCACGAAGACAGAACCATTGCTATCAAGCGTTACTACAATATTTTCCAATTTTACTTCGCCCGTATCTTGGTCCGTGAAAATTGTGATAGCTCAGCTAACTTGCATGAAATCAATATAATTTATAGCCTACCTTACTTACTAACAATGTGGCTTTCTAGTGGTGAAAGAATTTTTATTATCGGTTGAGCAGTTCTTGATTTAAATCTAAACATACAAACAAAACATCAAATCTTTCCTTTGTATTTATAAAAAATAAAATATTAAACACTGTTTTAAGCTTTCACGGTTTAAAACTAAACTTATATTGCCATTTACGGGATATCTTCCGTGGTTGTTTTGAGCGCCGAAATATCGGACGCGGAAGAAATGCAACCGCGCTTCAGCACTGTCACTGTATCTATGCAAATGCGCTACTATTGCTGATGCTTCGTGGCATTTGGGGAACGAAGGGTGAAGAACGCAGCGCTATCGCGATTTGGTATCGCTATTATCGCGATAATAGCGATACCAAATCGCGATAGTAGCGATACCAAATCGCGATGACGTTGCCAGGTTCACAGCGAACGACTGCATTACGGCCGTTTTGTGTTTGCTACTGATAGAAAAGTCACGGTGGGCTATAAACCTTAAATTCTGAATAGTGTAGACGTGTGTGTTGAATTAAATAGAACATTTTGTATCATAATAAAATGTTTAATGTTCAATTTAGCTCTATGTCGCTACATTGGTTTAATTTGTCTCCTTTCTGAATAGTACATAGTTTTATATTATTCTGTGTGCAATAATAATTAAATCCTGTCGCTACATTTCATGGAACTATATGATGAACTGTCGATGTAGCGTACCTTCGATTTAGTGTGCTGTCGATATAGCAAATTCAAATTCAAATTCATTTATTGGTGTGATTTTTGGTACATTTTCATGAGATCTTAATAGCGTCCAATCGATTTAGTGTACTATCGATTTGGTGTAATCTCGATGTAGCGTACCATCAATTCAGAGTAATGTTGATGGAACGTTGTCGATACAGCGACGTTCGATGTAGTGACTGTCGATATTATGAACCAACCCATTTAAGTGATATTGTTCCTTAAATAACAAGTGCTCACACATCCGCAAACACACAGTAAATAATTCATACAAACAAGAAACCGCTGTTCAAATTAACAGTAACAACTAAATCACTATTCAAAATCATAATACGATTCCGTTTCGACAAACTTATGCAGATCTGTTAGGACGGTTTTACACTAGTTCGAGGAAACACCTGCTACTTCAGACTATTTGCATAAAGACAGCGGAGTGTGCCGCCAGCCTATTGCGCATTCCATTCCGGGATTTGTATTTACTTATTATTTGTTGTTGTAGTTTGAATTTATGTTGATCTGTGACGGGATGAAATGTTGTTACGGATTCTTGAGTTTTTATGTGAACAAAATAAATATTGTTGTTGAATTTTGTGATACAATAACAGTTTTTTTCTCAGGATTATATTATGAGAATTAAATAAATAATGGAGTGGATTTACAATACAATAACATGACGTAACTTCACGACTGTATTTTTTCAAGGGATTTGGTAGGGGTGCGTACCTTAAAATAGATCCACATTTCCACACAACCAGCCTTACCATGGGATATCGTATTACCTTTATTTTTATTTTTTGAATACTTAAAATTCAAAACATTAAGGACAAACACGCCGGTCATTCTTCCATACAAACGTAGTCTGGTGATTACTCCTCTGTTTGACGGTATAGGTTCAAAATTAAAAGCTGTATCAACTGGTCTTGTTATTATCTATGCTTGTATGGAAGCAGAATTGGAAAAAAAAGTATTGGTTTGGAAGTTATGAGCGTCGAAACTTTCACATTTTAACACTAATTTTAGCTCATCTTTGGGCTTAAATAAGTAACGTATATAGTATGAAAATGAAAAAAGCAAAACCATACAGTCATAGATTAGTTATTCAAAATTTCAAATAATTTTAGTTTGAACTGATACATTCCATAGATTTTTCATAATATCTAGACTACCAAAGGTCTGCATAGAAAATTTCGCGCGCCCGTTTTAGTTGTAAATCTCATTGCATTTCGCTGCAAATTGCCTCCCCGGTCAGTGGGGAAGACGGGAGGCACGCAGCGCGTGTGTGTGCGTAGTGTGTGGGTGCACACATGCTTGGTTTCGACGCCTGCGCGTGCTGTGCATGAAACTGGTATTGTTTGCTATCGTAGGTCTGTACGAGTATGGCTTGAACTATGGATTCCGATATTTCTTTATTGATAGTTCGTGTTGAATTTAGAATTTGTCCCTAATTTTTATTTTCGATTTGATATTGATTTACGGGCGGCGTTTGAATTTGGACTTGTTGCGTCAGTAAAGTGATCTTCAGCAATTCAAGAATTGATTGGGTAAGTGGAATGTTTTATTTTACTTTGTAAAATTCATGACGTTTCACGCGCATTTTAGAATTATAAAATACCGGCTGCTGGGTTTGTTTAGGTATAGTAAAATGTGCGTTAACACTTTTGTGTAGGACAAAAGTTTGTTGAAGCATGTTTTGATAAAATTTAAAGCAGGTAGTATAACTTACTTCTTACTTTTTACGCAATAACATTATGAAAATTATACATATTATAGTGACCAACTGTTTCGCTGAGAATGATATTTTCAGTCTCGAATAATTTAAATTCTGTGATAACTTCTGAACTATTCATCCAAATGATAATTATGCTCTAAAAGACAATTTTAATCTAAATTGAATTATCAAGATAATGAACATACTTATTTGGATAAGGATTAATACTGAATAGGGGAAAACGGCTTGGCAAATTAGGTCACATTTTTAAATTTTGAAATTAATTATGATTACTTAGAGTTTACCACAGGAGATAAACATACTTATTATGTTATTACGGACTTTTTTCGGAGCAGCGGTGGCCCAGTGGTGGCGGCCCTGACATACGAACAGTAAGTTGTGGGGTCAAACCCAGACAGGCGCATTACTTTATGTAATTTATTTCATCACCAATGCTCTCAAAACGGTGAAGGAAAGCATCGTGAGGAAACCGACATGTCCAAGAATAAAAAAATCGAAGACATGTGACATCTATCAATCCGCACTGATTGCTCCTCATTGAGAGGAGGCCGTGTCCCAGCAGTGGGAACATTATAATAGGCTGATGATGATGATGGACTTTTTTCACGCTTTTTATGAGTCTTTATAACATAATTTTGTTAAATCTAACAAGGGTTAGCATGTGTGTGTAAACACCTTCCTCGTGAATCACTCTGACTATTGTTGAAAACCGCAGTGCCGCAGTTTTTGAGTTAGTCACGGACAGACAGACAGACAGAAAGACAGATGCGACGGAGACTTTGTTTTATAGAACGCAATAGGCAGTGGTTCTAAAATGGGGTCTAAAATGGGGGTGGTTCTAATAAGGGTCTAAAATGGCCGCTTTAGCAGAATCGTAAATGAATCACGTTACAAAAATTAAATTCTTAGGTCTTAGGAATGGTCTTTGTAGCCATTGCAATAAAGTCGATTTTTAAAGAGAATTTTAAATTTTGTTCAATAAAATGAATCACGAAAATTAAAAATTCTTAAAATGGACCTTATGGTCATGGTTACAAAGACCATTTTAAGAATATTTTTTTTACGTGATTCATTTACGATTCTACTAAAGCGGCCATTTTAGTAATTGATCATTTCTAAATCGGAATTTTCTATTGTGAACGAAAAAAAATGTTGTGGTAATATTTGCGATAGACTCGCTCCCGACTTTCACAAGCTCGGCCCGGCCGAAGTTACTGGTTTCTTTGTGACATGAAGTAGTATTTTGTAATACTTACCTAGAGGCATTTAGGTAAGTATGACTACTAAATTAAATAGTAGTTAGTAGTTTTGCTATGGCATTATAGTATATTTTAGATAGATTTGATTTCTTACAGAATAATATGAACTACATAGATAGAAACAACCATACAGAATAATCTTTTGTGTTACAGAGGCAAATAAGGATAAACGTATGGGCAGAAAGACCAGCCTACGGCCAAGTGTCGCTCGCAAAAAGAGGTGCAGAGTAAAAGGGAGATTTTTAAATGCAAATAAAGAAAATATTCCTGCAACAATGACTTTTTCTGAAGTTCTTTTTCGTGTATACCTAATTATACGAAGACACGAATGGCGTAGCGGTAGTGAGACTGCCTTACGTTTTTAGAGTATTTACAAACAAAAAGTATCTATGTAGTATATCAACTATCTGGTGTCCACAACACAAGCCTTGTTGCTTAGCGTGGCACTAGATGGCACTATGTGTAATGTCCAGCGATATTTATTCATTTATTTATAATAGACGACCTCGATGGTAAACCTTTTAGCAAGAAAAATGATAACACTAACTACCACAGATCTGGTCCATACTAATTTTTAATTTCAGACGTGACGTTTACTCGTGACGATCAAAACTAATATCATAAATAAAACAGAAGAGTTTGTTTGTTTGGTTGAACGCGCTAATCTCAGGAACAACCGTCTCGAATTGAAAAAATATTTTTGCGTTAGATAGTCCATTTATTGAGGAAGGCTATAGGCTATATAACATCACGCTATGACAAATAGGAGCGGAGCAGCAAAATGAAATGTTGCAAGCGGGAAAAAAGCTTCCGTTGCGGAGGCGATGCGTTGCGATATCAAAACATCACGCGAACGAAGTTGCGGGCATAAGCTAGTAATATTATAAAGCTGAAGAGTTTGTTTGTTTGTTTGTTTGAACGCGCAAATCTCAGGAACTGTTTGAAATTGAAAAAATCTTTTTGTGTTGTATAGTTCATTTATCGAGGAAGGCTATAAGCTATATGACATCACGCTACAACCAAAAGGAGCGGAGCATAAATGAAAATTGTTGCAAACACGGGGAATATTTATTCCTTTTGTGTTTGTTACCTCAGAGGTGGAGGAGAGAGGAGGTTCAGGTAACAAACACAAATCACACAAACATCGACTGCGTGAACCGATTTTGATGATTCTTTTTTAGGGTTCCGTAGTCAACTCGGAACCCTTATAGTTTCGCCATGTCTGTCTGTCCGTCCGTCCTCGCTTCATCTCTGTGACCGTTAGCACTAGAAAGCTGAAATTTGGTAACATAATATGTGTATCAATCACGCCGACAAAAAGGTAAAATAAAAATTGGAAAAAAATGTTTTATTAGGGTAGCCCCCCTATATGTAAAGTGGGAAGTGATTTTTTTTTTCATTTCAACCCTAATGTGTGATATATTGTTGGAAAGGTATTTAAAAATGAATAGGGGTTCACCAAAATCATTTTTTTTAATAATGTCAATAATTTCGGAAATAATCGCTCCAAAAGTAAAAAAACAATGTGTCCCCTCTAACTTTTGAACCATAAGTTTAGAAAATATGAAAAAAATCGGAAAAGTAGAACTTTATAAGGAACTTGGATGGAAACAACAGTTTTTGAACAAAAAAGACAAAAAGTTGTACAAAATAATTTCTAAACTCATAAGTGGGAACACTTATTGTGACGGACGGGAAACTACGGAACCCTACACTGAGTGTGGCCCGACACGCTCTTGGCCGGTTTTTTTTATTTGAATGCTGATGCTTTCCGTGTGGTGGAGATAGGCAAATCTGCAGTGATTACTGCAATTGATGGATGTTTATTGTTTATCCAACATCATGACAGAACATCACGCCTGTATGCTCTGAGGGGGGACAATACTCCAAGATTGCGACAGTTAGGTGTGTATTCCATTTATTAGGGATAAGCCTATTACCGTAACATGTACTGTTTTATTTTATTTTATTGGAAAGGGTGACCTAACCAAACACTCTTGAAGGGTAGTTTGATGAGTGTTGGTTTGGTTCTGATTATGGCATACATGACAAAGTAACGGAACTGTTCAATTCTTAGCAGCAAATTTACGATACTCGACCAAATCTTTTATAGGCTACCCGGATATTTGAGTAACCTACCATAATCGTTATTAACCGACTTCAAAGGAGGAAGTTCTCAATTCCATGTTCTCCGATTACACAAAGATGGCTGGACCGATTTTTTTTTTAATGTTTGAAAGGATATATCCTTCCTACGTGGTTCCATAATCATCAAGTCAGGATACTGATGATGGGATCCTGGAGGGGGGAGAAAATAGAGGGAACTCTTCAAATTTTATAGGCACACAAGAAACGATTTGGGTAGTTTTAGGAAGAGTACTTTCTCGGAGTGATCTCGTTTCAATTTGGTACAGATGTGATGAAGAACTTCAGAGATAGGCAACGAAACTCCTCAATAAATGATAGCAAATGTACTGGGATTGTTGAAATCTCATGTCTGTCTTTTGCTTACACCAGTTCATAACAAAAACGTTGTGAAAGGGTAAGTGTAACATATGAACCACTAAAACTAAAAACTAAATCAATCAAATCTCTTTTATGGGACGCAGGCGAAGTTGCGTGGGTAGCTAGTATTATAATAAAAAATATATCTTTTTACCGATCACAATTTATAATCTCTCAAGTTTTAGATATAGATACCTACAACTTTTACATGAAGTTTATAATCTCTATTAGCAAGTTATTTTGTAAGTAGTTGGAGTTTGCTATCGTACATATAACTACCTTTCTTTTTTTAGGTGTTCTGCGGATATATCAATACGTACTGCAAATGTAGAAAATGTCCAAGGCAAAAGTTTAAATAAATAAATGTCGCCAAGAACCTACGTGAAGCAAATATTGTGGCGAGTCTTTCGTATAGTCTCTGTGGTTACACAATGCCTATTGTTGATAAATTTATACTAAGAGATTATTGTAAACGCTTATTGTACTATTGACCGCTATTGTAAATAAACAGCCAATAAACACTTTACAAAATAACAGATTTTTTTTATTTGATGAACCAACAACAAGCCATTCAAAGAAAAAATCTAATCACAGTCACATCAAAGAAAAAATCTAATCAATGAAATTATTTGTTGATAATAACAATAACTACCTACATTATTCAACATATTATATAATGTTCACACTGTAGCAAGAGAACTCAGTGTCACGTGGGAAAAGTCGCAGGTAAGTATTATGTAGGAGCTTGACCATTCATAATAACAACCAGGTAAATTGGGTACATATTATTACATTTCACACAGTGATAATCCTAAGTTCTAACATCTATTTGTTTGAGTTCATGTCGTCTTTCAAACATGAATCGCCTACGCGCCACCGATAGCACACAATCACACGCCGCCCGCGGTCATCCACTATTCAATGAAGTTGCGCGTGTATGCGTCACTCAGCGTCAGGAATGCGTATGTGTACGAACACTAGCTCCTTACTGCTCATCACAGCGTCTATCCCTTTCGCTCGTGATGTCGGATGAGATAGCATGCATTTTAACCCCGCCCACCAACTAGTTCGTGCCGTCAGAGCGTGTGTTCTTAAACGCCCGTTTTGACATTTGTTAACGTAATAGTAGTAAAGTTCAATTTCCGACATAGCGGTGTCAATTTACTATGGATTTCAAAAAGAACTTTTAGATTTTGTCGACTCAATCTGGGTTATGAAGGATAGGTAGGTAGTTGCTCCATGTAAAATACAGGTATTCATCTGCACTCGGTTAAACTGGAAGCCGACCCAAACAGATAAACGGAAGGTTATGTCGACGGAAGAATCGACAAAATGACAGATCAACAAAATAAATATTAGTTTCTACGGTTGTCTTGCTACGCGTGCTGGTGTCAGAGTGTTCCCTCTGTGGACTCTCATTTTCATTATTTCAGCTGCAAGACGTCCACTGCTGGACATAGGCCTCCCCAAGTGTCGCCACACCAAGGCATTTTTGACATTCAAAAGTGCCTGGTCTAAGTAATTGAAATAAATGCTTTGATTTTGAGTTCGAATTCCCGCAACCTTCACCAGGTCATCGGTCCACCTAGTGGTAGATCTGCCCGCGCCTAGTTTTCCGATTCGCTGTCGCCACTTCAGAACTTTTCAGCCTCAACGGCCATCCGTTTTGCGAGCAATGTGCATTGCCCACTGCGACTTTAGTTTGGCAATTCGTCGTGCCATTGGCCTCTGACTTGCCTTAACATGCCGTCGAGAAATATCTCTCAGGCATTCTAGTTTTCAGGGACAATGTTCCACACGTGCTTTTAGCAGAAAGTACATTTCTCAACGGACTCATTTGCAAGGCCTTTTCGTCCCACTAAGCTTGGAAAGTTACTGACTTTCTCGTCTTATAATACAAACTTATTTAAGGATGAACTCGAGTGTTTCAGACATGTGTTATCATTTGACAGCCGACGACCTCTAGACGATGGCTTTGGGTCGAAAATTTACATGTTTACTGGCCGGAGTGAAAACTTGATTTGACTGCGATTGTTATGAGATGGGGGAAAATTTGGGTAATTATGGAGTTCTGGAATTACTTCCGAAATATATTTCTAAGAAAAACCTGGAAATGGATTTGCTTAAGTTTGCTAATGGTGTATTCTGCATGTTTGATCATTATGATATAGATTTACATCCTTTATTGTGACTTGTTGCGTACAAGATGACGTACTAACATTATGAATGTGATAGTTTGTGAGGATGGATCACACAAAAACTGCTGAACTGATTGGGATGAAATTTTGCACACAGATAGTTTATAACCTTGATTAACACATATATCTTTTTTATCCCGATAGGGATATTAGTATTATCTTCTACATGGGCCAAACAGCGGGCAAAAGCTAAAACCAGCTATAATAGGTACCACAATCGTATTTTTTAAATAATAGGTTCAATAATATTGAGAGTTTACCTTTAGAATGCCACGTAAATATAATTGTTTGTAGTTCAAGAATTGATTCATTACGTACGTACAATTTCATTCCCTTTCAACAATTAATTAATAAAACGCCATTTCCCGTCATTCAATTTGTAATGAAGTGAGACTAAGATCCTTCAATTCCAATTTGAAACGGGAAACGGAAATGAACGTTTAAAATAACGTTTAATCGTATCATTGAATGATATGCACACGAAGTGGGCTGTTTGATTTGTATCTACTAATTGAATTTAATTAAATCGAAACTCGTCTATAAATCGGTTGGGACGGGGCTGACACTGATTAAATAAATCATGTTCTAGCAGATGGGGCAGTGTATTGACCTTTCGAATAATAGTACCCACTGTATTGTATATTTTGCTAATTGATGAAACATTAATATGAGTGCCTATTAACTAGTACCAAGAATATACATAAAACAAAATTTTGGGTGAACAAATATTTAGTAGTTTTGAAATGGAAAGCAAATTTCAAACGTGTCATGTACCCACAAATTCTGAAAATAAAAACAAACTTTATCCTATTATTTTCTGGAATGTACAAATAATACCCAAAACTTGAAATCCTTTTTTTTTGAACGGAAGAATGGATCTGTATAAATAGTAACGATTTTTAAGAGAAAATCATTAGATAAACAGTTTAACTCGGCTACATCCGGTTAGACTGGAAGCTGACCCCAAGTTATTTGGGTAAAAGGCTAAGCAGATGATGATGATCCAACTTAGCCTCCATGAGGTGGACCGAAGTCACGATGAAGACTGCGGGACTTTCAATCAATCAAATCATTTATTGAACAGATCATAAAATCCAGTCTACTGGACACGAGAAGCACTGTACCGGTCAACATGGCGATGCCTACGCAGACAGCAATAGTTGATTCATCTTACCGCATCAAAAAATCACAAGAAACATGTTTTCGTTTCCGTGACAAAAAAAAAATAAAAAATGTTTCGCTTACTCGTATTACCAAGTGGTATCATACCACTTGGTAAGACTGGTTGTCAGGGTATTCGGGCCACTGACTACCTGTACCGACTCTCAAAGATCTACAAATGACAGTCGAGACCAACAGCTTAACGTACTTTGCAAGGCACGGAGAAAACTCGGTATGTAATGGGGGGTCACCCATCCACAGACAAATCTAGACAAGCACGACTTATCCTAAAGATCGACCCGGGCGGCTGTTATTATTTAGCCACTTTATTACTTAGCATACTACATAACATACATAAAGATAAAGATAAAGATTCATTTATTTGCAAAAACATGTGTAGATAATATATCATGGAATGATGCTTATTATAGGTGTTACAGGATATTCTTTGGCACAACATGTTTGACCATGGCTGGTGTACAAATTAGGTCAGAAGACCATAAGATTTCAGAAAAAAAAAAAAGATACAAAGTCAAATATTACTCTAAAAAATTAACATTATTAATATTGAATATGAAAAAAATTTAACAGTTTGTAAATATTCGTGCGATTCAAAATAAAATATAATAGATTCAGTCAGTATGTCAGAGCGATTTGTCATTTAAAAATTCATTGACATCGTAGTAGGCTTTTCCTGTCAGTATTTTTTTCAATGTTTTCTTAAACTGGTCTGTATTTAATTTTTTTACACAGATAGGGATATTGTTATATATTATCGGTGCTCTGCATACAACGCTTTTATACAGTAGTGCTGTCTTAGCTGGCTGAACACGAAGTTTACTATTATCCCGGCGATTTCGTATTACGAGGTCCGATATTCGAGGAAACAAATGAGGGTTATTTCTTACAAATATCGCGATTTCCAAAATGTAAAGTGACGGCAGTGTGAGGATTTTATGCTTTGTGAAAAGTGGCTTACAACTATCAGTACTTTGTATACCGAACATAGCACGTATGCATCGCTTTTGCATTTTAAATGCCATATCAGTATTTGATGAGTTGCCCCAGAAAATAATGCCATATCTTAGGACAGATTCAACAAGTCCATAATAAGCCGATAGTAACACATTGGTGTTGATAGATGGAGCAAGTTGGTACAAAGCATATGCCTGACTACTGGTTTTTTTACATAGTGCGTCAATGTGTTCTTTCCAGTTTAGTTTGCTGTCTATAATTAAGCCGAGAAAACGGACATTGGATACTTCATTTATAGTGTAATTATCGTGAATCAAATTTACATTTAAAGGATTATGCAATCTTTGTCCAAAGTGCATTATATTTGTTTTAGATAAATTTATTTTTAAATTATTATTATCAAGCCAAGAAATTATAGATGTCAGTGAATTATTTATGTCAGATTTATAATTATTAATGTCCTTACATGCAATTGAAACTGTACTGTCATCAGCAAATAATGTCATAGGTTGAGTCGTTGCCTTTGGCAAGTCGTTAATATAGATAATAAACAACGGCGGCCCTAGGACACTGCCTTGAGGAACACCGTATGTGACGTTTCTCCTCACGGAGCTGAATGTTTCCTCTTTTTTTGTTTTAGGATTCACTTTAGTAACTACTGTCACGATCTAAATAAGTCTAAAATATTGCCTCTTATGCCGTATGCATCAAGTTTACTGATTAGAATATTATGATCTACATAATCAAAAGCCTGTGACATATCGCAATAAATTGCACAAGCTGGAACTGTTTTGTCAACGTGGCCCATAACATTTTTGAGAAATTCATAAATGGCCATATTCGTGGTTTTATTTTGTCGAAAGCCCTTTTGTTCATTGCACAAAATTTTATTTTTTTCTAGATATGAATTAAGTTCGCCATAAATATACTTTTCGAAAATTTTTGAAAATATTGGTAATAGTGCAATAGGCCTATAATTCATCATTAATTGTTTGCATTCTTTTTTGAACAAAGGTTTTATAACGGACAGTTTAAGTTCTTGTGGAAATATTCCTGTTGATATCGATAAGTTCAGAATGTGACTCAAGTGCTGGCATATATCCTCATTTACTTCTTTAATTATTCTAGTAGAGATACCATCATATCCTACACTGTTGGTATTTTTAAGATTTTTTATAATTTTATTAATCTGATAGGGTGAACTTGGTGACATAAACATTGAATTTAAGCGGTGATTAATTAACGACGCATTAAGTCCGCTTTTGCACAGTTTTAATTGTGCATAAAGTTTTTATAAATAATATAAGAAAAGGCTATTGTCAACTCTCCTTTCTCTCGTTTAGAATAAAACACCAGAAATGTGGAAAAGAGAAACCTCACGAGAATCAACTATAACCACTTTTAAAACGTCTGCAAAGTACGGGGACTTTTACAATTTTATGATAATATCCACTACACTAGTAGCTACCATTCTGTCCACGTGCGAAGTATAAAAATTGACAAAGTTGGTCAAGCAGCTTGGGTAGTTACGCGGCACGAATACCAAGTACCTATGAAAGTACCACTAGTAGTAGGTTTTAAAATTCAACGGCAAGTCTTCCCACTTTGAAGTTTCACCTTAAAATAGTATTAATTCCTTCGTGTTATGAATTACAGTTTTTAGTCAAGAATTTCAAGAGAAGATCAGAATCTTCTACGCTAATTTAAAAATGGAACTTAAAGAAATACTCGTAACATAAATGCGTCAGCTATTTCCGTCGTCCTTTTAATCAAATTAAATTATGGGGTTCCTTTTTCGCTTTGTTGGATCTTTTGAAGGTACCTGATTTGGAGGCGGAGGAGAGGGTATTTTAGATTCAAGTCACTCTTTTGCGCGACTTGTGCTGAGTTTTTTAATACTTTGATGTGATTTGGTAACTGAATGGAAAATAGTCCTGCTGAAAAATCCTGGACCGCTCATAAAAAGCACGCATAGTCTACTTGAGGTTTTCAGTTAGTCAAAACATGTCAACTGTGAAACTTTCCCCACTAATATTATAAAGAGGAAAATTTATTCTTTTGTGTGTATGTTTGCTAGAATAAACTCAAAAACTGCAGTGACGATTTCAAAACTTCTTTCACCATTGGAAAGCTACATTCACCTTGAGTAACATAGGCTACATTTTATCCCCGTACCCCCTCGGGAATGGGAACCACGCGGGTGAAACCGCGTGTTGTCGGTTAATACATAATATATTCAAGATTGCTGGTGAAAGATGGGCTATAATCCACCACGCAGGCCCAGTGTGGGTTGTAGATGTCACATGTCTTCGATTTTTTTCGTTCGTTCTAGGACATGTCGGTTTCCTGACGTGGTTTTCCTTCACCGTTTTGAGAGCAGTGGTGATGAAATTAATTACACAAAGTAATGCGCCTGCCTGGGTTCGAACCCACAACTTACTGCATGTGAGTCGTGGCCGCCACCACTGCCCCACCGCTGCTCTCATGTAGATTACTAGTTTTGTAAAGAATCTATAATAAAGGTTTGTATATCAGTGCCATCCAGCGTACATAATACCAAACAACATTCGACCAAAACAAAATCCCGGTTTATTTTAGATTCAACGAAGCAATCTATTTGATTTATACAAGAAAAAAACCCAGCTATTTGCCCTCAGTCAGTCTTCACGTACATAATACAGCTAATCTTGTAAATTGCTGAAGGGATTCGCCAGTTATCTCCAAGACTATTTCTCTTGGGATACTAAATAAATGTACTAAATTCGCGGATTAAAAAACAAAGCTAAGGAGAACGTCTTGATTTTTGAAGAGATGCTTTTATATTTGATTTTCTTTGTTTTCGGTATTTAGACTGTGTTGAGATTTTTCTTAATAGAGCCTCGTGGGAAAAGGAATTTACAATTTAGAAGTAGGTGGTTAGTTTATTTCGGTTTGCTTAAGGAAAAATTCATTATTTTATTTAGAAAATGGGAAAAAGAAAATGTTTTTACTATCGCAATATATATAGTGTTAGATGACGCCAATCTTCCAGTTATCAATATACACTCATCATTAATTGCCTAGCCTTTTCCCAACTATGTTGGCGGCTATTTCACATGGAACGACTGCCTATCTGACCTCCACAACCCAGTTAGTATCGAGTAATAGACGATTCCCGAATGACTTAACAATATACAGTGTATTTGTATGCAATTGAAAAAGAAAATACAAAAAATACGGGTGAGTTTCTGAGTGTGTGTAAAAGTGTGAATGTGTATTGTTTATATAAGTTAATTTTATTAAGTAGTTTTTAGGTTTCCATTTAGGTTCAGGTTAAATGATAATAATGGTGGCGGCAATAAGGTGCTTCTAAAGACACCGGACGCTATCATCAATTCAATTTCCGAGTTAACTAAATATCGTAAAGTAGGTAGATGTTGTTAATGATAAATAATGTGACAGCGCGCTTCTATTTTATTAGTCTTTGGTGTTAGTACAAAGTGATTTTATTTTGGGTGTACAATCAATCGTAGCTCGGTCGGTAGGTGGTTCATTTGGAGAATGATGTCCATTTATTTGGTTTTGTCCATTTAAATGACTGCTGCACATTGTTAATTATTTCGTAGAATAACGCTCATTTTGGTTTGTGTAATTTAATTCGAAATAATTTTAAGTTTCTGAAATTATCGAAAAAATTAATCCGATGATTTCGTAGATACAGTAATTATTTTTGATCCGTGATCAAAACACATAGTAACCTAAGCTAAATCATGATCTAACTATAAGGGGTCGTGTTCGGTCAAAAACCAGGGCAAGTTTTGGCCGAGCTGTCCGCAATTCGCGGAGACTATCAAATCAAAGTTGCCCCTTATGAAAGGTAACTTACCTGGTGCCGGTGGGCCGAAGGGGATGACCAGTTCTTGATCAAGCCAGGTCTGCAAGGATGTATGTAAATGTGTGTGTGTAAGTGTAAATAATAATAATAATATATCATTTAATTCAGGTAACAAAAGACCCATATTACATATACCTTACAGACTAACATACATATTTATAAAAAAAAAAACCACTAAACATTAAACTATTACACATGAGGAGACGGCGTCATGTTGCGCTGCGTGGTGTCGCGTAGCCTTCCGCGGAATCGCCGATATATGACACCCTTCGGCCAAAACTCTTTCTTGAGGAAGGTCTCAATATGATGAGTCGGAACTCGCACCACGAACGACTTAAAATTTGTGTTGTGGCGCGACTCCAACTTCTCTACCCTCAAGGTCCAGCTGGTCTTCACCCGGACATACTCCACGATGTCCTCAACCTTCGTGGTGTGATGTAGCCGGGACACATAGAGCTGCGTCGTTGGTATCGCCGGACGCAGCAGCATATTGGGTCCTGCCAGTGCGGACCCGCACTGGTTCCGACTAGGTGGCTTCTTCCTCTTCTTCTTCTCCACCATCACAAAGCCATCCTTGTCACACGTGGCCGTTACTGGGCCTTGCTGTTTCGAACCCCAGTTGGAAGTTTCACAGCAGCTCTTATTTTCCCCCTTCTTCACCTGCGATACAGGTTTGTGCTTGGTGACAATAGCAGCGTAGGCACGTTTAGGGGGCGACGTACCTACACGAGTCACTGCCTCGACCGGCACCGAGTCAGCAACTTCGGCAGCGCATGTTGCAACGCGTGCCATAGCAACGGGGGACGCAGTGGAGCTCGCCGACTCAAAACTGCCGACGCTAGCGTTTCTCGCTTCGCAACGAGTGCTCACGTTGTTGGAGGCACCAGGCGACCTATTTACCTTAATAGTGTTGCGCAACAACTCCACTTCGGCACGTAGATCATCAATGACGTTGTTCGACGCCTCCAACTTGGAGTGTACTTCGACCAGGCTTGCCTTGAGATTTGTGATGTCCTTCAGCAACCTGGTGACGTCGACGTGGTCAAACGTGACTGGGGGCAGCTTATGAAGCTCCTTCGCCACGAAAGCGGGCACGTCGTCCGGGTCGGTGCTCTTCATCAATGTGATGATGTCCTGCACACACACGTAAAGTGATGCGTGGTCGAGTGACTTGCCAGATCCGACTGTTTCAACAGACGCTGCCCTGGCAGCGTATAACAGGTCGGGATGACGCACAATATTAGTTCAAACGGCACAAGAACAACACTTCTCAATTATTGTCAAATTATAATGTTCAATTTTAATCTCACACGCGGGGGTGACGAAACCTCAAACTGCGCGGACGATTAACAAATATACCCGTGGTTTTTCTCAAAAGGGGCTGTTTAGTCCAATCAAAACTGAATCACAACCAAAATCTTGCAAACAAAAGGGATCCACAAGGATTTCTCAATTATCTCAATCAAACAACAAAAATTCAATGTAATGTGATCTCGTAAGTATCCACAGACAAGTTAGTAGCACAGATAAAATATGTCAGAGACAGTCCAAACGTCAAGTTGCGTTTATGTACGGCACGAAACAGGTCGGCAACCTTTTATTTAAGTCGGAAGAGTCAAAAATGTAAATTTTCAAAAATTCCAAGTTTTTATAGCGACAAATTTTTTTCAGTGACAGTGACGACGCGTCATGGGTCACGGGGGAGGGGTGCGGTGAAAAGCGAGTACAAGTGGCTGATAAATAGAAATGGTGCCTAATCCACGTTCATGGATCAGAACGATTCTTAAGTATTATTATTTTCATAGAATAAATAATATTTGCAAATGGAACTATGGAGCCGTAGCTTCACATCCATAGAGCCGCATGTGGCTCGCGAGCCGCAGGTTGCCAACCCCTGAGCTATGTATATGATAAATTTCATAGAAATTGGTTCAGCTTCACATTAATACTATTATTTTAAGTGTTATTTTATAATCATGTTAGTTCTATCTGTAGTCTGTATATTATCTACATAATAACTTTATTCATCTGTTACTAAAACGTTCATAACGCCATCAATAAATTGCAAATCTATTTAGTCCGTCGGTTAGAGTATTGGAAAATAATGGACACGTATTTTTTGTTTTTGTAAATCAATGAATATCGACAAAGATAAACCGCATCAAAACTTGGGAGTGGAGGCTCGTGACGTCAGAACGCGCTAAAAATTATACCAAAGCGTGACGTATTGAGAATTTTTAAAGCGTTGTATCTTCGACAATTTTGGTTTATGTAACAAAAGAAAAAATACGGGTCAAATATTTTTTGATAATCTAACTGACAGACCAATTAGTTTTTTTCAGTGCACAAACCTATTACATTTATATACGTATTCATACTTTTCAAGGGATTTAACTCATTATAACACCTCGTAGACCTTCATTAATAATAACGACTGTGGTTAACTATCAAAATAAATACATTTATTTAAACTACGCTGGAATTAAGCGCCCAACATTTGAGCAAACATTTGCTCTGGCTAATTACATTTGTCACACTCCAGCGAGTCGATGAGCTTTGTCGTGTGTAACCCAGGTATATAGGCATTATTATGTACTGTTTATGTACCTGTGTATCTATTCAATAGAGCAACAATAGTTATGTTTGGAGGGTATTTGTACTAGAATTTTCCTGCGGGTTCGTTTCCGTTGGGTTCGGAATTTGTCCCGCGTTACAATTTGAACCCTTCCAAGGAATCCGGTACAGCACTGTCCAGCAAAGCAGGACTGTGATGAGGACGGCTTCACCTTAGTTCAGAAGAAGAAGAAGAAGCTTACTTGTAGCAATCAATGCGGTACTGGACTGTCAGGACCAAATATGCTGCTGCGTCCAGCGACACCAACGACGTTGCTGTATGTGTCCCGACTGCATCACTCCACGAAGGTTGAGGAGATCGTAGAGTACATGAAGGTGAAGACTAGCTGGACCTTGAGGGTCGAGAGGTTGGAGCCGCGTCACAACACCAACTTCAAGACGTTTGTGGTGCGAGTTCCGACACAATATCTCGACATGTTTCTCAAGGAAGAGTTTTGGCTGAAGGGTGTAGTCTACCGACGTTTTCGCGGCAGGCTACATGACACCGCACAGCGTAACACGACGCCGCCACTTCGTGTGTCCATAGTTCATAGCTTATAAGTTAGATTTTTTATGTGTTAGTACCTATATTTTTTATGTTGTTATTTTGTGTATTATATCTATGGGTCTTAAGATGCCTGATAATAGAATTATTAATTGATTGATTGGTTAACGTTTTTATTAAATATTTTCTATGGCGCTGTGGGATAATGGAGCTTTCCATTTACCTCATGTAAGAAGTTTGCATACAAACTTACAAAAAAACATCCCCTCAGCCACTTCATATTGGTGTAGAATAACCATTGTTAATTTTCAGACAAACTGATATTTTCTTTTTTGTAATATCTATGGAACATTTTGAGTTTGCAATAAGCTGGAAATAAGTAATTTTATAGAAAAAACCTGTTATAACCACATTTATAACTAATTACATAATATATGATACGACGCACGTGTCTTGGAGTTATTTTATGTATTTACTTACGTTTGTATTGTATTTAAGTAACTCACTCGCAACTATGTACTTTCATACATATTTTGCGCCAGTTGAGACAACTCACAGCGTTCAAACAAGTTTAAAACTTAGTGCCTGCGCATAAAACAACAGTAAAATATTGACAGCGTACAGGAAAGATGTTTGTTTTCCGTCAGGATTCGAACATTTTTGCAAACATTTTTGTTGAATGTTGAATGTACAACCTGACGTGAAATGACGTAACGATGCGGAGACCATGTCGAGCCACGTCAAGTTGTCATCCATGATCGAGTGGGAATGTGTGCTTTTACTACGACATCTGGCAATTGACGGCCATACGCAGATGTTTACTGTTAAGTTAAACTCGTACTTATGATTGTATGATGAAGATTTACATAACATGAAATCTGAAAATACATAAAATTTATTCAGGAGCAAATTATGTAAGGTATCGCTTTGCACCCTGGTCAAATTCAAGGAGCTATCTATGCTAATGATTCTCAACCCGAATCAATAATAAAATGGGTAGTTTTGATTATAAATTACGGAAATCGATAAGTATAAACCGCCCGTATTGAATCGTCGCAGCACGTCTGTTACTAGCTTTATAACCGCACACACACAAATAAAGGCACACAGTGACGTGTCTCGCGATGGCTGATTCTGTTTCTTTTTTTGGTGTTGTTCTGAAATACTGTCAAAGTTTAACAATTTAAAATCGTAATTTCAATTGATTATTTATGTATTTACGGCATGTCCTAGAACCAAACACTTCGAAGACATGTGAAATCTATCAACCCGCACTGGGCCTGCGTGGTGGATTACAGCCCATTCCCTCTCATAGAGTGGAGGCCTGTGTCAAAAAGGGAAAAAGAAAATGTTTTTACTATCGCAATATATATTATAGTGTTAGATGACGCCAATCTTCCAGTCAATATACACTCATCATTAATTGCCTAGCCTTTTCCCAACTATGTTGGCGGCTATTTTACATGGAACGACTGCCTATCTGACCTCCACAACCCAGTTAGTATCGAGTAATAGACGATTCCCGAATGACCTAACAATATACAGTGTATTTGTATGCAATTAAAAAAGAAAATACAAAAAAGGTGCGCATTTGTGTGATGTATACGGGTGAGTTTCTGAGTGTGTGTAAAAGTGTGAATGTGTATTGTTTATATAAGTTCATTTTATTAAGTAGTTTTTAGGTTTCCATTTAGGTTCAGGTTAAATGATAATAATGGTGGCGGCAATAAAGTGCTTCTAAAGACGCCGGTCGCTATCATCAATTCAATTTCGGAGTTAACTAAATATCGTAAAGTAGGTAGATGTTGTTAATGATAAATAATGTGACATCGCGCTTCTATTTTATTAGTCTTTGGTGTTAGTACAAAGTGATTTTATTTTGGGTGTACAATCAATCGTAGCTCGGTCGGTAGGTGGTTCATTTGGAGAATGATGTCCATTTATTTGGTTTTGTCCATTTAAATGACTGCTGCACATTGTTAATTATTTCGTAGAATAACGCTCATTTTGGTTTGTGTAATTTAATTCGAAATAATTTTAAGTTTCTGAAATTATCGAAAAAATTAATCCGATGATTTCGTAGATACAGCAATTATTTTTGGTCCGTGATCAAAACACATAGTAACCTAAGCTAAATCATGATCTAACTATAAGGGGTCGTGTTCGGTCCAAAACCAGGGCAAGTTTTGGCCGAGCTGTCCGCAATTCGCGGAGACTATCAAATCAAAGTTGCCCCTTATGAAAGGTAACTTACCTGGTGCCGGTGGGCCGAAGGGGATGACCAGTTCTTGATCAAGCCAGGTCTGCAAGGATGTATGTAAATGTGTGTGTGTAAGTGTAAATAATAATAATAATAATAATATATCATTTAATTCAGGTAACAAAAGACCCATATTACATATACCTTACAGACTAACATACATATTTATAAAAAAAAAAAAAACCACTAAACATTAAACTATTACACATGAGGAGACGGCGTCATGTTGCGCTGCGTGGTGTCGCGTAGCCTTCCGCGGAATCGCCGATATATGACACCCTTCGGCCAAAACTCTTCCTTGAGGAAGGTCTCAATATGATGAGTCGGAACTCGCACCACGAACGACTTAAAATTTGTGTTGTGGCGCGACTCCAACTTCTCTACCCTCAAGGTCCAGCTGGTCTTCACCCGGACATACTCCACGATGTCCTCAACCTTCGTGGTGTGATGTAGCCGGGATACATAGAGCTACGTCGTTGGTATCGCCGGACGCAGCAGCATATTGGGTCCTGCCAGTGCGGACCCGCACTGGTTCCGACTAGGTGGCTTCTTCCTCTTCTTCTTCTCCACCATCACAAAGCCATCCTTGTCACACGTGGCCGTTACTGGGCCTTGCTGTTTCGAACCCCAGTTGGAAGTTTCACAGCAGCTCTTATTTTCCCCCTTCTTCACCTGCGATACAGGTTTGTGCTTGGTGACAATAGCAGCGTAGACACGTTTAGGGGGCGACGTACCTACACGAGTCACTGCCTCGACCGGCACCGAGTCAGCAACTTCGGCAGCGCATGTTGCAACGCGTGCCATAGCAACGGGTGACGCAGTGGAGCTCGCCGACTCAAAACTGCCGACGCTAGCGTTTCTCGCTTCGCAACGAGTGCTCACGTTGTTGGAGGCACCAGGCGACCTATTTACCTTAATAGTGTTGCGCAACAACTCCACTTCGGCACGTAGATCACCAATGACGTTGTTCGACGCCTCCAACTTGGAGTGTACTTCGACCAGGCTTGCCTTGAGATTTGTGATGTCCTTCAGCAACCTGGTGACGTCGACGTGGTCAAACGTGACTGGGGGCAGCTTATGAAGCTCCTTCGCCACGAAAGCGGGCACGTCGTCCGGGTCGGTGCTCTTCATCAATGTGATGATGTCCTGCACACACACGTAAAGTGATGCGTGGTCGAGTGACTTGCCAGATCCGACTGTTTCAACAGACGCTGCCCTGGCAGCGTATAACAGGTCGGGATGACGCACAATATTAGTTCAAACGGCACAAGAACAACACTTCTCAATTATTGTCAAATTATAATGTTCAATTTTAATCTCACACGCGGGGGTGACGTAACCTCAAACTGCGCGGACGATTAACAAATATACCCGTGGTTTTTCTCAAAAGGGGCTGTTTAGTCCAATCAAAACTGAATCACAACCAAAATCTTGCAAACAAAAGGGATCCACAAGGATTTCTCAATTATCTCAATCAAACAACAAAAATTCAATGTAATGTGATCTCGTAAGTATCCACAGACAAGTTAGTAGCACAGATAAAATGTGTCAGAGACAGTCCAAACGTTAAGTTGCGTTTCGATACACGTACGGCACGAAACAGGTCGGCAACCTTTTATTTAAGTCGGAAGAGTCAAAAATGTAAATTTTCAAAAATTCTAAGTTTTTATAGCGACAAATTTTTTTCAGTGACAGTGACGACGCGTCATGGGTCACGGGGGAGGGGTGCGGTGAAAAGCGAGTACAAGTGGCTGATAAATAGAAATGGTGCCTAATCCACGTTCATGGATCAGAACGATTCTTAAGTATTATTATTTTCATAGAATAAATAATATTTGCAAATGGAACTATGGAGCCGTAGCTTCACATCCATAGAGCCGCATGTGGCTCGCGAGCCGCAGGTTGCCAACCCCTGAGCTATGTATATGATAAATTTCATAGAAATTGGTTCAGCTTCACATTAATACTATTATTTTAAGTGTTATTTTTATAATCATATTAGTTCCAACTGTAGTCTGTATATTAGCTACTTAATAACTTTATTCATCTGTTAATAAAACGTTCATAACGCCATCAATAAATTGCAAATCTATTTAGTCCGTCGGTTAGAGTATTGGAAAATAATGGACACGTATTTTTTTGTTTTTGTAAATCAATGAATACCGACAAAGATAAACCGCATCAAAACTTGGGAGTGGGGGCTCGTGACGTCAGAACGCGCAAAAAATATACCAAAGCGTAACGTATTGAGAATTTTTAAAGCGTTGTATCTTCGTCAATTTTGGTTTATGTAACAAAAGAAAAAATACGGGTCAATATTTTTTGATAATCTAACTGACAGACCAATTAGTTTTTTTCAGTGCACAAACGTATTACATTTATATACGTATTCATATTTATCAAGGGATTTAACTAATTATAACACCTAGTAGACCTTCATTAATAATAACGACTGTGGTTAACTATCAAAATAAATACATTTATTTAAACTACACTGGAATTAAGCGCCCAACATTTGAGCAAACATTTGCTCTGGCTAATTACATTTGTCACACTCCAGCGAGTCGATGAGCTGGTCGTGTGTAACCCAGGTATATAGGCATTATTATGTACTCTTTATGTACCTGTGTATCTATTCAATAGAGCAACAATAGTTATGTTTGGAGGGTATTTGTACTAGAATTTTCCTGCGGGTTCGTTTCCGTTGGGTTCGGAATTTGTCCCGCGTTACAATTTGAACCCTTCCAAGGAATCCGGTACAGCGCTGTCCAGCAAAGCAGGACTGTGATGAGGACGGCTTCACCTTAGTTCAGAAGAAGAAGAAGAAGCTTACTTGTAGCAATCAATGCGGTACTGGACTGTCAGGACCAAATATGCTGCTGCGTCCAGCGACACCAACGACGTTGCTGTATGTGTCCCGACTGCATCACTCCACGAAGGTTGAGATCTCCTCAAGAGTATTCGTAGAGTACATGAAGGTGAAGACTAGCTGGACCTTGAAGGTCGAGAGGTTGGAGCCGCGTCACAACACCAACTTCAAGACGTTTGTGGTGCGAGTTCCGACACAATATCTCGACATGTTTCTCAAGGAAGAGTTTTGGCCGAAGGGTGTAGTCTACCGACGTTTTCGCGGCAGGCTACATGACACCGCACAGCGTAACACGACGCCGCCACTTCGTGTGTCCATAGTTCATAGCTTATAAGTTAGATTTTTAGTATATTTTTTATGTTGTTATTTTTTGTATTTTATCTATGGGCCTTAAGATGCCTGATAATAGAATTATTGATTGATTGATTGGTTAACGTTTTTATTAAATATTTTCTATGGCGCTGTGGGATAATGTAGCTTTCCATTTACCTAATGTAAGAAGCTTGCATACAAACTTACAAAAAAACATCCCCTCAGCCACTTCATATTGGTGTAGAATAACCATTGTTAATTTTCAGACAAACTGATATTTTCTTTTTTGTAATATCTATGGAACATTTTGAGTTTGCAATAAGCTGGAAATAAGTAATTTTATAGAACTTAAACCTGTTATAACCACATTTATAACTAATTACATAATATATGATACGACGCACGTGTCTTGGAGTTATTTTATGTTTTTTTTTTTTTTTTTTTTTTTTTTCCTCTTGCTCCACCAACATAATTGGTGCCTATTTTATCTAACCACATTCATACAAGTTCTCGCTTTTTTGCCTCTCGTACTTTCATTCTTCATACTGGGTCTTTCTTGCATCCATCATCTCTCGTCTCTATGGGTGGGATTCCCATTTATTTAACTAATCTACTATCTTATTTTTTATTTCTTTCTATCTTACACAGGGGAAATGACATCTTACACAATTTTTTATTTACATCCTCAAGTGATACAGTTCTTACAGTTACTTACACTATTATAGTTACACTCATCTACTTATACTATTACATTTACTTACTATTATTTCTTACATCAATTTATATTACTGCTATTTTAATTACAATATTTATTTCTATGTTAACATATAAATATGTACCAATATTTTATGAAACATAGTTTCTATGCTGTCTTATTTCTCTCTACGACCTTTGACGCTATATTTAAACAGTAATATATTAATTGTTTTCTGTTCTTCCCCTTAAATACCTCCCCTATACTTTCTTTATTTAATTTAACATCTATTTCCTGCTCCAGGTTGAATCGCTCAGTGGCGTAAACGGGGCAATCCAAGAGCAAGTGCTGGACGGTCTCACTCACACTTGGATCGCAGATGCACGATGGGCTCTCCTTACACTTGAAGCGATTCAAGTATTCCGAGAACCCACCGTGCCCCGTCAGGACCTGTGTAAGCATACCTGTTGGCTGCACCTGTTTCACAATACGGAAAGCTGCTTTGGCATCCGGAAGGAACATTTTCGTCACCGAGGCCGTCTCGCTAGACTCATATCTCCGATTCCATTCATCGACTGATTCCATGCGGATCCGGCTTCTTATGAATGAAATCGGACACTGGTCATAGTCCGGCTTCCTCCGCGACGCCAATGCTGCCTCCTTCGCCAGCTCGTCCGCGCGTTTATTTTATGTATTTACTTACGTTTGTATTGTATTCAAGTAACTCACTTGCAACTATGTACTTTCATACATATTATGCGTCAGTTGAGACAACTCACAGCGTTCAAACAAGTTTAAAACTTGGTGCCTGCGCATAAAACAACAGTAAAATATTGACAGCGTACAGGAAAGATGTTTGTTTTCCGTCAGGATTCGAACATTTTTGCAAACATTTTTGTTGAATGTTGAATGTACAACCTGACGTGAAATGACGTAACGATGCGGAGACCATGTCGAGCCACGTCAAGTTGTCATCTATGATCGAGTGGGAATGTGTGCTTTTACTACGACATCTGGCAATTGACGGCCATACGCAGATGTTTACAGGTAAGTTAAACTCGTACTTATGATTGTATGATGAAGATTTACATAGCATGAAATCTGAAAATACATAAAATTTATTCAGGAGCAAATTATGCAAGGTATCGCTTTGCACCCTGGTCAAATTCAAGGAGGTATCTATGCTAATGATTCTCGACCCGAATCAATAATAAAAAAAACCAATCAATCAATTATAAATTACGGAAATCGATAAGTATAAACCGCCCGTATATAATCGCCGCAGCCCGTCTGTTACTAGCTTTATAACCGCACACACACAAATAAAGGCACACAGTGACGTGTCTCGCGATGGCTGATTCTATTTATTTTTTTGGTGTTGTTCTGAAATACTGTCAAAGTTTAACAATTTAAAATCGTAATTTCAATTGATTATTTATATCTTCACGGCATGTCCTAGAACCAAACACTTCGAAGACATGTGACATCTATCAACCCGCACTGGGCCTGCGTGGTGGATTACAGCCCATTCCCTCTCATAGAGTGGAGGCCTGTGTCCCAGCTGTGGGAACATTAATAGGCTGATGATGATGATGATTTATGTCTTTTGTGACAAGCTCCTGAATTTTGACTAGGATGCAATACTACAACTTATAAAGCTTAAGAGATTCTCACAACTCTGCTGCTTCTACCGAAGGCTGTGGGATATCCAGGACTCAGCGCTGGTTAGTAAACAAATATTTTTAAGAATTTGCATGAATAATCAAAAAGTTCGAAAATGTTACCATTTAAAAATAATTTATCTCGCCTTAAACTATCTTCACAGAATGTAGACCAAAAAAACTCATTACTCACTTCACGATCTCTTTAGTTGTCTAAAGCACTAATCAGTTTGTTTTCCAACCTCAAAAAAATGGGGTCTATCCTAAAATCCTTCCAAACGACCGATCTATTCATTTCGCTCTAAAAATACACTCCCAGTCACTTCCTATCCATCTAAATTAAAGCCCCATTCACTACGCCTTAGGCCTAAAAAAAGTTAGTGCGGACTCAAATTATTCTTCAAAAGGGCTAAGTGATAAGAGTCCCTTTTTAAATTAACTGAACAGCGAAATAATTTGGTCGTCTCGGTTTTTTTCTCGTTTTTTTTTATATCGCCATAATTCAAGCCGTAAATCAGAAGCAAGGTAACTGAGAGACATTCTTAATTACGAAGCTTAAAAAGGCACTTAGAACGGCATCGTGGAATTTAATTTTTGCTGGTACGATGTTGTGTGCTTTTAAGCTGGAGGGATAAGCTGGGTGAGGGCCCAATGTGTGATAGCAACATTTTTATTGAGGATTATAATCGTCATGCCCTGATGTGGAAAAAGGTCTTAGCTCAGTCCGGTCCCACCCGGCAAAAAGAATGTAACTCTAATATGGGCTGTAAGTATTTCTCTTTAGATATACTTTACATTGGTATTGACGGCGGTAATCCGAGCTGTCTGCTAATTTATGTTGCCAATGTAAAGTATATCTAAAAAGCAATACATAAAGCCCATATTTGAATTATTTTCTTTTTGTTTTTTATTTTTTTTTTCTTTTTCCACAGTCTCAAGACGAAAGTCCTGTGTGTTGCCAGTGATTACATACGGAACCGAAACGTGGTCGCTCACAATGGCCCATATCAGAAGGCACCCAAAGGGCAATCGAGAGGGCTATGCTTGAAGTTTCCTTGCGTGATCGAATCAGAAATGAAGACACAAGAACCAAGGTCACCGACGTAGCCCGAAGAATTGCCAAACTTAAGTGGCAGTGGGCAGGCCACATTGCTCGCAGAACGGATGGCCGACGGGGCCGGAAAGTTCTAGAGTGGCGATCGCAAATCGGAAGACGTAGCGTTGGAAGGCCTCCCACTAGTTGGACAGCTGATCTGGTGAAAATCCGCTGGATGCGAATCGCACGGGACCGGTCAATGTGGTCAATGGGCATCTTTCGGCTGAAATGATGATGATGATGATTCTTTTAGCCGGGTGGAAGCGGAGTCGTCTATGTGGGCCTTTGAACACCCATATTTCGCCAGTTACGCTTAAGTCCCAGGTACCTTATAAGGGGCGAATCCAATACCATCAATCGAGCGCAAATCAAGACTCCGTGGCTGCTACTGACAAATCCTATATGGATAAACCCGATTTCACTTTGCCCAACCTGGAAAACGAACTCAGGATCTCATGCTCAGTAGTCGCGCTTGCATCACTAGACCAACGAAGATTGTGTTAGTATAAATGATAAATTATATTTATCCAGCAAGTAGGTTTTCTCAAACACTTATACACGTAATTTTTTTAAAACTAGGTGATGTTTCGTACCTTACCACCCTGAGAAGAAACAGCCGAAACAAACTCAGAGGTCATAGTCTCTTTTGAAGTCCAGACAATCTTGCTTAATTCATATGAAGGCTATGCAGACTAGTGCCTTTTTTTTTTTTTTTTTTTTTTGGGATGGGAAATCATCAAATGACTTCTCCCACTCTGGGCGGAGCGGGAGGGAGTGTCAGACTTTTACTGACTAAAACCCATCCATGTTCCTTCCTCGCCCTTTATGTTCCGGGGCCGCGGTATCTCTTTCGAATAGGCCCGCAACCCCGGCAGGCTTCGGCCCTTGCGGGCCCCTCTCTTATGCTGACATCTCTTTGAGGCGCGCGTGGAACACGAACGCGCCGTCGACACGGCCTGTCGTCTTTAGACGGACGGACGGCTAGCTAGCCCATAGCCAACCGTCCACAGGCCCGCGTCTACGGTGGCCGGTAGCCACCACGTGGCCCCCGACGCCCGGTGCGTCTCCCGCGGCGGCCGGGAAGAGAGGATCTCTCCCTCTCTCGTTCCGCCACCTCCTTTGCTAGCATGACTGCTTCACAGAAGGAGGTGACGGCTTCCCATTCCGTCTCGCTCCGGACCATGGATTGAACCAGGGCCGGACGCGAGAGGTCGCCGCCGCCGATCGCCGCTACGAGGACACGGCGGTGCTCCGCCCACGCAGGGCAGACTTCCACCGTGTGCTCCACCGTGTCCTCCGGTCGATCCTCGCAGTGGAGACACCCGGGCGTGTCCTCCCGCCCGATTCGGTGCAGGTACCTCCCGAAACATCCGTGTCCGGTGAGGACCTGCGTCAGGCGGAAGGTGAGGACGCCGTGGCGCCTCTCTAGCCACTCCTCAAAGAGGGGACTTACCGTCACTATCGTGGCGTGCCCTGCACGGGGTTGCGACAGTCGCTCTCTCCATGTCGCCATGAGATCGCGCCGGAGGTCTGTCCGCTGAGCGGCAATTTGCCGCGGCAGCGGAGTTTCCCCCCGGCGTAGTGCCTCCGCGCGCCAGTCGTGCAGGCGCGCGAGTACTATCGCCTCCAGATCCCATGGCGGCAATCCGGCAAGCAGGCCCGCCGCCTCGCGGGAGATCGTGCGGTACCCACGGACCATCTTTACGGCCACCACTTTTTGGGGCGCGTTCAGATAATGGGCGGCTCGCCGCCTCAAGGAACGCGCCCACACTGGGGCCCCGTAGAGGGCCATGGACCGCACGACCCCCGCGTAGAGCCTGCGGCAGGAGGCGTTTGGCCCCCCAAGGTTGGGCAGGAGCCGCCTGAAGGCAGCCCCGGTCCGTTCCAGCCTGGGGGCCAAACGTCGGAAATGTTCCACGAAGTTCCATCGGCTGTCGAGTACGAGTCCCAGGTACTTCAACGTCGGCTCGACGCCGATGGATACCCCTCCCACCGTCAGCGTGGATCCCGATGGTGGCGCATTCCGAGACCCATGAAAGCACATGGCCTCGGACTTGTGCAATGCCACCTCGAGACCCAGTTGCCGGATACTCTCAACGACTATCGCAACCCCGCGTGTCATAATTTCGGCCGCCGCCTCGTGCGACCTCCGCTGTGCCAGCACCAGGGTGTCGTCTGCGTAGCAAACGACGCTGACACCACTAGGGAGGTCCGCGCGCAGCACCCAGTCGTAACCGATGTTCCACAGGGGCGGTCCCAGAACCGATCCCTATGGGACACCGCACGACATCTCTCGCCGGTTCCATTCTCCGCAGCGACTGGGGTAGATGACGGATGCAGACTAGTGCCTGAGATGGTCTTTTGAAGAAAGAACCACACAGATTTGAGTGGACCTGTCCAGTCAGTGCAAGCATTTTTCAATTTTTTTTTACGTTAGACATTAACACACAGCGCCATCTAGTGCCACACTAAGCGAGGCTTGTGTCGTGGAAACCAGGTAGTTGATATACTACATGTATACTTTTTTGTTTGTAAATACATAATATGTATAATAAGTATGTATTTACAACACAAAAAAAAATAGATTATAAACAACCATGACTCGGAAACAAATGTCCATGCTCATCACACAAACATTTGCTCCTACCGGGATTCGAACCCAGGACCCTAAGAACGTAAGGCAGCCTCACAACCACTACGCCATTCGGGTCGCCAAAATCATGTAGCTCGACTTATAACTCAAGGAGCTCAACGAAACGACGAACAATACCAAAGAAAGGACATTTGGTTAGGTCGCTTATAGTACTCAAACTGCTAGACAGAAGTGGGAAATAAAAAATGCAAAGTGCAGAATTTTACTTTTCTTGATCGTTCATAAAGTTACCGACTTCTGTCTATCATTTATGTACATCGATAAAACTTACAGTGTAACTATAGAGTACGAGTATATTCCTCACATACAACATGTTTATTTTTACGATAAAAAGGAAGCGAAATAAAGGAAGGTTTAAAACGATATGTAAGAAAGTTTGTTCATGTGTGGTGAGGTCTTAGCAGTAAAAGTTATTTCATCTTTAAAAGGCATGTATTATTGTGTTGTGAACGCTAAGGGAAAAATTAAGGAATTACTACATAAAAGGAAGTCTGAAAGGTGCGCCGTTGACTGAAAAGTGGTTTGGTAGTCGGTTATCGAGATACGGACATACGAAAATGAGGTAAGTAAGAGAAGTTTTGAGTACGAATGTGGATGTGGACCACAGAAACGATATAAGGACTGTGTGGAGGATGATGTAGCTAGAAAGGAGGTTTCTGCTGAGACTACGAGTAATAGGGAAGCTTGAAAGCTGCTCCGAAAAGTTCTGGAGTAGCGACCGCAAAGACGTTGCGTTGGAGGGCCTCCCACTAGGTGGACCGATGACCTGGTGAAGATTGTGGGGATCCGCTGAATGAGTGATTCGCAAGGGACCGGTCAATGTGGCAACACTTGGGGGAGGTCTATGTCCAGCAGTAGACGTCTTTCGGCTGAAATGATGATGATGAAAGGTAAAAAGTTAAGATGGAGGTATGTATCATTCCGGCACCAATTCAGAAACCATTACAAATAATCCAGACAGAAAATAAAGGTGATCCAACATTTTTTTCTTTTAATTCTACGTGAATTTATCCATGAAATCCAATAGAACCTTTCTCTACGGGCAAAGGCAAGTGAAAAACGTTGAATCAAAGCGTTCTTATTGTGTCTGCGCTTCAATCGAATCAGACTTCAATCTCCTACCTCGATCGAGTTAGTACCTAAGATGTAGGCCCAACAAGTGGTCGGGTGGTTTTATATAGCACCTATTTGTACAGGATGCTTCTGGAACTTTCGGTCAGTTTTGAGGAGATTGTGTAGATCGGGGTGAACTTTAATCAATTACAAATTATATGAAAATGTTTTAATCCCACATACAGGGTGTAAATAACCTCATCATGAAGCCGTCAACCAAGCATTCTGTACATCAAAATTGCTGGGAAACGACTTCCTTTTTGTGGTGAAAAATCATGTTTTGTGGTAGAACTCGATGTAACGCACTCAAAACATTGTGCTGATGAATGTGTTGAAATGTACGGGGTTGTGGAGGTGTTTAATGTAAAAATTTATTGTACAGTAAAAGCTTGTATTTAAAAAAAAAACTTGTCAAAATGTTGGAACTTTGACCCCCAATATCTCCATTACTAGAAGGTTCCCAGGTCTATTGTTGAACAAAAAAATGATCGCATTGGTTATTTCCTATGGAGGAAAACCGGCAAGAAACTCCATGGTTACCATGGCATTCAAATGTATGACATAATCAGTAAGTTCTTCAAATGAATGGTTTATACTACATGTACATCTTATTATTATAATGATCTATTTTTAGTAGAGGAAGAACGTTTTGCCTCTATCCAAGCACCAATCAAGCTTCCAGGCAATAAATTAATTGAAACGGCAACAGCGAACATAAGACCTCATAATAAATTATCGCACTTATCTCCTTTAGTATTTAAGCAGTCTATGAAAAAGATGACTAAAAATACTTTGCATAGTACCCTAAAAAAAGGCTTCTCGTAGGCGTTGCTACGCGCCAAGCTACGGCGTAGCTCGTAGCAGCCTCTACGCTTACCAACATTTTATGAAGCTTTGTTTGCATGACAACTACAAACCTATTGTCAGTGAAATAATCTTTTAAAACGTTTACAAACCTCAATTTATCGTTGTCCTAAATCTATTCAGATGTCCCAGAAACATCCTGTATTTAAAGAGTAATATTTGGAATCAAGCTAGCATGAATAACCGGATTTCTGATTCGGTTCCCAAGAGATATTTTGATACTTGTGGCTGACCTAGATTTTCTTATTTAGAATAGATATTACGCTTGTCTTGGTAAACAAATTATTTTGTGAGAAAAACAGCCTTTGGTTTAATTTCATTTACTTTAGCCTAAAAATCTCTACTACAGACATCATAGAAAATAATGAACTTTTGGCTGACTATCATTAAAGGTGACAGTTATTATTAATTAAAGGTTATTTAATGACCCTAGCACTTAAATTTTTGACCTATTAAGACGCCTGCGGAGCATGCGTGTTTCATACAAACGTAATACCAAAATAATTTGTAAATTAAACATATTCCTAAGGTAGTGTGTATTTATTTCGATTAAATTACAGAATATCTAGGTTCCCAAATATATATTTTGATTGGACACTGATTTTAACAAGAGTTATAAGAAAAATAAGTTTTCTATGGAAATTTTAAATTCCTCATATCTCGTCTTTGTATCATTGTCCTCTCAAAAAAGATATTTGGGAACATAGATATTCAGTAATCCAATCGAAATAAATACACACTACCTTAAGAATATGTTTGATTTACAAATTATTTTGGTATTACGTTTGTATGAAAAACGCATGCTCCGCCGGCCCCTTAAATTTTTGACCTATTAATCACTATCATTCCTAAATAAAAACGTGTTGTAGGATTTTCAACTTTCAGTTCATGGCTGAGAAGCGCTAAATGTCTAAAATTCAACAGCATGTTTTTACTTACCTATTCATTTAGTTGCCGAAAACCCGAGATCCTTTCTAATAAATGTTGCCAAAAGCTTTTTATATCTCGTTTTCTTAATTGAGCCTAGAATTTTCAGGTCGCGCACAGAACCTTCACTAAAATTAATATACATTCAACCTTAGCTACATGCGTAATATAACATATTCAAATACATGTAAATTAATCAAACGGGGATTTTAAGATGAAAATCTAACATTATATTAAATTATTTTGCTAGGCATATACAAGGCTGATAAGATTAAACTGACAACTTGAAATTGGGGTCGTTGAAGCTAAATATCTTTGGTTGACACAAAGGATTCTGTCAAATATTGGTTGGTTAAATCTTGTTCTTCATCTTGTCGATGGTTCAAAATGATATTTTATGCCAATTATGGCTTAGGTAAAGTGTCTTTCTGTCAGTAAAATTATGATGGAAAATCAAAAATATAGTATGTCCACGTTAAGGCGACTACAGGAGCTAAACGCGAGTTTTAAAATGCCTATAAGTATATAATTCACTGCAATAAACAAAACGAGAAAAATATATGATATTCTTCAGGATATATGCTAGTATAACAGTGTTTTGAAAACATAATACAATTAGTTTTACTCGGTAAAAAAAATGACGAACTTATGTCTAAAAATTTCTTGTAACGAGTAAAAACCATACTAAAATACATGCGATCATTCTGAGTTTTCGGCAAATAATTCTACAGGCAACATATTAGCATCATATTGTTTTATTTTTTTAGTCTAATCAACAGATTTTTTGTAAATCGATCGAATCCACTCATTTTGCACTATTCGGCCCGCAGTGACTGACTTTACTACTACTTTGTAGTGCAAGCTGATTAGAACTTTATTCTAACAGTATTTCAGATGAAGTTTGAACCACCAAAAACAGAGTTGCTAAAGCTCATGTAGTCGCCTTAAGTGTGCAGTTTAAGGTAGCGTTGCTTGTCAAGATCCATCGCATTTTCAAACTTCATCATAATCATCATTTCAGCCGAAAGACATCCAGACATAGGCCTCCCCCAAGGGTCGTCACATTGACCGGAGGAGGTCTCAGCAGTACACTTGCGATCACACAATCAATGCAAAAACACAAATAAAATAAAACTGTTTTGCCAAGCATTAAAACCCGTGCGAAACAGAGGCAGGTTGCTTGTTGTTGAAATAAATTAAAAAAGCAAAGGTAACGAAATAATGACCAACATAAATCAAGTAGGCAATACCCAGAACATATAAATACATAAACTTTTAATACTTCCTTCATACATAAGCTTATAGTATTACATTTTTCGCAGCTACAGCAAATATATCAGTACGTCATGAATTATGCTGAAACAATTTTACTGTAGCGGATCGTGTTTATGAAAACCAAGTTTTTTATGGCACCACAAGGCTTAAGTAAATGATGTAAGGTTGGTGCGGTTTTTGTGAGAATATTCTGGTGTATTGGTGTATTGACTGGCAAAACAGCTGAATATCAAATTCAGCTGAATTGCCAGACAATACACCATCGCACTTCTGATAGTCAGGTAGTTTTCATAAAAAGGCTGGATTATCAATTTGCAGCATATTCAGTTTATAATGTTCCCACTGCTGGGACACACGGCTCTAATCTCTTTGAGAGGGAATGGGCTATTGTATCCATCAGTCCAGTGCCCATTGACTCAGTGCGGGTTCGTCACGTCTTCGATGTTTTGGTTCTAGGACATGCTGGTTTCCTCATGCTGTTTTCCTTCACAGTTTTTGAGAGCAGTGGTGATGAAATAAATTACACAAAGTAATGCGACTGCTTGGGCTCAAACTCACGACATCCTGTTCGTATGTGGGGGCCGCTACCACTGGGCTAACACTGCTCTGTTCCATACATTTACCTATATTTTACAAAAGAGTTATTTCGTCCTGAAGCAATAATGAAGCTATATCAGAAGCATGGAATACCCTCAACCTTCAAAGCAAAAGAAAATATATGCGTTAGGTTACGCAAGGAGGCAATACCGGACCGGACAGTCACTCGGTAGATTCGTTGGTCCACCAAGAGCGTTTTTCTTTTATTCGTCTACAAAAAGTACTGACGTAGAAAAAGTTTTGTCTATCAGATCTACCGGCTTGATATGACGTTGTTAACTTATTGAGACATACATGACCATGACCGGGTGTCCAGCGCATGTGCGATTTCCGAGGGCGCAGTGAGAAATGCATTTGTAGCGGCACTACAAAAAGTACTTACAAACATGGAACAAAAAGTAAGTGCCATCTATGAGAAAGATGATGAACTAACAGCGAAATACGTCAGAATTCCGCAAGCAGAGTTATCCGCCACTTAAGACTGTAGACAAGAACCCGACAGCAACCGTCGGGCAGTAGTCCACCAGATATAACACCCGTCTGGTCGGAGGATCCTCCCTTTTCTACGGGGGATGAAGAGCTTTACACCCTGTTTTTCATACCCCCAAACGTTGAGCGCAACAATACTTTGGTCTCAAATTCCGATCGGTGGCGGATGCGGTTGGGAAACTCTAATATGGGTGAACAAGGAACTGTGGTGTGTGGTGGAAATATGAACTAATACCGCAATCTTGTAACTGATGTGTATATCAACAATTTCATCATAATTATAATGTGATTAAAATGGGACTGGACAGGCCATGTCCACCGGCACAGCCGTTGGCCCGAATATCGCTAGACGGGTCGCGGTAGACCGAGGAGAAGGTGGTGGGACGTCTTGAATATGGCTTCCTCGCGAATTGTTGAGAAGAAGCAAACCATCGTGAGAAGTGGAAGGAGTGGAGAAGGTCTTTGCTCAGGAGTGAGACAATACGGGTTAACTAAAAAAAAAGTGATAAATGCGGCTGAAGATCTCTGAACTGCAGACTGTGTCATATTCGGATCTTACTTCAAAATGAAAGCACGGGTTCTAGAAAAACGTTAAAAAAACTTAATTCAAAAACAACAAAACAAAGACTAAAAACTATTCATTTTGCTAACAAAACAGCAGCATATATCAAAACATGACAGTTAGCAAGTAATCAGCCGGACGAGGGTATAAGTAAGATTTACATCGAATAGCCGCCCTTAAATATTAACTGGACGGTGACAAGGGTAGCTACCAGCTACTAAAGGGCGTTGTTGTTGCGATAGTGCCAACCTTTACATTTTTAGGAGAGTGATTAAAAACTGAGTTTTTTTGTTGCTTTTTCGTTGCTGCCTAATCAATAACAGCCCAGCCCAGCTTCAAAAGCAAGGTTGACCATCAGCGCTTTTTTTTGGAACAAACCCACACTAGCCCCAAACCACTGTAAGTTCCGAACGAAGTCATAAGAGACAACTGTCTTGGATCCGGCTAGGGTTTCTCATCGAGAAGTCTCGAAGCGGGAATTCCCGGGAAATTTTACCTTAATCGAGACGGGAAAAAAAGGGTCGAGTACCCGGGAAGTCGAGAAATTAAAGAATGAACTAAAAAAATAGCAATTTGACGTTAATTCCTGTGTTTCTTACTAAAAAATTATATCCTCTCTATCTTGTCTCCCCTTTTACATTCTTTTACAAGTCACACAACGAATAAAAAGCGATGACCTTGAGCGCGGCACTATCTTTCTTTCAATCACACATGTCGTGAATGCTGTACATATGCGCGAAGCAAATATCCCCCTCCCTTTTCCCCGAGTGCTCATAAACAGCTGCGCGATCCGTACTACCCAAATCAGGCACAAACCTCCCGCCCGCCCCACCCCGTAATCTCATTTTGAGATGCAATTAAGAATGGCTATTGAGACCGCTTCTACGAGTACAAATACTACTGAAGCCCAGTTGTTAACCAAAAGCCTGATAAAAAAAGAATTTCATTTATTTGAATCTACCGGAAAACGAACACCAAATCTAGAAAATTTATATCATGCCGTTATGACTGTGAAGCCTACGTCAACTGAAAATGAGCGAGTATTCTCTTTATCTGGTAACGTCGTTACAAAGATTAGGAACCGTCTATCAGACAAATCAATTAATGCTTTAGTATTTTTAAAATCTTATTTTAATAGAACCTGCTAGCGAATTTTTCGAAGCTGCTATTAACAGAATTTTTTTCCTTAATTTGTAATATTATTTATGTAACGGAGACAGAGATGATTATCAAAAGAACGTGATTTAAATGTCGTTAGTTATTATTACAAAACTTTTATAAAGGCATATTTCTTAAACATCATTCTTTATTTTAACGAAACATTGACTTTTACATTAGGGACTCGTATATATCAAAGTGATCTTATTTGTTAGTAGCAGCTAATATAAAGTCTGATGGATATTTTGTTAATTTTAAAGATTTTACTTATATTTTATTCTAGTTATAAAACTCTGTGATTATAAATCAAAGTGACAGTAACAGCTGATTATAAAAAAAATGTCTGTGATTGATATCTTGTTAATTTTAAAGATTTTACTTATATTTTATTCTAGTTTTAAAACTCTGTGATTAATGATTATAAAGGAAATTAAGAAGGCATATTTTTTAGTAAATTGCCAGACTGATTAAAATGAACATATTGTTGATTACGAAAATGTGTATTTTATTTTAAAACCTTTTTCATACATTTTTAGTGAGATTAATCAAATTCCCGACTTCTCGGGAATTCCCGGGAAATGGTGCTCGAGAAGTCTCGGTATCCGGGAACAAAAAAAAGTCGGGAAATGAGAAACCCTCCCGCACGAAATTAATCAGAAAGTATAGTGGAGGCTTCATGTCAGCGAGAGACAACAAAATAAGGCCAAAAGGTACTAAGGGACGTTTACAACTGGGATAAGCCCAGTTGCCTAGCACCATAATCTGCCTAGCCTTTTCCCAACTATGTTGGGGTCAGCTTCCAGTCCAATACCAGTATTTTACATGGAGCGACTGCCTATATGACCTCCACAACTCGGTTAATACTTTATAATACGAGTACGATACCACTTGGTAAGATTGGTTGTCAGACCTTTTGGGTCACTGTCTACCTGTAGTGTAACGACTGCCAAAGATGGACAAATGATAGCCTGGACCAGGCTGACGTGCTTTCCGAGTCACGGAGGAAGCTTGGTATATAAGGGTGGTTACCCGCCCACAGACCAACCTAGGCAAGCACAGTTTAATCTAAAGATCGGCCCGAGCGGCTTTTATTATTTTGCCACGAGCTCCAATCATTCAAAATCGTTGATGTGCTCAGTTGTGCCCAGTTGTGCCCAGTTGCCTAGCACCACGGATAAATACAATCATTCATATTAAAGGGTTCTAAGGGTGGACGTTGGCTGTGGACGGTTAGCTATGGGCTAGCTAGCCGTCCGTCCGTCTAGTGACGACAGGCCGTGTCGACGGCGCGTTCGTGTTCCACGCGCGCCTCATAGAGATGTCAGCATAAGGGGAGGGGCCCGCAAGGGCCGAAGCCTGCCGGGGTTGCGGGCCTGTTCGAAAGAGATACCGCGGCCCCGGAACATAAAGGGTGAGGAAGGAACATGGATGGGTTTTAGTCAGTAAAAGTCTGACACTCCCTCCCGCTCCGCCCAGAGTGGGAGAACTCATTTGATGATTTCCCATCCTTTAATAAACGGGTGGACGTTGGCATGAAGTCTGCTAGGCTAAAATAGGATTGGGCGGGTCATGTCGGTCGCATACATGCACGATGACCGCTGGACAAAAGTCTCCACACGATGGTTGCCGGAAGACGGACGGCGCCGCCGAGGCCGACCCAGAAAAGGCGATTTGAACGCGTACTACGAGAGTTGGTCCGAAGAGGCCCGGGAAAAGAGCACATGGAAGGAATTGGGCGAGACCTTTGCTCAGCAATAGGACAGTACAGACTAACAAAAAAGTTATGAGCTGTTCTATTTGATTCTAATAATAAGACCTTCAGGACTAGCCAAGGTTAAGCCAGTGGTCCCGACTGTCATTTATTTTAGATCTTTGACAGTCGTTACAGGCAGTCCGTGTGTGAGTGGCCCGAAAGTTCGCCAACCAATCTTACCAAGGGGTATATTTTTATTAATTCAGCTGCAGTAAACACAAAATAATTTGGCATGCTTTTACAACATAACTGAAATTAAAACTCAAAAACTCAGTGCATGCAATCATGAAATCTGGGCATATACTGTCCAGATTTCATTAATTTTTGGAATTTTGTTTGCCTCAATGGCGGGACATAGCAGACACCTGTATTTATCACAACATCGTATGAACCTGTGATCCACAATAAATTATTTGAATTTGAATTTGAACAAAGAAAACGAAGCTGCAAACACGTCATATTACTACTTTCATCACAAACCTAATTGTGTTTCCACAGCTAGCAAGTAAGCTACTTATGGGCTTAAAGTGTTTATAATTAAACACGACTGTATCCCTGCCGAATTGCAACGGCACAGCAACATGAAAATCAAAACAGAATTACAGCAAAGAGCTTCAAAATAAGCCACTACAGTTATTGGCTTCAACTTTCGTCTAAAACAAGAATTGTATGCCTATTCAAAACAAACAGAATTCCCATTTTCAGCCAGTGATACTCGTAGATGTAATAAGGCTTCACGATATAGCTGGGTTTAATTTTCAGTTCTGTCAGAATGCTGTTTATTTTTGCCGGCTGGACTTTCTTAGTAGTCTGGATTGGTCCTCCATTGATGGCAAAAGGCTAGCTCCCTTTTACATTGGACTTAACATAACGGGTAATTTGAGAGCAGCAGTGGCCCAGTGGTGGTGGCCGGTGGAGTCGTGGGTTCGAACCAATTTATTTCATCACCGCTGCTCTCTAAACGATGAAAGAAATCATTGTGAGGAAACCGGCATGTCCTAGAACCAAAAATTCGAAGACATGTGACATCTACCAATCCGCACTGGACCCGCGTGGTGTCTCAGTACTGGGAACATTAATAGGCTAATAATGATAATGATGGTTAAGTACACATCTGTATAAAACCTGTCTTCGGAGACACATGTTTGTTATCAAAACATAACAGACGTCGATAACATTATGCTACATAGCTCTCACAGAAGCATGTCTCGAGCTGCGACTACAGGAGCTAAACGCGAGTTTTATAATGCCTGAAAGTATATGATTCACTGCAATAAACAAAACCAGAAAAATATATGATATTCTTCAGGATATATACTTGAATGATAGTGTTTTGAAAACATAATACAATTAATTTTACTCGATAAAAAAAAAATCACGAACTTATCTCTATTGACGAGTAAAAACCATACTAAAATACACGCGATAATCCTGATTTTTTGGCAAATCAGACGAGCAACATTATAGCATCATTGTGTTTTATTTTTTAGTCCAATCAATAGATTTTTTTGCAAAATCGATCGAAACTACTCATTTCGCACTATTCGGCCCGCAGTGACTGACGTAACAACCACTTTGTAGTGCAAGCTGATTAGAACTTTATTCTAATAGTATTTCAAACGAAGTTTGAACTACCACAAATAGAGTTGCTAATTTGGGCGAGCCTGCTGCACCTTTGGCATGTTTTACGTCATCGTCATCTGCCAAGTGTTTTCCCAACTATGTTGGGGTGGCTTCCAGTCTAACCAGATGCAGCTGAATACCAGTATTTCACATGGAGCTACTGCTTATCTGACCTCCACAACCCAGTTAGTACTGGGTAATAAGATACTCCTTGGTAATAAGAAGTATCGTATTACCCAGTTCAAACTTGGTTAGACTGGTTGTCAGACTTTTTGGGCCACTGACTACCTGTAACGACTGTCAAAGATCCACAAATGACAGCTGGGATCAACTGCTTAACGTGATTTCCGAGGCAAGGAGGAAACTCAGTATGTATTGGGTGGTCACCTATCCACAAACTCAGTATGTATTGGGTGGTAACCTAACCTAACCTCGGCAAATACGGCTAAACCTAAAGATCGACCCTAGTGGCTGTTATTATTATGCCGCGAGCTCCTCCTTTGACATGCTTTACGTAACATAGGTACTTATATTGTGTCGTACTCGTACATAATACAGAAAACAGTTAAACACTACGCGTACTAACTACAATTTTATACATACATATAAATACAACCACTGCGCTCAGACGTTGGTATAAAGTTCTTCTTTGTGCCGTTAATTACAACAGGCTAGTAAGAAACCTAGAATTAGTTTGTACGAAGGCTTTGTGGGCGCCGATCTGCGGCACTGTTCACTTGGAAAATGTACATTTAATTTTAGAAGAAAGTTGTGTACTGTGAAAAGATTTGAGTTCCAAGTGTCAGTCGGTTTTTGATTTGGGTTTTTGATTATAAAGGGTGCAAAAAACCTCTCCACGTCATTGCGATATTTTTTTTGCTCTACACCATACCTGGGAACCTTCTAGTTACGGAAATATTGGGGGTCAAAGTTTCAACTTTTTGTCAATTTTTTTTTTAACACAAGATTTTAATGTAAGATTTTTTACCCCTGTACTATTCAATCCATCAGCACAATGATTTGAGTGCGCACCTGACATTGAGTTGTACCACAAAACATGATTTTTCACCCCGAAAGAAAAACTCGTTTCTCAGCAATAATTTTTGCGTAAAGTTACTTAGTTTGATGTACAGAATGCTTGATTGACGGCTTCGAGGTGGTTTACAGTCTGCATGTAAAACTACCTTCTTAACTTTAATTGATGGTTGCTTCGAGCACTTGAAATTCAATATTTAAAACTAAACCGTTTGACAACTGTCCAACGGTTTAATCTATAGAGTTTTTCGAAAACTTTAGCAAAATTACTGTTTTCCAATACTATTAAAACCAGCTCATTGTATTGATCATCAGTAAACGCAGTATCATGCTTCTGTTAAAATTAAAATAAATCAAAATTAAAAGGACCGCTTCAGTGTGATTAAACTTGAAAAAATGCGTCATAATTTAAATCCCTGATATTTTAATGCCCCGTCGATAATATCAGTAGCCGTAGTACATCAATCGGGAACCGGAAATTGATTGCCCATTTTATAACTCCATGTGACCGAGGTTTACAACGTGCTTTATGAACCATTAAAATATAAAAAGGGTGCATTATATTTAAAGTTGGGTGAAAGGACTGTGGTCCAGTTTATGGGTTTTGTTAAGGGGGTTGCCCAAGCAAACTGCTCATGGATGTTTATATATCACCGTAAAATTGTCACACACGTTATATTACAATATAACGTGTATCTCTCTAGCGATAATGTAAACTCTCGAAATATTGTCAACTGAACATACGGAAGTATCTCTGCCCCCATAATCGGGACTTGGGGCACCCCCTCGTTAGGTTAGTTAGTTAATTAGACGACTACGCTTTTTAGGGGAATATAAAGTGTTTTAAGGCTAGGTTATAATAATCGGTATTTCTCAGGAATGGTACAATATCTTTTCATGAGAGTTGTACCACTGGGCAAGGGGGACTCCTCCTTCCCTCCACACCGCGTGAGTTGACTACCATCGCATGCATTTCACGAAAAATAATGCGTTTTATTGTAAGCAGTATGTTCATTTGACAATAATTCGAGACTTTACAACGCTAGTGATATTACAATATAACGTATTTGACAATTTTACGGTGACATATATATATCATAAACTAGATTAGATGTAGCAAGTGTAATGGAGGAGCTCCTGGTTAAATAATATCAGCCGCTCGGGTCGATCTTTAGGTTAAGCCATGCTTGCCTAGGTTGGTCTGTGGATGGGTGACCACCCTTACATACCGAGTTTCCTCCGTGCCTTGGAAAGCACGTTAAGCTGTGGGTCCCGGCTGTCATTTGTCCATCTTTGACAGTCGTTACAGGTAGTCAGTGGCCCAAAAAAGTCTGACACCAATCTTACCAAGTGGTATCGTATTTCCCAGTATTAACTGGGTTGTGGAGGTCAGATAGGCAGTCGCTCCATGTAAAATACTGGTATTCAGCTGCATCCGCTTAGACTGGAAGCCGACCCCAACATAGTTGGGAATACAGATAATGATGTAGCAAGTGTAATCCTGTAGATTGTAAGGGTTTGAAGAAGATGTCAACGCTTTGGACTCAATACAAGTTAGTTTAAACAATCAGCGCGAACCAATGTCCTGATCCTCTTCAGTCTGGCCAGAGCTAAGCAAAAAAAAAACATGCGGAGCAGTTTTGTGCTACGGAAAGGGTACGTGACGGTCACGCGAGTTCCATGATTTATGTTTACTCAAAAAGTGCTCAACGCGCCTAAAGAAGTTTTCACTTCAATAATTCAACCTCATTGATATGTATGTCTTGACAAAAGGATTCAAAACTATTATACTATGGCACCAACTTTTGCCTTCGTACACTCGGCGACAAATCAAACTATGCAAATCTGGTATAACATGATCTCGCTTTGTATAGATTTACCGTACAATTAGAGTTCCGCTTACACTGGCTATGCATGGCTTGATTGGTAGTTGTGCGTACTTAGTAACACTTATAAGAAAAGTCTCAAGAATGATACAACTCCTGCTTGCTACCCCTGAAGAAATATTAAGATTTCGCGTTTTCAACATAAAACTCCGTAGAGATGAGAATTTAGATAAAAATAACATTACACCTCAATTATTTTACTCTATCTTAAATAAAAATCTGACTAAATTCCGTGGATTTTGGACTACATTTTCATTTTTTTCTAGACTTCCGTTATGCCCCTTTTTATTAGGCTAAGCGATTAGGTTAGATTTATGGGCTCCTTCGCTTTTATGTTTTAAAAGAGAAAACGACTTTTTAAAGCAGTATCACAAGTAATGAACTGAGAAAAAATATTTTCTTTGTCAAGCTCAGCATCCCAAAAGTTTAATTTAACCTGATATAATTAAAGGCAGTTAAGTCCTTTTTAAGTTTGCGTAATCCTTTTCCTTAGACAGCTTTTCATAGTAATTGAAAAATCCAATAATACGAATTAGATTCACTTGTGAACATATACACAAAGAACATTCTTGAATATCAAATGACTTGTGACAGAGTTTCATATAAAAAAACCTCAGATATCATTTTCAAATTGCCTCAACTACAAAAAAGTTCCATTAGTATGACAAATGTATCTCTTCTGTATATCCCATAGGATTTCACAATAAAATCCTTGTCACTTAAGTCACTCTTGTACATGTCCACTGTCCATTTCCCCACAAAACGATTCTATGCGATTAGCGGAGGACATGTACAAATGTAGCTTAAATTGTCATACATATGGAAGTGTGACTCGTTCAAGATTCATAGCTGGGGCATGGCCCCAGTATCCCATGAGTGCGACGTTGGCGCCCCTGGCGGAGGGTTGGGGCATCAATCAAAGTCAGTTGCAGGTTAGGGGTGTGACCTACGGGCGTCGAAGTTGACCAGCGGAGTGTCGATTTAGGTCGGGTTTAGGTTTCGTTGTTGAGGTGGACATTTTGATTAAGTTGGAATTAGTTTGCGATAGTGATTTTGATATTTCTTGGAACGATGATTAGAAAATTATAATATTGGCTTTGTTATCTGTATCCTCACTAAACTAAATGTAAGCGAGAACTTTGTATCCTTTACATCTTATTTTATTTATCAGGGACAAGAAACTGATAAACGTCACACTAAATATAATTCATTTTGCTAAAAGAGTACAAAATTGAATAACTTACACCTATTGTGTATGACATGAAATAGTAGCGATTCAAGAAGAAATAAGTAGAAAAAAATACGAAGTTCCAACCACCTCACAATGTCCATGGCTGATTTTAAGCAAACGCATAGTTCACAAAAGTAATTAATTACTTCCAGTATTACTAAATACATATTATAAAACGCCACGTCAGTCTGTCTGTCTGTTCACGATAAACTCAAAAACTACCTCACTGATTTTCATGCTGTTTTCACCAAAGGATTGAGTGGTTCTCGAGGAAGGTTTTAGTATATAAAGTAGGATCCCATGGAACAATTATCGAATTTCACATAAATGAAGGTGCTTGGTAGATGTAAGTCTAAAGCATGCCGTGCATTGGCTGCCCAAATGTCCAGTGTGTGTGTGTGTCCACTGCCCGCGGCACTGCGACTCCCCACGTGATGAATCTAGGCAAATGTCACTCATTGTCTAGGCGAGAATTTATTATACTGTTGCCTATAAAACTTTCTAGATTTTCTGCTATCTAACTTTGAAAAATGCGAACAAAATTATCTTGTGCTTATGCTGTCCAGCCATACATGATATATTTTTGTAGCTCTTTATTGAAAAACACTGAAACATTAGGAGCGTTTATATAGACATTTAGCAACGTCTTAAATAGCTGTAAAATATTTCGCTTTTATGATTAATTTGGCAATATTACTGTATGGAATTGTTTTGATTTTTGATGATAAGAAATACGGCCGAATAAAACATTAAAATATTGATTATGAAATACCTTAATAAATATCTTAACGCCGAATAATCAGTTTAAGATGTAAACAAAAGTATTTAGAAATTTTCCAAATGTCTTTTCTACACCTGAAACGGTTCAGTTCAGTTCACGAGTTAGCCATATTTTTTATTTACATACAGTAACATAACAAAATTACGGGCAAATATTTGACAGGTATTTGAGAGGTTGCCAACATTCTTAAGATGTTTAGGTAGAACCGAAAGCCCCTCTGAATAAATAAATCACAATACAAACAGTGTTATCACGACGTAATAAACGCTATTAACTAAGTAGATAATAATTAAACATCACGCACACAGATCACGTCCTAATTCCGCCGAAATCCAAGAAAAAACAACCAATAAATAATCTCAATGTCACATTACCGCGCGATCAAAATGTAACTACCCTCATTCAAACAAACGCTGACTTTTCCCGCTTTCCCTCCACTTTATCCCCGTTCTTTTGTTCCCAAAAAAGAAATTCAAAGAAAGAAAGCAATTGTTCTTTCAAAGACTTTGGTGTTTTCTGGTTTTCTTTGGATAATCTATCACGGTGACCTGAATGTAGTGTATGTAGATTACGTATAGAGCACTAGGCGTTAAAACGAGCTGGATCGTAGATTTTCTTGATGGATGACGTGGCAAGCAAATGGGCACGTTGCGACAGGAATTTGTTGGGTATCGTAGATAGATGTTGTTTTCTACAGGATAGTTCCTGTCGAGTTGCATTGTCATTGGGGCGATTTGTGCAGCTCTTAGAGTACAAAGTATTTTTATTTTATGAAAAAAAAGTAGACAGGAATAGATGGCTTTTGGTTTGAAAAATAAACTCCGGGGTGATACCCCGGAATCGACTGTAAATACTGCACAATTTATGAAAACCAGCCAAGTGCGATTTTGGTTCTGGATTATCATAGTAGGGGGGAGCCACCTTTAAATATGGAATAGAATAGAAAAGAATACTCTTTATTCTTTTTTTTATTTGTTGTTATAGCGCCAATAGAAATACACATTCTATGAAAACTTCAACTGTCTACCTATTTACCT